>OZ057404.1:32855731-33014374 GCA_964056735.1 Allodiplogaster pararmata | reverse complement strand
CTACGAAGGCAGGGGAAAATGCAGAGGAATGAGAGAAAGTGAGAAAAATAGAGAAAAGAAAAAGAGAAAAATGAAAGAGACAGTTCGAGAGACAAAGATACACATATAATATCACATGCTTAGACAGAGAAACAGTTGATAGAACTAAAAAAGATAGAAAGTTCTTGATAGAAAAGAGTGTTTGATAGATGGATAAGTCAATTGCCAGCTGAGGTTTCTTGCGGACAACTCTAATAGTACATAGGGAAGACATAACACTTCTGAACAATTTTCTTCTCAAAAAAGCAACGAATTCGATTAATGAATCTATGAACCTTAATTGCACAAACCTATGTCTTTGACTGATGATGGAGCTAAAGCACGGACAAAAGCTAATACACGAGGCGGGATCGAACCCAGCCGTCTATCCTTACCGATTGTACCCTTTACCGCTTAACATATCTTTGCGATAGTGCTTCTTGAGAAGCTGAATACCTCTGCTTTCATTGAATACTCAACTGAATCACTGACAGCGATCAGACCGATTGGCTTCCGTTCGCTTTGAGCAATTAAGTTGAGGAGATCCTTGACTTGTTTGACCGTTCATCGCCCAAGGATTGGAATGGAGTAAGGGAAAAGCTGAAGAAAAAAAACATAACTTCTAAAAAGCCTAGCCTTTTTAGGTGTATATTTATTAGAAATTTTCTCAACAAGGCTTTCTTAGCCATAATGTTAAAATTTGAATTTTTAGCAATAAGGAGAATTGGTGCTCACTATTTCAAGTAAATTCAGTTTGTGTACATATAAATGCAGCCTATGCAGATGTGATTTTTTTGTGTTTTGGTTGTTTTGTTCCAAAATGAGAAGTTGTCTCTTGTTTTCCTTGCACCTAAAACATCCCTCAATCTGTGTTTTGAACTCTGTAATAAAAACTTACATATCAGAGATAAGAGGTAGATAAAGAAGGGAAGGATGAGTTGGGAAAGAAAAGGAGACGTGAAAGAGAAAAGATGAGAGGGGAAAGTAGAGGGAAAGAGAGACGGTGGAAGTGTTAAAAGTGAGAGAGGGAAAGATAAAGCGAGAAAAAGTAAAAGAGAAATACATAAAGATAAAGGGAAAGAGATGGGTATTATTATACATTGAGACGGAGCTAAAAAAGGAATTTAAGCTAAGAATAAACTAGAACCATTTTAAATCTAAAATAGAATTGGCTGAAATCTTCTCGAAAATTTCAGAAATTTCAGAATATCATACGGTAGTGAACTGAAATGTTACAATCTCTACAATACTTTTATTCATATTTGTGAGAATTTTGATGTTGTCTTGAGCGAAGAATAGAGAATCGGACATACATTTTCGGTTTTCTTCACTGAGTAAAATTACTTCAACAAAAACCTATTGCCATCGAACACGTGAATATTTTGAGACGCTTATTATCTGTTTATAATAGTTTTTTGTCAGCATTGAGTTTTTTCAATGTAAAGAATAGTGTTTCTGCATTAGTTCATTCATATATTCATTCATTGATTGAATTTATTCATTCATCGATTAACTCATTCATTCACTTATCATCATTTTTTTTTAATTCTCCACAAACCTGTGTTTGATCATTTTGTTTTTGTTTTTTTCTTCAGTGTTTTCTGGCATAATTCTATGATAATTTTTTTCTTAAACAAGTGTCACCACTTGTCAACTGTTCAGCTGAATATTTGTTGACGTTTCTCCTTAATGTTCTTTGTTTTTGAAAAATTCCCCATAAGGGCTTTATAAGGGCACCTCTTTTGAATGTTTGAAAACCTGGAAGCTTAATGAAATTCAGACGGCTTAGCATCGCTTGGTTCAGACAATTCTTTATTCGGGCCTTTATTAGCTATGCTTGGTTTGAACTATCTTCTGGACTCTCTCAAGAATGCCTTGGTGGAGCCGATTTGGAATCTCCCCATTCTTTAATAGTTTCTCATGTCGAGAGCACAAAAATCGGAACTAATTTTTGAAATGAATACGTGTTTTTCACAAACTTTTCGTATAAAAAAGCTTGTCTCCGTGATAATAATTAGGGAACTATCATCTTTTTCCCATTATTATGTACTTCTCAGAGTGATTCGACATCTTTCTAGGTTCGAATAGAGAGACAGAACCGCATTACGGTACACAGCAAAGAGTACTGAGAGGTAGTTAGAAATTGAATGCAATCGGGATGGTTTGGACTATACGAATTCCGATTCTGGAAAGGGTTTGATCACCTGGTGAAGACTGAGTACTGATCATTTCTTAATCCTCATTCACAAGACTTCCTTATTCTAACTATTAATTTTTTTAACTTTCTGATTCGCCCAATTTCACCTTTACCGCCGGCTGAGAGCCTTCCTTTGCTCTGTTCGACCGTGAAACTGTGCCGTTGAAATTATTGCAGTATGCAGGTACCAGTACACAGATTTTGAAAAAAATATATAGTGCTCTCGCTTTTTCATTTACGTGTGGTTCGTGAATTTGCAAAAAAAACTGGCGCATTCTCTCCAATTATTTGTGTTTTCGCGACAATCTCACGAATATGCCAACGTGAAAGCCATTATATTTGGATGTTGCTGCAGAGAAGTGGCCGACCACCCTTTTATGAGCACGGCTGGGCTGCAAATCGCCGCGAACGCAGCTGGTGCACTCTTCTTCTCTACGACTGACGCCGGTCGCAGCCGACACTCTGTCTCTTCTTCTGCGTCTTCTTCCAACGACGAATCGCATCGGTGAGCCGCAGATAGTTGTGCTGATTGAGTGGAAGAATTTGTCGAGAGCAAGGGTTTTACAACGAGTCTGAAAAAAAGACATGCAAGGTTGCTAGAGAGACGTTTTGAGGGTCGTTTGAGGTATGAGTTATTTATAAGTCGTCGAGAGCCACTAAATAACATTTGAGAGTGATTTTAGGGTCCTCGATAAGCATTAAGGGACCTAAAAGTGGTTTTAGAGATATAAACAATTGTTAGGGAGACATAGAATCGTGCAAGGGTTCTGGGTGATGTTTCTTTAATTAAAAGTTTAAAACCATTTGGGTAAATTTTACTGTAGGCCGACGCACTGGACAAAATGCACTCCAAAAGTTCTATTACGCTTTAGCCCCCCACCTTTGTTAACCAGGGCTTTGTAGGATGTTGCATCACGATATACGGCGTTGTTTTATGCTTCCATTGACTACTATTTTCGTTATTTCTGTTTAAATTGTATTTATTACTATTTTATGATTGTTTAGGGTTAGGTAAGGAGAGCTGAAATTCCAGGACATTTTTATTGAAAAAGTTCTGCTTTGAGGAGGTCAAATTAAAAAGGTACTCCAATTTATTATTTTGTATGGTTATATGAACATTTTACTTTAGACCCTTCCATTTCTGCCATCCCCTTAGCCCCTTCCCTCTCTAATTTGGTATGTTTTTACTATAAAATGATGGGGGGGGGTTCTTGTATTACAAGGGGTGCTAAAGTTCCGTGGGGGTAAAGTAAAACTTTCCATCCGTTTTTTAAATCATAACTGCAGTTAATGAAACAGCACCCAGAACGAGTCACCACCGGTTTCTGGATGCTGAGATAGTGCCATTAGAATTTTTGCATTAAAAGAATTTTTCAGGTCGTCTTAAAACCCCTTGTAGATTCATAAAAAGGAATGCGCTTCCTGGTAATTTTTTTCTTCTTTTTTTTGTTGTTTTTTTGAAAAAATAGAGAGAAAAAACATCATCAGAAAAGTTTGGGATTCTTTTTTTAAACTATTCACAGTCTTCTTTAATTCCTTTGACGGGTTTCAGTGAATGGTTATCTTGTAAACAAAATTTTATAAACTACGAAGTAACTTCCGCGGAGGCGCAAATAGAAGTTCCTTGTTTTTGTAGTTATTTGGAACACGTAGGAGTTTTGTTTATGTTACGCCATCGCGCGCTATCGCTACCGTTAATAAAAAAAGACAGGTTTTGCTATAAGGGCTAGCTTTTGTCCGTGCTTCAGTTTAACCAGTCTAAGTCGTGCTAAAAGTGGTAGTCCGTAAAATATCTGGAAAATGTTATTTGAAGTAACCTTCAGAAACGAAGCTGGAAAAAACAAAAATTAAACACGAATTGCTTACCTTGAAGATTATATAATTATTCTCTTCTCCTTTCAATTTGTCTGTTCCACAAGATTTTGGAAAAGCATCTAGAAGTATTTCAACACCTTGAACCCGTTGCCTTCAAATGATATCATACTTTCCGATTTAAGCTTCGCAACTGGTGACGCTCTCGCACTCTCGGTCACTCGGTCAGAGTAATAGAAATGGAAAGGTTCTATGCGATTCCGTGGAATAGATTTTGCACTTGTGATAGTTTGATTCTAGTTCCAGTATATGAAAGCTTTATATTTATTTCGACTAGTACGTAAAAAGGACGAATTATGAATGGCCTGAAAGTTTTATTATAAAATCCCAGACAAGTTGAAGAGGAAAACATTACCTTGTTATGATAGGATCATCATTTAGGAATTGAGGGGGAGAGGGGGGAATATGATTGAGGGGGAGAGGGGGAATATGATTGAGGGGGAGAGGGGGAATATGATTGAGGGGGAGAGAGGGAATATGATTGAGGGGGAATATGATTGAGGGGGAGAGGAGAATATGATTGAGGGGGAGAGGGGGAATATGATTGAGGGGGAGAGGAAGAATATGATTGAGGGGGAGAGGGGGAATATGATTGAGGGGGAGAGGGGGGAATATGATTGAGGGGGAGAGGGGGAATATGATTGAGGGGGAGAGGGTGAATATGATTGAGGGGGAGATGGGGAATATTATTCCGTCGCATTACCTTCCATCGAAAATATCTTAAATAAATTAACTTGTTTGTAGATTTCTCACGTTGCCCAAGCTCCGTCGA
Organism: Allodiplogaster pararmata; assembly: GCA_964056735.1. Classification (NCBI taxonomy): domain Eukaryota; kingdom Metazoa; phylum Nematoda; class Chromadorea; order Rhabditida; family Diplogasteridae; genus Allodiplogaster; species Allodiplogaster pararmata. Next base: position 33,009,515 of record OZ057404.1, on the reverse strand, counting down.
AAAAAGTTAATGAGTGAGGAAAGGAAATCGAAACAGATGCATATAAAAAAATTTTTGAATGGTTTTCACTGTGTTTAAACAAGAAACCTGCTAAGAAAAGTACCAAAGTCTGTTTCGCCCCTTCTCAGACAGAATTTGGTGCTCTCTGTGTGGGGCTCATCAGTGAGTGCCCAGAGAGTACAAGAAACCTGCTAAGAAAAGTACCAAAGTCTGTTTCGCCCCTGCTCAGACAGACTTTGGTGCTCTCTGGGTGGGGCTCATCAGTGAGTGCCCAGAGAGTACAAGAAACCTGCCAAGAAAAGTACCAAAGTCTGTTTCGCCCCTGCTCTGACAGAATTTGGTGCTCTCTGGGTGGGGCTCATCAGTGAGTGCCCAGAGAGTACAAGAAACATGCTAAGAAAAGTACCAAAGTCTGTTTCGCCCCTGCTCAGACAGACTTTGGTGCTCTCTGGGTGGGGCTCATCAGTGAGTGCCCAGAGAGTACAAGAAACCTGCTAAGAAAAGTACCAAAGTCTGTTTCGCCCCTGCTCAGACAGAATTTGGTGCTCTCTGGGTGGGGCTTATCAGTGAGTGCCCAGAGAGTACAAGAAACCTGCTAATAAAAGTACCAAAGTCTGTTTCGCCCCTGCTCAGACAGAGTTTGGTGCTCTCTGGGTGGGGCTCATCAGTGAGTGCCCAGAGAGTACAAGAAACCTGCTAAGAAAAGTACCAAAGTCTGTTTCGCCCCTGCTCAGACAGACTTTGGTGCTCTCTGGGTGGGGCTCATCAGTGAGTGCCCAGAAAGTACAAGAAACCTGCTAAGAAAAGTACCAAAGTCTGTTTCGCCCCTGCTCAGACAGACTTTGGTGCTCTCTGGGTGGGGCTCATCAGTGAGTGCCCAGAGAGTACAAGAAACCTGCTAAGAAAAGTACCAAAGTCTGTTTCGCCCCTGCTCAGACAGAATTTGGTGCTCTCTGGGTGGGGCTCATCAGTGAGTGCCCAGAGAGTACAAAAAACCTACTAAGAAAAGTACCAAAGTCTGTTTCGCCCCTGCTCAGACAGAGTTTGGTGCTCTCTGGGTGGGGCTCATCAGTGAGTGCCCAGAGAGTACAAGAAACCTGCTAATAAAAGTACCAAAGTCTGTTTCGCCCCTGCTCAGACAGACTTCGGTGCTCTCTGGGTGGGGCTCATCAGTGAGTGCCCAGAGAGTACAAGAAACCTGCTAAGAAAAGTACCAAAGTTTGTTTCGCCCTTGCTCAGACAGAGTTTGGTGCTCTCTGGGTGGGGCTCATCAGTGAGTGCCCAGAGAGTACAAGAAACCTGCTAAGAAAAGTACCAAAGTCTGTTCGCCCCTGCTCAGACAGACTTTGGTGCTCTCTGGGTGGGGCTCATCAGTGGGTGCCCAGAGAGTACAAGAAACCTGCTAAGAAAAGTACCAAAGTCTGTTTCGCCCCTGCTCAGACAGAGTTTGGTGCTCTCTGGGTGGGGCTCATCAGTGAGTGCCCAGAGAGTACAAGAAACCTGCTAATAAAAGTACCAAAGTCTGTTTCGCCCCTGCTCAGACAGACTTTGGTGCTCTCTGGGTGGGGCTCATCAGTGAGTGCCCAGAGAGTACAAGAAACCTGCTAAGAAAAGTACCAAAGTCTGTTTCGCCCCTGCTCAGACAGAGTTTGGTGCTCTCTGGGTGGGGCTCATCAGTGAGTGCCCAGAGAGTACAAGAAACTTGCTAAGAAAAGTACCAAAGTCTGTTTCGCCCCTGCTCAGACAGACTTTGGTGCTCTCTGGGTGGGGCTCATCAGTGAGTGCCCAGAGAGTACAAGAAACCTGCTAAGAAAAGTACCAAAGTTTGTTTCGCCCCTGCTCAGACAGAGTTTGGTGCTCTCTGGGTGGGGCTCATCAGTGAGTGCCCAGAGAGTACAAGAAACTTGCTAAGAAAAGTACCAAAGTCTGTTTCGCCCCTGCTCAGACAGACTTTGGTGCTCTCTGGGTGGGGCTCATCAGTGAGTGCCCAGAGAGTACAAGAAACCTGCTAAGAAAAGTACCAAAGTCTGTTTCGCCCCTGCTCAGACAGAATTTGGTGCTCTCTGGGTGGGGCTCATCAGTGAGTGCCCAGAGAGTACAAGAAACCTACTAAGAAAAGTACCAAAGTCTGTTTCGCCCCTGCTCAGACAGAGTTTGGTGCTCTCTGGGTGGGGCTCATCAGTGAGTGCCCAGAGAGTACAAGAAACCTGCTAATAAAAGTACCAAAGTCTGTTTCGCCCCTGCTCAGACAGACTTCGGTGCTCTCGGGGTGGGGCTCATCAGTGAGTGCCCAGAGAGTACAAGAAACCTGCTAAGAAAAGTACCAAAGTTTGTTTCGCCCTTGCTCAGACAGAGTTTGGTGCTCTCTGGGTGGGGCTCATCAGTGAGTGCCCAGAGAGTACAAGAAACCTGCTAAGAAAAGTACCAAAGTCTGTTCGCCCCTGCTCAGACAGACTTTGGTGCTCTCTGAGTGGGGCTCATCAGTGGGTGCCCAGAGAGTACAAGAAACCTGCTAAGAAAAGTACCAAAGTCTGTTTCGCCCCTGCTCAGACAGAGTTTGGTGCTCTCTGGGTGGGGCTCATCAGTGAGTGCCCAGAGAGTACAAGAAACCTGCTAAGAAAAGTACCAAAGTCTGTTTCGCCCCTGCTCAGACAGACTTTGTTGCTCTCTGGGTGGGGCTCATCAGTCAGTGCCCAGAGAGTACAAGAAACCTGCTAAGAAAAGTACCAAAGTCTGTTTTGCCCCTTCTCAGACAGAATTTGGTGCTCTCTGGGTGGGGCTCATCAGTGAGTGCCCAGAGAGTACAAGAAACCTGTTGAGAAAAGTACCAAAGTCTGTTTCGCCCCTGCTCAGACAGACTTTGGTGCTCTCTGGGTGGGGCTCATCAGTGAGTGCCCAGAGAGTACAAGAAACCTGCTAAGAAAAGTACCAAAGTCTGTTTCGCCCCTTCTCAGACAGACTTTGGTGCTCTCTGGGTGGGGCTCATCAGTGAGTGCCCAGAGAGTACAAGAAACCTGCTAAGAAAAGTACCAAAGTCTGTTTCGCCCCTTCTCAGACAGAATTTGGTGCTCTCTGGGTGGGGCTCATCAGTGAGTGCCCAGAGAGTAACAAGAAACCTGCTAAGAAAAGTACCAAAGTCTGTTTCGCCCCTGCTCAGACAGACTTTGGTGCTCTCTGGGTGGGGCTCATCAGTGAGTGCCCAGAGAGTGAGTATGTAATAAATGTTTATAGACACTCCTAGCTGGTCACTGGAGGACTGTGGAGGATTAGGGGCTAGGAATCTGGAGTATTAGGGGCGAGGAATCTGGAGTATTAGGGATGAGGAAGAACTTCCTCAGAAGTGTCATTATCATTCCGAATTATCTAGGCATTTCTAGTCTTTGTCACACTCGAGATTCATCCAAATTAGAACCTATAGCTTCCTTAAACCTTTACTTCGGGAGCCTGAAACATCACTCTCTGTTTACTTATCTCTCTTTTTATTCTCCTTGACTCTCGCTCTCTCTCTCTCTCTCTCTCTCTCTCTCTCTCTCTCTCTCTCTCTCTCTCTCTCTCTCTCTCTCTCTCTCTCTCTCTCTCTCTCTCTCTCTCTCGCTCTGGGTACGTCCGTATTTTCTCTGGGGAATGCGGGGGTGTTAATTTGTGTTGCCTTCCTGATGAGACTCTTAAATGGCAAAGATATATATATTTTCGTCTATCTTATTATTTCCAAGAACATGGCAACAATTTTGTACGAGTAATATGCCTCTGAGTAGAAGAAAGAGGGGAGGGGGAAGGCTGCAGTCTACAATTATAAGGAAAAGGTGGAGTCCACGACGTGATGCAATCTACAAATGTGCATTAACAAAGAGGTGTCATCTACTAGCATTCTACGATTACAGTACTGAGAGACTTTTTTGAGAAGAGAATTTCGTGTTCGAAAAAAAGAGGACTCAACCTTGAGTACTATAAGAATATTATAGTGGACCCAAACAGCTTAAGCTATAAGCTTAAGATTATAACTTTGGCGGCCTACATAGCAAGATGAAACGTTAGCCGACTAAGTCTGAGCTTCGCTAAGCTATGCATTCTTACGAATAGGAAAAATTAAGCTAAGCTAAGCCGGTACATCACAACAATTCAATTTCAATTTCAATTTCAATTTTATTACGTGAAAACATTACATGCAGCAACGCATAAATTAATCACGTGGTACGAGATTAAACAATTGAATTGTTTGAATTACATAAATAGGTGAAACAATGCAGATTACATCCAGGCAAACATATATCATTCATCAACACTATTAATTTCGGTGAATATACGAGCTGATCGTATAGAGAAGGCATTTCTTCTGCAAATAGTTCTCGGAGCAGGGTGGATTATTTTGAAAAATGCGCCTCTAGTGTTGGACGCTCTTATTTCAAAGTTGTGGTGCGTCCTGTCAGAGAGTACTTTTTTCCCAAATATCAGTTTCAGAAGTAGTTTGAGGTCGTTAGATTCTCTAACAGAGAGAAGAGATACAAGGCCTAGTTGATTGTTTCTCGTCTGACTACTTGGCATATTATTAAACGAACAACCAAAGCACCGGCGAAAAACGCGACGGGTAAAATAATTTTGAACCTTCTCTAGTACAGCTATGTCCTTAGCGAAATGTGGGGAGTAAACAGTTGATCAGTGTTCTACAATAGATTTAATGTATATCTTGTAAGCGTTAACAAGTACATCCGGTTTACGACTCTTGAGAACTTTAAGGATAAGATGACATTTACGCTTTGCTTTCTGAGCTATTGTTGAGCAATGAGCAGAAAAAGTCAACTTGTTGTCTACAATAAATCCTAAATCACGAATCTCGTTGAGGTAGGGTAAGGAGTGACTATTTATAGAATATGGAAAATGAGGGGAACTCTGGGTACCAATTCTTAACACAGCACATTTTGGTAGAGATAAAGGCAATTGCCAAGCGTCGCACCACTCCACTATGGTATCAATCGAGTGTTGCAGTGTTGTATGAGAGTCTGTTTTACAAAAAGACTTATAAACTTTCATGTCGTCTGCAAAAACTTTAATTACGGGCGAAATTACGGGCGAAACAACAACAATTACGGGCGAAATCTCTCCGATCTACATTAAACAGTTGCTCACACAAAGTTAAAAACACACTCGTCATCCGAGCAGATGTAATTAAGGAGAATGCTAATTAATACGCTACCTCCCAGTACTCAAAAGGGCTTATTAAGGATGAGGAACTAATGAGTACTACTCTCTCAAACGAAAATCAGATTTATACATTTAAATTGACTTTTTCATGAAAAAAATCCTTGTCTCTATCTCTTTTTTTTCTTCTTCTTAATTGTATAGAGTTCGAAATGAGTCAACAGATAAAGTCCTAACTACTTAGTAAGTTAGACGAGAAAAGCAATGTATTTTGCCGGCTTATTAAATATGCGTCTCAATTATAATTGGTACTAGAGAGAAAAATAATACAGTATCTTTTATTCATAATCGATAATTATATTGTTTTTTTAGATCAGATTTTTTTCACAATGCACAATGTTCATTTATCTGTCCGTATACATATATAGCTCGATTTCAGCTCTCCTCTTGACTCGAAGGGCGTACGGTGGGACGCCAACTTGATTGCTTCCACCTACGAACATATGATTACGGTAAGGCAAAATATATTTCCAATTCCGCATCACGACATTTTGCACCGCGAAAAATCGCACCCGGCTTTCGCAATATTTTTTTCCAAAGTTTTAATTATGGCTGGTCGTTGTATACGGTCTCGTACTAAGCCTTACGGTCTCGTTAGCGTAATCTTTACCTGAGTCTAAGCACAAATACCAATGAAAAATACATGGAAATTTTTAATGGGGAAATTCAGGGTTTGAGTTGCCATGGTGCGAAATGTGATGGTGCGTAATGTCGTGATACCTTCTGATTCCATTTTTTGAAAGAAAGTGCGAAATTTGCTTAGGAGGGTATCGAAATTTTCTTCGTTTTCATGCAGTAATGATCAAGTTTCACAGAGCCATTGGCACAGTATTCTTCTATTTTCTTTTTAGTAGTGACATTGTCTTCCGAAATGAATTAATTAATTTGCCTTCTGATAAAACGGTTTTTTTTGTTATGATACCAGTAAAAATTAAAATTTCGTATTTCTCAGTTTGCTGAAGGCTAAGCGAGTAAAGGCGTGCATTTCGTGAGCTAATATTCCTCTTTACCCCTGTCAGGATTCATCTCCGGTAGTATTCATTCAAACATCATTGCTCATGATAACGAAAAAGGAAGAAAGAAGAAAAATCCTGCAGAGAATCAGCCGTGCTTTGGATCTTTAACGAGAAAAAAATTTTCGTTCTCATAATTTACTTTTCTTACAAACATGGCTTTAAATATCTTTCAGGGTTAATGCCCCTGAGAAAAATGAAGTTCAAACTGCCGCGCAGCAGTTTTTAAATTTTTCAACTAATCACCCAGCGGAAGAGCATAAACATAAAAAGCTTTAAACTAGTTTTTTTCGATTGAAACTAGTAAATTCCGAAGCCCTTAGAAAAAGTTTTTAAGGAATATACCAGATACTGGCTTGTGAGTACGATCTTGAAAGAGGTTATATCCTTCGAGTCGAATAGTAAAAATAAGAAGCGCAGAGAGAGACGACCACTTTTAGCTTGGGCGAAAATATTTTGTTGTTCACCGTATGATTCCACATGACCGTACCGTACGTATACCTTTAGTTGTCCCCTCCGGAAGGAGACCAAGCGCGACTGGCGGCGGCCGAACCGCAAAGCAGTGGCTCGGCCGCCATTGTGAAGCCCGAGGACGATTCGCCGCCCGGCGTCCAGAACTGGAACGGTGCCAACGATATGGATCAGGTATAATCAAAAATGGCTTCGCTGAAAATTAAGAACGAACGCTAAGAGAATGAATACTGCTCAAAACGTTCAAATCTTTTGCTTTACGTGGCAAGTTCCCTAACAACTGGAAGAACAATATAAAAACTAGTTAACTCCGATCCTACTTGGAATTTACTAAATTCTGTTCCGAACTGCCTGTTCATTTTACCATAAGTTAACTGGCTTTAGAGGCTGGTTTGTGGTATTGAATTCTCTCACTATTATATCCGTGGTTTTTATCAATTTTATTGTTCACCCAAAAGCAAGCAGTAACCTATCTAGGTCACTCCCTCCTCCGGGTCAAGGACTATGTAACTCATTTTGGTTGCAGAGTGACCTCTGCGGAGATCCTGAAGGTGTATGGAGTGCCGACATCGAGCAGGTGAGCCTGTTCTGATCTAATTGGTTGCGATAACTTTTGACGAATGGGCTATGAGAATCTATGATGGAATCAGATTTTGTGTGATGGTGCCGAGCTCATGTCTTTTTTCAGCTTTCTTATAGCGCTCCTTCTGTAGTTCCTCTCGTGAATCATTTCAAATTTTGTTGAGGCTTTCCAAGAAGCAATGGAAATATATCCTCCGTGTGGTCGGCGGAAAATTATACTCTCAGACGAAGGGAAGATGTACGGTAAGTATTTCAAATATTCTAAGTCGCGCTGAAAAAGAAACCGAAATTAATTAGAAAAGCTCGATCTTCATGTTCCATGTCACCAGTGAGTAAGAACCATATAATAATTATTGTAGTATCTATTCGATGGAAAACATATGAAGAACTGCTAAACCCGATCTGGAAAAATAAAACTAAAAAAGATTTTGTTTGCCTTTAGCGATTAACCTTTTGCTCTGGTAGGAGTTCCGCTTTATTGATTTACACCGATAGACTCCAGCCCAGACTTGGAAATGAAACTTTGAAGCCTTCAAAAAAAAAAGAAATTCATTAAAAGATTTTCACATTTTTATTGGGTGCGCAAGAAAATAACCTCGGTTTTTAATCTTCTTTTTCTTAATTATTTTTTAAGTCAAACAAGAACCTCAATCAACAAAGTATGATGATCCATCATGGTTGAGTATGTGTTGCCATCGCGTGGGCAGATCGTGGATGCCCTTGTGGTAGAACGACGGAGAGAGCGATTCGAAGAAGTCTTGAAACCATGATTTTACCTCAGCTTCGGTCTCAAATTTTTCTCTGCGAGGTGGTTCTGCATGGAGCGGAATAGGTGGTAGTCAGAAGGTGCCATGTCGGGCGAGTACGGTGGATGAGACATCAACTCCCATCCCAGCTCCAACAGCTTCTGAACCGTTTTTTTCGCAATGTGTGGTCATGCGTTGTCATGTAGGAATCGAATCTTGGCACTCTCTTCGCCTCGAGCCACCATAGCTTGCTGCACCCGGTCGAGTTGTGCACAGTAGACATCTGCTGTAACAGTCATGCCGTTAGGTAGCAGCTCCCATTAGACTACACCGCGTGAGTTCCACCAAACACACAGCATCACCTTCATCGGGTGCAGTCCGGGTTTCGGAATCGCTTCTGGCGGATCGCCCTTGCTGAGCCACTGGCGCTTGCGTGTAACATTGCAGTAGGTCACCCACTTCTCGTCTCCAGTTAGCAATGTGTCCAGCCACTCGTCTCGTATTTTGTAGGAGAGAAGTTGTGAGGCGGCCGCGACTCGTCGGTTCCTGTCGAGTGGCCTCAGGTCGTGTGGCACCCATTGCCCGAGCTTGTGTACTTTACCGAGCTCGTGAAGCCCGTTCTCGATGGTGGTGTGAGAGACCGCGAAGTGCTCTGCAATCTCGTAACAAGTTCGTTTGGGATCGGCTTCGACAAAGGATCGAAGATCCTCAAGATCGAGCTGGCGAGGCCGTCCTGGACGGTCCATGTCTTCCAGCGTGTGGTCGCCTTGCTCAAACCGACTGAAACAAGCCTGGCACTTTCGTTCACTTAGGCATCTTTGCCCTTATGCCTGACATAATTTTCGATGTGCTCCGGCAGCGCTCTCCTTCAGCTTGAAGCAGAAGAGAAGAGAGGCCCGTAGTATCATTTTTTCAAGCTCGCACCGTTCAGCCATTTGAAAAGCTAATAGAATGAGATGACTGAGAAAAAAACATGGAAGTGAGAACGCCATATACCTTCACTAAAGAAAGTTTTAGAAAACTTCGGAAAAAATAATTGACTTTTTTTTTAAACCGAGATTATTATCTTGCGCACCTAATATATACATATTAATAATTGATCACTTTTATTTCTTTTATTATACATCTTTTAGAATAAATAAAAATAGCGTTTGTATATTTCTCTGATCATCTCCAGTTCTCTATGCCTTTCACTCTTTCTTCCTCTTTTTTCTCTCTCAATTTCTCGCTCTCATGATTCTTTACTTTCAACTCTCTCTCTCTTTTCCTCTCTCTCTATCTCTCTCTCTCTCTCTCTCTCTCTCTCTCTCTCTCTCTCTCTCTCTCTCTCTCTCTCTGCACGTTTGGAAATGCTAAAAAAGACTGTTGGATGAGTGATGCCCTGTCATGCACGGATAGTGAGAAACATCTGCCTTCGCCATGACCCTTTCTCTCTCATTCTCTCTCTTTCCCAAAAGCCTCTCTCAATTCACACTCACCCTAACTCGCTTCTTAAATTTAGCCATTGTCTTCCGCTATTCACTTACGATCTTCAACATCTCCCATTTATTTTGACTCTCGCTCTCTATCTCTTACTTTCACTCACTCATTCTTCTCCATTTCTCCCTCTCTCTGTTTCTCCATTCTCTGTCGTCTAATTCTCTTTCCTGACCGTCCACCACAGACGACGCATGCCTAATTACTTATCGTGCTCCTGTATTTCTGTGGTGTATGCCTTCATGCATCTATTCGTGGCATGCTGCCAGTTAGAGAATGTGTTAGATTAAGAGGGTGAGGAAGATATAGTGAAAGAGAGGGAGAGAGAGATGGGAAGAGAGAGATATAGGGAGAGTAAGAGAGACTCCACAGGAAACTCGATTGATTGAGAGTGAGAGAGAGGTAAAGAGAAAAGCGATCAACGAAATAGTAGGTAAATTTAAGAGAGACGGGGGAAATGTCATTGAAAGAAGCATATAGGAATAGGATTCGGGCATTCCAAACATCCCTCCTGCGTATGAGGGGTCACACAAAGAAGTCGCATGGTAAAATGAGGACAACCTATTGGAGAAATCAAAAACAAGGGGTTGTTGTTCGGATAAGTCTAAGCGGTCTCTGAGTTCATCTTTTCTGTGAGAAGCGTAGATGAGCTTAAAGAAGTTGAAGCAAGAATGACAGAGATTACAGCATAAAAAAGATACATTGATAATTATATAATTTATTCCCGATGTTCAAAAAGTCGTTCTACACGAGGTGCCTATACAATAAAAGCTTCTGAAAAGGATTTTGGCTTATATTGCTCATGACAGATGTTAAGCTTTTGTAGCTTTTATCTATATCAAATTCATGTAATCTTTAATTAGCTCCCTGATCTCTACCATTTCCTCTCCATGCCTTCATTCATTGTTTAAACTTCACCTCTTCCTTAAAAGCAAGTCTACAATTTGAGTATTCAAGACATCTTGATTTTCAAAAAAGCAGCAAATGATTGATATGTGAAGCATAATAGTCTGCCAACCTCAAGAAATACGCATTATTAGCATCTTTTCTTGAGGACAGACGAGATTGTTTGAAGGCGATAAACTCGCTTCTTGCTGAACCTTCTCTTTCTAATCTGACCCCTTCCATCTAGTCTGATGAGCAGGAAAAGAAGACGCTGTTTGGCTTTGAGTAGGTAGAAATGTCTCTTTTAGCTGACTACTTCTTGATTGAGACTTCTTTGAAACCCCCGATTCTTATTCCCTTGAGGTTTTTATTTTGAAGATTGTCTTTTGAAGGGTTCGGTAATGAAGATTCGCATGACCGTTCACCCTACCCTCTGAGGTTTTATGTGTGTTTGTCTCTCTATGTCCTCTTTTCTTTGTCTTGATCTCTCTTTTCTCTCTTACCTTTTTATAACTCTCTATTTCTCTTTTCTCCTCTCTCTTTGCCTATCTACATTTTCCTTTTTCTCTCTTCCTAATCTCTCTCTCTCTCTCTCTCTCTCTCTCTCTCTCTCTCTCTCTCTCTCTCTCATTCCGCTATTCTCCTTCAACCTACGATCCAAATGCGATCTCAGCAGTAAACAGAATAGTGTCAGTTCCACCTGCTGCACGCTTTCCTGTTACCGTTACTGACCTCAGGCCAAGTGAAGATCGTAAAGAATAAGGAGCGAGACAATAAAACATACATACAACAGTCAGATACTGGCCGGGATGGATAGAATGGGAGGAAAGGAATTGGGAGAAAAAGAGAGAGGTAGGAAGAAAGAGAGTGAAAAAGAGATGAAAAATTGAGAGTGGAAGAAAACATTTAGAAAGAATTCTGAAGAAATAATATCGGAGATTGTGAGAATTACATAATAAATTTTGTTTAAGGTAATCATTAAAACCCACATTCTCGAGGCAAATGTTACAGTAGTAAACTCTTTCGAGCTAGGATTTCAAACAGAAATCTGGTCTTTATCTATCTCACTCTTTATTTCTCTCTCTCTCTCCCTCTCTCTCTCTCTCTCTATCTCTCTCTCTCATATATCCACTCTGATCTCTTCCCTCTTTAATACAACTTTCACCATGTTTTTTATTATTATTTTTCTCTCACTTCTCTGATGTTCATTTGATGGGCTGAACATCTTGATGTCTCTAACCTTTTCTCTTTCGTTTCTCTATTCTTCTCCATTAGCTTGAGCTAAGACACATTTTCACTTGCAGGCCGGAACGAGTTGATAGCTCGATACATCAAAATACGCTGTGGAAAGACTCGGACAAGAAAACAGGTGGGGGCAGATGCACAATTTCGGAGCCTCAAAGAAGAGACTCAAGTGTTTCCGGAATCAACCAACACTAATAGCCTCTAAGGCACCACTCAATTTTTTAGTAAGGCGCTTGCTCACGGTAAAAGAGAAAAAAACTGAGCTTGATTCCACCACGATCGCAATAGCAATAGTTTAAATATATTTTGTTTGTATTCAAAAACACAGAAACGGAAAGCTTTTCAGTCTAGTCGTAATAGTAAAACTCCTCAACAACTATGATTGGCAAACAAGGAAAAAAGACAAGAAAAAGATCTTTGATCAAGTTCTCGATGCCTACTACATAAACAATGGAAATAGACTACACAACCAATGTTTAAACTGAGAAAGAATAAGAAAAACTTTCTATACTTTAAGGTCTCATCTCACATCCAAGTGCTGGCAAGAAAAAAGCATCGCGAGACTCAAGTTCATGTCAAGGTAAGACTCGTTATTGGCCATACAAGACCTATTTTTACACAACGAAAATCATGAATAAGTATTTCTATCAATATCTCCTCTTCCAGACGGAGCGGCAAGGCTCCTCCGCCTCTCCCTCCTCCGCTGGCTCAAATTCTGCAGCCGCATCCGTGGTCGCCGCGAACGGCGTTTCCATGAATGCCGCTTCACCGTCTTCGAAGAGCAGCCTCTCAGCTACCAATCACCAGCAGCCTCTGCTGCAGGCGCAAAGTATGTTCGCAGCTGCCACAGCCACTCAAGTAAGCACACTTGCCAGCTATTGAGTTATTCATGACAAGGATTTACAAAACGTGTATTGGTCATGGGCTCTTACTCCCGATAAATTGAACATAGAAGGCTAGGATCAATACCGCACCGTAGAAATACTTTTGCCCTCCCTTTCTGTCCTATTTCTCTACATTGATAAAACAGAAAAGCGCAAAATTAATAAATAAATAGAGTCGATTTCGGAAAGGGCTGTGAAGTTCTTCCTACTTTTTCGCAAACAAGACCAAAAACATTCGCTAACTTTTTTCTTCATCGATTTCAAGAATTTTTTCGTGAACGTTTTATTGATTCCGTTAGTAATTAATTTATAATTTTTTAAAACATTTATTCAGATATTTCTAAAGCAGTGGTATATAAAAATCAGTTGCATTGAAATAATGAAACCATTGGGTGTGCATATGTACATAAATGCCCTTCTCTCCCACGCAAAAGTTTCGACTCTAGATTAGTCGTCTTTTGCCGTTCATCCGTCCGCTTTCTCTTCTCAGTTGAGTTTAGATACCTGTGAGTTATGTGAAATTGATTCCTCCTTTTTTTCCATGTCACTCCTTGCTCGCTGGTGCAATTATTATACCAAAAAAATTTATACGGGGTAAATTAATTCAACTGACTTGATGTTTACAGTAGAATAATGGGGCAAAAGCCGAACATGCTGTAACTCATATGTCTTACTGTATCATCTAGGTAATTGACTAAATATGTAGTTGAGTTTAATGTATACTCCTACGTATACTTTACAGAAATTAGCTTAATGTATTAATATGTAAAGAGTAAATAACTTAAAGCATAGCGTATGGTACAAGGTATAAGTATTAGAACAGTATTTTTTTTCATATAACTTTATTCTATGTATAGACTCTTTTTGGAGAACTTCGTTCTTTTCAGTTATTTGATTCCAATCAAACAAGTCAATCCTATTTCAATAAAATTCAAATACAACCAGAACAATACAATCGGTATTGATCTCATATAATCTTTTATTCTTTCGGGTTCGCAATGATTGGAGTAAGGTCGCAGAAGTAGTTCTTCTCTCCAGCATAACTCTGAAGTTGCTGATTCAACCCTTGAAAACCGAAGTAAAAACCGGCTTCTCATTAGTTAATGAAACTATCAGCAAAAGAGAAGCATTTTCATTGATTTGTTAAGAAGTACGATCGATTCATGTTATTATAATGGTAATGTGATAGATATTGAATGATTGATTTATTGATTGATAGATATTGAATGATTGATTTATTGATTGATAGATATTGAATGATTGATTTATTGATTCATGTTATTATAATGGTAATGTGATAGATATTGAATGATTGATTTATTGATTGATTTATTGACTGATTGAAGGCAAAAGCGTCTGTCAGCAGTCTCTCCTCAGCAAAAGACGACCTCTCAGCTTTCAATTCTCTCACTCAACAATTAGGTTGGTATTATGTTCTTCTTTCTATTTTGACGGAGACCCATTCTATGCAATCACGGGCTCAATATTTTTCTTCAGTAAAATTTGAAGATTTATTTTTTATCTTCCATCACTTTTCTTTATCAATTGTTAATTCTGATTATGTGCTCCATTCACGATGCTTTCGCTGCATGAGCATGCGTGACTAAGAGAACAAGGCAGTTTAATCTTACACATAGGACTATCACACGGAATGACAATGTATGGTGACTTACCTCCGGTTAGGGGAGAGAAGGCCGCGCTTGATCCCGTCCGGTCAACTAGCGATGGCTTAATCGAAGGGCCCAATATTATAACATAGCTCCGAGACATTATTGTTTGTATTTTAAAACATGTACTTTAAAAGTGGAAGCTGTGAACTCATAACATCCATTTTCCAAATTATTCCTGAAAAACTTTTTTTAAAAAATTCTGTTGAATAGCTTACACTTTTTCGGGTTGTGATTAGTCATTAGTTTCGCTGCCTACGATATTCTCCTACAACTTATTCATCTAATTCGCTCTTCCCTTCGATGAGTTAACGAAGTTTAATTTTTTTTGTTTGCTTGTTTCTGAGAAACACAAGAAACGCTCTTTTTCTTACTCGAACCATCGTGGAGAAAAATTAACAAATGTAAACGTGACCTAACGTTTATATTTGTTTTTTTTAAAGAAGCAAATGGTTTTTTTTAAAAGCAATTTAGTTCAATTCACTCAGCGAACAGAAGTTGCTTCGAATCGATACTCGAATCGATTGATAAGCGTCTTCGAAAGAAGTTTAAAAATCTTTTCGAAAACATCAAACGAAGAAAGTTTAAGTGAGTTCAGTAACCAGAACACTTTACAACTCATTTTTTAAAAGTCTACATTCATTCAAGAGGACATTGAAGAGGACGGTGAAGAGAAAGAGAAAAAATAGAAGAGCCAGAAAACTTCGAGTAATGAATGATTCATGATGGATAGTCGAGAATAATAAACGCAACCGTTTCATTACGATGTTCACCTGTAATTTGTGAAGTTTAGCTGTAACTTGTAATCTTTAACAGTAACTTATGATGCTCATCTTTTCTTTTGAGAGGCTCTCTGCATTTCTAGAAAGAAACTAATCCCACAAATCAATCTAAAAATTCTCCGTTTTCTCTTTCAGCTAATTTCTACTTCGTTGAATCGATTCTTCCATAAAAGGCTAAATTCGATCTAATTCAGTCCAATCAAAAATTCATATTAACCAGTTTTTGAGTACAGCATATCAATATGTATAAAACCACCAATAACCTTATCACTGCCTCTATGCTGTGAGCGTTAATGAATGATCTAAATGATTGTGCATGATAATAAATAATGAATAAATGCATATATAAAACCAAAATATAACTTTTTTGAATCACTAGTCGTTCGGTGAATGGAAAAATTAGGAAAATTGTGCAGGTAAATCGCAACTACTCCACCCCGGCCTCTATCCCGGTCTATGGCCACAAGGCTTCCAGCCCACACAGCATCTCCTACCTGATGAACTTAAAGCTTATCAACAATTATCGTGAGTTCAAGGACGGAAGTTGGGCAATCAAACAAATATTTCCATATATTTTCCGGCTTTTGTCCCAGTTTTTTATTATTATTCTAGGCCGGCTCTTATTATATCTATGTATCATAAACATACATCAGCTTAGTAAACAACTAATTCTGGTAAGTTACTACATTTATACATATATGTAAATCAAGTCAACTATCATAATCTCGAGTGATACGATGAAAACTCTTCAACTTCTGAATAATTAATATGTAGTTATTCTATTTAATTAATATGTAGTTATTCTATTTAATTAATATGTAGTTAATCTATTTAATTAATATGTAGTTATTCTATTTAATTAATATGTAGTTATTCTATTTACAACTCCCTGTTTGTTGAGAAATCACGACTTATCATAAATTAAAATACCTTCTATAGATTATACTAGAACTGGTTTAAAGCAGCTACAGTGATTAAATTTTGAGGGTTTCATTCACTTTTGAAAGTAGTAATTGTCATAGAGTTAAAGGGGTTAGATTTTTTTCTTTTAAAGGTTCTTGAAGGAATTTCAATCGATACTTTCCAGCGGTTACATTTGCTATTCCAAAAGAATTCGAAGGGGATACATCGACTCCATTCTAGGGGTTACGAGAACCTGTCTCCATTCTTGAGTCTCGGTTCACCATTGAAAGAAGTCGCCGCGGCTGCAGCTGTAATGCATCTTGTCGCACCCGGCAGTGCGACCGGATCCCAGTTGGCCATTCAACAAGGGACGGGAGACTCCGCCCCATTTGGGGAAGAAGGCTACCAGGTTAACTAATGGAGTGTTAGAATTCAACTTTTCACTTTGCTAAGTGATTTTCTGCTCGGGATTTTTTTTGAACGCTCCAATGTCTCACCACGAATTACCTTAAGAAGAAAAATGGACTACGGTATTACTTTTATAATAACCTTAACTGTTGGACGTAATCCAAGAATTTAACAGAAAAATCGTCGCTTTATCTTAGAATGCATATTTTCGTTTTTCTATCTGTCATTTCTCTTGCTTTCGAAGGTTTAACGTCGCACGCGAAGGGTTATATAGGGATGATAAGTTTTTGAATTACAAACTTAACTCGTAATTACAAACTACACAAACTTAACTCGTAGTTTTTTGATGTAAAATTTTTTTTAACGTAAAAATAATATTTTTACTAATTTTACAACAAAAAAATTTTTTTCAAGAATGCTCAAAATGATCAGCTATGAAAAAATTTCTCGAAACCGTAGCGTTTATATATTTATATATAGACAATTTGGTACTTGTCCAGATCGACGTATACTCCACTACTTTTCTCCTTCAGGGGGCGGAGTCACGGATTTATGACTAATTTTTTAATACGGTCTTGTTAGCGTAAACTATTACTAAGCCTAAGCGTATTTTAATGAAAAATAACGGAGAGGGATTAGAAAGAGAGGAAAATAAGAAAGAACAGGAGCAACATCCTGCAGCAAAATTCTTGGATTACGTCCAACAGTTAAGGTATATTAAAAAAGTAATACCGTAGTCCATTTTTCTTCTCAAGGTAATTCGTGGTGAGACATTGGAGCGTTCAACAAAAAAATCCCGAGCAGAAAATCACTAAGCAAAGGGAAAAGTTGAATTCTAACACTCCATAATATACTCACTGTTACTTCAACACATACAGCACCAACAGGATTTTAGGGTACAGAAATCTATTGGGTCCGTAGAATCAATAAGTTCAACTATTCAATCGAATATTCTTAAAACTTATTATTTCAAATATAATTTTTCATGTATTTGTCAAATAGAATTTTTCATGTATATGTTTGAACAAACAACAACAAAAAAATCCGTTTGACTCAAAAGAATTTTTTCAACTGTTGAGTGAAACGGATTCGCAATCATACAGAACAAAGAAAATGTTCCCATACCAAAAATTTAAAACCGCTATGAAACATGCTTCGGCAGACTAATGCAGTGTTTTTATTTGCGAAAAACATAATGAAACATAACGACATCCCGTTTTTTTTTTCCATGTTATGTTAACAACTAACTAAAGTGTTTAAAACAAAACTAAAGTGTTTAAGTGTTCTCAAATACTCTCTCGCCGCAGACAACGAGAGACACCGCGACTTCTATGTCACAGAAAGGGCACAAAATACCGTACACCATGCACATTTGAAGCGCTATTCCATTTGAGACTATTATTTATACAAATTTTAGTTGTGAACATAACGTGGAAAAAAAAACGGGATGTCGTTATGTTTCATTATGTTTTCGCAAATAAAAACACTGCATAAGAGGGCAAGATCTTCAAACTTTACATTTTGCACTTTCACACGAAATAGCAACGTATCTTCACATTTGTAGATTTTCAACTGATCTTCTACTACACAGAGACACCTAAAACTTATGAAAAAGTTCGTGAATTCTGAACTTGAAGCGGAAAAGGGATAAAATACACAGAGAAGAGAGAGGGAAAGGGAGAGATTTGGTGAGCTGAGCTTCCTCAATCTCGTGAGGGTATAATAAAAATTAGGGAGAAAGATCCTTCTTACTTTGATGCACGACATGCCAACTAATAAGTAGTAGTGCCCAAATCATCTATTGTACATATATTCTTTTTCAGAGAGCTCTTCCTTCTCTATAAATTTAGAATCTGGGTATTTGAAGTTTCGTGGCCTTTTATTATTGGTATGTACTCACATATGTACTGGTATGTACTCACACTTTTGTTATGTACTGGTATGTACTCACACTTTTGGTATGTACTGGTATGTACTCACATATGTACATACTTAAACATTAAATACTTTGAAGGTACCGACTTGTTTAGACTGTGAGATGCGCTTGATGGAATACTAAATGTTGAATCCAGTTCTTATAGTGAACCGTCTTCCTTTCAGCTTTCTGAGACATATCTTCTGATCCAAAAACTTCCACACGCCCATTAAATGTAGAAAAAATTATCTCACAGAAAAATTGATTCAGTTTTTTCTTATAACTTTCAAAAATGTTGTTTTTTTGACAAAAGGTTCTCAATTACTGACTCCATAACTTAGGTTTTGCTTTAGTAGCAACCTTTGTTCTGCAAAAGTAAAGCGCAAAGAGAGAGAGAGAGAGAGAGAGAGAGAGAGAGAGAGAGAGAGAGAGAGAGAGAGAGAGAGAAGAATGGTAAAAAGAAAAAGAGAGGGAGAGACAGTTGGGATCGATCCTACTTTGCGAATCAGCTGTTTTCCATGCTATGATTCTACCATCTTTCATTTCAACCAGCAGTCTTTGCGTTTCAACTGTGTAACGGACTGAGCATATTAATTTCTTTATAGTTCCATGTCGCATTCCCGCACTTCAAACAAAGTATATTGGAGCGTTAGAATTTAACTTTCCACTTTCTCAACGTAAACTCTGCAAATTAATCTCGTTGAACGCTCCAATGTCTCATCACGAATTGCCGTGAGAAGGAAAATGAACTACGAACTTTTTTATTTAATAACTTTTACTGTTGCACGTAATTTTATATGAATATAAAAAATATTATAGTCCGTTTTCCTTCTAAAGGTGATTCGTGGTGAGTTCAACGAGATCACTTTGCAGAGATTACGTTGAGAAAGTTAAAAGTTGAACTTTACTCCAAACTCATAGTTTTCAGTTAAGCTTAGACTTTAGCGCGCTTTCATAGCCCTGTATTGAATTGAACCTTGGTTTTTCGAGTGTACTGTTTTGCACCATCTCGGAGAGCGATGTAGGCAGAGAGAGAGAGAGAGAGAGAGAGAGAGAGAGAGAGAGAGAGAGAGAGAGTGAGAGAGAGAAAGAAAGAGAGAGATAGAGAGAGATAGAGAGAAAGTTAAAGAGAAAGACTTGTCTCGGAGAACCCACACTGAGAGAAAGACTTGTCTCAGAGAACCCATACTGCATTAGAGGCCGTATCTGAGGACTTGATTTTTTGCAGATAGCATCCGCCAAGCTAACTCTCTGTGGTTTTTCGGCTTTCGTGGAGTCCCCAACAAAGGAACGGATAAACATAGTTCATATACCATCAACCTCAGAAAATGACTTTGAGGTGAGTTTTAGGATGCCAATGTCATTGTTATTGTACTTAAAAAATGGTATTCTATAATATTTGTATTACTAATGCTATTGGGTAGCAATTATATTGTTAATTGAGGTTACTAATGCTATTGGGTAGCAATTATATTGTTAATTGAGGTACCTTTGAGGCTTCGAGGTACGAATTTCATTGTTTTTGAAAATTCTAGCGTCAAAGTTTGCACGCAAAAAAGATTCTTAAGTTTAGAAATCTTTAGTTTAGATTTAAAAAGTTTTTGCTCGTGTGCAACTATTTGTTTAAAAAAAGGTCGTCGGCACCAGTGCATTATCACTACTGCATATTCTCCTGGTTTGCAGCGAATCGATATCCACGATTTCGTTGAAAAGTACCCCTCACAGCTGATGGAGCTGTGGGCTAACGGCCCAGCTGATGCATTCTACATGGTCAAGGTGAGCTTTCTCAAATTTTTATCTTTTTTTTGTGTAAAATTTGAGATAGTTACTGTACAACGAGAGACTTGTCCCTATAAAGTGCGAGCACAGAATACAATGAATTAATTTTTTTGAAGAAAGATTAGATTTTAATGCCATCAACGCTCTTTTTTTGTAAAGAAATAAAATTTTATCTAGAGCTGTCGTTCATCATCGCGCCATACAAAGTTTTCTTTACAATCATCAGCAGTATTATCCATTATCCTATGATGATGCCTTGCAAGACAGAAGGAAAGAAAGAGAAAGAGAGAGGGCTCTTCTTCTTCTTCTCTCACTCTTCTATGAATGAGCTCTTCTATCATAGCTTTCGTTCCTTGTATATATTATTCAAATGAACAATTTGTAAATATGAAAGTTTGTTTATGAAGTAGAAATGGAAATTCTCCTTTCGAAGAATTTAGGGCTGTTGGCTGCCTTTTCCATTAGCCCAATCACATGGATTTGCAATGCATCCTCCGTAGTGTAATTGGTAACGGATAGAGATATAAGATTGGATTGGGTCCGACACCACCCGGCTTTTTTAAGAGTCGTAGTTTAAGAAAATTGTGATCTTTACCAGGCGTTGTTTGTCTCCAAACTGTGTTACTAAAAATTGGTAGATTCAGTCAACATATTGCAGTGTTGGGCGAATGTGTGTTTCGACTCGACAAATATGGCTTCCTCCTTATACGCTGTCGACTCGATCTATTCAGCAGCAGAAAAGATCGATATCTCCGTCTCAACCAAAGTGTGCTCATTCGGCAAAGAAGTGGTAGAGAAAGTTGAGGTGGGCCACTTCTAATGACTTTATAAAAACCAGTGATGACTACATCGTTAAAATTCCGAATTTATTTTCAACGGCCTTCTCCGAGTTCATCGTCTCCAGAAATCCACATTTCCATGATATTGACATGAAAGACTTTCAGCCCATTCGAAAGGATGTTCAAATCCGAATGGTCGATATTTTGATTGATAAACTTTTGTTAAGTTGTGATCGATTGCACGTCAAATGAAATGGAGAAAAACTTATGCAGCAATTAAAAGCTAGAAATAGTCGAATGCTGAAAGAATATTGAAGTTTTCTCTCATAACAATCAATTTTTAAGAGAGCGTAAATAGCATCTCTCAAATATGCTTATAGTCAAAACATCTACTCCATGCTTAATGTAGAATAAAGACCCCTCCTCTCTCCCGGGTCATGAGCCTTTTTGTTCTTGCAGAGATACTCTCCCACGGGGCTCCTAGAAAATGGCCGCTTTAGCTTCAACATGGAGAACTCTCCCATGTGCGACTACATGGTGAAGTTCATCGCCGAGCTCAAAAAGTTGCAGTCAAAATCTGTGATGGAGAGTGTCCTCGACAACTTCAGCGTTCTCCAGGTCTTCTAGAATTCATTGCTCAAAGGCATAGGTTTAGTGCGTATTGAAGCGATCCTCCAATATAAATATTTAAAGGAGCCTCTTTTATGGCCATTAAACCGCTCATTAATGAAATGCCTCCCGCATCAAAAAACGGCGTCAGAAAAAAATATTGAGATAGCAACCATCGAGAAAGACTGGGCATTTGTTTTTTTAAGGCCATTTAGTTCTCTCAATGTTAGGTAATAAGACACTACATATATATATATATATATATATATATATATATATATATATATATATATATATATAAGTATGTATTCAGTAACAAATGTGTTTGCATTGCAGATTGTGCAGAATGTGCTGACGAGAGAAACTCTCATGGTGATTGCCTTCGTGTTTGCCATCAGTGACCTGCCTGAGTCAAGTTGCTCCATTCTACGATTGGTTGACCATTGACTGACTGCAGCGTTATACTATTCTTCCTAGACACGCATCACAACAACCACTCGGGAGGCCTTCTTCTTCATTGAATGATTCATTTGTTAACTTCTGAAGTCTTCTGAATCGTGTGATAAGCTGCAAAATAGTCAAACCTCTCCCTCAATGCGGTGTTGTCATCCTTTCTTAGTTTCTGAGAAATTCTTGCTTCTACTCGGAAACAAACGATAAATGATATGTTTTAATAAATTTCATTTCATAATGTTCGTATTATATTTATATAGTTGTAAGCTATTCTTAGGCTGCCTCTTCTTTTAAGGCGCTTTTGAACTTCATCAACTTGTTTCACGTAATCTCCTGTTCCTTTATAACTGTTTCCTCTCTTTCTTTCCCTTTCTCTTTTTATCTTTCTTTATACACCTTTCTTTTTCTTCTCTTTTTCACTCTTCCTTTTCCTCTCTCTCTCTCTTTCTACTCTCTTTTCCTTTTCTTTCTTCCAACTTGTTTGCCTTTCAATACCTCTCTCCTCTCTGCCTTCCCACAACGCGCACCTCATAGTGACTGCATATTAATGCATGAATAGGGTGGTGTATATTAAATTCTTTCAATATAGCCAGCAAGCGCATGCATTCCAGCCTCGTTCAAACTCTCTCAAGTCACCCCTTTGATTGGCAGATTTTTTGCATGAAGCGCAATCAAAAACTAACTCTAAACATACCCATAAAACAGCTTAGAATTTAAAATACTCATTGATCATCGTTTTCAAATATATTTTAACTGAAGCACTCATGTATTTAACATCGCAGTTAGAATCCTTCTGGAGTAATGACTGTTTTCTGAATCTGGAACCTAAAGTCAACAGTATTGCATACTGCGCTGACATTAGATAGCTTTAAAGAAATTTTAAACTATTTTTGATTTTTGAGACAGTAGGTGAATTCAAAAAAATGTGCCGAGATGGAAGTTTTTAATTGCATTTCCCTTGAAAATACGAGTCTATGACGTTTTATATTGTTGAACTGATTAAGGGAACAAAGTCAGCGTTTTTTTTATCCATATGAATCGCTTCAGATATTCGATCGATAAACCGATCGATATATTATCAAACCTTCTTTTTATTATAATGAATTTTATAAACATGTATCATTTTCATTTTTGTTCTGAATCTCTTCAGGACCAAATGTTGAGATATTTCTCAGTAACCGCCATGCTAATATCGTGTCCTAAAATTTGAATGTTAACTTTTCTGTAATAATTGCTATGTTTGCATTTGAGTTCCCACATGTCTGCATGTTGGTAGCTCCTGTTGGTTATGATGTATTGAACTCCTGCCTTTTCTTTAGGTTTATGTAGTGAGCTGTTCAGGTACTTTAATCAAATCAGCTTTTTTAAAGCCTGATTCGAAGTTTAGCAACATTAAATTAATCAGGTTACTAACAATGTTTTAAAGTATTTTGAAATAGATCAGTTGAGGAAGTTTTTTCTAACCAGGAAGCTCAATCACCAAATATGATAATGACGGAGGGACGTCATGTCTAAAGAGGGATTGCGAGTACAAAAGTGGAATTGAAAATGAGGAAGCTATGTATAATATATGTTGAATTTCTCCTTAATTTTCTGAAGGATGAATATATATTCCACTTTCAGTGTGAAAAAAACATCCTGGTTGTCACAAATTTTACGTCTTCCTCTGTAAAAAAGACTTTTTCGAAAGATAAGAACGTAAGAGTTTTATATAATCTAAATAGGAATGCCTCAAATTACTTTCGTGATCTTTTTTTGTTTTCACAAGGTTCGGCTTGTGTCACAAGTACCCTAAATAGTTTTATTGTATACAAATGGATTTACACCGACATTTATCACCCTTATTCTATCGAACATTTTTACAAATTACAACACTACAATGACGTCACAAATGTCTGAGCGTCACAATTGTTAATGAAGCGACTGTCATATGCACCTTCGTTGTCACAACATGAACTGTATTTACTTCTTCGCAACATTCTCGCTTAGATCTTTTTTCACAAAGTCGGGACCAATTCATAGTAATGTATTTGATGGTCGATTTGATTGGCCAATTAAAAGAGGCCAGTGATATTTCTGCACAATAATCGAAAGTTGGATTGTTTTGTCTTCCCAGATAAACTATTTGCATCATCTATTTTGACTGCTTTCTTCGATGCAACAACCACAAAAACATTAAATTTATAAATACACTTGTTACCTCTTTTGTCTTACAATATCATTCAAAAGCACTGAAATACATTCAAAAATGCTGAAACTGCATTATATGTAACCCAAAGAAGCCTAACATCAAGAGCGCCACTTTTGATTCAAACGTATTTCATCAGCTCTAAACTTGCATAATTCTCTGATGTTACGGTTATTTCCAAAGTCTGTTTTTTTGATTTAACGCTGCAAATGTCAATAAGCTCGATTTTTTCAACATCCTTTATTTCTATGATACGATTACGGGTTTTTCTGATTCTTAACTAACAGGAAATTTACATTAGGGTTAAGAGTTTGAATTTACTTCAAACAATTCGATTCTAATACGTTTCAGTTGGGTTTAAAGATGCAGTTTGGCTGAAGAGACCAATCCGTAATCGTAAGTCACAGAAATCGACTTCTCACCACATATTGCGTATAACATCCTCGAATGACTATCTATCATCCTCGAATGACTATCGAACTAATTCACCAAATTCTCGAGAGAAAAAAACTAATTTTTTCTCAATAAATGTGATATTTCTCTAGAGCTTTCATTTTCTATCATCTTCGAAGAATATTTCCGTCTCAATTCGATTCCGAGTCAGTGGAAAACTGGAAAAATAGTTGCAGTCTACAAGAATGAAGGGAAATGGTCATCTCCAAGTAATTAACACCCGATAACAATAACATCCGCGATTTTACGGGTATTCGAAAGCATTTTGAGTAATCATTTACGGCTGAGCTATACGAATGTCTTCTGCAAGTCTCAATATGGTTTTCTCTCGAGACGAAGTTGCGAGTTACACAACTTCTCAATAATAAATGAGTGGGAAGTTTCCTTGGCTAATCAGCACCCACAAGATATCGTTTATTTTGACTTTTTCAGAGCATTCGTGCCTCATGTAAATTACAAAAAAGAGCTTATTCTCACTGTGGAAGTATTAGGTTGAGCTACCCCTAACGTCTCGCTGAATTCAATTCGGATTCACTAATCGTTCGACGAATCTGTTTTGATTTATTGGTAGTTTTTGTTTACTTTCTGATAGAGCGGATTGTCAGACATGCAAAAAAGAGCTGAAGTTAAGAACTGAAACCAATCAATCTCCGCACTTCAGACCGAACCTCCAAATTAACTCTGATGAACTTTAAACGATACAATGATCAACATTCTTTATTTTCTAGAGCAATTGCTTTATGGAATAAAGTTACAGATAATTTTTTTAAAGAGATTTAAGATATCGAAGCATTCGGCAAGGCTCTAGAAGAGATCGACCTCCCGAATCTTATAACCCTACCGAACTTTCTGTTGTCAACAGCAAGAGTTGACACCAACGAAAATTGATTGTCTTGTTCCCCATTTTTCCATTCCTATTTCTTAATTTTTTTTTAAATTCATTTTTCCATTCCTAAAAAAAATTGAAAATATAAGCGGTGGCCTTACAAGCTGTCCTGTAGTAATGAAGAATTTCCATTTCGAAAAAAATTATTAGATGAGCTTATTGCTTTTGGAATCAATACGTGTATTGTGAGATGGGTCGAAGAATTCCTGAATTGCAGATCTTTACGTGTCGGTGAGAGTTTCTCGGATTACTTCCCAGTTTTGAGTCGAGTGCCATAAGGCTCGGTCTTAGGACCTTTGCTTTTGCTGCTTTATAAACGATTTACAGAGTTCCATACCAGGAAACGTCAGTTTTCTCTGTTTTCCGATGACTTGAAATTGTATAGTGAAGATAAAACTGCTCTGCAGTTTCAGAGTGGTCTCTTAGATGTGAGCTTCCACTCGCGAAAACCAAAATCTTCTGTCTGCCTTTAGGTAGAAAATCTATCAGAATTATATATTCATAAAGATAAAGATAAAGATTCATAAAGATAAAGATATTTTATAGAGCAAAGACCTGTAAACCGTCGTCGACTTTCCACGTTTTCTGACTATGAATTGAGAGTTGAACATTTAGCCCCCCCCCCTCTTAATTTTTTCTTGTTCTTTTCTTTGTGTCCCCATTATCCCTCCATTCGACTAGTTTTTTGTTGCTCGCTTTTAATTGTGAAGCTCTTTTCATACCACGTAAGTGATGCCTCAACAAGTTATACTGTGGCGATAAAAATATACCCGACTTTATAGAGTTCGATGCGATATTGCAGAAATTTGAAATTTTACTGAAGCAAAACATCAATCTTATATTTTGGTTCAACCTGCAGATCATCCTCCTATCTCGCTTCGACCACTTCTTGGGCCTTCCTGGATGCTTCTTAGTCCCATAATTTTCGGGGTCTTGGAGGAACTTGCTGACTACAACATTGGAACGTCCTAGATGAACAGCAATACTTCTTGCGGAGATGCCATTTGCACGCAGAGCTTTTATCGTGTTTTGCTCGGAGGTAGAAAGCATTTTCGAGCTGGGCATAATGTATAAACCGCAAAAAAGCTGGGTGTTAGCATAATTATGACGCGGCAGAAAAAACAAATTTTTTTATAAAACCTTTTTTGCGTCTATTGATTACCATAATTCCACTTAATATTTCAAAAATACTTACGAATAGGCCATGAAATTAACTATTAGGTATCTTCAGTGGTTTTCCAAAAAATACTCAAAAAATAGGGTGTTAGATAATTATGACGCGCACTGTATAGTACACTGTATATACAGACAGCCGATGGGGAGACAGCCGATGGCAAGGACCGCACAGGAAGAGGTCGTCCACCGACATCCGACACGCCCCAGATTAGGATAATTCTCCGGAAACGCATCGCACGCAATCCTCGACGATCCATGAGGAAGCTCGCTTCGTCGGTCGGTATCTCCCGTGAATCAACGCGACTGATAATCAAACACCGTCTCGGGATGTACCCCTACAGGATGTAGAAACGACATGGATTGGATGCTCGACAGACGCTTCTTCGACATCAACGGTGCAAAGATCTGTTGCAACGATGTGCGTGGGCCGAGCATTTCCGTACGATATGGACTGATGAAAAAATATTCACCATTGAGATGTCGGTGAATTCTCAAAACGACAGAGTACTTGCTCACGATAGTAATGGAGCAGCTGAGCATGGAATCACAGTCGGAAGAAGCAGCCACCCCAAGTACCTCATGGTTTAGGGAGGTGTTTGCGCAACGGGCAAAACGCCGTTGGTTTTCGTCGACTCTGGTGTGAAGATAGATGCCAACTTCTACGTAAAGAAGATCCTCGAAGACGTGGTAGAGCCCTGGAGTAGGACACACTATAATGGAGCTGATTGGACCTTTCAACAGGACTCGGCACCTGCCCACAAGACCAAAATCGCACAAGAGTGGTTGCGCACACACACCCTAAACTTCACAAGCACTTCCGCATGGCCATCGAATTCCCCCGACCTGAACCCACTCGACTTCAGCGTCTGGAGCGTCATGCAGGCAAAGGTTGGAGCTATACACCACCACACTCTCGATTCTCTGCGTGCCGCCTTTCTGAAGGTATGGGACGAACTCGACAACGACTACCTGCGGTCACTGGCATGTGGATACGAGCGTCGTCTCAAGGCATGCGTTCGCGCTAGAGGCGGCCATATCGAACATGATTGTGCATAACTGTTGGTTATATATTGTGATAAAGTGTGTTATGATACCAAGATATTAATTTCGTTTTGAAAGGAAATAGACATTTACATTTGTCCAGGTAATTTATGGTCACTCTGTAGTCATGGGTTTTGGTTTCTATGACTTTTCGCATCACGACAATTCGCATCCGGATTTCGCAATATTCTCTCTCAAAAGCGCGAATTGTGTGGCTGGTCGTTGTACACGGTCTCTTACTAAGCCGTGCGGCCTCGTTAGCCTAAATTTTAATTGAGCCTAAGCATAAATTCCAATAAAAAAGTAAATGGAAAAATTTCGATTGTGAAATTTAGGGTGTCAGTTTTCATGGTGCGAAATGTCATGATACCTGGGTTTCGGGTCTTCCATGGACGGATTAAAATTTCGGCAGCTACGGGAATACTGATCTTATAATTCAGCACCATTTCCTTGCTGAGCACGTACCACTATTGAGCTCTAGCACCTTGTTACTCATTCGCAATATCCCACGTAGTATTCTTCCGATGCTCAATTGGAAACGTGCATTCCGGTAAGAGAAACATCGTTGGGTTCGATCCAGGCCTCACTGATCAGTTGTTTTTTTAAAGCGAAAGTTCCATCTTATTTCGTTTTCGTCTTGGATATCATTTTACAGTTCCATCTTATTTCGTTTTCGTCTTGGATATATGTCTTCATTGTACTTGTCAACTACAATTTGGCGGAAACTATTTTATTGCAACCCAAACTCTGCCAACATTGCACATAAATCGATGGCAAAAACAAAATTTTGTGGAGAATTTCTCATTTACCTATTAGTAGCATTACATCCAATGCAGTTACTTGTTTGATAATCATACTCGCTCAGTCCTACTTGTATCTCAAACATCAGTACTTTATTATACAGTACGTCATCATCCCAATGTACACTTCAATACTAACTAGTTCACAGAGCACTAGTTCTTAGAAAGACAGCAAAATTACACCTATAATAGAAAGGAACCCTTTTTACTTGACAGATTTCAATTACTTATAGATTCATTTCCCGCGTGTTTCGATTTACTCATGAACGATAGTGAGCCTCTTTCAAATAGATCGCCAGATTCTGAAAAAGTTATAACGATTATGAACACCAAATAACGATAATTGCCAATGCTCAGCGTAAATTTTACTGAATCACTGAAATTTGTATATTCTTAATTCCGCTTCACTTGAGTGAGAAGGTGCTTTTCTCAATCAGACTCCGGGTGGGAAATTCACGCAAATCATTGTACTCTTTGGGAAAATGGGGATAAAAACCATCTGTTTTTTGTCTTTTTCTCTCTCTTCTATCCCAAACACTCGGTATCTTTCTTTATCATAGAAAAGCCATCACTTTTTCTAATCTGTAGTATCCTTTCGGTAAAAAAAAACAGCCTACTCATGAGCAGCTTCGTGATAATTTTTAGCATACAAAGAACTTTAAGATACTCGTGTTGGTTCCAGTTCATACTTGATTGATTTCACACACTTTACTGTAAAATTATGCATTTTCAAATGTATTTTTATATTTTTACCGAGAGCCTCATTTTCAAGCAAGCTAGAGAATTCTATTACACACAAAAATAAGTATGGAAAATGACACATATACATTTGAAAAAATCGCCAGAAAGTATCGCCATTTATATTCATGAAGTATAAATAGTCATACGTTCATACTACATATAAGTACGAATAGTAATACGTTATAAGCATGAATAATCATACTTTCAAATGTATATATGCCATTTTCCATATTTAATTTTGTGTGTAGTGTTTGATTGCTACCTATTACATATTATGACTAGAGATCATGTTTTCATTTATACACAAAACAAGAAAAAAGGTTTAAGATCTCGTAGTTTTCACGATTAACACTCATAGAGTCCCTCTAATACCATTAGGTCTTCGTGTGTACTTGCCTGAATGGGGAAAAAAGTGGGCACGGCACGACAAACATCCGCCTCGGTCCAGTCCCGCACTAGCGCATCGAATCTGTTGAAATTATAAGCTGAGACTCCAAAATTTTTTGTGAACTAACAAACCCTTAATTTTTACAAAGCTTCATTTAGACCACTGAAATTAATGAACCGTGTTTCTGGGAGTATTTGAAAACTTGAGGCTAAAACAAAAAGCAAGGCCGTGTCGTGCAAAGCATAATCGACATACCAGCCTATATTCTACGTTCTCAAACTTTTCAAATTTAAAGAAGAATCGGAAGCGAAATCTCTCGATTCAATCGCTCTCCGTGTCCAATAACATCAAATAAAGCGTTCCAACTTAAAACAAAGTCTTTACGCCATGTTTTTTCTTCATCTCTTCACTCCATAATTTTTTCGCCCATGTTTATCTCTACCTCTCTTTATTCTCTATAATCCTTTTCAAGTCTTGAAAACCTCCAATTTTTGGCATTTCTGTCCTATGTCTCATTAGTCTCATCTCATCGCTTCTCATTTTTCATCTGATGTATCTCTATGATCAAGATCGTCTACTTGTCTTTCTCTAAACTGCCCTTTCTCATCTTTGTTTTTTTCTCTTCATAATTGAAACCTCGAATTGTAAAAATGAGGAAAAGTCCGCCAAACCCCCTATAGGCACAAGTAAAGGCTTTCCCCAGTTTTCCTATAAAAAAGTACGCTGAATAGCGATTCAACGAAATAATGAGGAAGGTTGCAATTTTTCTTGTATATCTCCTCCGACGAATTTCTTTGGAGCTCTCCAGCCGCTCGACTCCAACCTCTTCTTGGATAGCATCAAAGGCTTTCCTCTGCGCAGATTTCTGTCCTCTTCTCCGTGGATGTCAAGGTAGACGCTCCCCCATACCGCGCAGTTCTGCAATCAAACATCCCTGAAGCCTTTTTAGTCAACATCCTAACACGACCGAAATTGAATTGAATTGTTTTATCACACA
Organism: Allodiplogaster pararmata; assembly: GCA_964056735.1. Taxonomy (NCBI): domain Eukaryota; kingdom Metazoa; phylum Nematoda; class Chromadorea; order Rhabditida; family Diplogasteridae; genus Allodiplogaster; species Allodiplogaster pararmata. Next base: position 32,979,052 of record OZ057404.1, on the reverse strand, counting down.
ATGTATGATAGAGAATAACAGGGTTTTTTGAGAAGATGAAATCATATGAAGAGTGAGGGTTGCAGAGGCTTCAGGCGACTATACAAGATGGTATTTTTTTAAACTGAGGTCTGTTGGGCGTCGTTACAAAGCGGCCATTCGAGTAGGACGAAGAAGGAAAACATTACGGCAGGGTTTATTCATGGACGTTACATCGCAGCCGTTCCGGGGGAAAGAGAAGAGCAAAATGAGAGAAGAGCAAAAATGTGATCTAATGTGATCTTTCCTTATATGATCTTGATCCCTTATGTGGTATTGTGATCTTTCCTTATTATCGTAGCATAACTCTGGTGTGAGATTATCTCGAAGTAGAATACAACCCCTTTGAAACCATGACTGTAAATAAATTGAAGTTCATAAACATCATTGACTGCAAACCACCATTTTAACAATTACAAAACTTCTAGATTATCAAAAACTATCAATTCATTAGATGGTTCACTAGAATTGACCCCATCATTTTACTCCCTAATATACCGAATATGATCAAAATAAAATTAAAAATGGAGATCATAAACCATCCACTGTAGATCACATAGGATATCAAGCTTATACAACATAGTCGAGCCCACCTGGGGTTTCACACAGATGACGAGCGAAGAGTGGAGGGCGAGAAAGGGAGCCATGTGGAGCCCGCAGCTCATAGCATGCTGAACCGCTTTCTACATCATTTTAATCGATTCTATTTTGAAAAAGTTTTTTTTATTGATCAGTGTCTCACTCAAATGTGACAACTTCTGCTGAAACTAGATCAGAAATTGACGTTCACATCCGTTAACACTAAGATTTCGACTACCACAAGCGTTAATTACCTTACTGAAACGTACGAGCGGCATTGTTTGAAATCACTAACAATCTCGAGCTTGCTTTTTTCTTCTGGTTCACAGCAGGGTTCCAGCGGAACCTGAAACAAATCTCATTCCCTTTTTTACCAATTAAACTTTAAATAATTTAATCTAATGATCGAGTGACTAACCAATTCTCCACAGAGCAGACAAATGCACGGCGTGGAGGGCACTCTTCTGCACAAGGGGCATTCTCTTAAATAGCAAGGGGCACTCTCTTAAATAGCAAGGGGCACTCTTTTGCACAAGGGGCACTCTCTTAAATAGCAAGGGGCACTCTTCTGCACAAGGGGCACTCTCTTAGATAGCAATTCTATTCACTTTTCTATTAGCTTAATCGCTTACTATTCAAGCTTGTCTTTCGCCTAAAGTTTGTACTAACCAGTCTGAACCTTTGAAGTTTATTCAAGAAGGACACAGTAGTTATCTTGACATATATGAAAACGTCCGACTCTTATAATTCTGAAATTTACTTGGAAATTTAAGACTAATAAGTTTTGAGTTATGACTATGATTTAGGAGTTCAATAAGAACATGGCAGGAGCCGAAAAAAAGAAGAAGATTTGAGTGAACACGACTGAGCAACGAGCTCTCCTGACCTCGGCTAAAAAAATTAGAGCTCGACTGACCTGCCAAAATATCGAGAGAATAGATCATCGTATGCAAGCGGTAGTTGCGGCAGAGTGAATGGACGCCAGGAAAGTGGCTCACTCGCCCAATCCTGCAACCAAACTCTTCATTAAATTCTTGCCCTGTTAACTCTTCGTGAGCTTCTTCCATTTCCCGTTCCTTTTTTTAAATCTAAGCTCTCACAGAAAGTCATTTGCGTTGTTTTTCAATGTCATAATAACACTTTATTGCAAAAGTAGGAAAAAAACTTGCACTGATTTAAAAAAGAGGGTTTGAATATGCATGTGTAAGTTTCTCTGTTGCAACTTGAAGTTTTTTGAGTAAAGTTTCAAATGGTGCAAAACAATTTTTCATAAACCGGAGAAAAACACGAATTATCGAACTTCAGCTCTCTTTGATCATAAAGCTTTTCAACATACTGCGTATCATGAGACATTTGTTTGCTTTTAAAGCTCGGCATACTTACCCTTTCCCTTCAATCATTTGCACCCTCTCTATATTTCTGTATTTGAGTATGGGGGGAAAGGTTTTCCGCATGGGTCGCATTTTGTTATACATTCGTCACTTTTAAAATTCATTGGAGAAGCACTTGGAGCCCTCAAACCGTGATGTATTTACTCCAATTCAGGTGGGAGGGAGTTGAAGCTCGGGTGTCGTGAAAGATAAGGAGAGAGCGAAGGAACAAAGAAGAGAGTCCGAAAAGATAATAAGAAGGCCAAGGCAGTCAAGATTTATGTGGGGCTTACTATGTTTCTTCTTCCGCTTCTGAGTGAATACTTGATGTTAATTATTTTTAAGTTTGCTTTTTTTACATAGTTAAAACGAATATTCAATTTTTCAGTTTTTTAGCTATCTATTTCTGGTTTTCTTTTGAATAAGCTAAGACTCAGGCATAAGGTATAAGCAAAGTTAGATATTTAAGCTGAGGTGACGAGAATAAAAATTTCGCGGTAAAAAGTGTCTGTGATTCAAAAACTAACAAACTTCAATTCCATTTATAATGGTTGGACGAGGTTAGAATATAGTGTTGTTGTTGTTTTTTAAGCGTTTCATGCAACAAAACCACTAATACTGCTGTTTCCTCTCTCAACTTGTTTTCATTCAAGTCTTCACCTCTTGCTCTACTCACCAAGTTCTCTCTCTTTCGCCCTTTGTTTATTCCTTCTCTCTTGCACCCTCCTTCTCGCAAGCCTCCATCATCAACCATGTAGACAAACACAAGAGAAGATTTCTCTTTTTCTCTCGATCTCATATCTTTGCTGCCCCCACTACCTCTGTTTTAGCGTGCCGTATCTCTGACTTTTCAGTCTGATGCATACAAATATCATATGTATAAGCAATTCTCTCCTTGGTTAAAAAAAAACAAATGGAGCTTTAGAAGCCAAAAAACAGATTTATTCGCATCCAGAAGCTTTTAGTCAGTACTGCGTGCGATGGTCTGCACTTGACTGGTCGGGATTCGTCAAGTATGAGCGAATAGCAAACACATCCTTCTCTCGGCGACCCTCTTTGACACCCGCTTGCAAAGGCCGCCGGTATGAGTCGTGGATTCATGCACACAAGCTTCCCGGCCAGCGTGAGTCACTTTAACTTGCACACTTTCTTGTACTTTTGTTCACAACTTTTCATATATTTTTTTCAATTTCCTTTGTTTTGAACCTTCTAATACCGCGTTAGTATTTGTTTGTTATTCGCAAAGCAGTCACGAAAGATTTTTTTTTGTTCAATCCTCATGATGCCAATTATTCCTGAAAATTTTCAATACTCATTTTTTAGCAACAAAAAAATTACTAACTGAAAATTTCTCAAAGTTCTTTGTTCAACGGGTTTCTTTTACTTTTACTTCAAAAAATACTTTCTTAACAGCTCATTCTACCCATTACTTCTGTGTTGTCGTACAACTGACATTCTATTTCCGGTGCTACGATCGATAAATATTCCATGTTTGCCAAGTGAAAGCGAGAAAGTCTTTTCCTTGTTTTGACAAGAATTGGCAGAGTATCTTTACTCTTTAGTATAGAACATGAAGCCGATTCATTGACTTTATAAGAATGTATCTATAAAGACACAATACACTGTTTCCTTCAACAAAAAAGCAAAAGAACGAAGTCTCTTAGCAATCACAAAAGCTCAAACTATAAATACAAAGGTTTAGTGCTTTCAGCCTGCCGTCGTACCCCAAAACGCGTCAAGTGAGCGCCTCGGTGCATATGACGAACTCAACCTCGACGCAAACCACATGCGGTTAACGTTTTTTTTAACTTGAATTTTTCAATTTACTTTTATAGCCCATGATGTACCGTTAAATTTATGGTGAGAATGAGATATGGAATCATGAAAAGTGATAATTATTTGTATGTAATCATTCCATTGGTACAGAGGTCTTCCTTATCAGTAAAATCAGTGTTGGAGTGGCACTCAAGTTCATAGATTTTTTTTTTCTCAAATTGAATAAACCTTCGCACCGAACAAAGCTGGTCCACGGGCGGATTTATCTTTTCTTTTTCTCCACGGGCGGATATAAATACCTAGAAAGACTATTATAAACCAAGAACTACTCATCAAAACATAACAAACTTATAATTTGTGTCAATTGAATCGAGGGAAACCCTCAAAGTAAACACTTGACAAGAAGTGATGTGAGCCAGCCTCTTCTCCCTCTAAACCCGCATTCCTTATTTTCTCTTCCCGTGTTTGCGTATACTTTCTGTCCATGTTTCACAATATTTGCTATCCTGACACGCTCTGCTGCGCTTTGTGAGATGGTAAGTAAGATATACAAGAATTAGTCACTCGGTTGTCTTTTGGAACAAACCATACCTTCATTTTGAATTATTCGGTTCCCGGTCTATGACTTGAATTATTTTATGGCTCAGAAGTTATTTACGCATGTTCTTTTCCTTCCTGTAAATATGCGTATGCTCTTGTTAGTTGTTGAAATTTTACACTATAGGAATTCTAGCTTCGTTGATGACATGTATCTCTCTCACAATCTACTCTTGCTATCGATTACTTACATAGAGGTATGAAGGCACATTTGACGATTCCCCTGATAATTCATCAAAAGCGTCCTCTCCTTTCATAAATTAGCTTATTCTTTTTCCTTTTTTGCAGATTGCAAGCAGCAGCGAGAGCAATCGATAGAGGCGCATCTTATCCACACTCCGGTGAGTATTTAAATTCATAAAAAGTCAATTCCACGCATCTCTCAGTATTTTTTTATTAGATCTGACAATTAAAAATCTTGAAATTACGATCAACGTTCAGACTACTCCAAACCATGAAAAAATTCTGACGGAAATCATATATATCGAAACTAGAATAATGGACTGCTTTTCACACGAGATCTGAAAGTGTCGTTACATTCTTTCCCTATCTTGAGAACACCGTGGTATCTTGCTAATTCAAGTCCTCATGAAGATGCGATTCTCACCGCTTACCGGCCTCGAACTCTGAACACTCAGGCACTCAACCGACGTCTTCCAAAATGCAAACGACCTTGTACAGCCAACTCGAACGACCTCCTCATACTCTCGTCACTGGACAGAGAAGCACCGCTGGCAGTCAGCCTCCGTACGACCCGAACTCGGCGTACCAGCAACGCCAGCATTCTTACGGTATTCAAACGATGCCCAACACCGGACTCTATCCCGAACCCGTGAGGCATCCTGCCTCGAATGGTTACCTTCTAAACTGATTTTTCTTAGCATAACAGAAAACTAGAGCATCTTCTTCAAATGTTTTACTGAAGTTACGCAGATAATATATAACCGTAAAACTCCGCAAATATAGCCTTGAACCAATCAATTGACAACAATGACCATTCGCAGCTGACACATCCGACAGCAGAAGACAGTACGATAAGTTGACCGACGTTTACTCCACAAGCGGTGACACGGTGGACTTGGCGAAAAACTTCTGGTTCAATTTTTTAACACTTTGAAAAATTATACCTAGTCTTTCTGACTTCTTTGGTAGCATGCCTTGGTTTTACTGCCAAATTTGCTTGAAACGGTACAAGATGCAAAATAATCTAAATTGAACTGAAACGAAAATTTTCGCGTAGTTCAAGACATAATAATCAGTTATCTGACATGTTTTGCATGAATCGTTCCTAATGTTATTATTGAGTGATTCTTTTGATTTAAATTTACTGTTCTCATTATTTTGCTACTTTTCTCTTTATATTCCTATTATTTTGCTACTTTTCTCTTTATATTCCTATTATTTTGCTACTTTTCTCTTTATATTCCTCGCGCAGTTTTTGTTATAAAAATTAATTTCTTGATTTGCAGTGGTTACGTCAACGAGCGATGCCCCAAGACGCTATGGGTTGTCATTTGTATACTTCTCATCATCTTCTCTTTCTTCCTTATCTTATTCGGTAATCTAATTTCTCTAATCCGAATTCGATACATTGGACATTGATTTTAAAAACCACTTAGAAAACTCTCTATTTTTAAACCTAGTCTTCATAAAGATTTCTTACAATGACCTAGATAGACTTCAATTATTGTTGTAATTTTGACAAACTTTGTAAACTTAAATGTTTGATTCAATGTTATATGGATGACGATCGCAATACCCAAATACTTCCAGGCGCTTTCAATATTCCTTTCTGCACGATCCAACCGATGATTCCCGTCTACTTACTCGTTGCCGGTATACTCATCATGTTCTCTTGTGGATTACGAATCACCGCGCTCATGCCGACACCCAGGAACAAGAGGTATCAGGGCATGTTTTATACACACAGTAATATTATACAGTATTGCGGTTTGAAGCGTTCTATCACGGCTTTGCGGTTATAGGTTGATAATCAATAGACATCGCACACGTTTGAAACATTCTTCTGGCTCTCAAACCACGTTTACATTCACTTTCACGTTTCAAAATCATTCACTTCTTTTTTTAATTTGACACACAACATGCATCAGTTGAAAATTCGTACGTCTTGTATGAATATCTTTTGACCGTATTTATCCTAGTACTCTACAATAACTGGAACTTGAAAAGGCAGAGACATTCACACCGCGTAACGCGACCGTCAAAATCAAGCATTCGACATTTTCACCTAACCCTATTTTCTCTGTTTTTGAGGAGACGTCCCCGTCAGAGATCAAGCACGCTATGCCTGCATGCCTGCGAACTTCTACTCTTCTTCCTCAATATTATTTGGCTGATTCTCGGTACGAGCCCAAAGTTGCAATTTCGCGATATTCGATAGCATCCTTTGGTTCCATTTTTGAGCTCATTTCAAATTCAAAAAAAATTTTAAAGAAAATTTTCTTCAAAAAGTCTGCCAGATTTCAGGCGGCATATGGGTATACGGTAAATTTCAGGCGGCATATGGGTATACGGTAACAGTTCTACAGTTCAATTCTTCGAAAACCTTTTCGAAGAAAACTACTGCAGTGCAGGTTTGTTCAGTTGACAGGAGAATCATTTCAACCTTCACTATCTCCCCTAGCAGCCTCATAATTATCTCAGCATACTCCTTGCATGTAGCTGAGCTACGGCAGGTTCGATTCTGCCCATAGGCAAACTGCCAACTGACATTCTTTTTATCTAGGGCGAACGACCTAGAGACCCCTTCTCTCTAACCTAAAAAAGAATCATCAGAGTTTCTTGAAGGTAAATAATAAGTTTATTACCCATAGCTTAGACCTAACATGTTTTTTTTTATCTAATTAGAAGTTGAAACTTTTAACCTTCTCGGGCGATAAACCTATTGAAAAATCAAGACTTATCCAACCTATGATTCTGTCCAATGGACTACCCTGTTGTTGTTGTTGTTGCCGGCAAGCATCCCGCATCAAAGACTCGGTTATGAACACTCTCTTTAATGAGAGAAGTTCTCGTGTTCTTCGGACAAGATGCGTCCGGAGAAGGGTTTTGATGTCCTTTGCAGTCCTGAGACTGTCATGCTGCACCTTGTGAAGGCGGACATCGTTGTAGCAACCTGTTCATGCTATAGGCCTTGTGAGTGGGTGGTCAAGCCGGCCTAGCATCGTTTTGGGTGGGAGTAGAGACGTCTCGCCTGTCGTTGACCGGAGATAGGCAAGAGGCTATTTGACTGGCGCCTCGACTCGCCATTGAAAAGTATAGCGGAGTATCGGCTGATGTTTTGTCCGGTGGCATGCCCAGGCCGGTCCGGCATCGCCCTCCTTTGACGAGCTATACTACCCAGTTTTGGTCCGCGGCGGGATTTCTCCCGCTACTTCCCAGCACGAATTATTCGTAGGGAGGCATCCCTCTATCCGCCACCTGAGGTCGCGCTCGATTCTGGACTGGATGATCCGGCTCCATCCGTGACAGGCTCTTAAGGCTGTAGAGTCACGAATGGCCACTGTTGCCAGTGTGTTTCGAGATGGACTACCCTAAATCCGTGTGATTGTCTAACTCAAACAGAGCGTTCTTTTGTACACAACTGTTTTGCTCACTTCTTGGTTCCTCAAGTAAACGAATAACTATAACTAGTTATCTTCGTAGGAGTCTACTGGGTTGCCTTCGCCACGGTTACCGGTCAGCTCATTCTGATTGGACTGAGCTTTCTTCTCATAATTGTGCTGATGTGCTTCGGTGCATACAAGGTTAGCTCTCGCTTTTGTTCATTCGTCTCACAACATTTTTACCCTGTTAAATAATAGTGATATCCGGCAGTTCACTCCAACCATTATTCATCCTAATAAGGTTATTGTGCGAAGAAAACTTCTATTGACCTAATTTTCAGGAAACGGACCGAACGCTGCCCCAGTAAAAGAAGAGCCAATCTACCTACGACTTCCAATCTTTGCTGACACAAAAAAGAAAAATATAAAATAATAATAAATAACGAGCAGGAAATACAAAACTAAATATTGGCCACTTTTGAGACAACTGAAAACAATACCTGGAATCGTGCTTGTTATGTACATTAAGACCGCGAGCCTCCTCTAATGAGAACTATTATAATTTGTGAGCGAAAAATAAAATTCAGCCTCAAGTTCTGATAGTTCCTATGTTCTGTGAACAATTAAGCTATCTCTCAAATTTCTGTGCTAATTTTCTAGAATTAAAACATACATTTTTCACATTTAATGTTATTTTACTCGAATAAATTTATAACCGAGTACAGATCTTTGAAAGTGGGATTTATCACAACTTTTGTCGCAATGAAATGTTTCGCATTCAAGCATAGATCATACCATTAAAAAATGATTACAAAGGGCAATTACCAACTGAACTTACAATATTTCGAAAGCGAAAAAAATTCTTATAAAAAAGCGCGATTGTATGTCTTGCCTCAAAATCAAAGACTAACCATCAATGCTCCTGCGTTCGAGATTATTGGGAGGGCGTTGCATGTCCATCGAGTGATTATCGACTCGGGGATGTATAAATCGGTTTCGCCTGAATCAGGCAGTTTTGGACGAGAGTTATAACGTCAGCGTATGTCTTAACTTCCTCGAATGAACTTGTAGAGCACACTTAAAAATGCATAGGGCACCGGGCACTAGTAAGCAATCATAAAGAATTTCTTATAATTAATATAAAGTGCGCATAAAGTTGCGATAAGCAATTCGTTTTTCTCACCCGCAGTGCAGATAAAGAAAATAACCTATGTTTTTTGTGAATTCTTATTGCGTATACATGGAACAATCTGAATATGAGAAATATCCTGCTTCTGTTGAACTTCATCGAGTTCTGGGTCGATAAATCACATCAATGACTCGATGTAATGATCTACCTAGTATGTGTTGAATGATTTCCGTTCGGGAGCCCGCTGCCGCACTTCTCCACACACTTGGTAGAGGCAAAATCTCAAACAGAAAAAAAATTGGTACACTACAAATCTCATAATAGCGATCAATAACTCGATATATGTTCGAGAAAAAAATTGAATTACATATGTCCTCGAACCTTGATTTCGTGCAGGAATTGAGCCGCGAATCGGAAAAACTCTTCGATATTGTTGTCGAAGTCACGTTCATAATGCGCTTCAGGATGATCCGGATTTGACTTGAAATTTCAGAGGCTTTTTTGTTGCTTTTTTCTTCTAATTTTCAGAGCTTTTGAAGACTACTCTTTCTATCGCTTGACAGTAACTAGGATATTATGATGTTGTCAAGCAAGATAAAGACTCTTTGAATTCTATTTCCGATTACATAAACAGAATTTAAACAATCACTCTTAACAACCGTAAACACTTGCCTTAAAAGACCATGGAAGTAATCCATGGTTTAACACTTGCCTTAAAAGACCATGGAAGTAATCCATGGTTTCGAAGAACTCAACTCTTTCACGGGTTTGCCTTAAATCTTCAAATAAATAAAATATATAATAAGTGCACTCCTTTCACCTCAACAGTGGAAGCGACATTTTGGAAGAAATCCGTGGAGAGATAGCTTCGAGCAATCGGTGCTCGCCAGTCTCGGAAGGTCTCCACAAGGTCTCGAGGGCCATTGCCACACACCTGGCAACACGAACGTATCTACTACATTTGATTGAGCGATTTTGAAAGTGCTAAGAATTATGTATACCAGCAGTTCGGAGGAGAATAACTCCACCCACATAAGAACAAACGGGTACAGTTATCAATCCATTCGCGATTTTCGCACGACCTACCGCGAGCATGTCCCTTATTCCTTTTACAAGTAGCTGGTCTTAGAGTCAATGAACTTGCACAAAAGAGGGATATAGTCCGATAGGGCAGAGGTCCGCTGAATTTCATTCATAAACTTGTGAAGAGCAATACAAGATCTCTCTATTTTAAGTCTCCTGAAGACGGCTGCAACAACATTGACTAGGTTTATATAAAGTTGAGAGGGCGGCCATTCCAGACATGATCATTCAATATATGATGCAATGCCGCACCGGTGGATGAGAAGAGGTTGTTGCTTGTTCTTTCCACTCCTTCAACAACGTTCCCGGTGACCGAGTCATCAGGCGCAGGTGATTTCGCACCGCACACACCGCTGCCACTCGATGCGTCAGCACTCGCAGCAGCTCTGATTAACTCATTAATCATCAACTGAATCTTTGATTCTGATTTTGTATGTCAATCTTGAGCTATTAGTCAGAATTATTCATCAAATCTATTTCCTGAGAACAATTTGCTTCTTCGACTACAGAAATTTGTTTAACTCCGGATGGGACAATTCTCAAACTCTCAACCTTTTTGTTACTGCTAAAGTGACTGACTCCAAAAAAAAACTAACTAACTCAATTTCGACTCGGCATCGAGTTTTACGCTCATTACCACGACGGCTGAAACTCGGAGAAGGAGCATATTGACATCATGCAGAATCAGGCTTTTGTGGGCATTGGATACGGGCGGCTTTTCTGGCTTAGACTTCTTCCGACCCTGATTTTAGAAGTGATTAACTGTATGAACACGAAGATGGAGAGAAAGTGGACTCAGAACAAGACAGTACTTCTAGGTGTATGAAGCAAAACCATTCCTCCTTCTTTTCAATTAGAATACTCACAACTCCTCGCTGGTTCTAAGAGACGGATTTTCATACCGAACAGAGGAACGGAAACTACACTATCAACACGTGCGAAAATTGCGTGGTGAACGGAAAATCCCGCGATCTTCTAAACGATGCTCCCCAACCTCGAACATAATAAAAAGGACAGTTCAAGGCCTATACAACAACCACGAGTATGGCCTCTAGTGGCCTTGTTCTCTTTTGGGCTCTCTTACCGTTAGTAGTACTTGCGCGGCGTCTTCACCGAGTTCTTGAACGATACCCTCTTGCCACTGCTGCTCCCCTCCAGTCATTTCCTTATCTCCTAGTCTACAATAGAGATTTATTCTACCTTAGACAACACATAATAACATTTTTCACTAACTATTGTACGATGGGTTCCAACTCTCTCCCCCAATCTCCCCATCCCCAACCTTCATTCTTGAAACTCAAGTTTTCCTCATGGAATAACTTCAATTCCTCAAGGAATCCCATTCCTCATGGAATCACTTCAACCGAATGTGTTAAGTAAAGTTTTTTCCACTAATCTTACTGTATTATCGTCTGTAGACACAAGTGTGACCCATGGCCCCTACTGCTTTAACCAGATTATACCCGTATCTAATCTCAGAGATGGCGTAATTCGTCGCGAACCCGGAATGAGCACCAGACAAAAAATGTAATCCTTTAAAAACTCTTCCGCTATATGTCCAACACGGAAACAAGGAACGCGCTTCCCTTATTTGAAATTTTGACGGACCTGTTCTAACCAAAGGCTTCTCCCAACTCCTCTCACATTTTGATAACACAAAAAAAACTTTCAATAATGCTTATTCTAAAGTTGGTGATTAGGTTAAAGTAGTAATTTCCTAATAAAAAACTGGAAAGCAAGCAATCAGTACTCTTTCACTATTCTGAATCTTCGAAACTGAAATAGAAGATGGCGCTCACCCTCCTGGCGGGTGACCCATGTTGTTCGAGAGGACCAATTGTCTATCGGGTCGTGGCAAACTGTTCGAGTTGCCTATGCTGCTGCCTCAACAATCACTGGTATGCAGGCTGTTTCTTCTCACCCACAGAAAGAGTGTGTATATCAAGATTGCTAATGATGAGGGAACGACATGCTTTTGAGAGAGCGCAAGGGCGTGTGATGTAAAGAGAGGATTCAGACGATCAGAGTATTTGTTTCACTAGTTTTGTTGGATAGCGTGAGATTTGCGCATAGATTTCACCCGAAGTGCGGGTTCGACAAACACACTGATGTTCTACCAAGATGTATGCGATTTAGCCTTTAACCCACGGTGGGTTTTTTCACATAAGTGTCTTCCCTTACGATTTGGAAAAACAGAGGCCCGCCGAAGGCGGAAAAAAATTTTTGCACATAAGGGTCTCCCCTTATGATTTGGAGAACAGAGGCCCGCCGACAGAAGATCTGTCATGACTATTTAACCCCTGAACCCACCAGGCAATATATTTAAAATTCATCTAACCAAGAAGTTTCTTAGTATTTATTCTACGGTAAAACAGGTTCTGTTGTTTGAGAATTCTTCTTTCACTTACACTTCAACATTGCTCTAATATTTTTTCAAAAAAAATTGATGATAGAGAAAAAAAATCTCAGAAAATCCAAATTTCTTCGATTGGTCTCTGTTGAAAATAGTTGAACTCAAAATGACTCAATAAAAACTTAATGGAACAGCGCACGAGTTGACTTTGAAAAACTTGAATGGAATCTGGAGATGAATCAATGAAAGAGCTCATAAAAAAGCACATGAAATGTTATTCTAAAAGTGACATGCCACGAATGAACTTAATAGTGAATAGGCTAGAAAACAACATATTTACAATACAATTCCTGAGTCGTATAAACTTAGAACTAATTCAAGAAGAGAAAAAATCAACAAATTTATGAATGTATTTATACAAATCGTCAACAAGAGTTTGGGAGAAGATGGCTTTCGAAATTGCACTAAGGGATCAGCATTTACCTTTTCCACACCAATGGTGTGCTTAATAAAGTGCACTAAGGGATCAGCATTTACCTTTTCCACACCAATGGTGTGCTTAATAGTGAATAGGCTAGAAAACAAGTTTTGTTCAATAAGTTTTGAAATGAAAAGTTCAAATACAGCTTTAACAGTGAATCTAGAATTTCAATCAACTAACCAATGTCAATAATCAACATTAAATAATTAAAATTCTAATCATACAGTACCGCCCAAAATGTTATAACATATAGGGTTATTGAACATAACTTTTTTCAAAAAAAACGAATGAAGATCAAATTTTCAGATGTTTTTAACAAGCCAAATTCACATGTTTCGAGTAATAGAACAAGTTTGGAAAATGCTTTATTAGGTTTATTCGTAAAAAAATGGAAATAGTAAAAAGTGCTTATAGAGATGTTCAGTTTTTTCGAAGTAATAAAACAAATATTCTAGTATTTGGTGGCATATCCTTTTGAGTCAATGACTGCCTGACATCTACGAGGCATAGAATCAATCAAAGAGTCAATGGTTGCCTGCGAAATCGCCTTCCATTCCTCCTCTAGCTGCTTAAACTTTTCATCAGCATTTCTGCATGTTCTTCCCGTCAATTTTCGTTGCAAATGTTCCCATAAATTTTCGATGATGTTCAAATCGGGAGACTGGCTCGGCCAGTCCAAAACATCCACATGCCAACGGCGAAACCAGTTCTGAACGTGCTGAGATCGATGTTTCGGGTCGTTATCTTGTTGAAAGGTGAACCCACGGCCGAATTTGGAGAGGGCCCAAGGGCGCATAGTGCTTTCGATTATGTTCTCATAGCCGTAACGATCGAGATTTCCGACAATACGTCTAATTGGACCCATGCCGCTGGCGGAAAAACAGCCCCAGACCATCACAGAACCACCGCCATGTTTGACTGTGAGCGACTGGTATTGCGGCAGGAAACGCTTGCCCGCTGGACGTCTTACCCACCTCAGACCGTCACTGCAGAACATATTAAACTTGGATTCATCGCTCCAAACAATCTGAGACCACTCACGGCGTGTCCAACTGAGGTGATCCTTAGCCCACTGAACTCGAACTTTACGATTTTTTTCGCTGATGAAAGGCTTCTTTGCAGGCCACCTTCCATTCAGTCCAGCGGCTTGCAAACGGCGTTTGATGGTAGTTATTGAAGGAGCAGGAGTCGCGGGCGTTGATATGACATGTCTGTAGCAGTGCGTTTCGGGTCTTCGCGAGATGCGCGCAGGATGCTTCGGTCCATGTACCTCGAAGTTACGCGGGGTCTCCCCGAACTTGTCTTCACGATGACTCGTCCCTGCAATTTTTTTGTGTTCCAAAGTTATTCAGTTGTAGAAAATTCGTTTACCTGGGTTCGAAAACGCCGGAGGATATGGGAGATAGCGCTCTGAGTTACCCCGAACTGCTGAGCGAGCTCGCTCTGTGACCGGCCCTGTTTCGCCCCAGCAACAACAGCTTCTTGCATTCTTTTACTTGTATTTCGATGTCCAACAGTTCGAACCATGACTTGAAGCAAAATTTTTATGAATGAAGTTCGGTAAACAAAAAAAAATCAACTAAAAAAAATCATGGAGAAAAACTGAAAAATGGAAGATATACCAATTTCGGTGTATTTCCTGGAGATAAATAATAAATCACTCAAAACGACGTCCGGTACGGTACAGACACCCAAAAAAACTTCTGTGAAAATTTGAGCTTTGAATTTTATCTTTGAAAAAAGTTATTTTCAATAACCCTATATATTATAACATTTTGGGCGGTACTGTATGTGAAAAAAGTTTTAAAACACTCTAATAAGTCAGAAAATAAATATTAAATTCGAATAAATGAAATGTAAAATTTTCACGGGCCACTCTTTGAATGTCCAGTTGTTTTTTGTGTGGGGATTTTTGTATGCAGTCAGAATGCTCATCAGTTTTGTTTTGTGGACAGAGTATTGAAAAAAATTTCTTTCCACAAATATTTACTGAAAGTTCCGTGAAGGGCTTGATTGGCCACTTTCAAAACAGTGGTGTAGTCTATGGTCAATTTTTCGGTAAAGGGTGGCTTTAAACTTCAAATTCTCGGTTCTCAAAGTGTAAAGACTGTTTAGGTGTAAAACAAAGTTTTGTTAGAAACTTCTTAAACGTAACCCTGCTTGCAACCTGGTACTCGAATGCATGACCATTCTCAACCCCTGCATTCAACCTGGTACTCGAATGCATGACCATTCAACCCCTGCATTCAACCTGGTACTCGAATGCCTGACCATTCAACCCCTGCATTCAACCTGGTACTCGAATGCCTGACCATTCAACCCCTGCATTCAACCTGGTACTCGAATGCCTGACCATTCAACCCCTGCATTCAACCTGGTACTCGAATGCCTGACCATTCAACCCCTGCATTCAACCTGGTACTCGAATGCCTGACCATTCAACCCCTGCAATCAACCTGGTTCTCGAATGCTTAGCTCCCGTGGGATGACCTGCGAGAATTCCATCTGAGATGACTGAACCTCGAGATCTCCTCCTGGATCTGAAATCAAAGCGTTAAAATGATGTTGAATACTTTATTGCGTTGAAGGCCCTCAGGGGGAATACTACGCCTCAAACAAGTTCAAACCCACTCGGAAGCGTCTCTCTCTCTCTCTCTCTCTCTCTCTCGAAATCTTCTGACAGGCAGCCCAGAACCTTTTTGCAACCACAACCTCAACCTCTACCTTCTTTCTACTATTAAAAGATAATGAAGTAAAACATACAAGAGTTCGCATCCATCCTCTCTTCTTCTTCATCGGGGTTTTTGGCGTCCATGAACTCAATTTTCTCTGAAACAGACTAGTACGATTAGTAATCCGCGTGAGCTATCATCATAAAACACCTTTACTCAGTACATAAATTTGAAGCGCTGAAGTCTAAACCAATCTCCTCTCCCTCAACCAGGGGTTGAATACCCATTTCCAGATCCTAGTGTAAACCCATCTCCTCTCTCTCATCCAGGGGTTGAATACCCATTTCCAGACCTTAATGTTAACCCATCTCCTCTCCAACATCCAGGGGTTGAATACCCATTTTCAGACTCTAGTGTTAACCCATCTCCTCTCTCATCCAGGGGTTGAATACCCATTTCCAGACCCTAGTCGTTGACCTTCTGTGTCCTTTTACCATTAAAGCAGGCAGTGTTCTGTTACGCAGCGAGAGACCCGTTCTTCCCAGGCAGGGATATTATGTGTCGTTCCAAATAGGTGTATACACGTATCCGCCACTCAACCCGGAAAAAAATTGAAATCGAGAACTAAAACCCAATCCCAGAAAAAGAAGAAAATCTTACAGAACGGAAAGTTAAGAAAAAAAATCACACGTCGATGCTATCTCTTCTGCTCCAGCTTCCAGTAACATTCTTTTTTAGTACCTTTTTTGTCGACCTATCGAGAAATCAATACATTTTATCTATGCATGTACGTATCCGCCGAAAAGGAGTGGCAGGTCACTACTATATTATACCTGTTCCCAGGAAAATTGAGTCTTTGAAGAGGTGTATATTCTGAATAGGTACTGAACCTTTGCTCTCACCTGATTCATCCATGGCGCTCTCTGAGAGAAGCAACTCTCGCATAAGAGAGAGCAGGGGTTCCGTGCTGTGCAGGGAGAAGCGAGCAGCCACCGCGTGCAGAAGATGCTCTCAACACATCCTTATCATCATTTATCCTAGGTCTACAGTACTGTTGAACATTTTGAAACACGGCCGTTCTTTGAGCAAGGGAGCATAGAATAATAAAAAGTAATTCTTTCTTACCCTCAAAATCTAGCTCGCTTCTGATAATTCATACTCCAAGCTTATACAGATTGGGTTGGTTCTTTCTACAATTTCAAGTAACTGTTGTTTAACTCTATCCTTTTGCATTATCATCATCATTTGCTTCATAGTTCACTTTTTTGAAGGCTCACAACAGTTCTCTTATCTTCTTCTTCTCTACTCTATCATTCGCTTTTTTATGAATGCAAATGAGGTTTTTTTTTTAAAAAGAAGCAATTAAAAAAAAACATTACTGAAAAATTGCTGAAATCAATATAATACACACTGACGGTCGGATACTCTGCAACAAGGCTTATCTCTACTTTGATCTCTTTCTCTCTCTCTCTCTCTCTCTCTCTCTCTCTGTCTGTCTTTCTTTCTCTATCACTCTTTCTCTTTCTTTCTCTATAACTCAAAAGTCTCTACTCACCTGATATAAGTGAGCTGTTGCGGATACGCTTCTCCAAGTAACCCAATCGGTCTCTATTTATGTTTCGATTGATGTTTCCTCTGAGAAAAAACGATTGAATGAGAGAGAAAATGAGATGGTGAAGGGTTTAAATGCAATTAATTATGATTAGCTGAATTTCCCTCACACAAAAAATTTTAATAGTAAAGTAAATAGCTTGGAAAGAAGCGAATAAAAATGAAGTTTTAACAAAATTGTAAATGAAAACTTTTTAAAAGAGTTCTTTGAATCCGGTTCAAAGCCCAGTCTAAGTAATGAATTAACAGATTTCTTACGTTGAAGGGCTTCAATTTCAAAGAACTTTTGCACTGGTAATTTAGTAATTTAGAGAAAAAAAGCATCGTCTCGAAAGCTTAAAGCGCGGATTTGATGCCCGTCCTTTGCACAAATTTTGTGTACTCTGTTCACACAGGAATAGAACTCCACTTTTAGCCAAAAAACAAGGTCAAAGGCTACAAAACTATGAGGTTTTGAAGAGAAATTTGAAAAAGGCGGAAGAAGTTGAGCACATGACAGTAGAGTCATATAGTTGAACTAACTGAAGTATTCCCATGAGAAGATACGCCGAGTTCTTGTTCGTTTCCCTATCCGGAACTTTGTCGAGCAGCCTCAATTCGTCACAATTAACTCCTAACCAGGGGTTTTTTGGTGAGCAAGAAAAAGGTACAGACGCCCGCCAAAGTCGGAAACAAATTTTCACGTAAGGGTCCTACCTCATGATTTGAAAACCGATACCCGCTGACAGAGGGTCTCACATGGTCTCACATGACCATTTAACTCCTGGTCCTAACTATCACAAAAAATCATTGTTTATAAACTATGTACAGCACAGCGTTGAAGGTTAGATGTTTTAAAGTGGGAAGTTTTCTTCCAACTGTGGCAAAGACACCAATAATTCTATCTGCAACCATTAATTTGCTAACGGTAACGTCTTAAGTCCGGGCGTGGCATGATGGTTAGTGTGTTAGACCATTGTGCAAAGAGTCCCGAGTTCGACTCCCACCCCGGACAGATCCACCCAAACCAAGGGGGTTAAGAAATGTTGGTAGTGCTCATGCACGACTCTGACTCTCCCCACTGCTGCTAATCACACTAGCAGTGATCTAGCAGGCAGCCACTGGTTCTACCAGGATAGGTCTGACCTGCATCTCAGGGGAGCGCGTACCCTGCCGCGAGGCGGGAACAAGCGCGAGGAAGAAGAAGAAGAAGAAGGTAACGTCTACTTGGATATAAGAACTGCTTTACAGACCAAGTAATCATCCTCTTAACAGTGGTCTCTTCCTTAACAACCGATTCGGAACACACTCACAAAACCTACACTAATTTTTTTTAAAAATTCAAGAAAAATAGTTTTCCCATACCTTGTTTTCATTATGTATGAGGGTTTTAACAGTCTGAATGGAAATCTAGATGTTTGAAACATTAAAATTTTTATAGATATACTGTTTAAACGGAGAGGATCTAAAAAAATTAAACGAACAAAAGGATAAGGCAGAGATCAGAGAAAGATCATGCAATAAAGAGAGGGCTCGCCTTCGATGGTGCTACAGCCCACAAGTTCACACCATCGCAAGAGACCGGTTCATCCTCACCGGTATCGAGCGCGTCCTCAGGTGGCGGATAGATGGATGTCACTTTGCACAAGTGCATTGGAGATAGCGGGCTTGCCCGTCGCGGACCATAATTGGATAGTATAGTTCGTCAAAGGAGGGCGATGCCGGACTGGCCTGGGCATGCCACCGGATAAAACATCAGCCGATACTCCTCTATACTTTGTAATGGCGAGTCGAGGCGCCAGTAAAATAACCTCTTGCCCTTCTCCGGTTAACGAATGGGTCTCGCGAAGAGGATCGCCGACTGCGGTGCGAGTGTAGACGGAGAAAATTTCTCCCTACTCAAAAGGATCCTCACCAACCTATCCCAAAGGACTCCCCTCGAAAGGACCTTTGGGCAAAAAACAACAACATAAAGAGAGGGCGGGAGAGTTGATAATTTGTGATATGCACGGGGCCGGAGGTAATTCGTTCCATCTAGCTGACCTATGATGAAAAATGCCTTAATTACTAAACAACTAGGCAAAAGTCTCCATCAAGAGTTTTGAATGACAAAAGCCCCTGACATGTAAACGACGAGTTCATCGATGCTGTCATGATATCTCTCTTGAGACGTGAATAATCGAGCCTGTAAAACAATGTGTTTTTTAAAATATAAAATTGAGGTTTTATTCCCTAATCTTTTTTTAGAAAGTCTACATCTAAGAAAGTCTATTAATACCCAGACGTTGGCGCAATAGGTTTACTATTAGTTACACATTTTTATAGGCAATTAAAACTGATTTAAACAATACTTATTTGAATGATCGCATGGTAAAAACCAGATCACACTCGGTAAGAAAGAATCGTTTTGGTCGATACCACGCTATAGGACCAACTTTTTTTAATGTCACTATCCCACCATTTTTCTCGAATTATTATATTACACTTCATAATTTCGTGTTGATGGTTGATTCGTACAATATTTTTTTGGACGAGAAACATGGAGTGATACTTTTCTAGTGAAGAAACTTTATCTGAACGATTTAAAAACGCAAAAAATAATGATTTTTAACTATTATTAACTATACAGAGTGACCATAAATTACCTGGACAAATTTTTAACGCGCTCTCTTTAGTAGACTGATATTTGTTTTCATTTTTCCGTGATAATGCTCTGAGACTGGTTGTTTCTTGTTTCAAGATTCATGACTCTGGCTTTATTTGTACAGTTATGGGTCGAGGAAAACCAACGGCGTTTTGCCCGTTGCGCAAACACCTCCCCAAACCATGAGGTATGTACTTGGGGTGGCTGCTTCTTCCGACTGTGATTCCATGCTCAGCTGCTCCATTACTATCGTGAGCAAGTACTCTGTCGTTTTGAGACTTCACCGACATCTCAATGGTGAATATTTTTCATCAGTCCATATCGTACGGAAATGCTCGGCCCACGCACATCGTTGCAGCAGATCTTTGCACCGTTGATGTCGAAGAAGCGTCTGTCGAGCATCCAATCCATTTCGTTTCTGCATCCTGTAGGGGTACATCCTAAGACGGTGTTTGATTATCAGTCGTGTTGATTCACGGGAGATACCGACCGACGAAGCGAGCTTCCTCATGGATTGCGTGCGATGCGTTTCCGGAGAATGCTCCTAATCTGGGGCGTGTCGGATGTCGGTGGACGACCTCTTTCTGCACGGTCCTTGCCATTGGCTGTCTCCCGAAGACGATCGACGGTGGCGTAAACAGTTGTTCGTGGAGCATTGAGTCGTCGCGCGATGTCCGCTCTCGTGTGACCGGAGTTGTGCAGTGCAATGATCGCAGCACGAAGAGGACTTGATTTCACCATAACTGTACAAATAAAGCTAGAGTCATGAAACTTGAAACAAGAAACAAACAGTCTCAGAGCATTATCATGGAAAAATGAAAACAAAGATCGGTCAACTGTGTCGCGCAATAGAGCGCGTTAAAAATTTGTCCAGGTAATTTATGGTCACTCTGTAGTTTAAAAATAGTTAATTTTCTATAGAAGTTAGAACCTAAATAGTATAAAGCTTATTGTGAAAAAAAGCTTCGTTTTTCAGATGTACTGAGCATGCTCTTGAATAAGTACAGGCTACAAACATACTTTGTTTGAATTCTCATGAATAAGTACAGGCTACAAACATACTTTGTTTGAATTCTCTTGATTAAGTACAGGCTACAAACATACTTTGTTTGAATTCTCTTGAATAAGTACAGGCTACAAACATACTTTGTTTGAATTCTCTTGAATAAGTACAGGCTACAAACATACTTTGTTTGAATTCTCTTGAATAAGTACAGGCTACAAACATACTTTGTTTGAATTCTCTTGAATAAGTACAGGCTACAAACATACTTTGTTTGAATTCTCTTGAATAAGTACAGGCTACAAACATACTTTGTTTGAATTCTCAATTAACTTGTGATGTAAATTCAAGCAATGTTGACATGAGCATGATTGATATGTCCTATGTGATGGACTAACAGAAAAATATTATTAGACTGACCAAAAGCTTCGAATTCTCGTGCTCAACAATGTCTTTGAGCTCGCGATAAGCTTCATCAACAGTGTAGTCCAATCTTAAAAGGGAACTCATAAAAAAATTTCTTTCTTGTTGTTATTATTGATGCAACAGAAATTTTGAAAGGTAAAATTGTAGGGTTTTTTTTTACAATCTAAGGAAAACTAAGATGGAGTGACACTGAAATCTGGTAATATGTAGGTTTCCGACCTAAGAGGATGAGACTATTTCACGAAGCGAATCAATAAAAAGCAGCATCTTCCTGCATCTAAAACACAAGGGAAATTGAGAAACTCGTATCTATCCCCACTTTCAAAGACAACCAGCTTAGTCAATATTAACCTCTTTTTTGTCCAAATTTCAAACATATTCATTCACTAATTAAGCTCTTGCGGTAAACATCGATTGTAAATATCAAACATTTTTGAATCGTTGGTTGGAATTAAGTTAATACTGAAGGGATGAATGTTTCGGAAATGTTTCCAGAATAAACCACCGCTTTCCGATAGTGTTCACATTGAAGCCCGTGTCTATAACCAGAGGCATCAAGCAGTTCGTCGGTGCTCTACACATTGGACATTGAGATTCTGCGTCGCGGCCCCGTGTCGACTGAAATCCTCTTCATCTTCATTATTCAGTTCTTTCTTCATTCATCCGACGTGAAATGTATATGGAATGGATTAAAATAAAACTGATTAGTGACATTGTAATACTATTTATATGAATTCAATTATTACATGATTTCGTATCACAATCGCTGATCTAAACACATGGAACATTTTTACACGACTTGCTTATTATTAAAATCATTGGTATTTTCTCATATAATCAACATTGAATTTTCTAAAAATGCCATTGGCTACGCTTAAACTCTGTGATTATTTATTGAATAATGCAGGTATACGAGATGACCCTCAATTTGCAAATGGCTCCGGTCACTCACAGTTGCGTCCTTGTACTGCTGCATACACTGAACATGTGCATAGTGACCGCACGTCCGGACTTCATAGATGGAATCCGCGAACAACATTATTTCTTCTCCGCTACTTCTCCCTGCCATCATTTCGCTGTATCGGTATTGTTTTATCTGAACAAAAAGCTAAATATTATATAAAATGCATTTAAAATTACACGAAATGTCGTGGAACAGCTGAACGGAGAATTAGATTGGTTTCAACACATGCTAGCATCATTAATACTTCATCTCTCTGTACAAATGAGGACTTGAAAGGATGCTATCCGTTATTAGAACATGCGACATTTTTATCGATCGACTTGTCGCAAGTTTTAGACTTGGAAGAGGAATTAGTTAGTTCAGCCAAGTTTGCTCACTTTTACAACCCCGTCTTGCTACATATTTTGGTGTTGAGAATGAAGAGCGAGAAGAAAGAAGGTTTCGTGTTGACTTAGGCAGACTCTCTTCGACGCCATCTCTCACAAATAAATCTGACTTTTTCAATCAAAGATGCCGACGATGGATAATTGAATTACATTAAATCAATAATCAATCAGTACCATGTTCTGGAATACTTGTCTGCGCTTCAGCCAGAAGTGGGAGAGACTCTCCTTGAACTGAATGAAGTCCTCCGTATTCTTTCTCAGCTCATCCAATTCTATCAGAGACCGTGCCGGCTCGTCCACGCTCTGGCGGCTTTGAGCAGCCGGGTTCGACTGAGCAACATACTTTTTTTTCTATTAGAAAATTTTAATTGCGTTGCTTGTTAGTCACAGCGTTACAACCGCATCTAAACGGCACAACTTGATGACTCTCGGAATCTAATTTCATTATCGTCTCTTTATCGTGGACTGAGGAGTAATGATTCCTCAAAGACGAGCTTTATTTCTACGTTTTTCACCGCCATTTTAGTTACTTTTCTACATGATGAGAAATGGAACATTTTCGTTTGTCATAAAAACTGGAAAAAAGAAAAAGCATGAGCCCCTTTTCTTGTTCGACTGACAAGGATCTGTGAGACGAGCCCCATGGAGTTCTCGAGTGTAGACGGCGTCTCATCCCCGCAGATTGGACACTCGTACAGTCGAACTTGCTTCTGAAATGGTATAAATCGATCTAATATTATCTCATTTCTTGATTGAAGTTTTTAGACTTATATCATTTTAGACTATGTCCGGGCGTGGCATAATGGTATTGTGCTCGATTATTGTGCGAAGAGTCCCGAGTTCGACTCCCACCCCGGACAGATCCACCCAAACCAAGGGGGTTAAGAAATGTTGGTAGTGCTCATGCACGAATCTGACTCTCCCCACTGCTGCTATTCACACTAGCAGTGAACCAGTGGGCAGCCACTGGTTCTACCAGGATAGGTCTGACCTGCATCTCAGGGGAGCGCGTGCCCTGCCGCGAGGCGGGAACAAGCGCGAGGAAGATTATATTATATCATTTCAGACAAAACTAATGTATTAAAAGAATGATCTTCTAAAAAAACCAAGTATGAAATATGCAACAAAAAATGAAACAGTTTAACATAGGAAGAAGAATGATTCAATTAAACATCAGCTATCCTTACAATGTCATCGGCTTAGAATGTTACTTTTTTGTTGTTGTTGTTTATACATCCAACTTATCGTCTATCATAATAAAATCAGAAAGGCTCAAATCATTTCCACAAAAAAGTCCGCCAATAAAGTAAACATAACATTTATCGCATCTGAAAACTAATTGCAATGCTTTTTTCTTTGAATTTTGACGGATTTTTTCGTTTAAAACGAAACTAACTTGAGATGTGTCCAGTTGATCGACTTCTGATTGAGTCATCTTCTCAGTTACCATGAGCTTCTTCATAGTCTGAAGAAAAAGAGAGATAAAACAGGGAGAGAGAGAGAGAGAGAGAGAGAGAGAGAGAGAGAGAGAGAGAGAGAGAAACAGGAAAGAGAAAGAGTTAAGTAGAGAAATAAAGAGATGTAGATAGAGAGAAAGTCTCATTTGCTTTTAGCTCCTTCTGCCAAAAACTTAAGCTATGTTATAGAGAAGATTACGTCAAAAGAGTTTCCTCCTCATCAATAAGTTTGAAATCGTTGTAAAAAAAATTTTCATTTTTAAGGAGGATTTATACTCATCAGAGACTCTATCGGGAGCCAATCGGTCTACCGCGCCAGGTCTTCTTTTTTACCGCAGAGAAACGCACGCTCCGTCGCGAAGCGAGAACATTCACTATTACTATCAATAAAAAGTAGAATTTATGGCTATTCATTTTATCAACAACCAAATACTGAGTGAGCTGATAGCCTACCTCATTTTATCAACAACCAAATACTGAGTGAGCTGATAGCCTACCTCATTTTATCAACAACCAAATACTGAGTGAGCTGATAGCCTACCTCATTTTATCAACAACCAAATACTGAGTGAGCTGATAGCCTACCTCATTTTATCAACAACCAAATACTGAGTGAGCTGATATCCTACCTCATTTTATCAACAACCAAATACTGAGTGAGCTGATAGCCTACCTCATTTTATCAACAACCAAATACTGAGTGAGCTGATAGCCTACCTCATTTCATCAACAACCAAATACTGAGTGAGCTGATAGCCTACCTCTTCGTGAGCCTTCTTATTCTTCTCGATGATATCTCTCTGGAGTCGCAGCGCCTTCTCCTTCCGGGCGGCCCTCTCTTCTGTCCCCGACTTCGCTTCTATGACATAACATCAGAATCTTACAGAATTAATCAACTTGAAATAACCAGTTTAACTCGTATGGATGAAATTCGCCAACTCAGAGGAGATTAACTATACAATTCCAACAAAAGAAAACAACTGTAACCTTTTTCGCGTGCTCTGCCCATGTTTCCCGTCTTCTCGAGAGGAGGAAATTTTTCATCCAGCCATCCTTTACCGTATATTGGATCACTGCGAACAATAATACCTGTTTTTGTTGTTTAATGATCATTAGAAGCACAGCCTTCTTCTCAACAAACGCTTGGCTGCCCAGTTTAATCATTGAAGCGTGGTTGAAACGAAATGATTCGAATTTCTAAACTCAATTTTGAACTCTATTCCTTGGAGAATAGTTGAATGATTTTATCTAGTCTAAAAAAACGAGGAAATGATTCGAAGAGCGAGAAAAATTATCAGAAAAATAAAAAATATTTTGACTCATCAACTTCCTCAAGAGAAAGTAAAACTATGTAGTTAGGTACTTTCTTCTTCAACGTTCAACTTCAAATTTCCATGATCGCCTCAGTAAATCTCTCGCTGGAGCCTTTAATCATGGTGCTTCAGATGACACGCTTATACACATCATCGGCGAGTATTGAACCTGCGCATGTTTTTTGGGAGTCTAGGAAGATACGTACTTAACCACAGATTGCTTGGTATCTCGGTAATTGAACATTGTCTCAAGTATGCAATCCAAGCCACAAGAGTCGATTGGAAATAAGCTGAGGATAAATAAGATCTAATGCGTGCATAGATTAAGAAGAGTATCAGTGAGGGAGAGAGACCGTTACAGTGGAGAAAAAAAAAGGAAGAGAAAGTAATAGGGTCAGATGGGGGAGAGAGAGAGAGAGAGAGAGAGAGAGAGAGAGAGAGAGAGAGAGAGAGAGAGCGGAAGAGAGAGCAATAGAGAGAGTAATAGTCACATGGGGGAGAGAGAGTCACTAACGTTCTATATAGGAGAGCAAGCAGCCTGCCCAAGTAGTCTTTTCCATCGCCGGCCACGATGCGTTCCTGTGGTGGACTCAACATGGCAGCTCGGACAGCGGCGCATCTTTTGTCTGCTTCTTGTACAGAATCTCCTGTAAAGAAATAAACTTTACCAAAAAAATGTTAAGTATGTTACTCTCTTCATTAATCTCTTTCTATCTCTCTCTCTCTTTTCTCGCTCTTTTTTATCCCTTTCTTTCTTTTTTCTTCTTTATTTTCCTATTAGCTTTCTACTATCTTTTTCTGTTTCTTCTTCTCTTTCTCTTGCTCTCTTTATCTTTCCCTTCATTTCTTTCTCTCTCTTCATCGCTTTCTTTATCTCTTTCTCTATCTTTAACTCTCTTCATCTCATTCTATCTTTAACTCTCTTCATCTCATTCTATCTTTAACTCTCTTCATCTCATTCTATCTTTAACTCTCTTCATTTCTTTCTATCTTTAACTCTCTTCATTTCTTTCTATCTTTAACTCTCTTCATCTCATTCTATTTTTAACTCTCTTCATCTCATTCTATCTTTAACTCTCTTCATCTTATTCTATCTTTAACTCTCTTCATCTCATTCTATCTTTAACTCTCTTCATCTCATTCTATCTTTAACTCTCTTCATCTCATTCTATCTTTAACTCTCTTCATCTCATTCTATCTTTAACTCTCTTCATCTCATTCTATCTTTAACTCTCTTCATCTCATTCTATCTTTAACTCTCTTCATCTCATTCTATCTTCAACTCTCTTCATCTCATTCTATCTTTAACTCTCTTCATCTCATTCTATCTTTAACTCTCTTCATCTCATTCTATCTTTAACTCTCTTCATCTCATTCTATCTTTAACTCTCTTCATCTCATTCTATCTTTAACTCTCTTCATCTCATTCTATCTTTAACTCTCTTCATCTCATTCTATCTTTAACTCTCTTCATCTCATTCTATTTTTAACTCTCTTCATCTCATTCTATCTTTAACTCTCTTCATCTCATTTTATCTTTAACTCTCTTCATCTCATTCTATCTTTAACTCTCTTCATCTCATTCTATCTTTAACTCTCTTCATCTCATTCTATCTTTAACTCTCTTCATCTCATTCTATCTTTAACTCTCTTCATCTCATTCTATCTTTAACTCTCTTCATATCATTCTATCTTTAACTCTCTTCATCTCATTCTATCTTTAACTCTCTTCATCTCATTCTATCTTCAACTCTCTTCATCTCATTCTATCTTTAACTCTCTTCATCTCATTCTATCTTTAACTCTCTTCATCTCATTCTATCTTTAACTCTCTTCATCTCATTCTATCTTTAACTCTCTTCATCTCATTCTATCTTTACATAACTCTCTTCATCTCATTCTATCTTTAACTCTCTTCATCTCATTCTATCTTTAACTCTCTTCATCTCATTCTATCTTTAACTCTCTTCATCTCATTCTATCTTTAACTCTCTTCATCTCATTCTATCTTTAACTCTCTTCATCTCATTCTATCTTTAACTCTCTTCATCTCATTCTATTTTTAACTCTCTTCATCTCATTCTATCTTTAACTCTCTTCATCTCATTCTATCTTTAACTCTCTTCATCTCATTCTATCTTTAACTCTCTTCATCTAATTCTATCTTTAACTCTCTTCATCTCATTCTATCTTTAACTCTCTTCATCTCATTCTATCTTTAACTCTCTTCATCTCATTCTAATTTTTCTTTCTCTTCCTAACTTTCTTTCTCTCTCTTTTCACTCTTTGAATCTCTTTCTCTCTCTTTCCACTCTCACTTACTTTCTTTTTTTTTTTCTGCGACTTACTTCTAAGCAAGGATGGGCGCGGTAGAAAAAACATTTTTGCGGTAAACGGTAAACGGTAAAACTTCTTTAAAAAAATGGTAAACGGTTAAAAAAACTAGTGAGATTTCACCACACTTCATAATTTCTTATTTCACTCCCTTCTCTCATAACACATTTTTCTATTAAATATGAATGTTATTGATTACAGAGTTATGCGAGAAAAAACAACAGAAGAAAAACTATTGTAATTCATTGGTCAGGGATTGAATCCTAGTATGTATGTGAATTGCATGATGTAGATAGAGATGTTTCTCTAAATTTTCTGGGGTAAGCCGTCAACGCAGGTCTGAGACAATAGCACCTGAAGTAAAACGTAAGTTACCCTTCACCTGAAGTAACACCGTATAAGCGGTAACTCAACAAGTTACCCTTCGGTGATAATAAAGAGTTAAACGATTCAAAAAAAGACGTTCGCTTTCGGACAAAGTTGCAGGAGAGCTAAGATTTTGCTTAGCGAGCATTTTCAGCAATGGGAAACCAATAGCTTTCAAAAATGGGAAACCAATAGCAATGGGAAACCAATAGCAATGGGAAACCAATAGCTTTCAAAAAAACAAACCAAAAAACCATTTTCAGAAAAACCAGTAGATTCCTCTGCGCAGAAAGCATAAGAGTCAGAATTGCAGTTTGACTTAATTAACAAGTATTCTTTGACCTCGACAGAAGCGCGCTCTTTTGCATCGAGCGTAGTGGTGTTTGGAAAAGGTTGGTTGACTTGGCAAAGAAAAAAAAAACACATATAATTAAAAGAACAATTTTAAATTGATGATATTATTTTGGCCTTTCAACACCATGTGAAAAAAATCTGGAATGAAATTCAGGTGTCCAGAGTGTTCCGAAACGATTCTGTGTTTTCTTAAACTTGTTAAGGAGAAACATCAGGTCACTGAAACACCGCATAGTACTGTATGGCTTCACCGAATGTCTTTCAAATTGCCTTTTTTTTCAAGTTTTTGAGATTTTAGCGTTTTTTACAGTTAAATCGACTAAAAAACGGTGAACGGTAAATTTACCACAAAATTCACGGTAAATGGTGAACGGTAAACACCCATCCCTGCTTCCAAGCGGGAGGAAAGCTTTTCTGCAGCGAATGATTCTTCCTATACTTCTTATTACTTTGCTTTTCATCAGCTCTGTTCTTAAACGGTTTTTTATCTCTTAATGAAAAACCTGTACAACCTTTTCATCCTCTGCATGTGTTCAAAAGCAGTTTAGCTACAAGCTCATTCACCTCAAGTTCTGACTTCCGCTCGGCGGAAAAGCGGTTCATCAACCGTACCATGGACCGCATTTCAAGTTGTACACTCAAACTTGCAACGTAATAAAACATGATATAATCGACGAACCAAGCGTTGAAATCGAACTGCGAGTGACCGGAGAGGCAAAGTAAGTGGTCACAAGATGAATCACTTTTTCTGCCAGCGATTCGCTTAAATAATTAATCTATGTTCTTGGACCAATCAATGCATTCTTGGACCAATCAATGCATTCTTGGACCAATCAATGCATTCTTGGACCAATCAATGCATTCTTGGACCAATCAATGCATTCTTGGACCAATCAATGCATTCTTGGACCAATCAATGCATTCTTGGACCAATCAATGCATTCTTCCCTATAACGAGCAAAATTATCCAAGACAATAATAAAACACTTATGTTTGAGTGAGATTCGAGACTCTTGAATTTGAAAAAAAAAGAATTTAAAAACGACAAATGTGAGAATCGAGAGCAATGAAGTCAAGAAGGCTACCGTAGGCCAAAAAAAAAAAATCTAATTTTCTACAATAAAAAAGGTTTTGAACCTATTTTCTGACCTGCCTCGCTCATGCCATCTCTTCATGACCTTATTCCGGTCTGATATGTTCAATTCATCCATTGTGTAGATCAAAGAGAGCGACAACAGGTAGATAATCAGCTGCACACTTGTCTCTCGGAAGAGACTCTCCGAGTCTGGATTTTTGCTCACTATTGAGAACTGCAATCAGCAAGACTTCCTATTTCCCATAAGTCCACTTCATACACAACACTGATATTCTAACTACATTCACAACCGAGATCAAGCTACCGTTCCCATACCCTAGACAGGTTGTTTCTCTGACTCGCACTGCGGATAAAAAATCTACGCGCTTTCCAAAACCCCGAAAAACATTGAAATCTATGCGCTTGGAAAATTTTTTCTTGGATTTTTTCTTGGGAAAGTCCAAATCATTGGAAAAATTTAATGTTGACAATAGTAAATTTTAAAAATCTATGCGCTCAAAAAAGTTGTGCGGGTGCTAAGAAACACCCTGACCCTGGATAAAGGACATCTCTTCCCACTAGAAGATTTACCAAAGCTGTGTTTCGCCCATTTCTCAAATGCTTATTCCTTTAAAAAAAACCAACTTTTCATTTTATAAAGGCCTAAGGCGGGTTTATAAACCCTTTCGATACGAGGTATTGGATACAATTGTGGGGGGGCCTAAGGCGGGTTTATAAACCCTTTCGATACGAGGTATTGGATACAATTGTGGGGGGGCCTAAGGCGGGTTTATAAACCCTTTCGATACGAGGTATTGGATACAATTGTGGGGGGGCCTAAGGCGGGTTTATAAACCCTTTCGATACGAGGTATTGGATACAATTGTGGGGGGGCCTAAGGCGGGTTTATAAACCCTTTCGATACGAGGTATTGGATACAATTGTGGGGGGGCCTAAGGCGGGTTTATAAACCCTTTCGATACGAGGTATTGGATACAATTGTGGGGGGGCCTAAGGCGGGTTTATAAACCCTTTCGATACGAGGTATTGGATACAATTGTGGGGGGGCCTAAGGCGGGTTTATAAACCCTTTCGATACGAGGTATTGGATACAATTGTGGGGGGGCCTAAGGCGGGTTTATAAACCCTTTCGATACGAGGTATTGGATACAATTGTGGGGGGGCCTAAGGCGGGTTTATAAACCCTTTCGATACGAGGTATTGGATACAATTGTGGGGGGGGCCTAAGGCGGGTTTATAAACCCTTTCGATACGAGGTATTGGATACAATTGTGGGGGGGCCTAAGGCGGGTTTATAAACCCTTTCGATACGAGGTATTGGATACAATTGTGGGGGGGCCTAAGGCGGGTTTATAAACCCTTTCGATACGAGGTATTGGATACAATTGTGGGGGGGCCTAAGGCGGGTTTATAAACCCTTTCGATACGAGGTATTGGATACAATTGTGGGGGGGCCTAAGGCGGGTTTATAAACCCTTTCGATACGAGGTATTGGATACAATTGTTACACCGATTTCAAAGTTTTATAGTGGAGCAAAGACGTTTTTTAAGAAGAAAAAATTCAAAAATTAAAGGGCTTTTTTCTTCTTAACCCCGCTAAAATAGCGGCACTTTGTCAATTTGTACTCGGTGAGCGCTACATGATCGCGCATCTTCACAGATGTCAATTTGTACTCGGTGAGCGCTACATGATCGCGCATCTTCACAGATGTCAATTTGTACTCGGTGAGCGCTACATGATCGCGCATCTTCACAGATGCGAAAGTTCGCGTCGTTGTCGAATAAACATTCAAATAGAATCATAGCTCACCAAGATGTGCTTAAAAAACTTTTCCGGGCGTGCGACCGGGAGAAATTTTACAAGTTTGGTGAGCTATGAAAAGAATATTGAATCATTTGTCCGCTTAAATTCTAGAAATTTTCGCGGGCCGCATTTTTATCGTTCTTTAGTAGTTGAAGAGCGTGAATCACGGCAATTCTCAGCTTTGTAAAAAAAAAATAAAATTTACTGTAAATTTATGAACCTGGGAGAACACGAATTCAGCCAAGTCGAAAAACCTCTGTGTTACCAACAATGTTGGAATTTTCCTGCAAACGGATTGCTATTTCACAAATTACTAACTCATAAGTTTTATCTTTCACTCAGCTAGTGTTAGCTAGTAGCTAACACCTATTCACATTTTATCCTCTTCATTTATTTTTTACTCTTGTATCTTTGTTAAAACTATAACAACTTCTTTTTTTTACTTATTTCATCAATCCCCTCCTAACAGAAGAATGAGGTACAAAAACAAGAAGAAAAAAATGTACAAGTCCTGTCCAACCCAACCTGCTGTAGGCACTTTTTTCGATATTCGGAGGGACTCTGTTTTTCATTCACAACGGTAAACCTTCCCTATAAAAGCTTTCTGCTAGAAAAACTGGTTTTTTCTGCCATCGCCGATTCTTTCTCTCAAAACAGACCTTTGTGTCCTTTTCGGAAGCACCATGAAACTCATCCTGGTAAAAATCGAAAAATGACCGAACGCGACGAACTACAGTATGAGGGGAAGAGGGGAAGAAAGAAGAGGGAAAAAATAAAAACCCGAGAAAGAAGGATAAATAAACGTGATTAGAAAAATGATGTAAGATGTAACATTGTTTTCTGAGCCATATACAAGAAGACCTCGTCTACCCAACGGGAGATCTTCAACGGGTCAACCTCAACAACAACTACAGTATGAAAACAGACCGAAGCCAGGGATGTCTGAGTTTCGACTGAAACGATACCAGGCGATACGGTATCCACATTTTGATGTGGACGTCGTGCATGTTTGCTGCCACTCGATCCCTGTAAGATGAACATGAAGAACGAAGTTTTTTCTCTAATAACAGCAAATATGGGAATAGACGGTGTTGCTCAGTCTATACCTTTCAATATCCAACTTCCCTTCTATTCTGAATTTCAAACGACATTTTATGTTTGCCAGAACTTTCATTGCTTCAAAACGCCTTTGGCCTATCACCGATTTAGAAAATTTCTCCGGACTCAAAAGGATCCTCACCAAACTGTCAAAGGACTCCCCTCGACAGGACCTATGGGCAAACACCAAAGTATGTCAAAGGACTACCCTCGACAGGACCTATGGGCAAACACCAAAGTATGTCAAAGGACTCCCCTCGACAGGACCTATGGGCAAACACCAAAGTATGTCAAAGGACTACCCTCGACAGGACCTATGGGCAAACACCAAAGTATGTCAAAGGACTACCCTCGACAGGACGTATGGGCAAACACCAAAGTATGTCAAAGGACTCCCCTCGACAGGACCTATGGGCAAACACCAAAGTATTTCAAAGTACTCCCCTCGACAGGACCTATGGGCAAACACCAAAGTATGTCAAAGGACTACCCTCGACAGGACCTATGGGCAAACACCAAAGTATGTCAAAGGACTCCCCTCGACAGGACCTATGGGCAAACACCAAAGTATGTCAAAGGACTCTTGTCGACAGGACCTATGGGCAAACACCAAAGTATGTCAAAGGACTACCCTCGACAGGACCTATGGGCAAACACCGAAGTATGTCAAAGGACTCCCCTCGACAGGACCTATGGGCAAACACCAAAGTATGTCAAAGGACTACCCTCGACAGGACCTATGGGCAAACACCAAAGTATGTCAAAGGACTACCCTCGACAGGACGTATGGGCAAACACCAAAGTATGTCAAAGGACTCCCCTCGACAGGACCTATGGGCAAACACCAAAGTATGTCAAAGGACTCCCCTCGACAGGACCTATGGGCAAACACCAAAGTATGTCAAAGGACTACCCTCGACAGGACCTATGGGCAAACACCAAAGTATGTCAAAGGACTCCCCTCGACAGGACCTATGGGCAAACACCAAAGTATGTCAAAGGACTCCCCTCGACAGGACCTATGGGCAAACACCAGAGTATGTCAAAGGACTCTTCTCGACAGGACCTATGGGCAAACACCAAAGTATGTCAAAGGACTACCCTCGACAGGACCTATGGGCAAACACCAAAGTATGTCAAAGGACTCCCCTCGACAGGACCTATGGGCAAACACCAAAGTATGTCAAAGGACTCCCCACGACAGGACCTATGGGCAAACACCAAAGTATGTCAAAGGACTCCCCTCGACAGGACGTATGGGCAAACACCAAAGTATTTCAAAGGAATCCCCTCGACAGGACCTATGGGCAAACACCAAAGTATGTCAAAGGACTCTTCTCGACAGGACCTATGGGCAAACACCAAAGTATGTCAAAGGACTACCCTCGACAGGACCTATGGGCAAACACCAAAGTATGTCAAAGGACTCTTCTCGACAGGACCTATGGGCAAACACCAAAGTATTTCAAAGGACTCCCCTCGACAGGACCTATGGGCAAACACCAAAGTATTTCAAAGGACTCCCCTCGACAGGACCTATGGGCAAACACCAAAGTATGTCAAAGGACTCTTCTCGACAGGACCTATGGGCAAACACCAAAGTATTTCAAAGGACTCCCCTCGACAGGACCTATGGGCAAACACCACAGTATGTCAAAGGACTACCCTCGACAGGACCTATGGGCAAACACCAAAGTATGTCAAAGGACTCCCCTCGACAGGACCTATGGGCAAACACCAAAGTATTTCAAAGCAATCCCCTCGACAGGACCTATGGGCAAACACCAAAGTATGTCAAAGGACTCCCCTCGACAGGATATGGGCAAACACCAAAGTATGTCAAAGGACTACCCTCGACAGGACCTATGGGCAAACACCAAAGTATGTCAAAGGACTCTTCTCGACAGGACCTATGGGCAAACACCAAAGTATTTCAAAGGACTCCCCTCGACAGGACCTATGGGCAAACACCAAAGTATGTCAAAGGACTCCCCTCGACAGGATATGGGCAAACACCAAAGTATTTCAAAGGACTCCCCTCGACAGGACCTATGGGCAAACACCAAAGTATTTCAAAGGAATCCCCTCGACAGGACCTATGGAATCCCCTCGACAGGACCTATGGGTGCTACAACGATGTCCGCCTACTCGCGGTGCAGCACGTCAGTCTCAGGACTGCAAAGGACATCACCAATCTTCTCCGGAAGCAGACCAGCTCCGAAGACACGAAGACACGCTCCCTCCGGAGCACACAATTCTTCCGTTTTTTGCAATGTGAGGCAGACTGACCCGGCCAGTCTGTCTCAATCTCTACTTCTACAAGCCGGAGACATCGAACGCAACCCAGGACCTCCCACCACCTGGCTCTGCTCTACTTGCCGAAAGACAGCGAACACGAACTGCATCCAGTGCTCTCTCTGCTCCGAATGGACACACATCAAAGCGAAGTGCAGCGGTATTCCATCGCTCAAGGACTACGTCCCTGCAACCTACCGATGCCCTCCATGTCAGACCCGCCAAGACACACCCTCGCCATCTGCAGACGCAGCTCTCGCTCCAATCGCTCGAAACAGACGCAAAGGCAACAAGAACCTGAGACTGCTACAATACAATTGTAATGGGATAAATGGCAAGACAACAGAGATCCTCGACCTCCTAACTCGCCTGAAGATCGACATATTCCTAATACAAGAAACGAAGCTGACGGATCGCGCTAAAACTCCTTCATTCCCCGGATACTCCATTGCTAGAAAAGACCGCGGAACCGACACAGGTGGCGGCCTACTCACAGGCATCACCCATTCTTTAATCTACTCCGTCGTCCCGTCTACCACAGATCCTCACCTGGAATCACTGACTGTTCGCATCTCGGACAACAACGGCCTCTCTCTGGACATCACTAATGTCTACATTCCTCCGATGACCTCCTGCAACACAGGCTACCAACCGGATCTATCCCCCCTTCTACGCAACCGCGAGAATTCCATCATACTAGGCGACCTTAACGCCCACGACTCCAGCTGGTACTCTCACTCGACAGACAACAGAGGAAACGTCATCTCCAGTGCTATTGACGACTCGGAACACGCCACTCTCAACCGCGACATGCCCACACGAGTTCCCTCAAACGGTCGCCCTTCCTCGCCAGACATTTCCATCTGCTCTCAGGATCTCCTTCAAAAAGCGTCATGGAAAACTATCACTGAAGGCAGCTCCGATCATCTTCCGATAATCATCGAACTAGAAGGCAGCAATTTCAACCACACTCACAGAGACGCAACCTTCACAAATTACCGGAAAGCGGACTGGGAAGCGTTCCAGCAACACGTCGAAGAAAGCCTGTCAAAAAATCCTCTTCCCAATCTACCAGCCGTTCAAGCAGAACCTCTCTTCCGAAGAATACTCGTATCAGCTGCAGCAAAAACAATCCCACGCGGCCGGATCAAGAAGAGAGAAGTCGCCCTAACGACAGAGATACGAGAATGGATGCATCATCGCGACACACTCAGAGAATCGAATCCGACAAGCGACCTTTTGAACGATCTCAACACGAACATAAGGAGAGCTACCGACAAAAACAAACGGGATATCTGGCGCGCACTGATGGAGTCCTTCGATCCAAAGAAAGAAGTCAACAAGCTCTGGAAGACCATCAAAATCCTCAACAACAAAGGAAGACCACCGCCGAACTGCGCCATATCCTTCAGAAATGAGACGATCACGACCGCCTCCGATATCGCGAACCGCTTCAACAAAGCCTACACTTGTCCAGTCCAGTATACAACTTCAAAGGAAAACAGGAAGACTATGAGGAAAATACACCGCCTGTCCGCAGATGACTTCGAGGACTTCACTACCACAGACGTAGCAGCCGCCATCAGATCCACGAAGAAGTCCACCGCGCTTGGTCCAGATGGCATCGCTCCTATAATTCTCCATCATTTAGGTCCGAAAGGAATCAGCGCCCTGACTTCCCTGATCAACAGCTCCCTACGCACAGGCAGGATCCCCATGATATGGAAATCGTCGATCATACTACCCCTCCTGAAAGCAGGCAAACCAGCATCCGAAGGCTCCAGCTACCGTCCGATATCTCTACTCTCGCCCGTCGCCAAAGTGATTGAACGGCTATTACTCGGCTCCCTACAGAGGCACATTCCCCCGGCAGACCACCAACATGGCTTCACGGCAAGACGCTCTACAACCTCGGCCCTCGTAACTCTCTCGAAGAGCATCGCAGACGGTTTTAACCAGAAACGTCCCGCTAGTCGAACGGTCCTCATGGCAATTGATATGTCCAAGGCATTCGAAAGTATCGACATCGTCAAGCTCATCGACCTCATTGAGACAACAACCGCGCCGAACTACATTAAAAAATGGCTCGCCTCTTACCTTAGAGGAAGAACAGGACGCACAAGCTTCCGCGACTCGGTATCAAGTTCCAGACTCTTCAGAAACGGAGTCCCACAAGGCAGCGCCCTCTCGCCCACGCTTTTCAACCTTTACCTCCGCGATCTTCCCACAGACGATGCCCACACGAACGTCATCTCGTATGCTGATGACATCACGATCTGGGCGTCAGATCCCGACATCAACGTCGCCTCCGAAAATCTACGCAGGGCCATCACGAAAATTGAAACCTTCCTCAAAGAACGGTCACTCATCATTTCCCCGACCAAGAGCCAGCTCATGCTTTTCACCCCGTTCAGTCGTGAATTCAAGTCTACTCTGGACATATCAATCTGCGGATCACCCGTCCCCACCGTCAACCAGGCCAAGCTACTCGGCGTCACGTACGACTCGATGTTCACATTCAGCCATCATGCCAAAGACATCGCGAGACGGATGTCGCAGCGCAATAACGTACTGAAAGCCTTAGCCGGAAGCACCTGGGGCAACCAAAAAGAAACCCTCCGCCTCACGTTCAAAGCCATCTCGCAAGCGATCTGCAACTACGCCGCACCCGCCTGGTCCACCTTCCTCTCGGACTCCGCTCACGCCAAAATCCAACGTTCTCAGAACTCCGGACTCCGCGTCGTGACAGGGAATCATCAAATGGCCGACACTGACCATATTCATCGCGAATCAAAGGTCATGCGCACCAAATCCCATCTGAACATGCTCGCCGCGCAGTACCTCGCGAGATCGTTGGACCCAGAACACATCCACCACGGCCTCCTCGACTGCCCGGCGCCCCCTCGCGCAATGAAGAACAACCTCGTGTTGAGCTGCAAGAAGACTGTCGAAGCCGCGAAACAGATGTCAAAGGATCCGAACAATGGGAAATCAGTCGCAAACACCGTACACTCGATGATGGTCTCGAACGAACTCCAATCGTTGAAGGGTGCCGTCATCCTGGGAGGCAGACCTCCGCCCCTTATCCAGGAAGAAGAGAAGGAGTTACCCCGCAAGACTAGATGCACGCTCAGCCAGCTCCGCTCGGGATTCAGCAGATTCATCAACAACTACCTCCACCGCATTGACGAATCCATCCCCGACGTGTGTCCCGATTGCTCTTCCGGACCTCACGACGTTGCGCATCTCTTCAACTGCCCATGCCACCCGACCGCGCTGTCTCCAATCGACCTCTGGACCAAGCCGCTGGATGTCGCAGCGTTCTTGAAGATATAAGAAAAAAAAAAAAAAAAAAAAGAAGAAGAACAAGAAACGAAGTACACAGACGTTCTTCGAAGCCGGCTACATCCGGCAACAACAACAACAACAGGACCTATGGGCAAACACCAAAGTATGTCAAAGGACTCTTCTCGACAGGACCTATGGGCAAACACCAAAGTATGTCAAAGGACTACCCTCGACAGGACCTATGGGCAAACACCAAAGTATGTCAAAGGACTCTTCTCGACAGGACCTATGGGCAAACACCAAAGTATTTCAAAGGACTCCCCTCGACAGGACCTATGGGCAAACACCAAAGTATTTCAAAGGACTCCCCTCGACAGGACCTATGGGCAAACACCAAAGTATTTCAAAGGACTCCCCTCGACAGGACCTATGGGCAAACACCAAAGTATTTCAAAGGGCTCCCCTCGACAGGACCTATGGGCAAACACCAAAGTATGTCAAAGGACTCCCCTCGACAGGACCTATGGGCAAACACCAAAGTATTTCAAAGGACTCCCCTCGACAGGACCTATGGGCAAACACCAAAGTATTTCAAAGGAATCCCCTCGACAGGACCTATGGGCAAACACCAAAGTATGTCAAAGGACTCTTCTCGACAGGACCTATGGGCAAACACCAAAGTATGTCAAAGGACTACCCTCGACAGGACCTATGGGCAAACACCAAAGTATTTCAAAGGGCTCCCCTCGACAGGACCTATGGGCAAACACCAAAGTATGTCAAAGGACTCCCCTCGACAGGACCTATGGGCAAACACCAAAGTATTTCAAAGGACTCCCCTCGACAGGACCTATGGGCAAACACCAACAACAGCAACATGACCGATTGATGCTGAAACTGCATTAGGCTTTTATTAACGAAAAGGTCAGCAAGAGGTTCATGAAAGAGAAAATGCAAGCGAATCGGAATGTCGAGTCGTTGAGAGAAGGAAGATACCGGGATTCATTACCTTATGGTGCAGTGCGGATATGCTACGATTTGAGAGAAAAAAAATCCGGTTTCAGGGATCGCAAAGTGTAGATTGATAAGAAGTTCATGTTATTGTTCCTTTTTCTCATGTTTTTGATTGTTGAATAACTAATTCATATTTATCAATCATTCCTCCCCCCTCCCTTTCCCTTCCCCTCATACTCAAGCGACCGTTCGCTCATAAACACACCGCCATTAGAAAGATAGTCTATGCATATCTGCAATCATCATTGTTTTATCATCATGTGTGCACGGAATAAAGAATAAAGTAATCATTTACTGTCTTTGTAAAAAGTGACATTTTTTTCAAATCTTCAGTTACCGTTTACCCATGAGATTACGGTTTTAAAAAATTGACTGACAGCTTCTCGACCCTTTGAAGTATACTGGCGGAACCACGTGTACTCGCCGATCGACATACCGCGTTTACAGGACAGAAGAGATTGCGAAGAGCCTGCAGCACACTTTTATCTGCTATGTACTTTACAGAAAGTTACTCACAACTTTTACGAAGCAATCTTTCTTTTTTATCGCACGAATCCGATCTCTTTACGTAGGGTGAATTTGACTTGTTGTTTTTGGAAGGTGGTTAAAAAATGTATCCCAGAATGTTTGACTCACCCTCAGACATTTGTATTGATCTTGTTGATGTTGATGATACACATTAAAACTTTCCAATTATAGAGTCAGTTATTTTGGAAGTTTTTGCTTTGAAACACTGAAACTCGACTCGAACTAATTTCTCCAATAGTCACTCAAATAAATACTCTAATTCTTCTCATTGTGCTCTTATGTACCTTTCTCTCTCTCTCTTTCACTCTTTTTCTCTCTTTCACTCTTATTCTCTCTCACTCTTTTTCTCTCTCTCTCTCTTTCTATCTCTCACTCTCTTTCACTCTCTCTCTCTCTC
Organism: Allodiplogaster pararmata; assembly: GCA_964056735.1. Lineage (NCBI taxonomy): Eukaryota > Metazoa > Nematoda > Chromadorea > Rhabditida > Diplogasteridae > Allodiplogaster > Allodiplogaster pararmata. Next base: position 32,939,071 of record OZ057404.1, on the reverse strand, counting down.
ACTCTTTTTCTCTCTTTCACTCTTATTCTCTCTCTCACTCTCTTTCTCTCTCTCTCTTTCTATCTCTCTCTCTCTTTCACTCTTATTCTCTCTTTCTCTCTCTCTCTCTCTCACTCACTCTTTTTCTCTCTTTCACTCTTATTCTATCTTTCTCTCTCTCTCTCTCTCACTCACTCTTTTTCTCTCTTTCACTCTTATTCTATCTTTCACTCTCTCTCTCTCTCTTTCACTCTTTTTCTCTCTTTCACTCTTATTCTCTCTTTCTCTCTCTCTCTCTCTCTCACTCACTCTTTTTCTCTCTTATTCTATCTTTCACTCTCTCTCTCTCTTTCACTCTTTTTCTCTCTTTCACTCTTATTCTCTCACTCTCTTTCTCTCTCTCTCTGTGTCTCTCTCTTTCACTCTTATTCTATCTTTCACTCTCTCTCTCTCTTTCCCTCTTTTTCTCTCTTTCACTCTTATTCTCTCTCTCACTCTCTTTCTCTCTCTCTTTCTATCTCTCTCTCTTTCACTCTTAGTCTCTCTTTCTCTCTCTCTCTCTCTTTCACTCTTATTCTCTCTTTCTCACTCTCTCTCACTCTCTTTCTCTCTCTCTTTCTATCTCTCTCTCTTTCACTCTTATTCTCTCTTTCTCTCTCTCTCTCTCTTTCACTCTTATTCTCTCTTTCTCTCTCTCTCTTTCACTCTTATTCTCTCTCACTCTCTTTCTCTCTCTCTTTCACTCTTATTCTATCTTTCACTCTCTCTCTCTCTTTCACTCTTATTCTCTCTCTCACTCTCTTTCTCTCTCTCTTTCTATCTCTCTCTCTTTCACTTTCATTTTCTCTTTCACTCTCTCTCTTTCACTCTTTCTCTCTCTTTCACTCTTATTCTCTCTCACTCTCTTTCTCTCTCTCTTTCTATCTCTCTCTCTTTCACTCTTATTCTCTCTTTCTCTCTCTCTCTTTCACTCTTATTCTCTCTCTCTGTCACTCTTATTCTCTCTCTCTGTTTCACTCTTTCTCTCTCTCTCTCTTTCACTCTTAGTCTCTCTTTCTCTCTCTCTCTTTCACTCTCTCTCTCTCTTTCACTCTTATTCTCTCTTTCACTCTTATTCTCTCTTTCTCTCTCTCTTTCACTTTTATTTTCTCTTTCACTCTCTCTTTCACTCTTTCTCCTCTTTCACTCTCTTTCTCACTCTCTCTAGCTCTCTTTCTCTCTCTCTTTCACTCTCTCTCTTTCACTCTTTCTCTCTCTTTCACTCTCTTTCTCTCTCGTTTCCCCTCTTTCTCTCTATAATTCTTTTTCTCCCACCAGGGTGTTTCTTAGAACCCATACAAGTTTTTTTTCAAGCGCATATATTTTTTAAATTTCATAGTTCAACATTCGATTTTTCCAATGATTTTCCAATGAAATGTCGAGAAAAAATTTTCCAAGCGCATAGATTTCAATGTTTTTCGGGGTTTTCGGAGAGGGCATATTTTTTTTATTCGCAGTGCGGGTCAGAGGAACATCTGTCTCCCACTCTCTAATTCTCTCTCGCTTTGTTTCTTTCTTTCCCCTATGCGGCTCTTTAATCTAAAAGAGGGTTGAGGAGGGAGAGACGACTCACATCAGTTGTGATGGAGTACACTCCTTGTTGGATGTTCTCTCCTCTATCTGCCTCGTGGAAGACCGCAATCTGAACACATCAAAACTTACTTTGGCTTTTGTTCAGGAAAAAAGAGCTTAATCTTGAGCGAAAAAAACCTATAGCCTCAGGCGAAACACCATTTATAGCGCACAGCTTCGCTTCACTTGCTAGCTTAAACTCTAACCAATGGAGGTAAAGTTATGTCACCATAAAATGAATGCTGTAAGCGCTCTTCGTACCCGTTCACTAAAACCAAAACCTCAAAAACAACAAAAGTATTTTTATATGTAATCCAACAATTTTTTCTCTAAAATTCAGCTGAAGAAAACTTGAAGAGAAAAAAAAATTATTACAATAATGAACATTAAAATTATTATGAAAAATGTACGATTACCTCGTCAACTATTTCCTGAAACATGGCGTCGATCGACTCCGACCCTCGATTTCCCTTCTCCGGAAGTGAGGTTCGTAATCTGTCCAAAGTCTTGATTTTCAGCGATTCACGTATTGTGGTTACCTCAGACTCAATCCAGGCTTCTCATGTGCATTCTTACGCTCTCCTACTGTTGACAATTCTCCCTCCTTTCAACTTATATCTCAAATTTTCATTTCTCCACATCATCTCCTTTTTTCGGCCAAGTTATACTCGTTTGCATAAATGTATAAATCTCTAACTTCTTATGAGATCACGACAAAGACTTCATGTGATACTCCTTCTCTTAGTTTGTTATTTTACAAATCTTCTTTCAGGCTGTTATGAAACCAACCAGAAAGACTTATTCTGGGGGAACTTATATAGAAATACCGAGAGACAGAGAACTACAAACAGAGAATTCGTATAGCCTCGTTTAGATTGACCTGCAGTGTGGGCTAGAAACATCCTGAACGATATGAGAAAAAACCAGCCAATTAAAAAAAACTGGGGCTTTTTTGGATTTACAGCCATTAAGCGCTATCAGAGCGTTGAATGGCTCATTTTTACCTGTGTCCTCGCGTTTGTCTCTTTTTCAGTTTTTAGCACCACTCACCTCGAATGTGTACTGTCTTCTAATGCCAATTGAGTGACTAATTCATCTCGAATGGTCTCGCGATCGCTCGCACCCGCATTGGTGCGTAAAACGACCAGCTCGGAGAGTAATCTGAAGCGGTCTGATTATATCTTCCCAACAAAAAAAAAACAGAGGAGAGCTAGAACTTTGATGCGAGAAGAAGAAGAAGGCCATCGAAGACTTTCGCACAGATTAGCGATGCGTTCTCGGTAAGAATCTGATGAAGCACTTGCTTCCCTTGAGAGATAATAATGATTTTATAATTGTCAACTTCTAAAAAATCCGATAACTCATTAAAGATGCAAATAGCAGTGCATGAATAATGAAAATGACGCAGCATAATGAAATATCTTTGAGGTGAGGTTTATCGCGTCTCGAACAATCACAAGACAAGTAAAACTTCATTGTGACTGAACTCTTAAGAACCAACTTCAGAAAGCCGTAGAGCATTGAATCGAACCATTCAGCCCGGCGGAGAAACTTAGCCTTCTTGATAATCATGCTCAGGTGAATAGAAGTTTGCTGCAATCATATGTATATCCTTTTAACAATTGCATCCATAGGACACCGATAGGTAGCTAATTTTCTTACCCCCCTACCCCTATCCTTGTTCTTACGTCCCATTCTTTGCTTTCTCGTTATTCCTGCTCACTGACCACCAATGCCTACAATCTCATAAATGGAACCTCAGCTTCACGTTCCCCCGATAATCAATTTTTCGCGAGCGCACGGTACCAGAGCCCGGCTGGTCCTTAGAACTTTTGAACATAGATTCACGTTCGATCTATCCTTTTCACCTCATCTATGCTTCCTCGTAGATCTTAATCCTAATCCTCTCTATCCCTCTCTCACTTTCTCTCGCTCTGTAACACACACTAAAAAGAACTTCGTATTCTTCGGCGTCGCCTTCATCGTTCTTGCCATCGAATCTGCCTTCTTTCCATAAGAAGATGTCATCGAGTGAGAATGCATCACACAAAAAGGCCATCACGAACTCTGGATCTACGTTCGCTGCGCAGAACCTGTGAAAATCGTTTGAAACATCATTCCGGCGAAAACTCACTTTTTTCGAAATCTGTGAGTGATTTGGGTGGAACTCTAAACAATAAATCCCTTGATCTACATTTCTGAATAAAAATGCTAGCATCCGTGGAATAAAAATTTGATGGATCAGGAAACGAATTTAGTTTTCCTGCCGATGAGAAAAACCTCACCAGCCTTACTCTCTTCTCTATCTAATACTTAAACTTTATTATTTTCCTAGGAGCCAGGCAAGAAAATGAGAAATAAGGAGTGAGACGACAAAAGGGGCGTGTCAGCTTAGAACGGGGAGTAACGTGCATTTAATAAAATATTTGTTTTCTATAATGATCATTGCCTTCAAACTGTTCTTTTTTCTTCTTATTATAATGATCATTACATTCAAAACTTTCAAACTTAGGTCCTATTATCACTTATTCCATCTTCTACCTGCTCAAAAGTCATCTGAGATGATAAATCTTCAAGTTCTTAGTTACACAGTTTAAAGGCAGTGACGTCTGGTTGAGATGACAAATGATTCAATTCAATTCAATTCATTTATTCCATGCAAGAACAACAACTTGTAATACAATTATGAATGGTAGTTCCAATTAGCATGGACGCGTAGGATAGGGAGACAAAGAAAAAAAAAACAATCATTCATTCAAAAGTGCTGAATGGCATTCAACTAATCCAAATATCATCTAAGAAAAAAAATGATATGAAATAGCGTCTATAGTTATTTATAATCAGAAGATTGTGTCCTATACATATGTATGTAAATACAAATAATCGTCAATCTGTTACACTCGGACAAGGAAGCACAACTTCAAATGGAATATTTTTTAGTCTTGTCGCAAAACTTGAAGAACTTTCGATTACAACGATATCTTCCGGAAGGGAGTTCCATATTGCTATTGATCTAGAGACAAACGTAGACAACCTAGCCGGGTAAACGATAGGCAGACGAATTCTGAGAGAGTGCGCTTGTCTTGTATTATACTTGGGGGGAGATAAAATGTATAGAAAGGAAAAATCGAGAGAGCATTTGTTATGTAAACATTTGTGGAAAAAACATAGATCTCTGAATGCTCGACGATATTCTAATGACTCAGTTTTGAGCAGTTTCAATCTCTGAGAATAAGGCAGGCTTACATTACCACATCTATATAACAGCCTTCTAGTAAAATTACGTTGTACATATTCTAAATCATTGATGAGGTATTTCGTGGTAGGGGACCAAATTTCAGTCCCGTATTCGAGAATCGGTCTAACGTATACATTAAAAGCAAGCATGAGCATTTCGCATGATTTGGTCTTGAAAGCCTTCAGAATAAGGTTTGCAGTAGAAGAGGCTTTTTTACAAATCTTCTCAATATGAGAATTGAAACGGAAATCATGAGTTAACAAAATCCCTAAATCTTTAACCTGGTTGGTAACAATCAATGGAATATGGTTGATAGAGTAGGGGTGAAACACCGATTGCTTGCCTATATGAAGAACAGTACATTTAGAAGTTGATAGAGTAAGGTTCCACTGAGTGCACCACTCAAATATATTGTTGACTGCTGTTTGTAAGTCATCTGAATATAAGGGTACTTGAGCTAGCAGCTTAACATCATCGGCAAAAATACTGAAGCGAATAGTAGCAGGGATAACTTTCTTGATGTCGTCAATGAACAGTAAAAACAACAACGGGCCTATTGAAGAACCTTGAGGAACACCACTTAAAACTGAAGCTGGAACTGAGTTGATACCATCGATGATCACTGATTGTTTACGGGAGTTGAGGAAAGAAGAGATAAATTTAAGTGCTGGCCCTACAATACCAAGTGAATTCAATTTAAACAATAGAAATCGAATATCTACAGAATCAAAAGCTTTTGAGATGTCTAGGAAAATTACATCAATATCAATACTTGAACTCAGAGAGTGGGTTATGAAGGAATATGATTCGGCTAAAGAAGTGATTGTCGATCGATTAGGTCGAAAACCGGCTTGAAAAGGGGAGAGCAATGAACGCTCTTCAAGATGCTTTGAAATAGAATTAACAATAACTTTTTCCATTACTTTAGAAATCGAGCAGGTTAAAGAAATGGGTCTGTAATTTGATAAGATAGGAGGTCCTTTGTTTTTGAGCAGAGGCTTTACAATAGCAAACTTCCACATATCGGGTACGATTCCAGTCATTAAACAGTTGTTGAATAAAATACGCAGAGGTTTCAACAACGCAAATTTACATTTTTTGATAAAAATGTTCGGAATGGAATCGGGTGAGGTATTACATAAATTCTCTAACTTAGAAACAGCCTCGATTATCATTTGATCATCAATTATTTCAAGAGAAAAGTGTTGATCGAAGGGAGCTAAAATAGGGACAGGAAGAACATTCTGAGACGGTTCAGAGAAAGTTGATGAGAACTGAGAAGAAAACATTTCAGCTTTTATGGAAGGGTCCGTCACTACCGTTCCACTACTGTCATACAAAACATAGGAATCGTTTTGAGATTTAATACGATTTGTACAATACGAGAAAAACTGTTTACGGTTGCCTTTAACAATCAGAGAAGATTCCTTAGATGTTTCAAAATCATAAAGCTCAGAAGAAAAATTTCTTGATAGATTTTTACAATATTCGGAGTAAGGAGCAGTAATTGAAACTTTCTGAAGCTTATTTAATAAGCGTTGAATACGCGCTGGATATCTATAGGAGGACGAATTAGGAACAACAGTTGGCACAAAGCGATCGATAAGGTCACATAGTAGATCAACGATATAGTTGTAAGCTTGATTAGGGTCAAGAGATGATAATGCCAAGGTCCAATCATGACAGTAAATAAAGTACTCAATCATATGCCAGTTTGCCTCAGAATAAAGTTTTATAGGCTTGATTATGTCATCGAATACTTTGGAGGTAATACAATCGAAACAAATAGAATTATGATCGCACTGGGATGTGAAGGGAGCAATAACACTAGAAGAAGAGATAATCGGATGATTGCATAAAAGAAGATCAAGAATGTTCTGACTTCGAGTCGGCATCAGAATGTACTGAGTGAAATGGTTATCACAACAGTAATTAAGAAATTGAGTAGAAGAATAGCTCTTAGAACACGTCAACTTGTCCCAATCAATACAAGGCAAATTCAAATCACCAACGATTATGAGAGGGACATTGGGAATGGTATTTAAAGAGAAGTATGCTAATAACTCATTCATGATATCGTCTGGGGCACTGGGAGATCGATAAACACACATTAATCTAACCCGAGAAAAATATGAATTTTTGTCACTACATTGTAACTCAACTGTAATAGCTTCACATTCTGAAACTGACATCGACGAAGTTGCTACTGGACTGAGTCTAGATTGCACTAAAATTGCTACTCCGCCACCTCTGTTACTGATATTAGAGTTTCTATCAGAACGAAAAACAGAATATGGTTCATTTGAATGTAAAATGACATCAGGTTCACTATCGTGTAACCAAGTTTCTGAAAAGCAAATAGCATTGTATTGCGTTAAAGATAATAAATGATTAAGATCGTACAATTTATTCCGTATAGAGCGACAATTACTATAGTAAAAACTAAAATTTCCTCTAATACTATGTTGGCTATTCCAAATATCAGAAGAAGTAAACAGGCTATCGCCATCAGCACTACTGACCTATTTCTGTACATCGTTTGCGTCCATCCTTTTTCCTCTTGACACCGTCACGTTTTGAAGAGAACCATTAGCCTCAGCGTCTGTCTTCGGAGTGTATAGAGGACGCGGATGAGAGAATCGAATGAGCCTTGTTCCTTGTACCCCCCACTCCATCAATCCAGCTTTGTCGTTTCTTTCTTTAGCGAGTTTCTTGCAGTCCTTCTCGAGTTGGAGTCCTTCTCTGGTAAGGTCTTCTCTCGCGTACGCGTGAGGAAATATGCGAAGTACTTCAGGACGACGGACTCGTAGTTTTCGAAGTACTTCTGTTCGGAGAGATGGCGATGGAAAATGAATCTTAAGAATTCTTCTCTTGTTCTCTTCATTTCCGAAGCGTCGATGAGTGATAGAACCTTGGTTGAATGCATTAGTGAGAGAAGGTATATTGAGTTCACTAACGAGAGAATCAAGAAGTTTTCCATCATGTTGATCCGTGGCGTCTTTTCTTATCTCCTCCGGAATGCCGACCAAAACGATGTTGTGAGCCTTCTCTTCCAGAATGACTTTGTCTTCCTGAAGGACTCTCCTGACCGCGTCATAGGCGAGAAGTTCAGGCTGCGATATGAGAGAGGAAGTCATCAAAGAGTTGGATGGAGGGGCCGGGGTTTGGGTTGTGAGCTTAGAGAGAAGAGGAATGAGAGAAGATAATGTCGTCATCATTGAGGTTACTGCATTCAGAAGTTGGGAGATTTGGTCGCTTTGACGGTTGACAGCTTGGATCAGAATTTGTACATCAGATGAGGGTTGAGAAACTGACGAGGGAACAGACATATCTGTTTGTTTGGAATTGGTTTGAGAAAAGGACTGGCTCAACAATTGATATAGAAAGAATCAATATGAGAGCAATAGGAAGGGTCACCGCTCAGTGTGATAGCAGAGCGAAAGAGTTGAACTATCGCACAGAAAAAGCTACACGGAATAGCAATGTGTCCCCGTAGTGAAGTAGTAACGCGCGCTACTGTTTCGAGTCGAGATGGCAGGGCGAGATGGCAGGGTTCGTTTCGAGTCGAGATGGCAGGGTTCGTTTCGAGTCGAGATGGCAGGGTTCGTTTCGAGTCGAGATGGCAGGGTTCGTTTCGAGTCGAGATGGCAGGGTTCGTTTCGAGTCGAGATGTCAGGGTTCGTTTCGAGTCGAGATGGCAGGGTTCGACATCGCCCGGTGGACTAGTTTTTTTTCTGTGCGATAGTTTAGTAATTTGTCATCTGGGACGATCTCAAGATTTTATGAAATAGCTGACTCTATTACTTACCGTATGATATCGAGATCTGGGAGCTGATAAGCGAACGCCGTTTGTGTCTGTCCATACAGTAAGCACTGCATGCGCATTTGACGACCGTTTCTCGCCCACATTCCCGCTGACCATTCTGCTCGTGCAGCCTGATTCAGGTTTAATCGCGGCTTTTTACGTGATTCATCTTTTATGATTTCCTCGCCTCTAACGCAAGAAAAAGAAATGAAAAATGGGGGGAGAGAATTAGAAATACGATAAAATATGTTGTTGTTGTTGTCTTGCCCATAGGTCCTGTCGAGGGGAGTCCTTTTGGGATAGGTTGGTGGTGAGGATCCTTTTGAGTCCGGAGAGATTTTCTCCGTCTACACTCGCACCGCAGTCGGCGATCCTCTTGGCGAGACCCATTTGTTAACCGGAGAAGGGCAAGAGGTTATTTTACTGGTGCCTCGACTCGCCATTGAAAAGTATAGCGGAGTATCGGCTGATGTTTTGTCCGGTGGCATGCCCAGGCCGGTCCGGCATCGCCCTCCTTTGACGAGCTATACTACCCAGTTTTGGTCCTAGGCGGGATTTCTCCCGCTACCTCCCAGCACGAATTCTTCGTAGGGAGGCGTCCCTCTATCCGCCACCTGAGGTCGCGCTCGATTCTGGACTGGATAATCCGGCTCCATCCGTGACAGGCTCTTAAGGCTGTAGAGTCACGAATGGCCACTGTTGCCAGTGTGTTTCGAGACGATAAAATATAAACGATGAATGGGGAGAAACATACAGGGAGGCAACGTTTATTAATACAGAACTATAGCTTCCTGAAGTAACTCTATGTATAGAAGAATCTTCCTCGCGCTTGTCTCGCTTTACCGCAAGGTAAGCTCTCCCTTTAAATGTGATGTAGTAAACGGGTAGCTGCTGGTTCAGTCTTTTCTAGTGTGTATGTAAAGCAAGGGGAGAGTCAGATGATCGGGAGACATTTATATTCATCTCCTTCAGAATACCCAAAAGTTCCTATTCTTACAATACCTGAATTCTGGTTGGGAAGAGCATTAACTTCCGCAGAAGATCCTCATCGGAAGCGAGAGCTTCAGCTTGTTCTTTGATCGACGGAAGGACTATGCCAAGATGTGAGATTATCACAGAGAGATTCCTGAATCAGGCTCATTATATAAAGACATTTACCAAAAGGTCCTAGCAAGTCAAATTGCTAGTACAGAACCAATTCACAATCGATCACTCTTTATCATACAATTACTGTTTTCCAACTTTTCCTTCGGATTCTATTTTTGAAGTCAAATTTCCTCTTTCTGGTGTTTCTCATCGAAACTTTTCGATTTTACCGAAAAACTCCTCTGCTATTTCTCCTATTCTACTCTCTGTTTTCTTTTTCACCATAGTTTTCCTTATTCACGGTTTTTTCTAATCTTATTGCTTTTCCAAAAACCTGATGAGTGGGAGATGGAAGCAACACGTCAGCTTGGACACAATCCAAGGATTGATCTTTTCGAAGCGAATGGTAGCCAGCCACAGCTGATAAATACCTTATTTATTCATTCATTCCATCAAACTATAGATCTTCATTCATTCAATCTAACTATAAATCTTCACATTAGTTTGTATACCATCGCGGCCATACAAACTTGATCACTCTAACTGTTGCTGAAATCCTATCTGTTGCGAAATCGACCATATCAGACATACTTTTTAGAAACTGCGCACAGAACTATCAGGAAAAAACAGAAGACAAGCGATAGCTAACAATAAGTTATTAATTTTTTATTAATTTTTCTCTAAATAAGTTTTTTCTCACTTTTTTGTTTTTGTTTCATAAATTATCTATGAATTTACAATAAATTAATTTAGTAAATTTTTAAGTACACGCATTTTTTGTATTCTGACAATTCATTCACTAAAGTTATGAAATACCGTTTATGTACTCTCTGGGCACTGAATCGAAGCCCTCCTCAAGGAGCACTCTCTCGGCACTAAATCGAAGCCCTCCTCAAGGAGCACTCTCTGGGCACTAAATCGAAGCCCTCCTCAAGGAGCACTCTCTGGGCACTAAATCGAAGCCCTCCTCAAGGAGCACTCTCTGGGCACTAAATCGAAGCCCTCCTCAAGGAGCACTCTCTGGGCACTAAATCGAAGCCCTCCTCAAGGAGCACTCTCTGGGCACTAAATCGAAGCCCTCCTCAAGGAGCACTCTCTGGGCACTAAATCGAAGCCCTCCTCAAGGAGCACTCTCTGGGCACTAAATCGAAGCCCTCCTCAAGGAGCACTCTCTGGGCACTAAATCGAAGCCCTCCTCAAGGAGCACTCTCTGGGCACTAAATCGAAGCCCTCCTCAAGGAGCACTCTCTGGGCACTAAATCGAAGCCCTCCTCAAGGAGCACTCTCTGGGCACTAAATCGAAGCCCTCCTCAAGGAGCACTCTCTGGGCACTAAATCGAAGCCCTCCTCAAGGAGCACTCTCTGGGCACTAAATCGAAGCCCTCCTCAAGGAGCACTCTCTGGGCACTAAATCGAAGCCCTCCTCAAGGAGCACTCTCTGGGCACTAAATCGAAGCCCTCCTCAAGGAGCACTCTCTGGGCACTAAATCGAAGCCCTCCTCAAGGAGCACTCTCTGGGCACTAAATCGAAGCCCTCCTCAAGGAGCACTCTCTGGGCACTAAATCGAAGCCCTCCTCAAGGAGCACTCTCTGGGCACTAAATCGAAGCCCTCCTCAAGGAGCACTCTCTGGGCACTAAATCGAAGCCCTCCTCAAGGAGCACTCTCTGGGCACTAAATCGAAGCCCTCCTCAAGGAGCACTCTCTGGGCACTAAATCGAAGCCCTCCTCAAGGAGCACTCTCTGGGCACTAAATCGAAGCCCTCCTCAAGGAGCACTCTCTGGGCACTAAATCGAAGCCCTCCTCAAGGAGCACTCTCTGGGCACTAAATCGAAGCCCTCCTCAAGGAGCACTCTCTGGGCACTAAATCGAAGCCCTCCTCAAGGAGCACTCTCTGGGCACTAAATCGAAGCCCTCCTCAAGGAGCACTCTCTGGGCACTAAATCGAAGCCCTCCTCAAGGAGCACTCTCTGGGCACTAAATCGAAGCCCTCCTCAAGGAGCACTCTCTGGGCACTAAATCGAAGCCCTCCTCAAGGAGCACTCTCTGGGCACTAAATCGAAGCCCTCCTCAAGGAGCACTCTCTGGGCACTAAATCGAAGCCCTCCTCAAGGAGCACTCTCTGGGCACTAAATCGAAGCCCTCCTCAAGGAGCACTCTCTGGGCACTAAATCGAAGCCCTCCTCAAGGAGCACTCTCTGGGCACTAAATCGAAGCCCTCCTCAAGGAGCACTCTCTGGGCACTAAATCGAAGCCCTCCTCAAGGAGCACTCTCTGGGCACTAAATCGAAGCCCTCCTCAAGGAGCACTCTCTGGGCACTAAATCGAAGCCCTCCTCAAGGAGCACTCTCTGGGCACTAAATCGAAGCCCTCCTCAAGGAGCACTCTCTGGGCACTAAATCGAAGCCCTCCTCAAGGAGCACTCTCTGGGCACTAAATCGAAGCCCTCCTCAAGGAGCACTCTCTGGGCACTAAATCGAAGCCCTCCTCAAGGAGCACTCTCTGGGCACTAAATCGAAGCCCTCCTCAAGGAGCACTCTCTGGGCACTAAATCGAAGCCCTCCTCAAGGAGCACTCTCTGGGCACTAAATCGAAGCCCTCCTCAAGGAGCACTCTCTGGGCACTAAATCGAAGCCCTCCTCAAGGAGCACTCTCTGGGCACTAAATCGAAGCCCTCCTCAAGGAGCACTCTCTGGGCACTAAATCGAAGCCCTCCTCAAGGAGCACTCTCTGGGCACTAAATCGAAGCCCTCCTCAAGGAGCACTCTCTGGGCACTAAATCGAAGCCCTCCTCAAGGAGCACTCTCTGGGCACTAAATCGAAGCCCTCCTCAAGGAGCACTCTCTGGGCACTAAATCGAAGCCCTCCTCAAGGAGCACTCTCTGGGCACTAAATCGAAGCCCTCCTCAAGGAGCACTCTCTGGGCACTAAATCGAAGCCCTCCTCAAGGAGCACTCTCTGGGCACTAAATCGAAGCCCTCCTCAAGGAGCACTCTCTGGGCACTAAATCGAAGCCCTCCTCAAGGAGCACTCTCTGGGCACTAAATCGAAGCCCTCCTCAAGGAGCACTCTCTGGGCACTAAATCGAAGCCCTCCTCAAGGAGCACTCTCTGGGCACTAAATCGAAGCCCTCCTCAAGGAGCACTCTCTGGGCACTAAATCGAAGCCCTCCTCAAGGAGCACTCTCTGGGCACTAAATCGAAGCCCTCCTCAAGGAGCACTCTCTGGGCACTAAATCGAAGCCCTCCTCAAGGAGCACTCTCTGGGCACTAAATCGAAGCCCTCCTCAAGGAGCACTCTCTGGGCACTAAATCGAAGCCCTCCTCAAGGAGCACTCTCTGGGCACTAAATCGAAGCCCTCCTCAAGGAGCACTCTCTGGGCACTAAATCGAAGCCCTCCTCAAGGAGCACTCTCTATGCACTAAATCGAAGCCCTCCTCAAGGAGCACTCTCTGGGCACTAAATCGAAGCCCTCCTCAAGGAGCACTCTCTGGGCACTAAATCGAAGCCCTCCTCAAGGAGCACTCTCTGGGCACTAAATCGAAGCCCTCCTCAAGGAGCACTCTCTGGGCACTAAATCGAAGCCCTCCTCAAGGAGCACTCTCTGGGCACTAAATCGAAGCCCTCCTCAAGGAGCACTCTCTGGGCACTAAATCGAAGCCCTCCTCAAGGAGCACTCTCTGGGCACTAAATCGAAGCCCTCCTCAAGGAGCACTCTCTGGGCACTAAATCGAAGCCCTCCTCAAGGAGCACTCTCTGGGCACTAAATCGAAGCCCTCCTCAAGGAGCACTCTCTGGGCACTAAATCGAAGCCCTCCTCAAGGAGCACTCTCTGGGCACTAAATCGAAGCCCTCCTCAAGGAGCACTCTCTGGGCACTAAATCGAAGCCCTCCTCAAGGAGCACTCTCTGGGCACTAAATCGAAGCCCTCCTCAAGGAGCACTCTCTGGGCACTAAATCGAAGCCCTCCTCAAGGAGCACTCTCTGGGCACTAAATCGAAGCCCTCCTCAAGGAGCACTCTCTGGGCACTAAATCGAAGCCCTCCTCAAGGAGCACTCTCTGGGCACTAAATCGAAGCCCTCCTCAAGGAGCACTCTCTGGGCACTAAATCGAAGCCCTCCTCAAGGAGCACTCTCTGGGCACTAAATCGAAGCCCTCCTCAAGGAGCACTCTCTGGGCACTAAATCGAAGCCCTCCTCAAGGAGCACTCTCTGGGCACTAAATCGAAGCCCTCCTCAAGGAGCACTCTCTGGGCACTAAATCGAAGCCCTCCTCAAGGAGCACTCTCTGGGCACTAAATCGAAGCCCTCCTCAAGGAGCACTCTCTGGGCACTAAATCGAAGCCCTCCTCAAGGAGCACTCTCTGGGCACTAAATCGAAGCCCTCCTCAAGGAGCACTCTCTGGGCACTAAATCGAAGCCCTCCTCAAGGAGCACTCTCTGGGCACTAAATCGAAGCCCTCCTCAAGGAGCACTCTCTGGGCACTAAATCGAAGCCCTCCTCAAGGAGCACTCTCTGGGCACTAAATCGAAGCCCTCCTCAAGGAGCACTCTCTGGGCACTAAATCGAAGCCCTCCTCAAGGAGCACTCTCTGGGCACTAAATCGAAGCCCTCCTCAAGGAGCACTCTCTGGGCACTAAATCGAAGCCCTCCTCAAGGAGCACTCTCTGGGCACTAAATCGAAGCCCTCCTCAAGGAGCACTCTCTGGGCACTAAATCGAAGCCCTCCTCAAGGAGCACTCTCTGGGCACTAAATCGAAGCCCTCCTCAAGGAGCACTCTCTGGGCACTAAATCGAAGCCCTCCTCAAGGAGCACTCTCTGGGCACTAAATCGAAGCCCTCCTCAAGGAGCACTCTCTGGGCACTAAATCGAAGCCCTCCTCAAGGAGCACTCTCTGGGCACTAAATCGAAGCCCTCCTCAAGGAGCACTCTCTGGGCACTAAATCGAAGCCCTCCTCAAGGAGCACTCTCTGGGCACTAAATCGAAGCCCTCCTCAAGGAGCACTCTCTGGGCACTAAATCGAAGCCCTCCTCAAGGAGCACTCTCTGGGCACTAAATCGAAGCCCTCCTCAAGGAGCACTCTCTGGGCACTAAATCGAAGCCCTCCTCAAGGAGCACTCTCTGGGCACTAAATCGAAGCCCTCCTCAAGGAGCACTCTCTGGGCACTAAATCGAAGCCCTCCTCAAGGAGCACTCTCTGGGCACTAAATCGAAGCCCTCCTCAAGGAGCACTCTCTGGGCACTAAATCGAAGCCCTCCTCAAGGAGCACTCTCTGGGCACTAAATCGAAGCCCTCCTCAAGGAGCACTCTCTGGGCACTAAATCGAAGCCCTCCTAAAGGAGCACTCTCTGGGCACTAAATCGAAGCCCTCCTCAAGGAGCACTCTCTGGGCACTAAATCGAAGCCCTCCTAAAGGAGCACTCTCTGGGCACTAAATCGAAGCCCTCCTCAAGGAGCACTCTCTGGGCACTAAATCGAAGCCCTCCTAAAGGAGCACTCTCTGGGCACTAAATCGAAGCCCTCCTCAAGGAGCACTCTCTGGGCACTAAATCGAAGCCCTCCTAAAGGAGCACTCTCTGGGCACTAAATCGAAGCCCTCCTCAAGGAGCACTCTCTGGGCACTAAATCGAAGCCCTCCTAAAGGAGCACTCTCTGGGCACTAAATCGAAGCCCTCCTCAAGGAGCACTCTCTGGGCACTAAATCGAAGCCCTCCTAAAGGAGCACTCTCTGGGCACTAAATCGAAGCCCTCCTCAAGGAGCACTCTCTGGGCACTAAATCGAAGCCCTCCTAAAGGAGCACTCTCTGGGCACTAAATCGAAGCCCTCCTAAAGGAGCACTCTCTGGGCACTAAATCGAAGCCCTCCTCAAGGAGCACTCTCTGGGCACTAAATCGAAGCCCTCCTCAAGGAGCACTCTCTGGGCACTAAATCGAAGCCCTCCTCAAGGAGCACTCTCTGGGCACTAAATCGAAGCCCTCCTCAAGGAGCACTCTCTGGGCACTAAATCGAAGCCCTCCTCAAGGAGCACTCTCTGGGCACTAAATCGAAGCCCTCCTCAAGGAGCACTCTCTGGGCACTAAATCGAAGCCCTCCTCAAGGAGCACTCTCTGGGCACTAAATCGAAGCCCTCCTCAAGGAGCACTCTCTGGGCACTAAATCGAAGCCCTCCTCAAGGAGCACTCTCTGGGCACTAAATCGAAGCCCTCCTCAAGGAGCACTCTCTGGGCACTAAATCGAAGCCCTCCTCAAGGAGCACTCTCTGGGCACTAAATCGAAGCCCTCCTCAAGGAGCACTCTCTGGGCACTAAATCGAAGCCCTCCTCAAGGAGCACTCTCTGGGCACTAAATCGAAGCCCTCCTCAAGGAGCACTCTCTGGGCACTAAATCGAAGCCCTCCTCAAGGAGCACTCTCTGGGCACTAAATCGAAGCCCTCCTCAAGGAGCACTCTCTGGGCACTAAATCGAAGCCCTCCTCAAGGAGCACTCTCTGGGCACTAAATCGAAGCCCTCCTCAAGGAGCACTCTCTGGGCACTAAATCGAAGCCCTCCTCAAGGAGCACTCTCTGGGCACTAAATCGAAGCCCTCCTCAAGGAGCACTCTCTGGGCACTAAATCGAAGCCCTCCTCAAGGAGCACTCTCTGGGCACTAAATCGAAGCCCTCCTCAAGGAGCACTCTCTGGGCACTAAATCGAAGCCCTCCTCAAGGAGCACTCTCTGGGCACTAAATCGAAGCCCTCCTCAAGGAGCACTCTCTGGGCACTAAATCGAAGCCCTCCTCAAGGAGCACTCTCTGGGCACTAAATCGAAGCCCTCCTCAAGGAGCACTCTCTGGGCACTAAATCGAAGCCCTCCTCAAGGAGCACTCTCTGGGCACTAAATCGAAGCCCTCCTCAAGGAGCACTCTCTGGGCACTAAATCGAAGCCCTCCTCAAGGAGCACTCTCTGGGCACTAAATCGAAGCCCTCCTCAAGGAGCACTCTCTGGGCACTAAATCGAAGCCCTCCTCAAGGAGCACTCTCTGGGCACTAAATCGAAGCCCTCCTCAAGGAGCACTCTCTGGGCACTAAATCGAAGCCCTCCTCAAGGAGCACTCTCTGGGCACTAAATCGAAGCCCTCCTCAAGGAGCACTCTCTGGGCACTAAATCGAAGCCCTCCTCAAGGAGCACTCTCTGGGCACTAAATCGAAGCCCTCCTAAAGGAGCACTCTCTGGGCACTAAATCGAAGCCCTCCTCAAGGAGCACTCTCTGGGCACTAAATCGAAGCCCTCCTAAAGGAGCACTCTCTGGGCACTAAATCGAAGCCCTCCTCAAGGAGCACTCTCTGGGCACTAAATCGAAGCCCTCCTAAAGGAGCACTCTCTGGGCACTAAATCGAAGCCCTCCTCAAGGAGCACTCTCTGGGCACTAAATCGAAGCCCTCCTAAAGGAGCACTCTCTGGGCACTAAATCGAAGCCCTCCTCAAGGAGCACTCTCTGGGCACTAAATCGAAGCCCTCCTAAAGGAGCACTCTCTGGGCACTAAATCGAAGCCCTCCTCAAGGAGCACTCTCTGGGCACTAAATCGAAGCCCTCCTAAAGGAGCACTCTCTGGGCACTAAATCGAAGCCCTCCTCAAGGAGCACTCTCTGGGCACTAAATCGAAGCCCTCCTAAAGGAGCACTCTCTGGGCACTAAATCGAAGCCCTCCTCAAGGAGCACTCTCTGGGCACTAAATCGAAGCCCTCCTAAAGGAGCACTCTCTGGGCACTAAATCGAAGCCCTCCTAAAGGAGCACTCTCTGGGCACTAAATCGAAGCCCTCCTCAAGGAGCACTCTCTGGGCACTAAATCGAAGCCCTCCTCAAGGAGCACTCTCTGGGCACTAAATCGAAGCCCTCCTCAAGGAGCACTCTCTGGGCACTAAATCGAAGCCCTCCTCAAGGAGCACTCTCTGGGCACTAAATCGAAGCCCTCCTCAAGGAGCACTCTCTGGGCACTAAATCGAAGCCCTCCTCAAGGAGCACTCTCTGGGCACTAAATCGAAGCCCTCCTAAAGGAGCACTCTCTGGGCACTAAATCGAAGCCCTCCTCAAGGAGCACTCTCTGGGCACTAAATCGAAGCCCTCCTAAAGGAGCACTCTCTGGGCACTAAATCGAAGCCCTCCTCAAGGAGCATAAGACTCTGCTTGAATCGGAACGATACAGACTTTTGTGAATTAGGTTAACAAAAGTGATTAACCATGCTTGACTCTTCTCTTTCCATCGTATAAATAAAATTATACTTCTCAAGAATAGTTCACAGAGCTTCTAGCATCTCTTTCTAGGTTGAGTGTGCTCAGAGGAACCACACAATGTAGAATAAGTAAAAATTGAGACTTCGAAGAGGGGCCGATTCAAGATAATAAAAGAAACGAGGTTCGAGGCGAGAGAGCCGAAGCATAATTTGATGTTCAAGGCTGAATAAAGTAACCTTTATCCTTGCCATGACAGCCTGAAAGAAGCTTAAGGCGGGCCTGTCTGTTTCGATGCTCTGAAGGGAGAAGATGATGTTGAAGAGCGAATTCGATGACATTTCATACTCCAATGTGAACGCTCTCAACAACTTTCATTAAAACCACAGCACAAACTCACAAGAAGGTTTAATATAAAAGGCTTATTTTTTTAGGATTCTATCCAAGGATTTTATAGAATCTCCTAAGACACATAGGAAAAAAACTGAACCGAGATAATAATTCAGCTTTAAGGAGATAAATCTCTTTTTTGGAAGCTTATTGTGCGCATAGGTTCATATTTTTGAGAAGGCTGTTAAATTGTTTTACCCTAGTACGGATGATATTGCCTTTCTAACAATTAGTCTTAATTCCTCTGTTTTGATGTAGGTCTCGAATCAAATAAATAACCATTCTGTTTATGGTAAAACTCTTGAGATATTTCGATTTTGCATTTTCACTCCAATCTAAAATTTCGAAAAGGCACTTGAGCAAGCTGTACATTCGACCCGCCAAACAAGCGTGGAGATCAAGAAGGCTAATCAGGAAGGGCCGACATACTTTGAAGAAAGTCCCATAGCGTGGGAAAAAAAGAACGCATACGAACAAAGAACTCGAATCACTAGACTTCTTTGAATAGCGAATAGACTTTACCCGCAGTGTGCGTTAGAGAACATTGTACCCTTGAATATGTTTATGAGAAAATAAATACAAATCAAATCCAAGTTTCAGTATTTTAAAGCAGTTCAGAAACATCCTTCAATGTTTTGATGTTTTCAAGTAACTGTCGATTGTACAACTTACTTCTGGTACTCATCGGTATTGTCAAAGTTCAAGTGATCTCCAGACACAATTCGATCGCAGCGATTCATTCCTTCAAATCAGTCAGTGCAAAATAATTCAAATGAATTTTTAGAATGAAAATTTTCAGAGATATTTATAGATCATTATCAAGGTACAACAAGATGAAAGTATAAAATAAAAAAAGACATTACATACCTGATGTTCAACATGATGAAAGTATAATTTAACCATGATATAACATGATGAAGGTACATCTCAAAAGTATAACATATTCAAGGTATGATATATTCCTGATGCACGAACCGTGTATGGCTGATATGATGTCGAGATAGGCACTCATCGCTCTCTCGTCCCTGCACATCTGCACGGCACAACTCACATGGGAGAGGACGTTGTGAAGATCGCCCATTGTGAACCAGTACCTGAACGAGGGTCCCATCTCAAGCGGGATACTTTTTCATCTAAAATAGAGCCCATTCAATATTTAACGATAAACTCCCCATTAAAAAATACTCTTCGATCTGAGAATGAAAATTCAGTTAGTTTGAGATATTTTCTGATTATTAATTTAGAATTGAACTGGTTTTATCACCAGAATGAGACTCGTAAGCTGGGGTTCGCTACCACCAGAATGAGACTCGTAAGCTGGGGTTCGCTACCACCACAATGAGACTTGTAAGCTGGGGTTTGCTACCAACAGAACGAGACTCGTAAGCTGGGGTTCGCTACCACTAGAATTAGACTCGTAAGCTGGGGTTCGCTACCACCAGAATGAGACTCGTAAGCTGGGGTTCGCTAACACCAGAATGAGACTCGTAAGCTGGGGTTCACTACCACCAGAATGAGACTCGTAAGCTGGGGTTCGCTACCACCAGAATGAGACTCGTAAGCTGGATACCACCAGAATGAGACTCGTAAGCTGGGGTTTGCTACCACCAGAATGAGACTCGTAAGCTGGGGTTCGCTACCAACAGAATGAGACTCGTAAGCTGGGGTTCGCTACCACCAGAATGAGACTCGTAAGCTGGGGTTCGCTACCACCAGAATGAGACTCGTAAGCTGGATACCACCAGAATGAGACTCGTAAGCTGGGGTTCGCTACCACCAGAATGAGACTCGTAAGCTGGGGTTCGCTACCACCACAATGAGACTTGTAAGCTGGGGTTTGCTACCAACAGAACGAGACTCGTAAGCTGGGGTTCGCTACCACTAGAATGAGACTCGTAAGCTGGGGTTCGCTACCACCAGAATGAGACTCGTAAGCTGGGGTTCGCTAACACCAGAATGAGACTCGTAAGCTGGGGTTCACTACCACCAGAATGAGACTCGTAAGCTGGGGTTCGCTACCACCAGAATGAGACTCGTAAGCTGGATACCACCAGAATGAGACTCGTAAGCTGGGGTTTGCTACCACCAGAATGAGACTCGTAAGCTGGGGTTCGCTACCAACAGAATGAGACTCGTAAGCTGGGGTTCGCTACCACCAGAATGAGACTCGTAAGCTGGGGTTCGCTACCACCAGAATGAGACTCGTAAGCTGGATACCACCAGAACGAGACTCGTAAGCTGGAATTCGCTACCACCAGAATGAGACTCGCAAGCTGGGGTTCGCTACCACCAGAATGAGACTCGTAAGCTGGGGTTCGCTACCACCAGAATGAGACGCGTAAGCTGGGGTTCGCTACCACCAGAATGAGACGCGTAAGCTGGATACCACCAGAATGAGACTCGTAAGCTGGGGTTCGCTACCACCAGAATGAGACTCGTAAGCTGGGGTTCGCTACCACCACAATGAGACTTGTAAGCTGGGGTTTGCTACCAACAGAACGAGACTCGTAAGCTGGGGTTCGCTACCACTAGAATGAGACTCGTAAGCTGGGGTTCGCTACCACCAGAATGAGACTCGTAAGCTGGGGTTCGCTAACACCAGAATGAGACTCGTAAGCTGGGGTTCACTACCACCAGAATGAGACTCGTAAGCTGGGGTTCGCTACCACCAGAATGAGACTCGTAAGCTGGATACCACCAGAATGAGACTCGTAAGCTGGGGTTTGCTACCACCAGAATGAGACTCGTAAGCTGGGGTTCGCTACCAACAGAATGAGACTCGTAAGCTGGGGTTCGCTACCACCAGAATGAGACTCGTAAGCTGGGGTTCGCTACCACCAGAATGAGACTCGTAAGCTGGATACCACCAGAATGAGACTCGTAAGCTGGAATTCGCTACCACCAGAATGAGACTCGCAAGCTGGGGTTCGCTACCACCAGAATGAGACTCGTAAGCTGGGGTTCGCTACCACCAGAATGAGACGCGTAAGCTGGGGTTCGCTACCACCAGAATGAGACGCGTAAGCTGGGGTTCGCTACCACCCGGATGAGACTCGTAAGTTGGGGTTCGATAACACCAGAATGAGACTCGTAAGCTGGGGTTCGCTACCAACAGAATGAGACTCGTAAGCTGGGGTTCGCTACCACCAGAATGAGACTCGTAAGCTGGGGTTCGCTACCACCGTAATGAGACTCGTAAGCTGGGGTTCGCTACCACCAGAATGAGAATCGTAAGCTGGGGTTCGCTACCACCCGGATGAGACTCGTAAGCTGGGGTTCGCTACCACCAGAATGAGACTTGTAAGCAGGGGTTCGCTACCAACAGAATGAGACTCGTAAGCTGGGGTTCGCTACCACCAGAATGAGACTCGTAAGCTGGGGTTCGCTACCACCACAATGAGACTTGTAAGCTGGGGTTTGCTACCAACAGAACGAGACTCGTAAGCTGGGGTTCGCTACCACTAGAATGAGACTCGTAAGCTGGGGTTCGCTACCACCAGAATGAGACTCGTAAGCTGGGGTTCGCTAACACCAGAATGAGACTCGTAAGCTGGGGTTCACTACCACCAGAATGAGACTCGTAAGCTGGGGTTCGCTACCACCAGAATGAGACTCGTAAGCTGGATACCACCAGAATGAGACTCGTAAGCTGGGGTTTGCTACCACCAGAATGAGACTCGTAAGCTGGGGTTCGCTACCAACAGAATGAGACTCGTAAGCTGGGGTTCGCTACCACCAGAATGAGACTCGTAAGCTGGGGTTCGCTACCACCAGAATGAGACTCGTAAGCTGGATACCACCAGAATGAGACTCGTAAGCTGGAATTCGCTACCACCAGAATGAGACTCGCAAGCTGGGGTTCGCTACCACCAGAATGAGACTCGTAAGCTGGGGTTCGCTACCACCAGAATGAGACGCGTAAGCTGGGGTTCGCTACCACCAGAATGAGACGCGTAAGCTGGGGTTCGCTACCACCCGGATGAGACTCGTAAGTTGGGGTTCGATAACACCAGAATGAGACTCGTAAGCTGGGGTTCGCTACCAACAGAATGAGACTCGTAAGCTGGGGTTCGCTACCACCAGAATGAGACTCGTAAGCTGGGGTTCGCTACCACCGTAATGAGACTCGTAAGCTGGGGTTCGCTACCACCAGAATGAGAATCGTAAGCTGGGGTTCGCTACCACCCGGATGGAGCTGGTCTGCTTCCGGAGAAGATTGGTGATGTCCTTTGCAGTCCTGAGACTGACGTGCTGCACCGCGAGTAGGCGGACATCGTTGTAGCACACAAACCGCGCTGTCTCCAATCGACCTCTGGACCAAGCCGCTGGATGTCGCAGCGTTCTTGAAGATATAAGAAAAAAAAAAAAGAAGAACAAGAAACGAAGTACACAGACGTTCTTCGAAGCCGGCTACATCCGGCAACAACAACAACAACCACCCGGATGAGACTCGTAAGTTGGGGTTCGCTACCACCAGAATGAGACTTGTAAGCAGGGGTTCGCTACCAACAGAATGAGACTCGTAAGCTGGGGTTCGCTACCAACAGAATGAGACTCGTAAGCTGGGGTTCACTACCACCAGAATGAGACTCGTAAGCTGGGGTTCGCTACCACCAGAATGAGACTCGTAAGCTGGGGTTCGCTACCACCAGAATGAGAATCGTAAGCTGGGGTTCGCTACCACCCGGATGAGACTCGTAAGCTGGGGTTCGCTACCACCAGAATGAGACTCGTAAGCTGGGGTTCGCTACCACCAGAATGAGACTCGTAAGCTGGGGTTCGCTACCACCAGAATGAGACTCGTAAGCTGGGGTTCGCTACCACCAGAATGAGACTCTTAAGCTGGGGTTCGCTACCACCAGAATGAGACTCGTAAGCTGGGGTTCGCTACCACCAGAATGAGACTCGTAAGCTGGGGTTCGCTACCACCAGAATGAGACTCGTAAGCTGGGGTTCGCTACCACCAGAATGAGACTCGTAAGCTGGGGTTCGCTACCACCAGAATGAGACTCGTAAGCTGGGGTTCGCTACCACCAGAATGAGACTCGTAAGCTGGGGTTCGCTACCACCAGAATGAGACTCGTAAGCTGGGGTTCGCTACCACCAGAATGAGACTCGTAAGCTGGGGTTCGCTACCACCAGAATGAGACTCGTAAGCTGGGGTTCGCTACCACCAGAATGAGACTCGTAAGCTGGGGTTCGCTACCACCAGAATGAGACTCGTAAGCTGGGGTTCGCTACCACCAGAATGAGACTCGTGAGCTGGGGTTCGCTACCACCAGAATGAGACTCGTAAGCTGGGGTTCGCTACCACCAGAATGATACTCGTAAGCTGGGGTTCGCTACCACCAGAATGAGACTCGTAAGCTGGGGTTCGCTACCACCAGAATGAGACTCGTAAGCTGGGGTTCGCTACCACCAGAATGAGACTCGTAAGCTGGGGTTCGCTACCACCAGAATGAGACTCGTAAGCTGGGGTTCGCTACCGCCAGAAAGAGACTCGTAAGCTGGGGTTCGCTACCAACAGAATGAGACTCGTAAGCTGGGGTTCGCTACCACCAGAATGAGACTCGTAAGCTGGGGTTCGCTACCACCACAATGAGACTTGTAAGCTGGGGTTTGCTACCAACAGAACGAGACTCGTAAGCTGGGGTTCGCTACCACTAGAATGAGACTCGTAAGCTGGGGTTCGCTACCACCAGAATGAGACTCGTAAGCTGGGGTTCGCTAACACCAGAATGAGACTCGTAAGCTGGGGTTCACTACCACCAGAATGAGACTCGTAAGCTGGGGTTCGCTACCACCAGAATGAGACTCGTAAGCTGGATACCACCAGAATGAGACTCGTAAGCTGGGGTTTGCTACCACCAGAATGAGACTCGTAAGCTGGGGTTCGCTACCAACAGAATGAGACTCGTAAGCTGGGGTTCGCTACCACCAGAATGAGACTCGTAAGCTGGGGTTCGCTACCACCAGAATGAGACTCGTAAGCTGGATACCACCAGAATGAGACTCGTAAGCTGGAATTCGCTACCACCAGAATGAGACTCGCAAGTTGGGGTTCGCTACCACCAGAATGAGACTCGTAAGCTGGGGTTCGCTACCACCAGAATGAGACGCGTAAGCTGGGGTTCGCTACCACCAGAATGAGACGCGTAAGCTGGGGTTCGCTACCACCCGGATGAGACTCGTAAGTTGGGGTTCGATAACACCAGAATGAGACTCGTAAGCTGGGGTTCGCTACCAACAGAATGAGACTCGTAAGCTGGGGTTCGCTACCACCAGAATGAGACTCGTAAGCTGGGGTTCGCTACCACCGTAATGAGACTCGTAAGCTGGGGTTCGCTACCACCAGAATGAGAATCGTAAGCTGGGGTTCGCTACCACCCGGATGGAGCTGGTCTGCTTCCGGAGAAGATTGGTGATGTCCTTTGCAGTCCTGAGACTGACGTGCTGCACCGCGAGTAGGCGGACATCGTTGTAGCACACAAACCGCGCTGTCTCCAATCGACCTCTGGACCAAGCCGCTGGATGTCGCAGCGTTCTTGAAGATATAAGAAAAAAAAAAAGAAGAACAAGAAACGAAGTACACAGACGTTCTTCGAAGCCGGCTACATCCGGCAACAACAACAACAACCACCCGGATGAGACTCGTAAGTTGGGGTTCGCTACCACCAGAATGAGACTTGTAAGCAGGGGTTCGCTACCAACAGAATGAGACTCGTAAGCTGGGGTTCGCTACCAACAGAATGAGACTCGTAAGCTGGGGTTCACTACCACCAGAATGAGACTCGTAAGCTGGGGTTCGCTACCACCAGAATGAGACTCGTAAGCTGGGGTTCGCTACCACCAGAATGAGAATCGTAAGCTGGGGTTCGCTACCACCCGGATGAGACTCGTAAGCTGGGGTTCGCTACCACCAGAATGAGACTCGTAAGCTGGGGTTCGCTACCACCAGAATGAGACTCGTAAGCTGGGGTTCGCTACCACCAGAATGAGACTCGTAAGCTGGGGTTCGCTACCACCAGAATGAGACTCTTAAGCTGGGGTTCGCTACCACCAGAATGAGACTCGTAAGCTGGGGTTCGCTACCACCAGAATGAGACTCGTAAGCTGGGGTTCGCTACCACCAGAATGAGACTCGTAAGCTGGGGTTCGCTACCACCAGAATGAGACTCGTAAGCTGGGGTTCGCTACCACCAGAATGAGACTCGTAAGCTGGGGTTCGCTACCACCAGAATGAGACTCGTAAGCTGGGGTTCGCTACCACCAGAATGAGACTCGTAAGCTGGGGTTCGCTACCACCAGAATGAGACTCGTAAGCTGGGGTTCGCTACCACCAGAATGAGACTCGTAAGCTGGGGTTCGCTACCACCAGAATGAGACTCGTAAGCTGGGGTTCGCTACCACCAGAATGAGACTCGTAAGCTGGGGTTCGCTACCACCAGAATGAGACTCGTGAGCTGGGGTTCGCTACCACCAGAATGAGACTCGTAAGCTGGGGTTCGCTACCACCAGAATGATACTCGTAAGCTGGGGTTCGCTACCACCAGAATGAGACTCGTAAGCTGGGGTTCGCTACCACCAGAATGAGACTCGTAAGCTGGGGTTCGCTACCACCAGAATGAGACTCGTAAGCTGGGGTTCGCTACCACCAGAATGAGACTCGTAAGCTGGGGTTCGCTACCGCCAGAAAGAGACTCGTAAGCTGGGGTTCGCTACCACCAGAATGAGACTCGTAAGCTGGGGTTCGCTACCATCAGAATGAGACTCGTAAGCTGGGGTTCGCTACCACCAGAATGAGACTCGTAAGCTGGGGTTCACTACCATCTCTTCATGGGCTTCTGATTCAAACTTCTAAGAAATTTTCATCTCAAAGGCGAGCAATTAATTAACTTTGTTTTTTCTACTCTCATTATATGTACCTTTTTGTTCCTAGAGTAATCTTTCCGCACCAAAAACACCAACCCATGCTGCTGGACGATTTTGCTGGTATTCGGTTCGAGAACATCCCAATCCGTGATTTCGGGATCATCTAGTATTGCTATAGAAAGGTTTTTATCATGAGAAGTTATTATGTTTTTATTTGAAAATTATTTTTTCCATGCTCAAAGTGCTCCGCCGTGTTAGATACCCACATGCTTCACTTCAATTTTGTTCATTCTGCTCACGTCATACATACATATATGACGCTGCCGTTTTGATTTTTTGCCATAAATTTACTTTCCGATGATTTTTGTTTGTTCTATGGCAGATTCTAGCAAAATAGCCTTATTTTATGGCGCTGCCATCAAAAATCAATTATTTTATGGCGCTGCCATCAAAAATCAATTATTTTATGGCGCTGCCATCAAAAATCAATTATTTTATGGCGCTGCCATCAAAAATCAATTATTTTATGGCGCTGCCATCAAAAAACAATTATTTCATGGCGCTGCCATCAAAAATCAATTATTTTATGGCGCTGCCATCAAAAATCAATTATTTTATGGCGCTGTCATCAAAAATCAATTATTTTATGGCGCTGCCATCAAAAATCAATTATTTTATGGCGCTGCCATCAAAAATCAATTATTTTATGGCGCTGCCATCAAAAAACAATTATTTTATGGCGCTGCCATCAAAAATCAATTATTTTATGGCGCTGCCATCAAAAATCAATTATTTTATGGCGCTGCCATCAAAAATCAATTATTTTATGGCGCTGCCATCAAAAAACAATTATTTTATGGCGCTGCCATCAAAAATCAATTATTTTATGGCGCTGCCATCAAAAATCAATTATTTTATGGCGCTGCCATCAAAAATCAATTATTTTATGGCGCTGCCATCAAAAAACAATTATTTTATGGCGCTGCCATCAAAAATCAATTATTTTATGGCGCTGCCATCAAAAATCAATTATTTTATGGCGCTGCCATCAAAAATCAATTATTTTATGGCGCTGCCATCAAAAAACAATTATTTTATGGCGCTGCCATCAAAAATCAATTATTTTATGGCGCTGCCATCAAAAATCAATTATTTTATGGCGCTGCCATCAAAAATCAATTATTTTATGGCGCTGCCATCAAAAAACAATTATTTTATGGCGCTGCCATCAAAAATCAATTATTTTATGGCGCTGCCATCAAAAATCAATTATTTTATGGCGCTGCCATCAAAAATCAATTATTTCATGGCGCTGCCATCAAAAAACAATTATTTTATGGCGCTGCCATCAAAAATCAATTATTTTATGGCGCTGCCATCAAAAATCAATTATTTTATGGCGCTGCCATCAAAAATCAATTATTTTATGGCGCTGCCATCAAAAAACAATTATTTTATGGCGCTGCCATCAAAAATCAATTATTTTATGGCGCTGCCATCAAAAATCAATTATTTTATGGCGCTGCCATCAAAAAACAATTATTTTATGGCGCTGCCATCAAAAAACAATTATTTTATGGCGCTGCCATCAAAAATCAATTATTTTATGGCGCTGCCATCAAAAATCAATTATTTTATGGCGCTGCCATCAAAAATCAATTATTTTATGGCGCTGCCATCAAAAAGCAATTATTTTATGGCGCTGCCATCAAAAATCAATTATTTTATGGCGCTGCCATCAAAAATCAATTATTTTATGGCGCTGCCATCAAAATAATTGATTTTTGATGGCAGCGCCATAAAATAAGGCTATTTTGCTAGAATCTGCCATAGAACAAACAAAAATCATCAGAAAGTAAATTTATGGCAAAAAATCAAAACGGCAGCGTAATATATGTAAATACAAAAAGTTATTCTACTGTACCCTGAATAATTATACTTTATGCTGATGAAAAATTTATCCTAAATAAATATCTTAAAATATACTGTATTCTACGAAGCGATACTGCAAGATATGATACTGTAAGATTTAATCAAAGTATTTATGGCGAAATCTTTTAAACTTACACTCAGGGTTCCAGTTCCTTGAAGAAACTGATTCCATCGCCTCAACAGAAGATGACTTTAGAAAAGAAAATTGAACTTGTTTCATCTTCTCAAAAAGAATGTTTCTCTGAACCGCCTTGCGGGTGAAGTCTATGCGCAAATCTACAACTCGTTATCCAAAAATGCTAATGGTAGCAATCTTCTGTTTGTATGCGTTCTCTGTTTTTTTTTTCACATGCACTTGGTCCCTCTCTCAAGGCTGTCGTTCTTTCATGAATAGTCTTTTTGACCTACACGCTTCAATCTTAGTGGTAAAAAACAGCCTGTTTCCAGATCATCGGTAAACTGCAAACTGGCAAAAAAATTTCTAGGGCGACTGACCTATCGACCCTCTTCCTCACTCGAAATGAATATTTCAGAGTATTCTCAGCTAAAGTTTAAAGAAAAATCTTCCTTTCTCTACATAAGTAGAAAGTTTCATTAGCTATAACTAGTCTCAACTGGTTTCGTAAAGTGGAAAGAGAATCTTATAACCTACTTTAGCGATCGACCTATTGGAAAATCAAGACATGTTTCACCTATGTTCCAAATACAAGAAATTTAACAAGAACAACTGTTTTGAATATCAGTTAAAGTATAATTTTTAAACACTTTTCTGTTTTAGAGAATTCATATACCAATTTCTCATGTTAAACTGCAATGTTGATGTGAAAAAAGGATTGAAAAGAGCAAAATATATAGTTAGTCAAAAATAATTATGAGTAACCTTTGACTAAATCAATGCATTTGTTCATTATCTTTAGAAAATTTTCCATCTTTTATGTATTCATTTTCATGAACACGTGAAGCTTTTGTTCAAGACTGGTTTTACCCTTTCAATAACTCGTGAGACCCTTTCAACTCGCCTTCGATGGTACTACAGTCCACAAGTTCACACCATCGCAAGGGACCGGTTCATCCTCACCGGTATCGAGCGCATCCACAGGTGGCGGATAGAGGGATGTCTCTTTGCACAAGTGCACTGGAGATAGCAGGCTTGCCCGTCGCGGACCAAAATTGAATAGTATAGTTCGTCAAAGGAGGACGATTCCGGACTGGCCTGGGCATGCCACCGGATAAAACATAAGCCGATACTCCACTATACTTTGTAATGGCGAGTCGAGGCGCCAGTAAAAAAACCTCTTGCCCTTCTCCGGTTAACAAATGGGTCGAAGAGGAT
Source organism: Allodiplogaster pararmata (assembly GCA_964056735.1). Taxonomy (NCBI): domain Eukaryota; kingdom Metazoa; phylum Nematoda; class Chromadorea; order Rhabditida; family Diplogasteridae; genus Allodiplogaster; species Allodiplogaster pararmata. The sequence goes on along the minus strand of OZ057404.1, from coordinate 32,909,609 downwards.
CGCCGACTGCGGTGCGAGTGTAGACGGAGAAAATTTCTCTGGACTCAAAAGGATCCTCACAAACCTATCCCAAAGGACTCCCCTCGACAGGACCTATGGGCAAACAACAACAACAACATGACCTGTTTCCTAGGACTCATTCTCACCTGCTCGAGGATCGTCGACCGTCGTCTTAGTCTTTCCCTTATTTCATACAGCACAGTTACTTCATCTTGAGCTACTGCAACAAAATTCCATCTTTGTTTTACTCCTTTCTTTTTTCGAATCCTTCGCCTTAAAAGCTTGCAAAGAAGCAACCAAAAACTGACGCAACCACAGGTCACCAGCACTCTTAAGAAATCGAATGCTCTTTTATCGAAAGCGTCTAAAATAATGAGAAGCTTTCATTCTTTGCCTTTTTCTTGTATCTCTTTTCTCCATCTTCTCGATATTCTTCCGCTCGTGAGCGGTAAAATTGTCCAGAACCGTTGATCGTGTGGAATAACGTAGTGCAATTCATAGAGCGGACCTCTCCCGGGAGCGGGACAATGACTTGGATGAAGAAGAGGCAAAAGTCACTCACTAAGGCTTAATCGAGATTTGACAGTGGTCTGTAGCAGAAGATATGAGATTGAGAAGAGAATCACGCGAATGAGGCCGATCTTGTCATTGAGCATTTGGCAGAGAGCCCTTGAAGAGAGCATCTGAAAAAACATCGTTCAATCTTATACATAGCACCACGCTGTTTATTGCCACCCGCTTGAAGAATGTGTAGATCAAGATGACTAATGAGGGAATGGCAGGCCTTTGAGAGAGCGTGAGAGCGTGTCATATAAAAAAGAGGATGCAGACGATCAGAGCGTTTCATCACTAGCTTTCTTGGACAGCGCATAGATTTTACACGCACTGTGGGTTAGAGAAACACACTGTATAGCACTTCCGCACAGCTTGGCGATATGTGCTTGGTGTAGAAGTAATAAAGTTCTCGCTTTCGATAAGAATGGCTGGGTTCAATCCCGCGCCGTGGAATAAGTTTTCGATGCGAAAGATCTACTATCATATCCGTCTAAGATCTGAACGAGCAGAAATGAGCTTATAAAAATAAGACAAACAGTCCTTTAATCGCTGTCTTAGACGATCTCCTTATCGCTGTTATGAATTAGTTCTTCAAGAATAATTAGGAATTAGTTTTTCAAGACAATTCATCAGTGAAAGCATTTGAGTACTGTTCTTTCTTTGGAAAACATTTTCCAATTCGAAGAGCGTACTAAGCATCTGTACACATTTGTGGATGATTATCGATTCGCAAAGTGTACTCGGCACCTGTACACATACTATGTAGATGACTTATCGTTCGCATAATGTATTAATCACCTGTACGTATGGTTGATTTTTAGTTCGTATAATGTACTAAGTACCTGTACAGATATGTGAATGATTCGGCTGTTGACAGCCAGGATGATGCCATGGGAGACGTTGCTGTCACAGATTTCCCGGACGACATTAGCAGTGAAAGGATACAAAAGAAAGAATCGAGTCGCGAATTCATCCTGCAATCTCAGCACATTTTCTTGGGAGCATCGCCATCTCCAAGAAAAATAACTCTCTCTCTCTTCAAAGCACCAGTTTTTTGAACAAAAAAATTGATTTATAATGAATCGCTAGAGAACTTGGATGAAAATTTGGAATTCGACGATCGTAGTTACTTGAATATTTAGCTCGAAAAATGGGCACTCTTCTATAACACTATTTTGGTTGGTAAATCGGAAAAATTTTTCTATAGCGCGTTTGATATGAATTTAATCAACTATGTGGCTACATATTCTTCAAATCAAAACTTTCCACGTTTCAATTTTATCATTAATTGTTGTAATAATAACCGATCCAGTACTCAACTCTACTCTAATCTAAGCCTTTTCAGAATGAATCAGCTCCTTTTCCATTTGTAGCTTCCTAGTTCTTCTATCTATTGAGTTTTCCGCACTAAAAATTGAATAGCTCTTCGACAAAATAATAAACATACGCGATAATGAGTATCAGAGAGGAGCGAGAGAGAGATGTTTATGAGTGACTGCGGGAAAATCAAACGAACTATCCAGAAGAGCAACTCGTGCAGGAGGGAGCGAATACTGTAACTTGCACATATATCGCTCTAAAAACTCTTTTCTTACGGTAATAATATGTAAATGGTTTTACACGGTAGCAATTGATTCATCTGCATTAGTTGAACGGCGTTTTATTATGGAAGAAGCTAAAACAGGACAAAAAAGTTGTTCTCTCGATCTCTCTAGTAATAAACCCGATTTTTGTCTCTAAAGCATTGAATAACAAACGTTAGTTTCTCTTTCGTGACATCTCCGATTTGCTCACAAGAAGTGACGAGGGTCTTCTGATAGAGAGAACCGATGTCTTCTGACATGTCTAACCATGAAGTACGCCACAGAGAAGACAACAAGCATTCCATGTGCTCTGCATTTCAGTCAATTTGTTTACCATGAGTGAGAGACAGATAAAGAGGGAGACTGTAAGAGAATTGAGAGAGTGGAAGAAAAAGTTAGAGGAGAGTTTGATAAGAAGCGAGTTCGCCAACGGAGTCGCCTACGCGAGGTGCGAACGTCGACAGGACGAAAATCCTGGAGGAAACTCCAAACTATACCTATCCCAAAGAAACTCCAAACTATACCTATCCCAAGTGGTCATTCTCCCGTTAAGGGACACTCGAAACAGCTCTCCCCACCAGCTGTCCTCTCGTTTTTTTCCGTTTAAGGATCAGGGCTTTCCAGCTGCTCTGATCCTCACCCTTCTCTTAATAACTGGAATAGAAAGCAACCCGGGTCCATTACGTTGACCATGTACCGTTTGTTGCAAGAGTGCATCTAACAATAGTCTTCGCTGTCTGTCAGAAGTGTCAAAAATGGACACATCTTAAGTGTTCTGGGGCCGTATCCACAATCACAATTAGACGTCCAATCGTTGGACGTCCAACATTATACGTCCAAAAACCAATTTTGTATCCACAATGCAATTGGTTGAACGTCTAATGTTTGGACGTTGTCCAATGCGTTGGACAAGGTCTACCCTGTCTAACTGAGCGTCCAACTCGTTGGACACTCTCTTTTTTGATGAATTTTTGTGTTTCGAGTTTTTTCGATGTTTTTGTCACTTTTTTTCAAAAAAGATTTTTTTAACTTTTCAAAAAAAATTTCTAAATTTTTTCTTTTTATTTTAAATTTTTATTTTTCATTCAATTTTTTAAAAACATTTTTTCAATCTTACTTTTTTTTTCTCACTCTCCTTCTTCAAGTCAAAAATAGGCGATACAGCTGGCTGTGTGCAGTCTACCATATCACGAATTTTGCCAAATAATATCAAGAAGATGTAGTTTTAGATCGCCAGCACGATCTAAAACATGTGAGAAGACAATAAGAAACAAAGTAATAAAAAATACATTCCTTTGGTTCTTTACGGCAGGAAATCGTCCATTCTGGGATAACAAATTTATTCTTAACTTTAGAAACACGATTTAGAGCGAAAAACAACAAGGAAAACATTTGAAAGTTGAAGAAAACCACAAAAAAGTTGACACGAACCAAAACTGCGCCAGTGTTTTCTATTAGACGTCTAATCATTAGACGTCCAACATTAGACTTTTAAAAAATCGCAAAAAACCGAAAAACCAGTTGGACGCCCAACGAATTGGACGCGTCTAATGTTAGATGTGTCCAATGCGGTGGACGTCCAACATTTGACGTTTATTGTGGATACGGCCCCTGGTCTCTCCTCCTTAAACGCTTGGAACCCATCCTGGAGATGTCATAGCTGTGTCAGACCTCCCCCTAAAAGCCCACAAACCAACATCGATACCCTTAGAATAATCCATTGGAATGCGAATGGAATTCAGGGTAGAATCGTAGAGCTTGAGGACCTACTCCACGAGGAAGATATCCACATACATAGCTTTGATCCAGGAGACCAAACTAGATGCCACAGCCGTTTCTCCATCGATTAAAGGGTATTCACTTATAAGACATGACCGAACAAGATCAGGAGGCGGCTTCGCTATGATCATAAGAAAGGACATCCAATGTTCACCCCCAACACGAAGGAATGTCGAGAAGTACCAGAAATTGTTGTCAACGGTGATCCACTTCCTCCAAGCAGAACACCCAAAATTCTTGGTGTCACCTTGGACCACATGGGAACCTACCGTCAACCTGCTGAAGGATTAAAGACAAGGGCGAACAAAAGATTGAATGTCCCCCGAGCAATCGCAGGAAGAAGATGGGGACAGAAGACCGAAACAATGCTGAACACCTATAAAGCAACCACAAGAGCAGTCCTGTCCTACGCGGCTTCAATCTATTCGCCCCAGCTTGCTGAATCACATTGGACTTCCCTGCAAGCAGCGCAAAACAAAGCCATTCGAGTCTCAACTGGAAACCTTGCAATCGCAGACACTCAACACCTGGCATACGAACGCAAACTTCTTCCAGTTAAAGAACACAACCTCACGCTGAGCAAACAATTCACCGCCAAGGCCAGGTTCCATCCCAACCAACCTTCTCACCGCAGCTGCACTGAAGTCAAACCTCCCAGGGCAATCAGGAAGCACGCCAAAGATATAGACATAAAATTAAGTGAATCTGACTACAAAGTGGCCCTCAGAAAAATACACACGGAGACTGTTAGAAATATTCTCAGAAATAGCTGACCCAACCCAGTTCTGGGCACTGAACCCCTTAGAATAATTAAGTCCACGTCCCAACTTCTTCTTTTTCTGTTGTTGTTGTTGCCCGCAGTTGCAACGAGTAGTTTCAGTAGAAATTGCTAGATCAGAGAACGAGGCATGAGGCCACGATCTCTGGATTTCTCCACAGGTTCTCGAGAGTTTAGCACGGGCAGCGCGGCTGGCGTAGGCTGCTCCGTCCACGAAAACCCTGTCGTTTGCGGGAGGGGGGATAGGATCCATTTGCAGCAGCGAACTTGCATCGCTGTTGTCGGCTGCACCGCGTGAAGGCATATCCCGTTACATCACCTGTTCATGCTATAGGCCTTGTGGGTGGGTGGTCAACCCGGCCTAGCATCGTTTTGGGTGGGAGTAAAGACGTCTCGCCTGTCGTTGACCGGAGATAGGCAAGAGGCTATTTGACTGGCGCTCGCCATTGAAAAGTATAGCGGAGTATCGGCTGATGTTTTGTCCGGTGGCATGCCCAGGCCAGTCCGGCATCGCCCTCCTTTGAAGAGCTATACTACCCAACTTCTTCTTCTTCCTAGCGTTATTCCCGTTGAAGAGCGGGAATAGCGGGAATAGCGGAAGTCCACGTCTCAACTATCCAGAGAAAATCAGATAACTCTGTTCCAATTACGCAGCGGCCACTCCAGTTTCCTTTACAGTTACCTGCATCGTATAGGGGCCAGTGAATCTCCCCTCTGTCCACTGTGTAAGATAGAGCCTGCATCGTATAGGGGCCAGTGAATCTCCCCTCTGCCCACTGTGTAAGATAGAGCCCCTGCTTCGTATAGGGGCCAGTGAATCTCCCCTCTGCCCACTGTGTAAGATAGAGACTGCATCGTATAGGGGCCAGTGAATCTCCCCTCTGCCCACTGTGTAAGATAGAGCCTGCATCGTATAGGGGCCAGTGAATCTCCCCTCTACCCACTGTGTAAGATAGAGCCCCTGCTTCGTATAGGGGCCAGTGAATCTCCCTTCTGCCCAATGTGTAAGATAGAGCCCCTGCATCGTATAGGGGCCAGTGAATCTCCCCTCTGCCCAATGTGTAAGATAGAGCCCCTGCATCGTATAGGGGCCAGTGAATCTCCCCTCTGCCCACTGTAAAAGATAGAGCCGCATACTTAGAGACTTTTTTTCGTGTCGCTATAACCCCACTTCCTTTGGCGTAGGCCGCACTCGGTTGTTGATTTCATCTTCAATTAAATCTCTCCAAAAAAAGAGAGAGAGAGAAAAGTAAGAAAGAAAGAAAAAAAGAGAAAGAGAGAAAGTGGGCTTACAACAGTGGAGGGTCGAGAGCTTCGACTACTTTCTCCAGTGTCTCGCGGAGGAAGAATACCCGCTGGGGCAAGACAACAACAACATAAGAAGCGAGAAAACAGAAAGAAAGGAAAGAGAGAAAGAAGGTGAAAACGAACTTTCATCACCAGTAGTTGTCCTTGGTTGCAGTAATTCCGCATACAACTTCTCATCCGCCAGGATTCGACTAACAGAATCCCTCAGCGGGCCACCGTAATCCACTATTGTCTGGAACTCATCGTATCATTCCAAAAGCATAGGTAAACTGCCCACTTGCCAAAAAAAGTTATATAGCGACCGACCTCTCATTCACTGACCTCGAAATTTATTACAAACAACCTCTAATTAAATATGAAACGATCCCATTATGAAATCAAGACCCAAAGCTTCTCTGGACTTTCGGACAAAACACGTTTTTTTGTGTAAATCAGGGAAAAACATACTTTTCATATTAGTTATCCGTGTTTTCATTAATTTCCCAAAATTAATTTTTCAGCACTAAAAAAAACAGGAGAATTCAAGAGGTAAAAACATAACTATCTTTCAATTTAAAAAAATTCAACAATTACCAAGAGCTGGGAAACGAAGACATTGTAGTCCGACAAACCTGTATCAGTTTTATGTAGTCTTCCATTTCTGCGCACATTTTTTGGCAGAATCTGAAATCCAAGATAATTTTCCTTTCGTTGTCTTATATGCCTTGATCTACTGGAATAAACTGAAATAAGTCGACTCACCTGAAGACTTCTGATTCCCCTCCTTGTGAAACTTCGAGTCTCTCAGTGATATAGCGCTCATTCTTCAAACAAGACAATGTTTTATTATCAATGCATCTTTTACATAGAAGAAGTATAAAAGGAATTTAAGTCGTAATTTTTAAGAGATTACGAAAAATGTAAATTTTTGCACGCATTTCGATCTTTTTGGTGAATGTTTAAAATGTAAACTTCTTTCTCGAGAAAGGTCAACAGATTTTGCCTGAGTTTTTTGTATACAAAATTACAAAATTCAATCTCATTGGCTCTCTCTCTCTCTCTTTCTCTCTCTATCTCTCTCTCTTTCCGCTCTAGCTCTCCTTCTATCTTTCTATGTCTCTCTTTTTTCTATTCTCACCCATCCTCTGAAGGCCGTGAAGAGCCGCATGAAGAGTCGAACGACGACGTATTCGGCCAAGGAGACTACTGTTGGCGGTGGGGTGGCTGGCTTTACAGCATTCGAGCCGTGGCGTTTGCAGAATCTTAAGATGTGAGAACAAATGAGCTGTTACTTTGAATCTGTCGAAAATGAATCGATAGAGAATTATATGAAGAGAAGAAAGTAAATGAGTATGTAGGTTTGAGAAAGATTCCTCTGTCTGCTTTCATCCGAAAAAAAGGTTTTCTGTCCGCCTTGTTTTTATTTCCATGTGTGTCACATTATATATAATGTATGAATAAATAAATAAAAGGGTCCTCTGCCCACCTTCGTTCGAAAAGAGAAATGTCTCCGTTTTCCCCTCTCCTCTAGTCGTTCCCAACATTCGAGACAACTTACCCGGTACACTTGAGTACATCATCGTTGCCACAGTCGCAGGCACCTCCTTCGCGGGAGAAGAATCGGACGACGTCGTGTCCTTCGTGGTCGCCCCCCTTGAAGCATTCTTGGCACAGCGACATACCTGCACACATTGAATCCATACCAGCGAGTTTCATAGACAATGCAAACCAAGCTAGTAGAAGCATCGAAAGTACTGAAGAGCATCAACTTGAAAAACAAGTGAATTTTAACCGTAGTTTGGTGATATACTGTTGTTTTTTCCGACTTGAATTAAGTCGACTCCGGGAACTTTTTCTCTTGTTTGAAACCCAAACCCGATTGTGAAGAGATAAAAGTGACAAGGAGTGAGTGCACAGGTGCTGCATCTGTAGGCTATCACGTCGTTCTCCCAGATAACGTTGCATTTGAGTGAGAAGTCCATCGAGAGCACTGAAAGCGATCATTTAACGTCTAACAGAATGACTTTTGTACCAGTTATGAATACCGTACCGTGCTTACCGTACTCAGGTGTCTTTAACGCTCGATTACTCTCTTGAGAAGTAATTTTACACATGATCTACCTTAGATAGAGATGGTCAACAACTTCTTTTATCAGTCTTCTCCCACCACTGAACTCACTTCATTGATATTGAGCCACGGATTCAGACTTTTTGCTGAATTTAAATACAATCCCTGACTGCGATGACTACTCATGACTATTCGGTTTCAAATGCTCAACATTTTTAAGCTTCTGTTCCGAGTTTATGTTTAGCTTACACAGGAATTTGTGTTGCACTACTTTTCTCTTCACAAAGTAGTTTTATTTCGTTGTGAGTGAGTCTCTTTTCACTACAATCTCGTTTTTTAAGGCTTGTTTTATAAATAAAGAACCCCCGCATTTATGAAATATATAATTTTTTTACCCGACATAGAACAGATTTTTCTGTCCGTCAGTCAGGATATCAAAGTATGACTTTTGGCGAACAACCATTACTCTCATGAAATGACTTTTCGTGATTTTCTCACTGACTATCTCGGTGGAAGTCCTCACGGCTGCGGCCTTGGCAGACCAAAATGTGCAATCTCGTGCACACATCCGCATTGTTGAGCGGACGACCTCTTCGACCACTGTACGTGAAGACTTGGTCTAGAAATCGATCCAGTCGTCGCGCATTTAAACTGCAAGTGAAAGAATTTCGAGACGAAGTCAGCATAGGAACGGACGATACTCGCAGAAACAATTCGGAAACTGGGCAGGAACCGAACCCGCGACCTATTCTTGCAGCGCAAGGTCTCTCTTCAGAGTTGGCCATTCACTCATGATTAGTCTTCTGATCTACTTGCTTCTTTTTCAGCTGTGAAAAAAGAAGCCTGTGTACAAGACGACTAACTGCGTCCTGATTCTTCAATAGAAGTAACCTACCGTATACCGGGGGCGAATTTCGAGTCAGGTCCCGTCTCATTCAAGCTCAGCGGGTAGCGTGCTGTGTAAAGCTCATCGGCTATTACTTTCCAGCCTCTGGCTTCTTCGAGTATACCCGCATCAACCTGCGAATGAGTCTAATTTGTAATTAAGGTTGTACAATACTACAAACATTCATCTTGCATAACTAATGTTTGAATTCAATTACTAAGACGCAATTTCAATCGAACTCATTTTTTTTGTTCTCAAAAGCTGTTGCTCGGTAATATAATCATAGCTCATATCTTCATTCATCCCTGTTTTTGATCATAGGTACTCTGTACTACTCTTTTGAAAAACGATCGTTTTCTGAGAAAGGGAATCTGGAATAATAAGACATTTGAATCTGGAATAATAAGACATTTCATTCTCTCTGCTTCAACTTCAGCTTGATTATCAATATTTATTTATTTATTGAAATACTTTTTCCAATGTAACAATACGAGGAAGACTCTGCTGACAAAACTAATATCTTAGATTCTTCAGCTTTAAAAGCAGTAGTTTTTGTTGATTTTTCATCGAATGCAAGTGTCCTTTGTTGAATTATGTGTATGAATATAAATGGAATAATTAAACCATTTACGAATTTTCAAAATGTGAATTTTAGAATGATTGCATTTCCTCCTCGGTGTTTTTTCGAAGTTTAAACACTGTTCTTGCATGCACTGCTTAGGGGAAATCTTAAAAGTTTACCAAATAAAATGCTCACGTCCACCAAATAAAATGCTCACGTCCACCAATTAAAATTCTCACGTACACCAAATTTGCCCAACGAAATAAACTTTTTAAACAATTTTGTCTTTGTAAATAGTTTTTTTTAAATCTCGTTTCGGTTTTTAGGTCTGGTTATGCCTGAAATTTCGTCAAGTTTATGTCTAGGTAAGCTCATGAACTTACCAGATGAGGCCGATAGCTTTTAGACAACCTACTGGAGCTGTGAAACATGCAAAAGTTGAGTGAGTATTTTCGTTTCCAACCAGGTATTCAATTCAAACGCTTTATTTTCGATGCCATGGGACATGAAGCGCTATTAAATCGAACGGCTCCATCTGGTTCTCCGTTCGTTATAGTAGCAATGGGAACGTTGAATGTTGACAGGAGTGTCGATCATGGTTTGGACATTAAAGCCTCAATGTGTCCAAATCCTGCTAGATACCGGAGTCCTCCATTCTTGACGATAGAAATGAAGATCAAGAAAAGAGTCGGCCGCTCTCAGCCACGACGAATGAAAGAAATTCCATTCGATATTAGACACTCAAAGTTTACCGTTTCATATCAGATGAGAAAAGAGAGTGAACTTTCGGGAGTAAATCGTCTGGGATTGATTTGTAGTAGGAATTAATTGTCGTAGGAGTGAATTTTTGGTAGTGAATCGTCGGGAGTGAATTGTCGTGATAAAGTCATAATGGCTTCCTGTCGACGAGTCACAAATTAAGGGGAAAAAATTTGGTGGACGTGTACATTTCATTTGGTGGACATGAGCATTTAATTTGGTGGACGTGAGTATTTTATGTGGTGAACGTAATCATTTTATTTGATGGACGTCTAATTCATGCCTCACTGTTTGAGCTGATCCACTCATGCGACAGCTGTCGCCTAGCCTTTCCTAGCCCTTCTCGACAGTTGAACAAAGTAACTCTGGGTTGCACTGTTATCTCAAATAGTAATCAATTGATGTAGTCCCTCGCGCCAAATTAAGAGATAGTAAGAGGCGAATAGTATTGGAGACCTCTTTAGATGAACCGCTTTTCTGAAAATCAGAGTAGTCCTCCGCATCGCAGTTGAGAATAGCCGACCTCGCCAGCCACTTATCGTCTGAGTCTTCTGCTTTCTCAGGGGCAGGGCTTGTATCCATTGCGAATTCCGCAACAGAAGAACCCATGTGATCGCCCGGGGGCATTACTATTGATCTGAAGATATGTTCGTATCTTTTCAGTACAAAACTTGGAACAGAAGTAACGCAACCGATTGAAAAATACCACATTCGACGAAAAAGCACAACCGTGTTTTTTGAAGTTTAATTACAGTTGAAAAAACCTTGAAAAATGCGAGCGAGCGATGAGTTAGATTTCTGGGAAAAACTTTGGTACCTTTTAGTGACCCAAGAGAATAATTCTGAAGCAATTTCAATCAAGGTGCATATATTTTCCTTGTGAAAAAAATTATTGAGTTCAACTTTACATTGGCATATTTTTAACAGAGAAATCTATTTCAGATGTGAGAAAATGAACACTTTAAAAAACCTTGGTAAAACATAAATTGAGAGTCGAAATAATTCATGACTAAATGACAACTAATTCTAAATAATTCATGACTAAATGACAACTAATTCTAAAATTCATGACTAAATGACAACTAATTCTAAAATTCATGACTAAATGACAACTAATTCTAAAATTTGAGTAACTACAGATTATACTTGAATCATCTTTGCCTCACACAAAGTCAAGAACATTTTTAGTTTTTTTCTTTTCTTTGACCTTTTCTATTTACGCACAGAACCTTTCTTTCTAACCTATATTAATTCTAATTTTTACGAATCATATATAACTGGTAGACCAGGTTATTTGCTTTAGAAGTTCAAAATAAAAACCTAATTTCAAGTGTTTTACTGATAGAGTTGAATTAGACAGAAAAATACGCCTCAATTTTTATGATGGACTTTTTGTATAATCTGCCGAATTCTTTCTTGGGTGATGAAGAAACATTCACGGAAGAGCTTGAAAAAATATTTGGAAGTTTTCAAAACATCTTCTCTACTTTTCCAACACTTCTCTGAGTTCTAAGAAAACAATTAATTTGGCTCAAATGTTCCCGTTGACTCATAGCAAAACGTCAAATTTCCTGCTCTAAAGCTTTGAATCAATCATGAATGAAGAAAAAAGAGATGAGTATTGAAACATTTAACGAAAAAACCGATCAACAAAGCTCGTCACCAAAAGGCAGCTGCGCTATATAAAGATTGATATGAATTTAACTTTAAAATCCAACGGACAACTTGCAAACTTAGCAGCGTTCATCTGAAACTGCTCCAAATGTCCCTCTCAATTTTTATAATTCAAAAACCTTCTCCTAAAATTATTATTTAGAAAATGTTATAGTTGAGGGTTTTTGACGTTTCAAATGAACGAACTCACGTTTAAGTTTTGCAAGCCTTACTCTCATGTTTACGTACTCACCGATCTGTGCTGACAAAACAATTCAGGCGGGAGAGAGTGTAGTAAACGATTTTTCTCACGTCATTTTCACGTACAAGTTTTTGAAATTTCTCTCCAACTTTTACACTGATTTTCTCTACTGATAGTAACTATTTTTTATACCTAAAATTTATCTGTACGTTGGAAAAGGAACCCCCACACAACACAGGCGAACGTTCTACGCGAAAAAAGCTTCTACTCAACGCGAAAAAAAAGCTTCTACTCAACGCGAAAAAATTTGGTAAGCATGGCAAGAGAGTGAGACGGCTTTTAGAGAGTTATATATATGATTGTTAAGAAATTGCGAAAACCCGTCTCCAATCATGAACCAATCGAAAGCATTTTATGTATATGTATCGTAATTTCGATATGGATTTAACAGCATCCATAAATAATATTCTTTAACAAGTAAGTATGCTTACCATGTGTGTCATAGCGGTAGTGGGTGCTTTCTTTTGTGCGAGATGTTGCATGTTCGACCATTAACCTGGAAGATCCGCCGGACCCATAGGGGTTGAAAACTTCTTGGAAGTGCTTCCCTAGATATTACTCTTTATCCAAACAATCAGTGACTCTCCAGTATACATATCAGATCAGATATGCATTTTTCTTGCGTACTGCTATAAGGTGGTAAAAAAAAGTATAATGGGGAGGCATCAGAAACCGAATCGTTCTTCTTAGCCTCTTTCCAGCCGTTACGGCAATAAGTGCGGCGGATCTTAATTAAATATGATAGGGAATCTGGTGTACCGAACGGCAAGCAATAAAGTTTGGCCGGTCAAGCAAGCCTGCTAATATGAGTCACAACAATCCAAGCAAGTTACTAAAAAAATAAGCACGATGAGAGAGCCGATAAGTTCACCAAAGAAGGAGAGAAACAAAGCTAATTTGAGTAGAACAATCATAACATCAAGTATTAATACTTGAAGCTGTTATTGCGCGGTGAGAGAGCTGATTTTTTATGTCTCCACAGCGGGTGAAATCACAACTAAACATCATTCTAATGAACTGAGAGCTTTGTTTCTTCTCAGGTTCACGTGTTCGATTTTCAGCTCATTTTCCCTCTGTTCATCTCTAGTTGACTCATCCGCTGGGAATTAAGGTGACAGCCACTCCTCATCGTGCTCCTTGAACTAAATTATGCATTGATTTTTCATGATACTCCTTGTACCAGATTGTTGATCTTGGCAGGATTAAGTGAATGGACTTGGATTGAAGTATAGTAGTTGTCGTTTGTAAGTCCCATTTGCATAAAATATGAATGGAGATCAAAGATGACAGCCAATGTCGAAAGCGAGTTGGATGTGTCCATAAAGAGGATAAATGTAAATTCAAGTAAATATTTTTCAATCAATCTTTGTAAATATTTTGTTTTTTATCGATTTTTTTGCATTGCAATCGGAGAACGACTGAATTAGTTCAATTAACATTATTTTCGCTCGGTGCTTCACATGAACTTAATTTAGATTGTAAAATGTGTTTTAATGAAATGATCTCATTTAAACTGTTACACGTGTTTTTGAGCAATTTAAAGAAACGCGGAAAGCCTCTTTATTTGTTTAATTTTTATTTTTTTGAGTTTTTTTCTTGATGCTGCAAAACGAGTAACGATTCTGTAATTTCTTAAATGGAGATGCATGTAGCTAGGAATTTTCCTCTTCTAAGAAGATATGAAAGAAACACAGGGAAAACACAAGGCAAAGCAAACTTTACTGGACAGGCTTGCATTAATTTATTAACTCATTAATTAATTTAATTTATTAATTGCATTAATTTATTAATTCATTAAAATACAAAAAAAAGTAAGACAATGATAAAACGAATTACATCAACATGATTTTTATGACCTTTGGTAAATTGAGACTCTTTGTGTTTCATATGCTCACAACATCGATTGTCCCAGAAGCAATAGTTCATTCATTAATCCATTTATTCCTTTACACATTACAAAAGTAGAACGGATAACTGTCATATTGATGATCCAACATGAGAAAAAAAAATAATACATATGGACATACACCACAGTTATTCGTAGAATTTGATACAATCAGTTACGAGGTTTAAGGTGCGAAATATATGTATTTTTTATCTACATCATTCAAGGGGGGATGATGCATACAAATACAAGCGTCTGCATACAAAGAAAAACTCAAATTAAATCAGAAATTGAGACAGAGAAAAATTAGATGAAATGCATTGCCGATGCAAGTAATGAGTCGTGAATCAGCAGTTCAGGTCGTTTATTTCGGGGTTTACAGGCACATCAATTATGGATGTAGGAGAGGCATAATAAGAATGATTCATTTTCGTGGAATAGAATGTAAACGAGACGGAAAGATCGCTCCTCGAATTTCAGCTTCAAAGTGCAGTCCCAGTAGTGATCGGTCAATCTCCGGCAGATAGCAACCAATCAACTGGAACGCAATATCTTTCAACTTCTTCTTTGGTTTCCTGATTTAAGAGAAACAATGAAAATGTAGGAATGAAAAAAAAAGAAAGCTTTTAATGAAGTAAAATCAGTTAGCTAAGAAAGAAACAATTTGGCTCTTTCGATTTGATAAAGAAATTGCTTTACCGAGACAGACTCTACCAGAGAACTAGGTATTTTAGAGAAGAGGCGAGACACACGCAAGCCGAAGCTGTTGAATCGCACTGTGGATGATGTACTTTTAGTACAAATACCATTAGTATTTGTTCGAGTACGATGAACTGCCTTGAAGACTCTAAACCTTTCGATCAGAGAGTGGTTATTCAGAATCTTCCAACCCATAGTAGCTAGATCCGCCATAACTCGTCTCTGAGAAAGAGTTTTAAGGCCCAAAATACGTAGGCGATCGCTGTAACATTTGTCTCAATTTGTAAAAAAGAAACCATTTAGTGCATGGTTAAACTAAGAAGAGCATTTTGGAATTCGGTTGGAGATTGTATAATGTATAAAAAAGGAAAAAAATAAGAAAATGCCAAATTTCAATTCAGCGAGGAGAACATGTTTTATGCGAATCAGGGATTTTTTTAAAGTGGTTAACCTATAATTTTGTAAGGTGGTTAACTTTTTTTTAAGACGAGGTTAAATTTTTTTAAGGTGGTTTAACTTGGGGAAAAGGCCTGCTATCTAAAATATGTGTAGTGCAAAAAATTACATTTTTGTGGTTGGCTTTATGTACGGAGCAAAGATCACAGATACTGCGCATGTATTCTAAATTCATTAGGGTAACGGTAGTAAAACGGGAAAGGTGATTTTGAAAGGCTTAATCGGCTCTGGCGAGAATACGTCTTGTGAATTTTTTGGACGCCTTCTAGATCGCTAATAAGACCGACAGAGACGGGCGACCAGTCTTTGGACGCCTTCTAGATCGCTAATAAGACCGACAGAGACGGGCGACCAGTCTTTGGACGCCTTCTAGATCGCTAATAAGACCGACAGAGACGGGCGACCAGTCTTTGGACGCCTTCTAGATCGCTAATAAGACCGACAGAGACGGGCGACCAGTCTTTGGACGCCTTCTAGATCGCTAATAAGACCGACAGAGACGGGCGACCAGTCTTTGGACGCCTTCTAGATCGCTAATAAGACCGACAGAGACGGGCGACCAGTCTTTGGACGCCTCCTAGATCGCTAATAAGACCGACAGAGACGGGCGACCAGTCTTTGGACGCCTTCTAGATCGCTAATAAGACCGACAGAGACGGGCGACCAGTCTTTGGACGCCTTCTAGATCGCTAATAAGACCGACAGAGACGGGCGACCAGTCTTTGGACGCCTTCTAGATCGCTAATAAGACCGACAGAGACGGGCGACCAGTCTTTGGACGCCTTCTAGATCGCTAATAAGACCGACAGAGACGGGCGACCAGTCTTTGGACGCCTTCTAGATCGCTAATAAGACCGACAGAGACGGGCGACCAGTCTTTGGACGCCTTCTAGATCGCTAATAAGACCGACAGAGACGGGCGACCAGTCTTTGGACGCCTTCTAGATCGCTAATAAGACCGACAGAGACGGGCGACCAGTCTTTGGACGCCTTCTAGATCGCTAATAAGACCGACAGAGACGGGCGACCAGTCTTTGGTTGCCTTCTAGATCGCTAATAAGACCGACAGAGACGGGCGACCAGTCTTTGGACGCCTTCTAGATCGCTAATAAGACCGACAGAGACGGGCGACCAGTCTTTGGACGCCTTCTAGATCGCTAATAAGACCGACAGAGACGGGCGACCAGTCTTTGGACGCCTTCTAGATCGCTAATAAGACCGACAGAGACGGGCGACCAGTCTTTGGACGCCTTCTAGATCGCTAATAAGACCGACAGAGACGGGCGACCAGTCTTTGGACGCCTTCTAGATCGCTAATAAGACCGACAGAGACGGGCGACCAGTCTTTGGACGCCTTCTAGATCGCTAATAAGACCGACAGAGACGGGCGACCAGTCTTTGGACGCCTTCTAGATCGCTAATAAGACCGACAGAGACGGGCGACCAGTCTTTAATAGTAACGCGGAAATACCTTTGAAAAGAAAAGACTTGATGAACAGGAAAGGAATGACACACAGAAAGAATTTGATTTTTGGAGAAGTGCCCTATGATCTAGAAATGAAACATTCACCAAAGTAATGAGGTGTTATGTTGATGCATATATGTACTTATGTACATATGTATGTCGACGAATGGCTATACAACGCTCACATCTTCAAGCTACGCTTGAAACGAACTTGGTGATTTTTTTCTGAAGAACCGTTATTTTCTTTTAGATCACCAAGTCACGGTCAAGCATAACGGAAATGATTGCAAGCTTCTTTTATGAGTAAACGGAACCTAAGTAGTTTGAAGAAGTTTTTTTAATTAACGCTGGATTTGCAGTGAATTCTAATTCGCAGATCAGATGAATCAATTGCTTTTCTCGACTTTTAACAACAAAAAAGTCTTCGACTTTTAACATGTATATGTTGGTATGTCGCAACCTGTCAATTATCTAAATTCTAGAGCGCTAGCTCCATAATAAAGGCCATATATTCTTCAAGAGTTTTTTTTCTTTAAAAGTTATCTTGTCAACTCCTGCTCCAGAAACCTGTTATTTAAAAAAATTTACTTCATGAGTCCTCAAAATACACTCTTATAGAATATAATTGTCTGTTGAACTTCAAAATAGGCCGCAAAAACCATTTAATTTGTTGCTTTGTATTTTTCTCGCTTCAAGTCATTGTTCTCTTCTCTGTCTGCCAGAAATGATTGTTTCAAGCGCTTTTCTTTTCCGATGACTTCCGACCCTTCTCAATGGACACCAGGGTTGTACATTTTTAGTTTTTTTCCGGTTTTTTCGACAATTTTCGAAAAAAAAAAGGTTTTTTCGTTTTCTCGACTTTTTTTGCTCAAAAAAAATTTTTTTCCGTTTTTTTCGACTTTTTTTCTCGTTTTTTTTCGACTTTTTTTCTTCTAGTTTTTCGCTTTTTTCGCTCGTTTTTTCTCGTTCGAGCAAAAAAAGTCGAAAACATTTTTGACTTTTTTTTGAGAAAGCCTGATGGAGACTTCCTCATCGTCTCAGGTTTCTTTGCTGACGTTCTCCACAGTAGGATATAAATTATTTATTTTTTATCAATGGCTCTACTCTACTTCTTTCGTTCCTTATTTTCTTTTTACCCTTCCGATGTTAGTGACGGTGAGAACAAACTGTCCTTTGGTGAATAAAGCAATTCAATTCAAGTCGAGAAATTCTTCAGCTTATTTCTGCAGATTCAATTCTTCAATTCTTTATTCCGCTTGAAACAAAACATCATGTTGAGATTGTCACAAAAAAAGTGAATCCAGTGAAGGTGATGGAAAGTGAGATGGTCTAAATATGACAAGAACAATAATGAACATTTCATTTTAGGAAAACCGGAAAGCACACAAAAAAGCAAAGAAAGCAAAGCTTGTATCTTCAGTTATGAACTATTCATCCGCAATTGAGAACTATTCATCCGCAATAATAACTTGAAATTCCAAATATTCAACTCACTCTTTATCATTCGAGAGCTAACCGAGAACACAAATATAATGGAAAAAAGAGGAGAAACAAAACATTTGAAGAAACAAAGCACTTGAATTAAAAATGTATTCTAGAGTTCGTGACAATGGTCTCACAATCAAGCTTGATAAGTTCATTTCTAAAAATGCTAGAAGAGCTTATAGAAACCAAAGAGCAAGGTAACTTATTCCAGACATTAATCATTCTTGAGGCACAAGAGCTTGTTCTGCTTTGATATTTACACGGCAAGCATATTCTGTGGTTATTCGATTCTCTCAGCGAATAAGGCGATGGGCGAAGTTTAAACATATTTGAGTAATCTATTTGAATATTTCCGTGCAGACATTTATGGATTAACACAAGATCGGCCACATTTCTTCTATATTCAAGCGAAGAGATGGAGAGAAAATTCAGTCTAGCAACATAACTCATTTTGGGTAATCCCGCCCTTTGTAGTAACCTTCGTGTAAATGATCTTTGCACTTTTTCTATGCAGTTAACGAGACCGATAGTTACTGGGGACCATACCTCACTCCCATATTCAACAAGGGGTCTTATGTATGTGGTGTATATTCTGAGCAGAACATTAATTGATTTGGTTTTAATAGATCTAAAGATCATGTTTATACATTTTTAGGACTTTAGGGAGGTTAGTTCAATATGTTTAGAGAATGTGATATCTTCCTGAAATGTAATGCCAAGATCTTTCACTAATGAAGTAGTTGGTATAATATTGTCTTCTAGGTGATATGTTACTTTTGGATTCCTAGGACCACATTTTGGAGTTGATATCACAAGTCCCCAGGTCAGTGAGTAATCGGAAATGGAATCCAGACTTTTCTGAAGAGAGTCTCTGTTTTTGGAAAAAAATTTGAGGTCATCGGCATATAGAAAACCATGGACATCTGGCTCTATGTGCTCCATGATATCATTTATAAATATTGAAAAGAGGAGGGGTCCATGGCAACTCCCCTGGGGAACGCCACTGTTGTATACTATAGAGCCTGATAATGTATCTCCTGCTCGTGAGAAAAGAACGGATAAGATAGAGGAGGTTGCCCGTTATTCCCACTTTTTCAAGTTTGTGAACAAGAAATCTTATGTTCACAGAGTCGAAAGCCCGTGAAAAGTCGACTAGACAGATGTCAAAGTCTATTTTTTTTATTCTGAAGCGTGAGGTAAATGGAATGAGCCTCTACCAGGGATGTTACCGTGGACCGTCTCCGACGGAAACCATGTTGTTTGGGATGTAGTATGCCATTGGTTTCCAGATATTGATAAGTTATATTGAAGATCAGTTTCTCGAATACCTTTGACATAGAGCACACCATAGTTATTGGACGATAATTTTCGATCTGAGAGCGGGGCCCTTTTTTATGAACTGGTTTGATTATTCCTTTTTTCAAGGCCAGAGGGTAGTGCCCTAAAGTTAGTGAGTTAGTGAAAATGATGGAGAGAGGTATGGCCAGTGAGTCCAGACAATTTTTGAGTAGTCTACTGGGAATAAAGTCAGGGGACGAGTTCAGTTTCGGAGCGATTCGTTTCAGGATGGAGTTCACCTCAAAAGGGGAGATATCATTAATGAGGTCGAGGTGAAAATTCGGGCGAGAGATTTGAAGGGGTCCACTGATTGGTAAGGGTTGTAACTTATCAAAGTACTCGGCGAAGTGAGTTGCTTGTTCGAAGGGGATAGTAGTTGGTTTATTGTTCACTATGAGAGCAGGAATAGATGTGTTGCTTTTAATGCGGTTGGATATAGTTCTGAAGAATACCTTATAGTTTCTCGGGATTTTAAGCTTGTCTTCCCTAAGAACCTCGAATTGGTCTAGTTCTTTGTAAAGTTTCTTGGATGTGCGTAATGATGTAATGGAGAGAGGGTTGCGTTTGTTACTTCTCTGTAGGAAGCTGTATAATCTTCTTATCTTGGGGGGATACTTCAAATGTGTTCTGATATTCTTAATTTTAGGAATCCTATTATCCATTATGAATTGGATGATGTTGGTTAATTTATCGACACTTTCGTCAATAGTTAGGTTTGAGAGCATGTAAGTCCAGTCGATGCTAAAGAGGTCTGAGTTGATTATTTCCCAACCTGCCTTTTTCCAGTCTAACGATGAGCTGGTGCTTGTGATAATACGCTTGGCTCTATCTCTGATTTCAAAGTATATTGAGGCATGATCGCTGGTGGAGAAGGGAGGCCTGACAATACAGTCTTTTATGATATTTGAATTACAGAGCAGGCAATCGAGTGTATTTTGAAGTCTAGTGGGAGAAAGTACGAGTTGTTTAAGATTGTTCTCGCATGTCATGTTTAAGAACGCAAGAGACATACTACATGTATTGGGAGCGGTGAGATTTGCCCAGTCTATCTTGGGGAGGTTCATGTCTCCGCACAGAATGGTGGGATATACTTCAGTAACATGAGAGGTGATAAACGAGCAGAGATCCTTTGTATTTTCTATTCCACAGCTAGGAGATCGATATATATTAATAAGTCTAATGGCCGAGTAAGCAAACGAGAAAGATGTGTTAGGATAATGTTATATTTTGCTAGACAAACACAGTTTGTTGAAGTAAAATATTTATTATGTCTCTTTGCAATATCAATCAATGGCTTTTGTCGACGTAGTTCGGCCGAGATCACAATTCAAATTTCGAGCCGGGAGAAGAAGAACCTCTCGCGCTCGAGACGACAAGACCCAAGGTCTTGGCTGTATTCCTCAGTTTTCGTAGTGTGTGAGGCAAAGTGAGAACCAGTGTTCTTTGAATGTTCTCTGAATACGTAACCATTCAAAGAAATAAGCTTTATTTGTTAATATCAACAGTTAATATTAACGAGGAAGGATCAATCTTTCATTTCTTCGAACGATTGTTGTCTATTCGACTCTTCCTCTTGTCGTTGAACGACTTCTTGTTTTTCTGCCGTTCACCGTCCCGTGACTTTAGAGTCGCCTGCGATCGAGCGGGCTGCCTGAAACGACATTTCTTGGTCAGAGGCTTTTGGGAGGGAGAGGTGGGCATATGATTGATATTCGCAAAGAGACATAATAAATATTTTACTTCAACAAACTGTGTTTGTCTAGCAAAATATAACATTATATCTCATTGCTCATATCAATCAATGGCTTTTTCAAAGATACCTTTGACCAAGAACCGCAACTTGGAAGGAATCCTGCGCTGTGCTGTCCCCTTTGAAGTAGAATTTTTCAAATGTAGAGCTCAGGGGAGTCCAATTTGCCGCTTCAATTATTTGTTTCGAGGACAACCCAGCATTCTTAGCCATTGTGGTCGACACCGCCCGTGTCGAGTGAGCGCCGAAGGATTCATACTCCGCTAACTTGAGTACTGTTTTGATCCACCTCGCGACCGTTTGAGAGGTTATACTTTTATGAGGACTTGTTATCGATAATAATAGCTCGTCCGGTCTAGGATCACTCTTAGTTATTTCCAGGTATTGCTCAATGGTTGCGATGGGGCAGAGGATCGGTTCGATGAACCTGTAATATTTGGCCGAGTGGGAACGCTGCCCTATTCCTCTGTTTTTGGTCATATCTAGATAAAAAGTATATGAATCCGGTCCCTTCTGAAGATTCCCCAGAGACAACTGCGCAAGTTCTGATACTCTTTTAGGGGCTGCCAATGCTAGTAACATGGCTAGTTTCAGCGTCAACCATTTTCGCGATAAATCTTTCGTTTCTCCCCATGTCTTAAGCATGTTTATGACTTGACCTACTTCCCAAACGTCGGAGTATCTAGGTCTAGGGGGATCTGTTCGAAAAATGCCTTTCATTAGCTTACTGATAAGTGGCATATCTTCTCTATTTCCCTGCTGTGTTGAATAGAATGACAAGATAGCGGCTTTATGAACGTCGATGGTATTGAATTTTCTACCCTGTTGTTTCAAGTCTGCTAAGTAATTAGCGATGGTGATCTGGGTGGGTGCGCTTGCGTATCCCTTCTTGGTACAAAATAGAATCCAACTTTTCAAAGCAGAATCATACTGTTTTTGAGTGGCGGGAGCCCAACTGTTTAGTATGTAGGCGGAAGCTGCTTTTGATAACCCACTTTCTTCCCACTGACCGGTAAGATTAGCCATGCTCGGATTCTGAAGTGGGGGCCACAGCAAGGGTGTTTCTCTCCCAATGGGTTGGTGAGAATGTTCTGGGCTTTTGCTTGAATTATTACGGAGGTCGCCCAAGCATGCGTAGGAATGATCGACATGTAAGCTTGAGACTTCCAGTCTGGAGCAACTAAAATCATGGATTGAATTTTGTCTTCCAGGGCCTTTCTTATTGTTCTCGTTACCAGATTAAATGGTGGGAAGGCGTAAGCGCAAAGACCCTTCCAGTTTCTGGTGAACGCATCAACTGCAAGAGCTCCCGGGTCTGGCCGCCATGAGAAATAAGCAGCGCATTTATTGTTCAATCTGCTGGCAAAAAGGTCTATGTTTGGGACGCCAAATCTAGTGAAAATATCATTACAATATTCCTCACTTAGAGACCATTCTTCGTACATGAATCTGCGTAATTCTTGGTCAGCCACAGTGTTGAACTTACCGGGGATATGGGTTGCCAGAATACTTGTATTGGTGCGATTCGCCCAATTCCAAATAAGTTTTGCGGTTTTAAGCATACCCATGCTTCGCGTACCACCTCTATTGTTCATATACGCAATTGCTGAAGTGTTATCCTTTTGCAAGCGTATTGTTTTTCCCTCCAAGGTGGCACTAAACGATTGAATACCTAGCCAACAGGCTAGCATTTCTTGCTCGTTGATGTGTAGTAGAGATTCTTCCTCATCCCATCTACCTCCCGTTTTCTTACTCTGACAAACGGCTCCCCAACCCTCACCAGAAGCATCATCTACCTCCTGTTTTCTTACTCTGACAAACGGCTCCCCAACCCTCACCAGAAGCATCATCTACCTCCTGTTTTCTTACTCTGACAAACGGCTCCCCAACCCTCACCAGAAGCATCATCTACCTCCTGTTTTCTTACTCTGACAAACGGCTCCCCAACCCTCACCAGAAGCATCATCTACCTCCTGTTTTCTTACTCTGACAAACGGCTCCCAAACCCTCACCAGAAGCATCATCTACCTCCTGTTTTCTTACTCTGACAAACGGCTCCCCAACCCTCACCAGAAGCATCTGTGCTCATAGTGATGCTAGCATTCGGAAATTTCATGGTTTCTTGTGCGAAGCTTGTGAGGTTATCTGTGAACCATTTTAGATCCTTTCTGCATTGTTCATCAAGATTTACCCGGGTGTCGTAAACCCCATTTCTAGAGACGGGTCCCAGTTTTCTTTGCAGGAATCGAGAGTAAAGAATTGAAGTCTTTGAAGCAATTGAGATTGAATTAACTCTTCCTAGAAAGGCTGCAAGTTCCGTTCCCGAAACAGTTTCTTGCAACAATAGAGTCCTTGCTTCCGATTGAATTTGAAAAATTTTTCTGGGAGGAACGAAAAATCTCATATTTACGGAATCGACTCCGATTCCTAGAAATTCAATCTGCTGGACTGGTATCAGGAAGGATTTTTCCCAGTTTATCTTCAGTCTCAATTTGTGTAATAGCTTCAGTGTCATTTCAATGTGATGAGAAACTTGTTAGAAGGAATTTCCTACTAAGAGAATGTCATCCAAGTAGATTAGACATTTTACCCCCTGAGATCTCAAATGCTGTATTATTGGTCTCATTACTTTGGTGAAGATGTATGGGGCAGATGCATAAACCCGAAAGGTAATACCTTGTATTGATAAACCTTCCCGTCTACTTGAAAACCGAGATACTTCTGGTCTGGCGGGTGTATTGGGATATTGAAGTAAGCGTCCTTCAAATCAACCTTTGCGCAAAAATCTCCTCGTTCCATTAAGTCAGAGAGCATATCTACCCTTTCCATTTTGAAGTGTTGATACTTGAGAAATGTGTTTAGGGATTTCAGATTTATATTCATGCGCTTATTACCGTCTTTCTTGGGTATCACGAAAACAGGGGAGAGCCAAACATCATCTGTGATTGTTTTCTCTACTATTGCTCCCTTTGATAGAAGTTTGGCAACTTCTAGTTTTATCGATTCGTTCTCGTGAAATGAGTACCTACGAGGGAAAACTCGGACTTTTCTAGTGGATGGTCTCATCCCTGAAAAAGGGAGGCGATAGCCTTTGATTGCTTCTAGTGTCACTAGATCCTTGCAAATTTTCTCCCATTCTAGGAAGTACCTCTTCCCATTTTGACCAGATGAAAGTTCAAGCGATTCATACCCTGTCCTCGTTTGGTTTGGGTGCTGCCGTCTTTGTAGGGCTGCAATCGTTTTCCTGATGTCGCTGGTCGGTGAGGATCTGTCTAACTCGCTCAGCAAGTTGGGTCCAAAGAGAGGAGCACGAGATTCCTCGTGAGCGAATTTGGGCGCAATGCTCATTCTCTCCACTGGAGCAGATCTGTAGGCGGGTAGACACTTCGTGTCGATCTTCATCCCTCTTAGAGCTCTTTCTCTCCTTAAGGCGGTCAAGTCTTGATGAAGAACTGAGCAGAACTTGCTTGCAAGTTTTATGTAGTCCATTGTCGCCTGTTTGTCTTCTTTCTCCATGGAAAGTAGAGCGAATGCATTTGCATTGAGCGAGGTGGCCACCAACTCGTCCATCGCAGTGAGAAATCCATCGCCCACCAGTACCTTTGTCGTTGGGTTTGACACTGGAAAAGAAAGTTTTGATTGAAATTTTTCTTTCTCACAACCCAAAGGTAGAGTTATTTATTTTCAAAATAACAAAATTTTAACCTGATCTTAGTTGCTCGTCAAGAACAGGAGGTAAGGCGAGTGGCGAACATGCCAGCGAAATTGCCGCCAGTTGAGCTTCTCTTTCCGAGACCGGCAAATATGAGCCCGATGCCTCCTTCTCGAAGCTTTCCAGGTCAGTTTGCGGCAACTTCACTCGATTCCGCCTGTGCTTCTCCTCGAATGATGGTGGAGGAGGAAGAACTGTGGCTGAAACTTGTGTTTCTGTTTCTTTTTTGAAAAGAAAGAGTTGTTTCGCCTAGTGGTTATGTACCCTTTCTCTGGTAAGGTTAGGTTAAAAACCAACCAGCATTTGGGTATTCGCTGAGGCGAGGTATCTTAGGCGCTTTTAGGATCGACGCAGTTTCGTTCAAAGGCCGTTTGAGAGACGGAGGAGGCTCCTCTTCTCTCTCGTCCGATGAGTACTCCTCTTCACGCAGTCTCTGCATTTCCTCTTCTGTTGGGAAGCAGATGAGGTTGTCTTCATCTATGTCCCCGTCTGAGTCGAATTCTTCATCCATGGTCAACAGTAATCTGAGCAAGGAGAATTTGAGGGATAGAAAGTGATAAGCAATAACCATATCGTTCGATAACTGTTATGCAAACACGTTCGAGAGGTTAGAATTTTACGCTCTCTTTCTTTTCTATCATTGATCTATTCTGTATCGTATTGAATTAGAATATAAAGATAGTAAACTTTTCAAAACATTTTCTCTTGAACATAGAACATAAAATTCATTGAAAAGTTTTGAAGGAATGAGAACATCCTTCTTCTGCCATAGAACAGGTAGGGCCTTCTTGCTCAAGCATTGAAGGTAAACTGAGCAGAGCTCAGGAGTTTCGGTGTTACTCGGCCGAGCACACGAAGAAAAACTGATACGACATGAATATGATTGTGAACTAATGCTATACGAATGTGACATCTACGACGTCGGCAAGTGCCGACCCCGGACCGGCTCTCTCCTCCTTGACTCCCACTTCTCGGGCTCTTTTATAGTTGGCGAGGCGAGAGTGATCTCTCGCGTCCCCAGACTACGGTGAAGCTGGGTGAGAGTGGAAGTCAGTAAGAGCTAATGGATAACATTGTCATAAACCTTACACTACCCACTGAGCTACAAATGCACACCGTATAATGTACATTTCAAGGCCAATACAAAATGGTAACCTGTAGTGACAGCAGGAAGAGCTACCGTCTCCACTGAGCTTCGTTGCGGGACCGAAGTGTCAATGGGACTACCAATGCTCGAAGAAGACATTTTTTCTGAGCAGAGCATCTGAACCACGTTGGATTCACAGAAGTTATTTTCTTAATCAAATAAATGGTTTTGGTTAACCCCATCAAAACCTGAGCGCG
Source organism: Allodiplogaster pararmata (assembly GCA_964056735.1). Lineage (NCBI taxonomy): Eukaryota > Metazoa > Nematoda > Chromadorea > Rhabditida > Diplogasteridae > Allodiplogaster > Allodiplogaster pararmata. The sequence goes on along the minus strand of OZ057404.1, from coordinate 32,883,303 downwards.
CTCTCCTCGGATGCGGCGGGCCAACTGAATGTCTTTTGGCATTATGGTGACTCTCTTGGCATGGATGGCGCACAAGTTGGTGTCTTCAAAGAGGCCGACGAGGTAAGCCTCGGACGCTTCTTGGAGGGCCATGACAGCGGACGACTGAAACCGGAGGTCGGAGTGTCACGGGAACTAAATCCGCGACCTCCGCTTGCCGTACGGTGCTCCTACCCACTGAGCTACAAATGCACACAGTATAATGTACATTTCAAGGCCTATACAAAATGGTAACCTGTAGTGACAGCCGGGAGAGCTATCGTTTCCACAGAGCTTCGTTACGGGACCGAAGTGTCCATGGGACTACCAATGCTCGAAGAAGACATTTTTTCTGAGCAGAGCATCTGAACCATGTTGGATTCACAGAAGTTATTTTCTTAAACAAATAAATCGTTTTGGTTGACCCCATCAAAACCTGAGCGCGCTCTCGTCGGATGCGGCGGGCCAACTGAATGTCTTTTGGCATTATGGTGACTCGCTTGGCATGGATGGCGCAAAAGTTGGTGTCTTCAAAGAGGCCGACGAGGTAAGCCTCGGACGCTTCTTGAAGGGCCATGACAGCGGACGACTGAAAGCGGAGGTCGGAGTGTCACGGGAACTAAACCCGCGACCTCCGCTTGCCGGACGGTGCTCCTACCCACTGAGCTATAAATGCCCACCGTATAATGTAAATTTCAAGGCCTATACAAAATGGTAACCTGTAGTGACAGCCGGAAGAGCTACCGTCTCTACTGAGCTTCGTTGCGGGACCGAAGTGTCAATGGGACTACCAATGCTCGAAGAAGTAAGACCTTCCACCAGCGAATCATGCTGAATGTCTTTTGGCATTTTGGTGACTCGCTTGGCATGGATGGCGCACAAGTTGGTGTCTTAAAAGAGGCCGACGAGGTAAGCCTCGGACGCTTCTTGAAGGGCCATGACAGCGGACGACTGAAAGCGGAGGTCGGAGTGTCACGGGAACTAAACCCGCGACCTCCGCTGGCCGGACGGTGCTCCTACCCACTGAGCTATAAATGCACACCGTATAATGTACATTTCAAGGCCTATACAAAATGTTAACCTGTAGTGACAGCCGGAAGAGCTACCGTCTCCACTGAGCTTCGTTGCGGGACCGAAGTATCAATGAGACTACCAATGCTCGAAGAAGTAAGACCTTCCACCAGCAAATCATGCTGAATGTCTTTTGGCATTTTGGTGACTCGCTTGGCATGGATGGCGCAAAAGTTGGTGTCTTCAAAGAGGCCGACGAGGTAAGCCTCGGACGCTTCTTGAAGGGCCATGACAGCGGACGACTGAAAGCGGAGGTCGGAGTGTCACGGGAACTAAACCCGCGACCTTCGCTTGCCGGACGGTGCTCCTACCCACTGAGCTATAAATGCACACCGTATAATGTAAATTTCAAGGCCTATACAAAATGGTAACCTGTAGTGACAGCCGGAAGAGCTACCGTCTCTACTGAGCTTCGTTGCGGGACCGAAGTGTCAATGGGACTACCAATGCTCGAAGAAGTAAGACCTTCCACCAGCGAATCATGCTGAATGTCTTTTGGCATTTTGGTGACTCGCTTGGCATGGATGGCGCACAAGTTGGTGTCTTAAAAGAGGCCGACGAGGTAAGCCTCGGACGCTTCTTGAAGGGCCATGACAGCGGACGACTGAAAGCGGAGGTCGGAGTGTCACGTGAACTAAACCCGCGACCTCCGCTTGCCGGACGGTGCTCCTACCCACTGAGCTATAAATGCACACCGTATAATGTACATTTCAAGGCCTATACAAAATGTTAACCTGTAGTGACAGCCGGAAGAGCTACCGTCTCCACTGAGCTTCGTTGCGGGACCGAAGTATCAATGGGACTACCAATGCTCGAAGAAGTAAGACCTTCCACCAGCAAATCATGCTGAATGTCTTTTGGCATTTTGGTGACTCGCTTGGCATGGATGGCGCAAAAGTTGGTGTCTTCAAAGAGGCCGACAAGGTAAGCCTCGGACGCTTCTTGAAGGGCCATGACAGCGGACGACTGAAAGCGGAGGTCGGAGTGTCACGGGAACTAAACCCGCGACCTCCGCTTGCCGGACGGTGCTCCTACCCACTGAGCTATAAATGCACACCGTATAATGTAAATTTCAAGGCCTATACAAAATGGTAACCTGTAGTGACAGCCGGAAGAGCTACCGTCTCTACTGAGCTTCGTTGCGGGACCGAAGTGTCAATGGGACTACCAATGCTCGAAGAAGTAAGACCTTCCACCAGCGAATCATGCTGAATGTCTTTTGGCATTTTGGTGACTCGCTTGGCATGGATGGCGCAAAAGTTGGTGTCTTCAAAGAGGCCGACGAGGTAAGCCTCGGACGCTTCTTGAAGGGCCATGACAGCGGACGACTGAAAGCGGAGGTCGGAGTGTCACGGGAACTAAACCCGCGACCTCCGCTTGCCGGACGGTGCTCCTACCCACTGAGCTATAAATGCACACCGTATAATGTAAATTTCAAGGCCTATACAAAATGGTAACCTGTAGTGACAGCCGGAAGAGCTACCGTCTCTACTTAGCTTCGTTGCGGGACCGAAGTGTCAATGGGACTACCAATGCTCGAAGAAGTAAGACCTTCCACCAGCGAATCATGCTGAATGTCTTTTGGCATTTTGGTGACTCGCTTGGCATGGATGGCGCAAAAGTTGGTGTCTTCAAAGAGGCCGACGAGGTAAGCCTCGGACGCTTCTTGAAGGGCCATGACAGCGGACGACTGAAAGCGGAGGTCGGAGTGTCACGGGAACTAAACCCGCGACCTTCGCTTGCCGTACGGTGCTCCTACCCACTGAGCTATAAATGCACACCGTATAATGTAAATTTCAAGGCCTATACAAAATGGTAACCTGTAGTGACAGCCGGAAGAGCTACCGTCTCTACTGAGCTTCGTTGCGGGACCGAAGTGTCAATGGGACTACCAATGCTCGAAGAAGTAAGACCTTCCAAAGCAAATTATGCTGAATGTCTTTTGGCATTATGGTGACTCGCTTGGCATGGATGGCGCACAAGTTGGTGTCTTCAAAGAGGCGGACGAGGTAAGCCTCGGACGCTTCTTGAAGGGCCATGACAGCGGACGACTGAAAGCGGAGGTCGGAGTGTCACGGGAACTAAACCCGCGACCTTCGCTTGCCGGACGGTGCTCCTACCCACTGAGCTATAAATGCACACTGTATAATGTAAATTTCAAGGCCTATACAAAATGGTAACCTGTAGTGACAGCCGGAAGAGCTACCGTCTCTACTGAGCTTCGTTGCGGGACCGAAGTGTCAATGGGACTACCAATGCTCGAAGAAGTAAGACCTTCCACCAGCGAATCATGCTGAATCTCTTTTGGCATTTTGGTGACTCGCTTGGCATGGATGGCGCACAAGTTGGTGTCTTAAAAGAGGCCGACGAGGTAAGCCTCGGACGCTTCTTGAAGGGCCATGACAGCGGACGACTGAAAGCGGAGGTCGGAGTGTCACGGGAACTAAACCCGCGACCTCCGCTTGCCGGACGGTGCTCCTACCCACTGAGCTATAAATGCACACCGTATAATGTACATTTCAAGGCCTATACAAAATGTTAACCTGTAGTGACAGCCGGAAGAGCTACCGTCTCTACTGAGCTTCGTTGCGGTACCGAAGTATCAATGGGACTACCAATGCTCGAAGAAGTAAGACCTTCCACCAGCAAATCATGCTGAATGTCTTTTGGCATTTTGGTGACTCGCTTGGCATGGATGGCGCAAAAGTTGGTGTCTTCAAAGAGGCCGACGAGGTAAGCCTCGGACGCTTCTTGAAGGGCCATGACAGCGGACGACTGAAAGCGGAGGTCGGAGTGTCACGGGAACTAAACCCGCGACCTCCGCTTGCCGGACGGTGCTCCTACCCACTGAGCTATAAATGCACACCGTATAATGTAAATTTCAAGGCCTATACAAAATGGTAACCTGTAGTGACAGCCGGAAGAGCTACCGTCTCTACTTAGCTTCGTTGCGGGACCGAAGTGTCAATGGGACTACCAATGCTCGAAGAAGTAAGACCTTCCACCAGCGAATCATGCTGAATGTCTTTTGGCATTTTGGTGACTCGCTTGGCATGGATGGCGCAAAAGTTGGTGTCTTCAAAGAGGCCGACGAGGTAAGCCTCGGACGCTTCTTGAAGGGCCATGACAGCGGACGACTGAAAGCGGAGGTCGGAGTGTCACGGGAACTAAACCCGCGACCTTCGCTTGCCGTACGGTGCTCCTACCCACTGAGCTATAAATGCACACCGTATAATGTAAATTTCAAGGCCTATACAAAATGGTAACCTGTAGTGACAGCCGGAAGAGCTACCGTCTCTACTGAGCTTCGTTGCGGGACCGAAGTGTCAATGGGACTACCAATGCTCGAAGAAGTAAGACCTTCCACCAGCGAATCATGCTGAATGTCTTTTGGCATTTTGGTGACTCGCTTGGCATGGATGGCGCACAAGTTGGTGTCTTAAAAGAGGCCGACGAGGTAAGCCTCGGACGCTTCTTGAAGGGCCATGACAGCGGACGACTGAAAGCGGAGGTCGGAGTGTCACGGGAACTAAACCCGCGACCTCCGCTTGCCGGACGGTGCTCCTACCCACTGAGCTATAAATGCACACCGTATAATGTACATTTCAAGGCCTATACAAAATGGTAACCTGTAGTGACAGCCGGAAGAGCTACCGTCTCTACTGAGCTTCTTTGCGGGACCGAAGTGTCAATGGGACTACCAATGCTCGAAGAAGTAAGACCTTCCACCAGCGAATCATGCTGAATGTCTTTTGGCATTTTGGTGACTCGCTTGGCATGGATGGCGCACAAGTTGGTGTCTTAAAAGAGGCCGACGAGGTAAGCCTCGGACGCTTCTTGAAGGGCCATGACAGCGGACGACTGAAAGCGGAGGTCGGAGTGTCACGGGAACTAAACCCGCGACCTCCGCTTGCCGGACGGTGCTCCTACCCACTGAGCTATAAATGCACACCGTATAATGTACATTTCAAGGCCTATACAAAATGGTAACCTGTAGTGACAGCCGGAAGAGCTACCGTCTCTACTGAGCTTCTTTGCGGGACCGAAGTGTCAATGGGACTACCAATGCTCGAAGAAGTAAGACCTTCCACCAGCGAATCATGCTGAATGTCTTTTGGCATTTTGGTGACTCGCTTGGCATGGATGGCGCACAAGTTGGTGTCTTAAAAGAGGCCGACGAGGTAAGCCTCGGACGCTTCTTGAAGGGCCATGACAGCGGACGACTGAAAGCGGAGGTCGGAGTGTCACGGGAACTAAACCCGCGACCTCCGCTTGCCGGACGGTGCTCCTACCCACTGAGCTATAAATGCACACCGTATAATGTACATTTCAAGGCCTATACAAAATGTTAAAATGTAGTGACAGCCGGAAGAGCTACCGTCTCTACTGAGCTTCGTTGCGGGACCGAAGTGTCAATGGGACTACCAATGCTCGAAGAAGTAAGACCTTCCAAAGCAAATTATGCTGAATGTCTTTTGGCATTATGGTGACTCGCTTGGCATGGATGGCGCACAAGTTGGTGTGTCCAAAGAGGCCGACGAGGTAAGCCTCGGACGCTTCTTGAAAGGCCATGACAGCGGACGACTGAAAGTGGAGGTCGGAGTGTCACGGGAACTAAACCCGCGACCTCCGCTTGCCGGACGGTGCTCGTACCCACTGAGCTACAAATGCACACCGTATAATGTACATTTCAAGGCCTATACAAAATGGTAACCTGTAGTGACAGCCGGAAGAGCTACCGTCTCCACTGAGCTTCGTTGCGGGACCGAAGTGTCAATGGGACTACCAATGCTCGAAGAAGTAAGACCTTCCACCAGCAAATTATGCTGAATGTCTTTTGGCATTATGGTGACTCGCTTGGCATGGATGGCGCACAAGTTGGTGTCTTAAGAGAGGCCGACGAGGTAAGCCTCGGACGCTTCTTGAAGGGCCATGACAGCGGACGACTGAAAGCGGAGGTCGGAGTGTCACGGGAACTAAACCCGCGACCTCCGCTTGCCGGACGGTGCTCCTACCCACTGAGCTATAAATGCACACCGTATAATGTACATTTCAAGGCCTATACAAAATGTTAACCTGTAGTGACAGCCGGAAGAGCTACCGTCTCTACTGAGCTTCGTTGCGGTACCGAAGTATCAATGGGACTACCAATGCTCGAAGAAGTAAGACCTTCCACCAGCAAATCATGCTGAATGTCTTTTGGCATTTTGGTGACTCGCTTGGCATGGATGGCGCAAAAGTTGGTGTCTTCAAAGAGGCCGACGAGGTAAGCCTCGGACGCTTCTTGAAGGGCCATGACAGCGGATGACTGAAAGCGGAGGTCGGAGTGTCACGGGAACTAAACCCGCGACCTCCGCTTGCCGGACGGTGCTCCTACCCACTGAGCTATAAATGCACACCGTATAATGTAAATTTCAAGGCCTATACAAAATGGTAACCTGTAGTGACAGCCGGAAGAGCTACCGTCTCTACTTAGCTTCGTTGCGGGACCGAAGTGTCAATGGGACTACCAATGCTCGAAGAAGTAAGACCTTCCACCAGCGAATCATGCTGAATGTCTTTTGGCATTTTGGTGACTCGCTTGGCATGGATGGCGCAAAAGTTGGTGTCTTCAAAGAGGCCGACGAGGTAAGCCTCGGACGCTTCTTGAAGGGCCATGACAGCGGACGACTGAAAGCGGAGGTCGGAGTGTCACGGGAACTAAACCCGCGACCTTCGCTTGCCGTACGGTGCTCCTACCCACTGAGCTATAAATGCACACCGTATAATGTAAATTTCAAGGCCTATACAAAATGGTAACCTGTAGTGACAGCCGGAAGAGCTACCGTCTCTACTGAGCTTCGTTGCGGGACCGAAGTGTCAATGGGACTACCAATGCTCGAAGAAGTAAGACCTTCCACCAGCGAATCATGCTGAATGTCTTTTGGCATTTTGGTGACTCGCTTGGCATGGATGGCGCACAAGTTGGTGTCTTAAAAGAGGCCGACGAGGTAAGCCTCGGACGCTTCTTGAAGGGCCATGACAGCGGACGACTGAAAGCGGAGGTCGGAGTGTCACGGGAACTAAACCCGCGACCTCCGCTTGCCGGACGGTGCTCCTACCCACTGAGCTATAAATGCACACCGTATAATGTACATTTCAAGGCCTATACAAAATGGTAACCTGTAGTGACAGCCGGAAGAGCTACCGTCTCTACTGAGCTTCTTTGCGGGACCGAAGTGTCAATGGGACTACCAATGCTCGAAGAAGTAAGACCTTCCACCAGCGAATCATGCTGAATGTCTTTTGGCATTTTGGTGACTCGCTTGGCATGGATGGCGCACAAGTTGGTGTCTTAAAAGAGGCCGACGAGGTAAGCCTCGGACGCTTCTTGAAGAGCCATGACAGCGGACGACTGAAAGCGGAGGTCGGAGTGTCACGGGAACTAAACCCGCGACCTCCGCTTGCCGGACGGTGCTCCTACCCACTGAGCTATAAATGCACACCGTATAATGTACATTTCAAGGCCTATACAAAATGTTAAAATGTAGTGACAGCCGGAAGAGCTACCGTCTCTACTGAGCTTCGTTGCGGGACCGAAGTGTCAATGGGACTACCAATGCTCGAAGAAGTAAGACCTTCCAAAGCAAATTATGCTGAATGTCTTTTGGCATTATGGTGACTCGCTTGGCATGGATGGCGCACAAGTTGGTGTGTCCAAAGAGGCCGACGAGGTAAGCCTCGGACGCTTCTTGAAAGGCCATGACAGCGGACGACTGAAAGTGGAGGTCGGAGTGTCACGGGAACTAAACCCGCGACCTCCGCTTGCCGGACGGTGCTCGTACCCACTGAGCTACAAATGCACACCGTATAATGTACATTTCAAGGCCTATACAAAATGGTAACCTGTAGTGACAGCCGGAAGAGCTACCGTCTCCACTGAGCTTCGTTGCGGGACCGAAGTGTCAATGGGACTACCAATGCTCGAAGAAGTAAGACCTTCCACCAGCAAATTATGCTGAATGTCTTTTGGCATTATGGTGACTCGCTTGGCATGGATGGCGCACAAGTTGGTGTCTTCAAAGAGGCGGACGAGGTAAGCCTCGGACGCTTCTTGAAGGGCCATGACAGCGGACGACTGAAAGCGGAGGTCGGAGTGTCACGGGAACTAAACCCGCGACCTTCGCTTGCCGGACGGTGCTCCTACCCACTGAGCTATAAATGCACACTGTATAATGTAAATTTCAAGGCCTATACAAAATGGTAACCTGTAGTGACAGCCGGAAGAGCTACCGTCTCTACTGAGCTTCGTTGCGGGACCGAAGTGTCAATGGGACTACCAATGCTCGAAGAAGTAAGACCTTCCACCAGCGAATCATGCTGAATCTCTTTTGGCATTTTGGTGACTCGCTTGGCATGGATGGCGCACAAGTTGGTGTCTTAAAAGAGGCCGACGAGGTAAGCCTCGGACGCTTCTTGAAGGGCCATGACAGCGGACGACTGAAAGCGGAGGTCGGAGTGTCACGGGAACTAAACCCGCGACCTCCGCTTGCCGGACGGTGCTCCTACCCACTGAGCTATAAATGCACACCGTATAATGTACATTTCAAGGCCTATACAAAATGTTAACCTGTAGTGACAGCCGGAAGAGCTACCGTCTCTACTGAGCTTCGTTGCGGTACCGAAGTATCAATGGGACTACCAATGCTCGAAGAAGTAAGACCTTCCACCAGCAAATCATGCTGAATGTCTTTTGGCATTTTGGTGACTCGCTTGGCATGGATGGCGCAAAAGTTGGTGTCTTCAAAGAGGCCGACGAGGTAAGCCTCGGACGCTTCTTGAAGGGCCATGACAGCGGACGACTGAAAGCGGAGGTCGGAGTGTCACGGGAACTAAACCCGCGACCTCCGCTTGCCGGAAGGTGCTCCTACCCACTGAGCTATAAATGCACACCGTATAATGTAAATTTCAAGGCCTATACAAAATGGTAACCTGTAGTGACAGCCGGAAGAGCTACCGTCTCCACTGAGCGTCATTGCGGAACCGAAGTGTCAATGGGACTACCAATGCTCGAAGAAGTAAGACCTTCCACCAGCAAATTATGCTGAATGTCTTTTGGCATTATTGTGACTCGCTTGGCATGGATGGCGCACAAGTTGGTGTGTCCAAAGAGGCCGACGAGGTAAGCCTCGGACGCTTCTTGAAAGGCCATGACAGCGGACGACTGAAAGTGGAGGTCGGAGTGTCACGGGAACTAAACCCGCGACCTCCGCTTGCCGGACGGTGCTCCTACCCACTGAGCTATAAATGCACACCGTATAATGTACATTTCAAGGCCTATACAAAATGTTAACCTGTAGTGACAGCCGGAAGAGCTACCGTCTCCACTGAGCTTCGTTGCGGGACCGAAGTGTCAATGGGACTACCAATGCTCGAAGAAGTAAGACCTTCCACCAGCAAATCATGCTGAATGTCTTTTGGCATTTTGGTGACTCGCTTGGCATGGATGGCGCAAAAGTTGGTGTCTTCAAAGAGGCCGACGAGGTAAGCCTCGGACGCTTCTTGAAGGGCCATAACAGCGGACGACTGAAAGCGGAGGTCGGAGTGTCACGGGAACTAAACCCGCGACCTCCGCTTGCCGGAAGGTGCTCCTACCCACTGAGCTATAAATGCACACCGTATAATGTAAATTTCAAGGCCTATACAAAATGGTAACCTGTAGTGACAGCCGGAAGAGCTACCGTCTCCACTGAGCTTCGTTGCGGGACCGAAGTGTCAATGGGACTACAAATGCTCGAAGAAGTAAGACCTTCCACCAGCAAATTATGCTGAATGTCTTTTGGCATTATGGTGACTCGCTTGGCATGGATGGCGCACAAGTTGGTGTCTTCAAAGAGGCGGACGAGGTAAGCCTCGGACGCTTCTTGAAGGGCCATGACAGCGGACGACTGAAAGCGGAGGTCGGAGTGTCACGGGAACTAAACCCGCGACCTCCGCTTGCCGGAAGGTGCTCCTACCCACTGAGCTATAAATGCACACCGTATAATGTAAATTTCAAGGCCTATACAAAATGGTAACCTGTAGTGACAGCCGGAAGAGCTACCGTCTCCACTGAGCGTCATTGCGGAACCGAAGTGTCAATGGGACTACCAATGCTCGAAGAAGTAAGACCTTCCACCAGCAAATTATGCTGAATGTCTTTTGGCATTATTGTGACTCGCTTGGCATGGATGGCGCACAAGTTGGTGTGTCCAAAGAGGCCGACGAGGTAAGCCTCGGACGCTTCTTGAAAGGCCATGACAGCGGACGACTGAAAGTGGAGGTCGGAGTGTCACGGGAACTAAACCCGCGACCTCCGCTTGCCGGACGGTGCTCCTACCCACTGAGCTATAAATGCACACCGTATAATGTACATTTCAAGGCCTATACAAAATGTTAACCTGTAGTGACAGCCGGAAGAGCTACCGTCTCCACTGAGCTTCGTTGCGGGACCGAAGTGTCAATGGGACTACCAATGCTCGAAGAAGTAAGACCTTCCACCAGCAAATCATGCTGAATGTCTTTTGGCATTTTGGTGACTCGCTTGGCATGGATGGCGCAAAAGTTGGTGTCTTCAAAGAGGCCGACGAGGTAAGCCTCGGACGCTTCTTGAAGGGCCATAACAGCGGACGACTGAAAGCGGAGGTCGGAGTGTCACGGGAACTAAACCCGCGACCTCCGCTTGCCGGAAGGTGCTCCTACCCACTGAGCTATAAATGCACACCGTATAATGTAAATTTCAAGGCCTATACAAAATGGTAACCTGTAGTGACAGCCGGAAGAGCTACCGTCTCCACTGAGCTTCGTTGCGGGACCGAAGTGTCAATGGGACTACCAATGCTCGAAGAAGTAAGACCTTCCACCAGCAAATTATGCTGAATGTCTTTTGGCATTATGGTGACTCGCTTGGCATGGATGGCGCACAAGTTGGTGTCTTCAAAGAGGCGGACGAGGTAAGCCTCGGACGCTTCTTGAAAGGCCATGAAAGCGGACGACTGAAAGCGGAGGTCGGAGTGTCACGGGAACTAAACACGCGACCTCCACTTGCCGGAAGGTGCTCCTACCCACTGAGCTACAAATGCACACCGTATAATGTACATTTCAAGTCCTATACAAAATGGTAACCTGTAGTGACAGCCGGAAGAGCTACCGTCTCCACTGAGCTTCGTTGCGGGACCGAAGTTCCAATGGGACTACCAATGCTCGAAGAAGACATTTTCTCTGAGCAGAGCATCTGAACCACGTTGTATTCACAGAAGTTATTTTCTTAATCCAATAAATTGTTTTGGTTGACCCCATCAAAACCTGAGCGCGCTCTCCTCGGATGCGGCGGGCCAACTGAATGTCTTTTGGCATTATGGTGACTCGCTTGGCATGGATGGCGCACAAGTTGGTGTTTTCAAAGAGGCCGACGAGGTAAGCCTCGGACGCTTCTTGAAGGGCCATGACAGCGGACGACTGAAAGCGGAGGTCGGAGTGTCACGGGAACTAAACCCGCGACCTCCGCTTGCCGGACGGTGCTCCTACCCACTGAGCTATAAATGCACACCGTATAATGTAAATTTCAAGGCCTATACAAAATGGTAACCTGTAGTGACAGCCGGAAGAGCTACCGTCTCCACTGAGCGTCGTTGCGGAACCGAAGTGTCAATGGGACTACCAATGCTCGAAGAAGTAAGACCTTCCACCAGCAAATTATGCTGAATGTCTTTTGGCATTATTGTGACTCGCTTGGCATGGATGGCGCACAAGTTGGTGTGTCCAAAGAGGCCGACGAGGTAAGCCTCGGACGCTTCTTGAAAGGCCATGACAGCGGACGACTGAAAGTGGAGGTCGGAGTGTCACGGGAACTAAACCCGCGACCTCCGCTTGCCGGACGGTGCTCCTACCCACTGAGCTATAAATGCACACCGTATGATGTACATTTCAAGGCCTATACAAAATGTTAACCTGTAGTGACAGCCGGAAGAGCTACCGTCTCCACTGAGCTTCGTTGCGGGACCGAAGTGTCAATGGGACTACCAATGCTCGAAGAAGTAAGACCTTCCACCAGCAAATCATGCTGAATGTCTTTTGGCATTTTGGTGACTCGCTTGGCATGGATGGCGCAAAAGTTGGTGTCTTCAAAGAGGCCGACGAGGTAAGCCTCGGACGCTTCTTGAAGGGCCATAACAGCGGACGACTGAAAGCGGAGGTCGGAGTGTCACGGGAACTAAACCCGCGACCTCCGCTTGCCGGACGGTCCTCCTACCCACTGAGCTATAAATGCACACCGTATAATGTAAATTTCAAGGCCTATACAAAATGGTAACCTGTAGTGACAGCCGGAAGAGCTACCGTCTCCACTGAGCGTCGTTGCGGAACCGAAGTGTCAATGGGACTACCAATGCTCGAAGAAGTAAGACCTTCCACCAGCAAATTATGCTGAATGTCTTTTGGCATTATTGTGACTCGCTTGGCATGGATGGCGCACAAGTTGGTGTGTCCAAAGAGGCCGACGAGGTAAGCCTCGGACGCTTCTTGAAAGGCCATGACAGCGGACGACTGAAAGTGGAGGTCGGAGTGTCACGGGAACTAAACCCGCGACCTCCGCTTGCCGGACGGTGCTCCTACCCACTGAGCTATAAATGCACACCGTATGATGTACATTTCAAGGCCTATACAAAATGTTAACCTGTAGTGACAGCCGGAAGAGCTACCGTCTCCACTGAGCTTCGTTGCGGGACCGAAGTGTCAATGGGACTACCAATGCTCGAAGAAGTAAGACCTTCCACCAGCAAATCATGCTGAATGTCTTTTGGCATTTTGGTGACTCGCTTGGCATGGATGGCGCAAAAGTTGGTGTCTTCAAAGAGGCCGACGAGGTAAGCCTCGGACGCTTCTTGAAGGGCCATAACAGCGGACGACTGAAAGCGGAGGTCGGAGTGTCACGGGAACTAAACCCGCGACCTCCGCTTGCCGGACGGTCCTCCTACCCACTGAGCTATAAATGCACACCGTATAATGTAAATTTCAAGGCCTATACAAAATGGTACCTGTAGTGACAGCCGGAAGAGCTACCGTCTCTACTGAGCTTCGTTGCGGGACCGAAGTGTCAATGGGACTACCAATGCTCGAAGAAGTAAGACCTTCCACCAGCAAATCATGCTGAATGTCTTTTGGCATTTTGGTGACTCGCTTGGCATGGATGGCGCACAAGTTGGTGTCTTAAAAGAGGCCGACGAGGTAAGCCTCGGACGCTTCTTGAAGGGCCATGACAGCGGACGACTGAAAGCGGAGGTCGGAGTGTCACGGGAACTAAACCCGCGACCTCCGCTTGCCGGACGGTGCAGTGAGGGAAGTGTGCGTTTCGGCCCCAATGTGAATGTACCCCAGACACAAACAAAGTATTCAATGATCCATTTATTGGCTTTTAAGGCATGTGCATCGTTACGGCGATATAGAAATGGGGAGGGGTCAGTCACGGGCTCGGTCCACTGATCGGGATCTCGTTGGGTAAGGTCTCTGTCATCCTCTTCCACTGGCTTTTATAGACCGCATAATGGGGCGTGGCATCTCGTATGGGCGTGGCATCTCATATAGGCCTCAGAATAGGTCGACCATCTCACACCTCCCGCGCACACATAAAGTCCGTCCCGGACTTTGGATAGTGGTCGTCCTCATAATAATAGTCCGTTGGTCCCATAATAATGTGTCGTCCTACGATGCGATTCTGCAATTATGTGGACTTTGTTTTGATTTTGAAACGAAAAAAAATTCTAAAACTTACCGCTTTGGATTACCCATAAATCTTACCAGCAATTATTATCCAGAGGAATCGTTTATGAGGTGATATTTTCGATCCATAATAATAATAGTTCTTCTCGGGTAGTAATCTGCAAGTATTCTTGTTGGTGTGAATTTAGAATGGAGGAAATGTCAAGTCGCGAGCTAACGTATCGCGAAACGTTGATAGATCTGCTTCAATGTTGCCTTTCTTGGTTGTGAGAACGGGGTTGTCTTGGCTGTCACATCTGTCTCTGCTCGCTTACACCTGCAACGAAGTGATTGTTAACTTGGGATTAGAGAGTAATTTGTACAAAATGATGAACTAACGCCTTAATAGTCCTTTGTCGCTCCTCCTTTTTCAGCGGAGGTTGTTCCTCGGCGTTTCCTTTCTTTACAATGCCGGGAATTCTTTCTTGTATTCTTCTATCCCGAGGGTGTATAGTTGGTGGTCTTCGATGACCAGTTGGAAGGCCTTGGCAAATTGTATTACTTCTTTCCAATTCTCCAATTTCTCTAAGACTTTCATGTAGCCGATGACGAAAACTCCGTTTCGTGCCCTTGTCAAGGCGACGTTCATCCTCCGCGGTTCTGTGAGATGACCCTTCAAATGAGGGTCGCTTAACGTATCAGATATATTTGTTAAGACTAGGTTGTGGAAGATTGTCAGAGCTGGTGTTTTACCATATCCCTTTATGCTTGGTTGACCTAATTTGGTGACGTGATCCATCTGGATTTGGTTCTGCCTACCACTAATAGGGTCGTATATGATCAAGTGTTCCTTTTTCTGAAGGTACACTTTCCCGCTTTCTGAACAGGGTATAACCTAGGCTTTGTCGAATATTATTCCAGTTTCGGGTTCTAGGAACGCCGACAATAGAGTGCCACCTGGAAGAGTGATTTGAGCTCTTGGTATCTTGTAACATGTACCGTTGAATGGAATCAACTTTACTGCCGTCTCTGGAATTTCAAAACATTGATCTAGAGAACTCGCTTTCTGCTCCTGAATGAAAGATGTTAGGATTGATTTGGGCAATGGGTGATAATAACGACCCCAAAGTCTGTACCCTCACCTGTTCTTGATTTCGTCTCCTTTGGAAATTAGGCTCGGAGACTGACTCTCTTATTGTTGTGAAGATTCCTTCTAAATTGAGGGAGGTATCCGGAGAACTTGGAACTGTGTTGTACGTTGCGTTTTCTTGTGGATTAACGACTTCTCCTGGCTGTAGAGTTAACAACGGGATATTTTCTACTGTGTCGTCTGAACAATGGAGCTCTCCGTTAAAGACTAACGTTGTTTCGGAAGAGTCTTTGTCGACAGAAATGGTTGATTCCGTGCTTGCTACCCAATCAAATACGGAGTCCCACCATTCCCGTGGTGTTACTTTTTGTGGCTCTGGTCCTTGCGCTAGCGTCTCTTCTGTTCCTGGCAGGGTTTCTGCAAATGATAACCATTCGGCTCGAACCGATCGTTGGTTCTTTTTACGTTCGGCAGTTTCACTTGCGGCTGAATGGAAACTGCCGGTTGGCTCGATCTTTTTCGTAGCATTGGTTTGGTTGGATAGCTGTTCAGCACCTAGTCCTGAACCAATGTTAGTACTTGACGAACAACACACAATTGACATAGAATCTGCCGGAGCAGTAACTTGGTTGGGTGGCAGTTCAGTAGCACTTACTGAACTAATGTTAGTACTTGACGAACAACACACGATTGACATAGAATCTGCCAGAGCAGTAACTTGGTTGGGTGGCAGTTCAGTAGCACTTACTGAACTAATGTTAGTACTGTTGTTGTTGTAGATTGCCCGCCGTAGGTCTCCGGCTGGGTAGACGAGGTCTTCTTTGACATGGCTCAGAAAACAATAACCTTACTTACATCATTTATCTAATTACATTATTTCTCTTTCTCTCTCGGGGTTTATTTTTATTTTTATTTTTATTTTTTTTATTATTATTTTTTATTTTTTTTCCCCTTTTTTTTTTTTTTTTTTTTTTTTGAAAGAAAGGAATCACTGGTATAAGAACTTAACAACAGACGTCGGGCTATTCCACAAATCTATACTTCTTAAAAGTGTGTGGTCACAGCGACACGAGAATAAATGACTAGTTGTATGTGGCTCTTCTAAACATTTTGGGCAAAGAGGTGATAGGGCAGCTCCTATTCTGTGTAGGTAGCTGTTAAGGGAACTTGCATAGCCACTACGTAGTTGCGATAATGTTATTTGTTGTTCCCTGGGAAGTTGATTCGTTGATTTATGGATTCTGGGAGGTTTCTTACCTAGAACTGGGTTAGGGGAGCAAGATCTAATGAAATTTCTAACAGTTTCAGTATGTATTCTTTTAAGTGCGGCTTTCTGATCACTGTCTACTAGCATGATTTCTAAGTCCTTGGCATGTTTACGAATAGTTCTAGGTGGTTTTTTTTTTTCATCGACGATGGGAGGGGTGGTTTGGGAGGAGTCTTGCTCTTGCAACGAATTGCTTGGTAAGCATCGTGTTGTGCTCCTTTATGGGTAACATTTCGCTTTCTAGAGCTAAGTGCTCTGTGCCGGCCATTGCTAGGTTTCCTGTTGCTATCCGAATTGCTCTATTTTGGTTTGCCTGTAGTTTTTTCCAGTTCGTCTCGGCCAATTGAGGGGAGTAAATTGGTGCGGCGTAGTTGAGAACGGATCTGGTCATTGTTTTGTAGGTTGCAAGAAGGGTGTTTTTCTGTTGGCCCCATGTTCTTCCTCCGAGGGCACGTAGTATATTCAGTCTTTTGGCCGTTCTCTGTTTAAGGTATTCTGCATGTTGTCGGAAGGTGCCGAGTTGGTCTAAGACGACACCGAGTATTTTGGGTGTTTTAGTTGTCGGCAAAAGGGTTCCGTGGATTTCTACCTTGGGTTCTTTTTTACATTCGCCTGTATGGGTTGTGAAAAGAGTGACCGTAGTCTTTTCCTTGGATATGATCATTTTACGTTGTTCCAATTCTTCTACGAGTTTCGGTAGGAAGTGGTTGATCTGATCTTCACAGGTTTCAATACAGGGGCTTGAGGAGAGAATTGATATGTCGTCGGCGTAGGCTGTCATCTGCGTGTTTCCTGTGGGTTGCGGGAGGTTGTTTATGTAGAGATTGAATAAGAGGGGGCTGAGCACTGCTCCTTGTGGAACACCAGATCTGCATGTGAGACGTCGACTGCTTTTTCCTTGGAAATCTACCTTGATTGTACGGCCTCTTAGGTAGCTGGACATCCATCGGACGATGGCTCTTGGCATATTCGTTTCAGTGAGTTTCTTGCAGAGAAGGGATATGTTCACTAAGTCATATGCTGCAGTGAGGTCAAGGGCGACCATGAGAGTGCGGTCCGGGGGTGGTTTCCGATTGAAGCCGTTTGTTATTTTCCCGGTTATTTCCAGGAGTGCGGTAGTAGTCGAGTGCTCTTTGCGGAATCCATGTTGCCAGTCAGCGATTTGAAAGCCTTCCGCCAGGAATGGTAATAAGACCCGTTCGAATGTTTTGGCTATAGGTGATAGTATTGATATTGGTCTATAGCCGTTCAGGTTGCTGGAGTCCTTTCCTGGTTTAGGTAACATTATCACTCTTGCATCTTTCCATCTGGACGGGATAATACCTGTTTGCAGCGTGTTATTGAAGAGGATGCAGAGGCATTTTCTGAAGTTTTCACCGGCCATTTTGAGTAGTAGAGGGCAGATGCCTTCACTGTCTGGGCATTTGGAACCTTTGGTTTTCTTGATTGCTTCTTCGATCTGTGCCAGGGAAATTTGGGGAGCGTCTGTCCGTTTGAGGCCTTTAATTAGTCGTGTTGTGCTTCTTGCTGATTTGTCGACCTCTTTAGGGGCTTGTTTAGCTAATTTTCTGGCAAAAGCGTTTGAGGCAGATGTTGGGCATAGACTTTTCCCGTCGTGGGTGATGGTCAAGTGCGTCGGTTTTATTGATTTGCCGTCGATAGCCTTTATCGTTTTCCAGAGTTTGTTGCCCGGTTCGTTGTGGCTAATTTCAGATATGTACTTTTCCCAAGCCTTTTCGAGGTTGATGCGGAAGGAGATTTCGGCCATTATTGAGGGGAGTGAGGGGTCCGTAGGATTGTCCCTCCTCATTTGGTCCCGTTCTGTAATCAGCTTCTTCACATCTTCGCTCAAGTGAGGCGTGTATTTTGGCACCTTTCCACGGGGAATGTTGTTCTTAGCCGCTTTGGTCAAGGTGGTGGTCAGGAATTTGTGCATCTGAACTGAGTTGCCGGCGAATGGGAAATCCATGAGAATCTTGTTGATGTCCCTTTCGAAGCCTTCCCAATTCGCTTTGTTGTAATTTGTATAACAACGTGCGTTTGAGATGTTGGATGGCTGTGTTTCGACGTCAATCAGGCATGGGAGGTGGTCAGAGTTCATTCTGTTGATTGTTGACCAGTTGCGGAAGAGGATGACAGAGACCTTACCCAACGAGATCCCGATCAGTGGACCGAGCCCGTGACTGACCCCTCCCCATTTCTATATCGCCGTAACGATGCACATGCCTTAAAAGCCAATAAATGGATCATTGAATACTTTGTTTGTGTCTGGGGTACATTCACATTGGGGCCGAAACGCACACTTCCCTCACTGGTAGCAGCGAGTGGCTGACCTAGTCGCGAATAGGTCAGTCACCGCCTCTCTCTCTTTCAACCCCCCTTTTTTTCCACACTATTCTCCGTTTCCAAGTCACGGTTTCTCTCCTTTTTTTTCTCTTTAATCCCCCCGTTTTTTTTTCTTTTCTTCTGTCAGAAATCTCAATACTCTGAAGTTTCATTTGATTGCTGCTCCGTTGTTTTCTCTTTTCTTTTTCGTCAATATGCTTAATTCATACTCTGAAGTCTAAAGTTTCATTTGATTACTGCTCCGTTGTTTTTCTCTTTTCCTTTTCGTTAATATGTTTAATTCATTCGATGTTTTGATGTTATTAATATGTTTAACAAAATACTCTATTAATAAAAATAATAATAATAATAAACACAAAAAACGGGAGACCGACTGATCACCGGTCTCCCGGGGAAAAAGTAGGAATACGCTTGTTAAAGGAAGCAGTAGAAGAGCCAGCAGAGCTCTAGTCAGCGCGACGGCAGGGGCCTCCCGTCAGAGAAGTAACCCGGTCCTTGGAAATCGGACCGAAGGACCGCGAGTTGAGATTAACCGATCAGTTTTAAGGAATAAGAGAAAAGGCGCAATTCAGAAGTATCCCGAGGGCACCGAAGCCCCGTCGACGTAGTTTCCCGGTCGAAGAGAAAAACCCAGCAATGGCTGAAGATGCGGCACAGTACCCGCCCGAGGAGAACCGACCGAAGGAGAACGGAACAGTTCCGGTTAGTAAATATATAGTTTCCCAATTGAAACGTCAATTGAGGTGAGAAGCGACGACAGCAGACTCGTCAGGTTGGTGGAAGTCAGTCCACAGGCAAGTTTTAAAGCGTGGTGTTTTTTCTTTCGAATTGTATTCATGTCTCGAGTCTGTCTTTTTTTTGTACCCATGTTCCACATGGTTACGCAACCCAACCGAATATCTTTCAAGGCCTGGCTGCCCTTTAAAAAATAAGAGAAAAGGAAAAAAAAAGAGTATTCGACGATGCAACGATATTTAAGAAGGCATTTCTTGATTTTTTTCTTTCTTTTACAAAAATAGACGAATTATACAAACAAAAAAACCAATTATTAACCAGATCGTCAAATAATGTTGTACGCAGATGATATGAAATTATTTAGATCTTTCAAGAAATCAGACAATCATCAGTTCTTACAGCTCGCCATAGAATTAGTGAACGAATGATCGAACACTTGGTTATTATGCCGTTTAACAGAAATTTTGGTTTTCTCTCTTTTCTAAAAAAAAAAAAAGAATTTGAAATAGATGGAGACCGACTGTCCACCTGTCTCCGGGGAAAAACAAGAGTTTTAAGATGTTTGAAAGGAAGCAACAGAAGAGCCAAAGAGGCTCTAGTCACCCGGCGGCACTGAAGAGATCCCATATGAAGGGAGAAGTAGCAGAGTCCCGCCCGAGAGACGATCGAAGGACCGTCAGTTAAAGGAGAACCGGTCAGTAATAATACATTGAATTTTAGATTTAGATTCTGGTTGAAGAACCACTTTTCGAGGCTTGCTTAGTGCAACATGTGTCTCAAGTTGAGTTTGAGTAATCCATCAGGTCGAGCTCTATAGTCGCCGCTAACTGGTTAATTTTGATAATTTTCTGCTGATCCACGGGATTATCTTTTTAAAGTTAAATAGAAATCTTGTAGCGTTCCGACGAATGACTGTAGAATCCTAAGTTTTTTTCTGTTTTCGTCTTTTTTGTGAATACCGTAAGGGCACGCATCTCTCAACCTTCGCTGTGACATGTTGAATATATGCTCAAAGTTTAAAAAAAAAAACGATGTTTTGATGTAGTTAGGGTATGACTATCCCTTTTTTTTTTCGTTTATGGAACTATAATACATTTTCGCTCAAGATTTTCTCGTTGTCCTCAACAATCTCTCGAGTTTGCACAAAATAGCATTAATAACACACAAAGTGCATTGAAACTCCACCAAGTATAGCTCGGGATCTTACCTTTTGATATAAAACTTATTGTAAAAATGTCAAGGGAAAACTTAAATTTTTATAAGCCGTAAACTTCCGATTTGTAAGCTTGCTTAATACCCTAAGACTATTGTAAGCATACGTTGAGATGATCGAGATGAGAGTTAAATTGATTTAATGTGGAAGCAATTATGAATTTATGACAAAATGTTTCGAATATACATTTGACGACTATATACATTCATTTGCGCGAATCTATCTGAAACCTATTGGCGATTTCTTGTTTTCCAAGTTCGTTATTTGATCTTGAGCAGATGTGTGTGGCTTTCGTTCCTCATCTTTCTAGTCTAAACTCTATCACTGTTCTCAGGAGTTTGGCACTTCTGTTGTTGGTCGCCTTTTCCGTGATCCGGAAGAATTCTTGTTCTTCCTCTGTCAGCTCGTGGAGTTTTCCGGCCTTTTTGAGCTCCGCCAGCTTTTTCCTGTTATTGCAGTAGTTCTGTACGTCCCTTTGGTCCATTTCGTTCAATCTCGGACTCTGCTGCATGTCTTCAAGTATCTCGCCTAGGTCAAACGGCGTCCTCAAGGAGTCTTCCACAGCTTGGTCGCCGACGAAGCGGAGAGGTGATATTTCTTCTTCGTCTGTGTTTTGCTGCAAGATCGTCTCCACTGTTCTCGCGAATTGACCACAAGCGTGGTTTGTCACGCAAATGACCATCACTTTTTGGCCCTGTTTGGCCGCTTCCAGTGCTAGGACTGCACTAGTCCAGGTTTTGCCTGTCCCATAAGCAGCCTGGACCATTGAGATGGGCGTGTCGGATAGGCCTATTTCGACGGCCAACCTTCAATTCAATTCTTTATTCCGCTTGAAACTAAACATAATGTTAAGTGACGAAGCAGATTACACTGTCACAAGAGAAAGTGAATTCAGTGAAGGTTATGGCAAGTGAGATCTAAATATGACAAGAACAATGAGGAACATTTCATTTTAGGAAAATAGGAAAGCACCCAAAAAGCAAAGCTTGTATCTTCAGTTATGAACTATTCGTCGGCAATTAAGAACTATTCATCCGCAATAATAATTTGAAATTCCAAAAATTCAACTCACTCTTTATCATTCTAGAGCTAACCGAGAACATAAGCAAATGGAAAAAATGAGGAGAAACCTTTGTTCGTCGGTTAGTTTTCTTCCGTAGTCACCCGACCATTCTGTCTGGTTTCTTTTCCAGTTGTCCGGCAGGTTGCTCAAGAAGACAGGCGGCGTCTCCATCGTTGTCATGTTGCTGTAAACCTTTTCCAAAATTGCTTCCGCCGTTGATATTGGTGTTATGTTCGTCATCGGTGTTTTGCAGATGATTTTGAAAGTTGGGTCAAGTAAGTCCGAAGTTTTCACCAATGTTTAACTTGCGATGACCGACTTTTTTTGGCCAACAAGTTGATGGATTCTTGAGCTGTTCCACCCTGTTGCATCCAGCCTGAATGTTAATTGGTGTCTCTGCCTGTTCAGCGATGATTGGCTTATGACGAGGTTTTCGATTCCTTTGGCTCCGACTATGGCCGCTCGTATCTGCCGTTTCTCGTTCCATCCATTTTCTTGTAGGACGTCCTCCCTTGTCCATTCGAAGACTGTTGCGAACTTTGTAGAGTGGATTACGTTCAGTTTCACTCGGTGCCAATTGTAGTCCTCGACAGCCATGGCAGCGTGTGTTATCAGTGTTGCCCCCAGTTTGAAGGCATGTCCCATCGTCTCTATAGCCAGTTTGCGGTTTTCTTCAAACCCCTTGAATGTGGAAATCCTATCTTTGAAAAGGTCCAATTCTTGGGCTGACGCTTTCTGGATGTGCGTGGGTTTGACTCCTGATCGCACCAAAACGGGCCACTCTGTTTGTATCTCATCTGTTTTGTACAAATTACTCTCTAATCCCAAGTTAACAATCACTTCGCTGCAGGTGTAAGCGAGCAGAGACAGATGTGACAGCCAAGACAACCCCGTTCTCACAACCAAGAAAGGCAACATTGAAGCAGATCTATCAACGTTTCGCGATACATTACTACCCGAGAAGAACTATTATTATTATGGATCGAAAATATCACCTCATAAACGATTCCTCTGGATAACAATTGCTGGTAAGATTTATGGGTAATCCAAAGCGCTAAGATTTAGAACTTTTTTTTTTCGTTTCAAAATCAAAACAAAGTCCACATAATTGCAGAATCGCATCGTAGGACGACACATTATTATGGGACCAACGGACTATTATCATGAGGACGACCACTATCCAAAGTCCGGGACGGGCTTTATGTGTGCGCGGGAGGTGTGAGCTGGTCGACCTATTCTGAGGCCTATATGAGATGCCACGCCCATACGAGATTTTCAATTTCAATTTAAACGCTTTATCAAGATCAACAAGCCACATTGGGAAATCATCGATTATGGGATCTGAGCGTTGAGCGGAGGTTGAGCGAGGCAAGGAGTAGCAATCAAAGTGCTATTCTTCCTCTTCTGTCGCTCATCATGGCGCTACGATCCCGGAGCGCCAAATCTTCTCGGGAAAGGACTCTCACAGACGAGGGAAGAGACGGTGCGGGGAGCAACCGCTTACTGAGGGAGAAGCATACGAGATGCCACGCCCTATTATGCGGTCTATAAGAGCCAGTGGAAGAGGATGAAAAGCTTGCCCTTACCCAACGAGATCCCGATCAGTGGACCGAGCCCGTGACTGACCCCTCCCCATTTCTATATCGCCGTAACGATGCACATGCCTTAAAAGCCAATAAATTGATCATTGAATACTTTGTTTGTGTCAGGGGTACATTCACATTGGGGCCGAAACGCACACTTCCCTCACTACATTCACATTGTGGCCGAAACGCACACTTCCCTCACTTGTGAGATGGTCGACCTATTCTGAGGCCTATATGAGATGCCACGCCCATACGAGATGCCACGCCCTATTATGCGGTCTATAAGAGCCAGTGGAAGAGGATGAAAAGCTTGCCCTTACCCAACGAGATCCCGATCAGTGGACCGAGCCCGTGACTGACCCCTCCCCATTTCTATATCGCCGTAACGATGCACATGCCTTAAAAGCCAATAAATGGATCATTGAATACTTTGTTTGTGTCAGGGGTACATTCACATTGGGGCCGAAACGCACACTTCCCTCACTACATTCACATTGGGGCCGAAACGCACACTTCCCTCACTTGTGAGATGGTCGACCTATTCTGAGGCCTATATGAGATGCCTCGCCCATACGAGATGCCACGCCCTATTATGCGGTCTATAAGAGCCAGTGGAAGAGGATGAAAAGCTTGCCCTTACCCAACGAGATCCCGATCAGTGGACCGAGCCCGTGACTGACCCCTCCCCATTTCTATATCGCCGTAACGATGCACATGCGTTAAAAGCCAATAAATGGATCATTGAATACTTTGTTTCTGTCTGGGGTACATTCACATTGGGGCCGAAACGCACACTTCCCTCACTCTATTATGATTTATCTCAAGAATTTTTTTACTCTCTTTCCCATAGAATATCTTATGAGCACACTTCGACTGACTCATTCATCTTAGAACTTGCGCTGTTTTTCGTTCTCTCGCACTGCTTGTTGTTTACGTCGTAGTTTTAGAGTGAGTTCGTAAACGAAACAATGAGCTCACGCTCTCTTGTGCGACCTTTTAATTTCTTCTGTGTTAATTACACTGAGAAAAGCGAAAGTTTATTTTGCAAAATCACACGGAAACTTTAATCCAATTTTTCTTTAATCCAATAAATTACTCCCCTCTGTCCAATAAATTACCCATAAAACCTTTTTTGATGTAAAAATATTTTTCGATGTAAAAAATAAGCGACTATAATTGTAAGTTTGATTGGACGGCTAAATTAGATTAGAGCCCAAAGATCTTCGAAGAGGTGAGATATTTTCAAGAGCTGAAGGGTGTCAGAAGTGGTTGTAGGTCTCCTCCCCTCGCCTTCACATGACTCGTCTAGTCTTCCTTGAGTCTCCTCCCCTCGCCTTCACATGACTCGTCTAGTCTTCCTTCACACAGAGAAAAATTGATCAGTTTTGATACATTTTCTGAACAATATAAAGGGGACGATGTGCGTAATGCCCTTTATATTGTTCAGTCTGTAGTAAAACTCGCCCCACCTAGCGCTAATTCGCGAACTGCGAAACTGTTCAGTTGGAATTACCGACACTTTGTACCGCGTCACTTTGTATACGACACTTTGTACCCGACACTTTGTACCCCGTCACTTTGTACCGCGACACTTTGTACCGCGACACTTTGTACCGCGACACTTTGTACCCCGTCACTTTGTACCGCGACACTTTGTACCGCGACACTTTGTACCGCGACACTTTGTACCCAAGGAAATTTTAAGACACTGTTTCGTTTGTAGTTTGTAGTTTTTTTGTATTTTTGTTATTTAAGCTTGTTTTCTTTACATTTAATTGTTCCGTTTGTAGTTTTTTTTTGTATTTTTATTATTTAAGCTTGTTTTCTTTACATTTAATTGTTCCGTTTGTAGTTTTTTGTATTTTTATTATTTAATCTTGTTTTCTTTACATTTAATTGTTCCGTTTGTAGTTTTTTTGTATTTTTATTATTTAAGCTTGTTTTCTTTACACTTAATTGTTCCGTTTGTAGTTTTTTTTGTATTTTTATTATTTAAGCTTGTTTGCTTTACATTTAAGTGTTCCGTTTGTAGTTTTTTTTGTATTTTTATTATTTAAGCTTGTTTTCTTTACACTTAATTGTTCCGTTTGTAGTTTTTTTTGTATTTTTATTATTTAAGCTTGTTTGCTTTACACTTAATTGTTCCGTTTGTAGTTTTTTTTTTGTATTTTTCTTATTTAAGCTTGTTTGCTTTACATTTAAGTGTTCCGTTTGTAGTTTTTTTTGTATTTTTATTATTTAAGCTTGTTTTCTTTACACTTAATTGTTCCGTTTGTAGTTTTTTTTGTATTTTTATTATTTAAGCTTGTTTGCTTTACATTTAAGTGTTCCGTTTGTAGTTTTTTTTGTATTTTTATTATTTAAGCTTGTTTTCTTTACACTTAATTGTTCCGTTTGTAGTTTTTTTTGTATTTTTATTATTTAAGCTTGTTTGCTTTACACTTAATTGTTCCGTTTGTAGTTTTTTTTTTTGTATTTTTCTTATTTAAGCTTTTTTGCTTTACATTTAAGTGTTCCGTTTGTAGTTTTTTTGTATTTTTATTATTTAAGCTTGTTTTCTTTACACTTAATTGTTCCGTTTGTATTTTTTTTGTAATTATATATTCTTTAAGCTTCTTTTTCCCTTTTAGTTGTTTTGTTTGTAGTTTTTTGTATTTTTAATATTTAAGCTTCTTTTTGGCATTCAATTGTTCCGTTTTAAGTTTTTTCGTTTTTTAAGCACATGATCTGGTCTCATTAGGTAAATTGTTCCAAAAATTAACTACTCTAGATGTTGAGATGTTAGAACGCCAAGCTGATCGAATTATTGGTTCGATTAGTGCATCCTTTAGATCTAGTACTATAAACGTGGTTGTTGAACAAAAACATAGAGCAAGGATCGGTTGACGTTAACCGATTTAATATTTTGTACGTCATGAGTAAATCTGCAATAAAAACTTGAAACTTGAAAAAAAAAAACTTGAAAGATGCATAAGTCGATTACCAAGAGAAACTATTGTTCCCTCCTCTAAACTGAGACATGCGTAACTTCTTGTGTTATAACTAGGTTATTCACCGAACTAGCATCCAGTTTTTTTTTCAATTGAAACGCTTTATCAAGATCAGCAAGCCACATCGGTAATATAACATCATCGATTATGGAATCTGTTGCGACATGTGACGACTCCACTCCTCAGCGTTCTCTTCCATCCTTGGGAATTGGGGACTAACGGCTTTGACAAAGTAGTCCCTCCATAGTAGTAGTAGTAGTAGATTGCCCGCCGTAGGTCTCCGGCTGGGTAGACGAGGTCTTCTTTGACATGGCTCAGAAAACAATAACCTTACTTACATCATTTATCTAATTACATTATTTCTCTTTCTCTCTCGGGGTTTTTTTTTTCTTCTAGACCGAGCCCACGAGACTGTTTCGTATGATCGACAACTGCAGTGTTTGGCCGGCCT
This sequence comes from Allodiplogaster pararmata, assembly GCA_964056735.1. Classification (NCBI taxonomy): domain Eukaryota; kingdom Metazoa; phylum Nematoda; class Chromadorea; order Rhabditida; family Diplogasteridae; genus Allodiplogaster; species Allodiplogaster pararmata. The sequence continues at coordinate 32,856,759 of OZ057404.1, read as the reverse complement.
GCTCAAACCCATTGAACCAAACCTGCCCTGTAGTTTACTCAGGCTGTTCAGACCGTATGCCTAAGCCTCAGGCAAGGTTAACAGAGTGGAATATTTTATTTATTTTTTTTTCGTGCCCTAGTACATTCCCAGCAATATTTTTCATTATTTCGTGCCCTAGTACATTCCCAGCAGTATAACTTCACTGTTTGATCGATACCAGATACATAGTAACTGGTTGGCGATGCTATGCAGAACAATCATATATCGCTATTTAAATATCAATATTTAGATTTTAAGTTGAGATGAGATAAACTTTAAGTTGAGATGAGAGAGAACTAGAGAGAGAGAGGTTTCATGTGTACTCTGAGTACTGATTGTGTCAGTACTGGTAGAGAATTTCGTTAAACTCTCCCAAATATCAGCTCTCATTACATATCAAGCTTTTCTCTCTCTGTGATTATGTCTTTCTTACTCCCATTCTTTCTTCCTTCTTCTCTCTCTCATTATCCTATCAATCAACTCTTTCTTGCAATGCACACTTACCAGATGTCCCTTTTCACTACGATCATAAGAGATGAACACTTCTGTAGAAGGCATACTTAATGAATTATGTGGACAACGAATGTCATTTTATGAAAATTAAATCATATAAAGTTTTTATTTATATGTATATAGTTTGAAAGAGGCAAAAAATAGTATTCCGTAACCATTTCCAAACTTCCTGTTTTGTCGCGGACTACTCATTAAAAAGAGTTACTCCAGCCTCATTAAAAAACTTCAATCTTGCTTCAAACTTGATATCAACATTTGTACACATTGTCTTCGGTTTCGATTGTAATGATGAGCAGAACAAATTGTGTTTCTTGACAAAAAATCTGAATGCAATCGTTTTGAATGCAATTTCAGGAACGACTTTGAAAATTTTGTTCCGAGTGTTTTTTTTCTGATTTCAGGAATGAAAAAAATGAATGTTCTGTGTGTAGTGGGATGCCAGAATGTCATTCAATTTTCAATTTTATTACGTGAAAACATTACATGCAGCGACG
>OZ057404.1:32580792-32855531 GCA_964056735.1 Allodiplogaster pararmata | reverse complement strand
AATTTAAAAAAGAAGAAAAAAAAGAAAAGAAAGAAAAGCAAAAAAGAAAAAAAGAAGAAAAAAAAAGAAAATAAGAAAAAAATAAGAAAAAGTTCCAAAAAAATAAAATAGTAAGAAAAAATAGGAGAGACTAGAAATGTGTGGCTCGTGTTGGAGCCACAGCCCGAGATACTCATGATCCATTCTACTAGACAAGGATGGACTACAATGGGCGAGAAACAACAACAACCCACTAGCCTCGCACCTCCAGTATTTTCTTGAACCTTCGCCACAAGCCTCTGTCCCCTCCCAACGACACCAGTCTCGGCCACACACCTCCACTAGCCTCAGCCCCACCCAACGACACCAGTCTCGGCCACGAACATCCACCAACAGCCTCTGCCACTAACCTCCACCATCGTTCTTTTTCATGAAGCTACGCCACAAGCCTCCGCCTCCAGCCTCTGCCACCACCCAACGTTACCAGTCTGGGCCACAAACCTCCACCGCCAGCCTCCGTAACCAGGTTTTTTAGGAACCCTACGCCACCAGCCTCCAGCCTCTGCCACCACCCAACGCCACCAGTCTGGGCCACAAACCTCCACCATCAGCCTCAGTCACCACTCTTTTCATGAACCTATGCCACCAGTCTTCTCCGCAAGCTTCCGCCACAATGCTCCACCACCAGCCTCTGTTATTAGCCTCCGTCACCACCTTCTTCATGAAGCTACGCCACAAGCCTCCAGCCTCTGCCACCTACCTCCGCCAACAGACTCGGCCACTAACGTCCACCAGCCTCCGCAACCACCAGTCTTCATGAAGCTCCGCTACAAGTCTCGGCCTCCAGCATCTGACACCACTCAACGCTCCCTGCCTCCGACACCAGTCTCTGCCCCAAACCACTTCCCTTAGAAGCCTAGAAAAAAAAGAAAAAAGAGAAAAAATACAACAAAACAATAAAAAAGAAAAAAGAAAAAAATAAGGGAAAAAAAAGGAGAAAAGAAAGAAAACAATTTAAGAGACTACGAATGCATGACTCTTTAAGCTTAGTTTAATATAAAAAGAGGCGATTTCGCTGCCATGTTCTTTCCGTACTTTCGGCAGAGCCCCTTCCCCCTCCCCCCTCCCCCCCTAGGGCCCCTACCCCCTTGTTTAGGTAGGGCCCTCTTCCTCCCCCCTTCCCCCTGTAGGGCCCCCCCCCTCCCTTCCCTGCCTTTCCTTTCCCCAGAATTTATAAAGATAATTTAAAAAGAAAGGAAAAGACAAGAAAGAGAACAAGTACAGAAAAATTTAATAGAGCCAGGCCGTGTTTTAGGGGAGCAGAGCAGTGCGGCAGTAAGCGTCCTACCTAACCAGTGGCCGGTTTCAAGAACATCTTTTGTACGTATGTTATGTACCTTTCCTTGTAGTCCAAAGATTCCAGAGATGATAAATATATAGTCCGAGTAGAGTAGAGTCCAAATATAAATATAGTTCAATCCAGCCAATCTAATTCTTAGTCTCGCTCTCTTACGCGATACGCATCGCGCGCGAGAGGCAGATCATTCTTGCACACAACACCTCCCCCTTGAGATAAATATCATTATCTCAAAAGATAGGCATATCATAGCCCACCCTCACTTGGGAAGTAAAAAATCTTCAAATTTCTCTCGTAACCATGAAGAGAAAACAACAAGTCAAAGCATAAACCATATTGCTATTATTTTACAATATTAGAGCAATATAGTTTGCATAGAAATTAAACAAACAAACAAACATGGCAACATTTTATCAATTCTATATACATATGTTGCCTAGACTCGATGCTCGAATCTAATAAAACTTCTTGTGAGGATTGACCTCCAGTCGCACCGGCGCCTTTATAGCCCTTTTTGGTCGACTGTGTGAACTGGCACCAGGTTGTGCTTCGTTCGTTTGGGTTGAGACAGGGTCTCTGACAATTCTCGGAAAGAGGGTTCATCACTTCTGTGGTTTGGCTCCGCTCTTTCTGTTTCTGACTCATTATCTTTTTCTGTAACCAACCCAAAGGCTTCGCTCAGTATGTGCAGAGGCAAGCATGATATCTTGATTTCCTCTGTCACATTTCCCATACTTAGGGTGAGCTGATTACTATGAGCTTTGATTTTTCTGCCTTGATCTAGCAATACCCAATAAGCAACCTTGCCTTGTTTTGCAACTATTTCTCCAGTTTGCCAGTATACGTCGTTCTTAGGCACGCCGATTTTGTATTTCACTCGATCTCCAACGGAGAACTTTTTCGGCTTCACTCCGTGATACTTATCGAACTGTGCTTTCATTTTCTGGTCAACTTCCTGATAATTTTGACAAGGCTTCAGCAAATCAACTCTTCCTCTTATCTGTCTTCCGATGAACAGCTGCGCAGGGCTTTTTCCTTCCTCGCATTAGCCATTCGGGTTCTTTCTGTAGTGAAACAAGAAAGAGTGCAAGATTTCCGCTGTGGGCATTTCTCTTTTCATCTTGATCAAACTTCTTTTGAATGTATCTACGAACCTTTCTGCATGTCCGTTCGACTGTGGATGATACAGTGGGCTTGTAATATGTCTGACACCATTTCTCACACAATAGTTTTTGAACAACGCCGATGTGAATTGCGTTCCATTGTCTGTCACGACTACTTCAGGAAGCCCATACCGAGCAACACAGGATTCCAACGCGCGTACCGTAGCGGTAGCCGTCATGCTGTTCGTTGATAGAATTTCTGGCCATTTGCTAAAAGCATCTACCATTATGAGATAACTTTCTCCATCGATTGGTCCTGCATAATCCAGATGGACTCTTTGCCAGGATCTGGTTGCCTTTGGCCAAGGTTCCAATGAAACTTTAACGGGATTCTTCGAGCTGTTCGCGCATCTTTCGCAACTTTTCACAACTCCCTCAATATCACCGTCGATACCATTCCAATAACAAATGCTTCTTGCCATTGCTTTCATTCTCACCATTCCTGGATGTCCTGCATGCAGCTCTTTCAAAACCAGTTTTTGAAGTGTGACTGGTATCACAACCCTTTCAGCCGACATCAGGCACTCTCCCACTATTGAAAAAGTGTCTCTTCTTCTGTAGAGAGGTAAAATGTCCTTGGAAACTTTCTTGGGCCATGCGTCTTTCTTGTGCCATGTCATGACCTTTGTCAGGGTAAGATCCTTCTGAGTTTCTCGACGTACATCTTCAGCTGTCAATGGTAGGGCTCTTATGTCACGCTTGAACAAGCTCATGACGTCTTCATCGACCTGAATGCTCGCGATGACTACGTCTTCATCTGGGGACGGACAATTTGCGATCAATCTCGAAAGCGCATCCGCGTATCCAAAACTGTTCGTGCTCACATACTCAATCCGAAAGTCATACGCGACTAGCATCGTTGCCCATCTCTGAAGCCTATTCGCCGTATGGACGGGTACTCCTGTCTTGGAACCGAAAATTGCCAAGAGTGGCTTATGATCGGTTTGTAGGGTAAATCGCCGTCCATATATGAACCGGTGGAACTTCTTTACGGCAAAGATCAATGCTAGACCTTCCTTGTCAATTTGCCCATAGTTCCGCTCCGCTGGTTTCAATGCTCTTGAAGCATGGAAAATAGCCTTCATTGCTCCATTAGACGCTCTGTGCATCAAAACTGCACCGATTCCGTGACCGCTGGCATCAGCAGCCACGAAAATCTCTTTACTTGGGTCGTAATGGACCAGACTCAAATCTGTTTCTAGCACTTCGAGGATCTTCTTGAACGCGTTCTGACATGTCTCAGACCACGTCCACTCCACGTCTTTCCTCAACAAATTGTCTAGTGGTGCTCTCAGTTCATGCAATCCGGCTATGAACTGTCCGTAATACGTCACCATTCCGAGGAACGACCTCAGGGTAGCTACATCTGTAGGTGCGGGCATCAATCGAATCGCATCGATTTTGTTCGGATCCGGTTTCCTGCCACCTTTATCCACAATGAACCCGAGATATTTGATGCTTGTACTGCCGAACTTGCACTTCTCCAGCTTCAGCTTGAATCCGAAATTAGAGATCCGACTTAATACTCCCCTCAAGTTATCATCGTGTTCTTTCTTTGTCTTCCCCATTATTATGAGGTCGTCCAAATAGGCCACGGCACCTTCACTTCCTGCCAACATTGTATCCATCACTTGTTGGAAGATTCCTGGGGCCGACTTCACTCCGAATGGTAACCTTTCGTACCGGTAAAGTCCTTTGTGCGTGTTGATACCGCACATTTCCTTTGCTTTTTCATCAAGCTCAACTTGCAGGTAAGCATCGGCAAAGTCAATCTGACTAAAAAGTTTGCCACCGTTCAGCCCAGCGAATATCGTCTCCGGCAGAGGTAGTGGATGAGCATGAAGCTCTATCGCCTCGTTCAACCCGGTGGAAAAATCGGCACAGAGCCTTGTGCTTCCATTCGCTTTCTCCACCACTATAATGGGGGCAGCCCATTTGGCTGTGTCGACCTTCCTGATGACATTCAATTTTTCTAGCCTGTCCAGTTCCTTTTCCACTTTAGTTATGCTTGCGAGGGGTACCGGTCTTTTATTCCTGAAGACTGGCTGAGCTCCTTCTTTGAGCTTTAACGTTGCCTTTACCTTTGTGCAAAGGCCCAGTCCTTCTTCAACTATTCCCGGATATTCCTTCTTTATCCACTCTTCATACTCTTTAGTAGACTGCGGCTCCTTATTCATGACTTTCCATACATTCGAAGTTGCGTCTCTAGTCCAATTCAACTTCAGAACTTCCAGTTGTGAAATGAAGTCTTTTCCGAGGAGTCTGAGTGGCGCTGTGGTAACGTGAACGTACCCTTGTGCGCATTTTCCATTGACTTCCAAGTTTGCCTTGAACTTTCCTACAATCATTAGTGGCGTTCCATTTCCGCAAATTGGTTTGAAATCCGAAAGTGAACACTCCGGTTCTCCAATGTCCTTCCAGATTTCCTTCGAGATGAATGTCAGATCTGCTCCCGTATCAACCTGTAGTCTAACGGCTTTCCCATTCATCTGCATTTCTATCTCAAAATCTTCTGACTTCACTTTCATCACTCTGATTGAATTCATTGACTGCTTGCTTCTTTTCTCTTTTGGCTTATTCTTACACATCGTGCTCTTGTGGCCCTTTTTTCCACAAGCCAAACATTCTTTGTTTAGGAAGAAACATTCATTGCTGTGTGATACTCCACATCGACTGCATTTCTCTTTCCGTTGCTCATCGAACTGTTTCTTCCTTCCTTTCTCCGATGGATTCCGTTGTTGATTCTTTTTCACATAATTGAGTTGAGATGTTCTACCTTGCGTTTGGACTGCCATTGACTCTTGATGTAATGAATGCAATCGATCACATTCATCCAGCAGTGTTTCCATACTTGTCTCTTCGTTCTTTCTCAAAACACTCAACAGGTGGAAACGCGTTTCTTCAAATTGAGGTAGATCAATAGAAGTAAGGAACATCATTGTCTTGAATTGTTCCACTTTAATGTCTTTCACTTGTGCACTTTCCACTGCTCTGTTTATTGTGCTTGCCATCACTCTCAAATCATCAGTATGTGATTTACTCATTCTCATGTTCAGCATCTTCAATCTTTTCTCAAAGATTGTGCTTTTGTCTCCGAACATTTTCTTGAGTTTCTCAACCGTCTCTTTCAGAGTATATTTGCTTGCCTTGTGTGGAGCGATTGTATCCATGTATCGATTTTCCACAGAGAAATTCACATGCCTCAGCAACATTCTTACTTTGGCATCTTCTTCCAAAGCTTCAGCATCCTTTTCAGTACCGCCCAAAATGTTATAATATATAGGGTTATTGAAAATAACTTTTTTCAAAGATAAAATTCAAAGCTCAAATTTTCACAGAAGTTTTTTTGGGTGTCTGTACCGTACCGGACGTCGTTTTGAGTGATTTTTTATTTATCTCCAGGAAAAACACCGAAATTGGTATATCTTCCATTTTTCAGTTTTTCTCCATGATTTTTTTTAGTTGATTTTTTTTGTTTACCGAACTTCATTCATAAAAATTTTGTTTCAAGTCATGGTTCGAACTGTTGGACATCGAAATACAAGTAAAAGAATGCAAGAAGCTGTTGTTGCTGGGACGAAACAGGGCCGGTCACAGAGCGAGCTCGCTCAGCAGTTCGGGGTAACTCAGAGCGCTATCTCCCATATCCTCCGGCGTTTTCGAACCCTGGTAAACGAATTTTCTACAACTGAATAACTTTGGAACACAAAAAAATTGCAGGGACGAGTCATCGTGAAGACAAGTTCGGGGAGACCCCGCGTAACTTCGAGGTAGATGGACCGAAGCATCCTGCGCGCATCTCGCGAAGACCCGAAACGCACTGCTACAGACATTCAAGCTATCATATCAACGCCCGCGACTCCTGCTCCTTCAATAACTACCATCAAACGCCGTTTGCAAGCCGCTGGACTGAATGGAAGGCGGCCTGCAAAGAAGCCTTTCATCAGCGAAAAAATCGTAAAGTTCGAGTTCAGTGGGCTAAGGATCACCTCAGTTGGACACGCCATGAGTGGTCTCAGATTGTTTGGAGCGATGAATCCAAGTTTAATATGTTCTGCAGTGACGGTCTGAGGTGGGTAAGACGTCCAGCGGGCAAGCGTTTCCTGCCGCAATACCAGTCGCTCACAGTCAAACATGGCGGTGGTTCTGTGATGGTCTGGGGCTGTTTTTCCGCCAGCGGCATGGGTCCAATTAGACGTATTGTCGGAAATCTCGATCGTTACGGCTATGAGAACATAATGGAAAGCACTATGCGCCCTTGGGCCCTCTCCAAATTCGGCCGTGGGTTCACCTTTCAACAAGATAACGACCCGAAACATCGATCTCAGCACGTTCAGAACTGGTTTCGCCGTCGGCATGTGGATGTTTTGGACTGGCCGAGCCAGTCTCCCGATTTGAACATCATCGAAAATTTATGGGAACATTTGCAACGAAAATTGACGGGAAGAACATGCAGAAATGCTGATGAAAAGTTTAAGCAGCTAGAGGAGGAATGGAAGGCGATTTCGCAGGCAACCATTGACTCTTTGATTGATTCTATGCCTCGTAGATGTCAGGCAGTCATTGACTCGAAAGGATATGCCACCAAATACTCGAATATTTGTTTTATTACTTCGAAAAAAACTGAACATCTCTATAAGCACTTTTTACTATTTCCATTTTTTTAACGAATAAACCTAATAAAGCATTTTCCAAACTTGTTCTATTACTCGAAACATGTGAATTTGGCTTGTAAAAAATATCTGAAAATTTGATCTTCATTCGTTTTTTTTTGAAAAAAGTTATGTTCAATAATTCAATATATTATAACATTTTGGGCGGTACTGTAGTTAACTAAAAAGTACATACGATGGGTAACGTGATATTGTCATAATCAAAGCTTAATTCGTGTTCTAGGGACAATGATATCTATTTATTTTTTTTACATCATACGATATCATACGTCATACGATGCAATCTACATCATACGATGCAAAATCAACACATATTACAACTAAAATTTGAGCACAAACATTGAATCACAAGGAAGTTGAAGCAAAGAGTTTTTAAAGGCATGAGCTGATCTGATTCTAACAATGTCTTTGTTCAGGCTATTCCATACATCAATAACTCGTGATGCGCAGGTATTGTTGTGTTTAGATAGCTTGAAAGGAAGAACTATTCTGAGGGAATGAGAAACTCTGTTGCTATAGGGACTTGGATGAACTAAGAAAAGCGAGGAATGGTCCATATCAAAGTGTCCATGGATACATTTGTGTATAAAACAAAGATCTGCTATGGCTCTTCTGTATTCACGAGTGTCAAGAGAGAGTAATCTAAGGCGAGTTGGGTAATCTGATTTTGGTTGACAAGATCTATATATTATGCGACGGGTAAATGTTCTCTGAGCTCGTTCGAGCTTATTGACCGATGTCACATGGGGTCCAAAGCTCAGTACCGTATTCAAGTATGACCACCGCTTTCTTCTCTATAAACTCGAGTGTTGCGGTGTCCAATCTTCGTTATTAACCCTCATCTCTTCATTTCTAACCCAGCGCTCTTATCGTGTAAGTATTAACAATGTTCTATCTAACGAGAAGCAAACAGCTGTAGGAGTGCCCCAAGGAAGCTGTTTAGGACCTTTGTTTTTCACTGTTTTTATAAATGACATTGTTGAACTTCTACCAGAAGGCGTGCACTGCTTCCTGTATGCAGACGACGTAAAGTTGTTTTGTGAAGACCCTAGCCTACTGCAATGTTCTCTCGATTCACTCACTAATTACGCTCACAAATGGTTTCTCACAATATCTACTCACAAATGTCTAGTAATGCATTGTGGTAAGAATAATCCTCAAACATCATATTTCATTAACCAGGATCTTTTGCCAAATCAATTAGAAGCTCGTGACTTAGGTGTTTACTTCCATTGTTCGCTTTCTTTTACTAACCACATCAATTTATTGGTTGCCAAAGCGTACAAGTGCATGAACGTAATTTTTCGATCCCTGAAAACATCCTCAACTGCTGTTTTACTAAATGCATTCAAAACCTATCTCCTTCCACTACTCGAATATGGCTCAGAAGTTTGGTCTCCCACTGCCATCGGTTCAATAAATGATATAGAGCGTGTTCAAAGGTGTTTCTCGAGAAGAATATTTGCTAGAGCTCGTCTCCCGAAAACCGATTATCTGTCGAGATTGCAGTTTTTAAACCTTCGAACTTTAGAACACCGACGTGCCATAAGTGATCTATGTTTCCTTCATAAAGCTGTTCACCATCATGTTCTGTTAGACTACTCATCACTATTCCGAGTTTTACCTTCGACCCATAACAATCGTATCTCTCACTCTTTGAGAATCGTTCTGCCATTCAAGATTCTCAGTTCTCATAGTACCTGTTCTTCTCGCTGTATTAATACTTGGAATTCTCTTTCATCTACTCTTGTAAGAATATCATCCCCAGCTTCGTTTAAAAAAGCTCTCCAACAGTTACAATCATCCACAATTGTGCCTTACTCAAAACTTAGACTTTGATTTTTTGGATTTTAGTAATATGTCTCTTTTTGCCAATCTGTAAATTATATGCGCTTTATACTGATTTCGCACCCGCGACAGATCTCCAATGTATGTATTATCATATATGCAAGGAATAAAGAATTGAAGTAGGGGCAGTATATAAGACTTGTAGGCTCTAAGTAGTACAGTGAGCGAGGAAGTCTTGAAAGCACGCATAATCCGATTCATGAGATTAACAGATTTCTTGATGGTATAATCAATGTGTTTCGAGAAGGATAACGATCTGTCAAATGTAATACCTAGATCTCTGACTGTTTCTTGTGAGGGCAACGCTATTCCATTGATAAAATAGGGGAAATTGCAATTGGAAGGACCGCAATGAACCACGAAACACTTGAGAGTAGAAATCGTAAGTGACCAAGTGAAGGCATACATAGATATGGCAGTTAGGGCTGTTTGCATGAGTGAAGGATTCTCTGAGAACAACTTGATGTCATCGGCATAAAGAACGCAGTGTACACCTTGGGGAATAATCTCTATGATGTCATTTATGAATACATAGAACAACAGAGGACCAAGACTACTCCCTTGAGGCGCACCAGTTGAGCATAACATACTCTCAGAAAATGAATCGTCTACAAGCACTTTGGAGGTGCGATCGGAAAGAAATGATTTGATGAGTGCAAGCATAGAAGAATTTATTCCAAGGCATTTAATCTTTTGGAGTAGGAATCTATGATTGACACTGTCAAAGGCTTTGGATAGGTCAATTAGACAAACATCAAATTTAGTCTTCTTTGCTATATATGAGAGATAAAGAGAGTAAGATTGAACCAAGGACGTGACTGTGGATCTCTTCTTTCTGAAGCCTGACTGACAGGAGTGAAGGAGTTTCTCAGATTCTAAATGAGTATAGATAACGTCATGCATTAACTTATCAAGTAACTTGGCAAACGAGCATACAAGAGTAATTGGTCTATAGTTATTCACATCGGAAGAACTGCCCTTCTTATGAATTGGCCTAATTATGCCCTTCTTCCACTGGAGCGGGTAGTATCCTAGGGTAGCACAGTTGGAGAAAATAATGGAAAGAGGCGAAGAAAGGGAACAATTGCAGTTTTTAATGAAAACTTTGGGAATGTTATCAGGTGAAGTATTCACCTTGGGTTTCATGCGAAGAATTAACTTGTTCACATCGTAAGCAGCTATGATGGTGTTAAAATGGAGAGAGCGAGCGGATTTATAATCCGGAAGAGGTCCTTGGCTGACTGGTGTAACAATTGATTGAAAGTGATCAGAGAAAGCGGTAGCTCGGTCTAGAGCATCAGTCAACGGAAGGTTTTGAACTTTAAGAACAGATGGAACCGTCTTAGTTTTGATGCGATTTGATATAGAGCGGAAGAACAATTTATAGTTCTTAGGCATCGCCAGGGATTCTTCCCTTTTGCACTCAAATTTGACAAGTTCTCTATGCAATTTCTTACAAAAACGAATGGTTGTCGAGGACTGAGACGAGCGTTTCTTAGATCTCTGAGAAAACTATAAATGTGACGAATCTTGCGAGGGTATGAAAGGTGGACTTTTCGAGGCCTCTTTTGAGGAACAAAAGCAGAGATAAGTGCCTTTATGCTATTCGTTAAGGTTTCTACACATTCATCCACCGTGAGACAAGAGAAAACTAGCGTCCAGTCTATGCTAGAAATGTGAGAATTAATAGCCAGCCAGTTAGCATGTTTCCAGACTGGTCTTGCTATAGGAGATTTGAGTGCTTTTATGTTACAGTTAGATACAGAAAATGATATCGATGCATGATCACTGGTTGAGAATGGGGAATGGTGATACAGTCGATAATGATATTAGAACGTTATCAAATCGAGTTGGAGAAACAACATATTGAGACATGTGTTTATCACATATGAGTTGTAAGAAAGAATGAGAAATATGACAGTTGGTTGGGGCTGATAGTGAGGGCCAATGGATCAGGGGGAGTTTCAGATCTCCGCATAGTATGGTCGGGTATGACAATGAACAATGAGGAGTAACATAGGATATAAAGCAATTCACTGCATCTATATTAGTACTCGGAGAACGATATGAACAAATGAGTCTGAGGGCAGGAAACGAAAGATGAAAAGAGGAGTTGGGGTAGATGTCAATGATTACGCATTCAATGCTATCATGTGAGTATTGATCAATTAATACCGATGAAATAGATTTATGAACTAGTATGGCAGTTCCACCGCCGCGATCTTTATCACGATCAGATCTATGTACATCAAAGGGCAGATTGTCAGTAAGGATGCAGTTAGGATCCGTAGTAGAAAGCCATGTCTCAGTTAAAAAAGGATGAAAGCACCGGATTGACGTAGTATATGATAAAAATCGTTAAGCTTGTTCTTAACAGATCTACAATTGAATGCTATACATGGTAGGCACTTAGAAGAACTAAAATCCTTGACTTTATCCTATGGCGAGTATCGTTTTGGCGCAACGTGTCGTCGACGGCTGAGCTTGGATGAGACCTGTGACGGAGGAAGAGTAGTCGCGTTGCGAGGAGCGGTACTGGCGGCTTTAGCATAGGATAACGTGGGGATAACTCGGCTGGCTGGACTGGCAAGGGGGAGGGGGGAGGTAGTATAGATCGCCTGAGCTGACTGAGAGGGGTCAGTTTGTTCACTGACCATGTCAGAAGAGATCGAAGGGCGAGAGGTGTGCGACTGTCTATTGAATGAGACTGAGGGAGTGTGAATGAGATGTGCATTGATCATTTTGACCGGTGGGTGTGTTGGGTCATTGTGAATGCGTTGACACTCTCGTTCGGCAATCAATTCTGTCGGAGATAGATCTGCTAGCATAACAACCATCTGGAAGAGGTTTATTGGCTTTCCTGTAGAGTCCAAGAAACATATTCCGTTTGTCAGAAGTCGAAAATTCAATCTTCAGAGGTCGACGACCCTTGGAAAAATCAGTGCGAGGTTTGTTGGCAGGGTGACGATGATGGGTTATGAGACCATTTGCAAGATCTCCCTTTAGTTCGATCGATCCGAGTTTGTCAAGAAGTCTTGAGATTGTACCAAAGTCTTTTGTAGAAGTTTCTGATTCCGAGTTAGCCTCTTTAAGCTTTAGTATGACAGCTCTTCTAGTCTTTGACTCCAGCATGGTTTTGTCGCGGAAGGTAGATTCGACGACAGCTGGGTATAGATGAGGCCACAGCGTAGCAGGAGACATTCGGAGCTTGAGAACAGCCATTTCATGCTTCAATTGATGAAGTTGAGTAGCCTGATCAGCTATCGCTTTCTGGAGAGGTGAGACCGCCTGAGTCACAGCTTCCGTGACGATATCTCGCATCAGAGAACTGATCTAGGCTAGGGAAACTAATGGAATATCTAGTTCCATGAGTTTAGAAGTTTTCTTTCCATTTGAGAGAGGGTTTAAGAGGTCACCTCTCATAATGTGACAAGTGAGGGGAATGAGTTAGTTAGAGAACGGATAATTTTGAGCTTTATCCTATCCTAAAACAAACAATCATTTCTTCGAAGCTATATGTCCAGAATAGACTCCACCATCGAGGACAGATGCCCGGACTGCGACGAACCCGGACACACAACCACTCACCTCTTCTGTCCAGATAGGCCGACTAGTTTGACGGCTTGGTCTCTCTGGACCGACCCAGTAGAAGCTGCAAAGTTTCTAAAATTACAGATCATCGACGACGATGCCGAATAGAAGATCCGGTCGGCTACAACAACAACATGACAAACAATTTTTTTACCCCTTTAAATAGTACTAATTCGCAGCCCATCAGAAGATGTGCGGAGGAACTGCGGGTTGTACACCGAGAAAAAAGCTAAGCCACTGGAACACCGATATGAGTTGCCGAAGCTTATCTGATCTCTTTTTTCTGCTTTAAAGTAATTGTTTTTGATTTTTTCATGTTTTCTTGAAATAAGTAAGTGATTAAGAACACATAAAAATTACATTTTACTACCTATTCTGATTTTGATTTTAGCCATTGCGGTCTCTACATATGAGCCTTTCATATAACACTATCGCACGGAATAGCAATGTGTCCCCGTGGTGTAATGGTAACACGCGCTCCCGGTTTGAGTCGAGATGGTCTGGGTTCGATCCCGCCCGGCGGACTAGAAAGAATGATGTTTTTTGTTCTCTGTTAGATGGTTGAAATTGTGAGTCTTGAAGGTTTTCCATCGAATCCCTCCGTTCCGGGTGAAGTCTTCGCAGATTTCATTAAAGGAATGCATCCTCTCGTCGCGAATATATTCAAAAACTATGAGAATGTCAGTTGTCTCTCCACTCACTCAAATGTTTCAAGAATTCAAGTTTTTTTTCTTCGTTTGACTTTCCTAAACCATCTGAAATTTCTCTATTATCTAACATTTCTTCACTGTCTGACATTTCTGCACAATCTTTTAAATTACTCAATCTCTCTTTCAAATTTTGCTGGATCTTTTTCTCGTTCTTTTTTTAAACTCGCTGCTTATCTTCATCACGATCTATCGGGGATGTCTAAGTGAGTATTTAGCTATCGAACGCATGATGAAAAAGCTTTCATTTCAATGCTGGTTTTCCAATCGATAGGGCGTTTGAGAGAAAACATGTGTATAAGCGACAAACTCTTCTTACCGTTTCGAAAAAGGTCAAAGGGAACCTTTTCTTCAGTTGCCGAAATAGATTCCTATTCTGGGTGATCACATCATTGCACAAAAGTCTGATCTACCCGTCATTGAGTCCCAAATATCTAAGGTTTCATTCTCTTCTTTTCTCGAATGCATATAAAATTCCTGATTCATATACAAAACTTATTAATAATATATATGGAAAATAGATTATTATGCTAGTACAGTTTTTTAAACAAAGAAATAGAGAATGCTTAAGGTGTGCATCATGATAACTACAGATAGAACAGTGCGAAAGGAGTTCATACAGGGGAAGAAGACCTTGTACAATGTCACAACAGTCGTCCTATTCGAATACATAAACCACAATAATTTTGGTTGGACCAAGCGATAAATCAACATTATGAGAATGAGTGTTATCGAACAACTGTGTTGCGTCAGAGGCCCGAAAATGTAGTTGTGTGGTGGGCCAGCGAGTTAATGATCTACTCAAACCACTGCTTGACCTATTCGAACCCCAGCTTCTCACTGCATTGGTGATGTTAACGAGGAACGCCTGATAGAAGTTATGAAAGGGTACCTCCGACAAGTGTATGAAACGTGTTAAGGCATGATATTCATTTGGCTGATTTACTGAAAAAATCATTTTGAAAATGCAATAAATTGAACTCTCCTTAGCATCATCTGCGATTAGGATGCAGTGAGGACGTATCATCCTTCGTAACAAGTGTATTTATTTGCAGCTTCCTCTTAATGAACAGATTATGAAACTTTTGCGTGAGTACATGGATTATCAAGAGGGAAACAGTGAATTGCCGCCTTGCTACCCTTCGCCCTCAGTGCTATCCTTAAGTGAAAGAATGAGGAAGGTTGACGAATTGACATTTGTTTCAGAACTTCTGAGTGGAACACAAGTTTTTTGAACTTTCAGATTCGTTCTACACTAAAAATTGTAGTTTTACAGTAACTCGCTTATTAATTCACTCTAAGTTAAGAGAAGCTCAATCTACGGCTGAAAATTCGAAAAGGTGTTTTCGCGTCATGAAACGAATAGTAAGGAAGGGATCAGAAGCTGTCGTGTTTCGGAACATTTCTGACCATGTCGAAGAAGTGGAAGTAAAGCATGAAAACGGTCGGGGGCTGGAATAATGAAAATGCAAGCGAAGGGGAGGAGCTTAGAAAGGTGACAGGTATGTGATAATAGGGGGAGCCGGAGATAATAGGGGGAGCCGGAGAATGGACAGAGATGATTTATTAGTCTTTGGGGGTTTGATCACAAAAAAATTTAAAGAAAGTCGTGATAAAAGTTTATACAAGTAAATCTCATATGTAAATTCTACATGTAAATATTTTCTTTTCGGGTAATTGATAACTTTTCAACTCTTTAGTTTCATTTGCTGGTGAAAGATCTTACTTCTTCGAGCATTGGTAGTCCAATTGACACTTCGGTCCCGCAACGAAGCTCAGTGGAGACGGTAGCTCTGCCGGCTGTCACTACAGGTTACCATTAGGAACGAGACCGCATGAAAACTTCCTTACATTATCAACTTGACTAAATTTTTTAGAATTAGAAAAGCCCCCCCCCCTAAAATTAAGTGTAGTTCCTCCAAGTGAAACACGGCCCTCCTCATGTAAAATTGTGCCGAGTTGAAGCGTAAGAGAAGACTCGTTCCAGTCATTTTACTTGAAAACCTCCTTGAATCGCATTTTCTAAAATGAGAAGGTTCTTTTTTAACTTGGAGAAGGTAGGGAAATGAAGCGCACTTCACTGAGGCGGAAGAGTCAGTAACTTGCAGCTGCTTTTTTTCTTCCTTGTGCACAGGTTAAAGTTACGCTAACCTAAGCCGTACAAAACCATTTTTCACAATAAATTTGTTTTAACAAGTCTAATTGAATAAATTCTCTTAGCTTTTTTCTGGTTTTTCTAACTGGTATATTCCACTTAGGTCAAGGTCACGCTAACGGGGCCGTGAGGCTAAGCAACGGTACCGCATGAAAACTTTGTCACAATATCTTAAATTTTTCGGTTTATTTGACTTAATTTGTCGAAATAGAAAAAAGGGTTCACCCCCAAAATGAGGTGCAGCCTTCCTCCTTCCCCCCCAAGTGAAACGCAGTTCTTCTCATGTAAAGGAGAGGGCAACTTCGAGTCTTTTTCTCTCTTATGCTCAGGTGAAAGTTACTTTTACGAAGCCTCCATAGGTAACCTAAATTTGTCAACAACAAAAATTTTTTACGGGTTTTACGGGACTATGAATACGGATTTTGAGGGTAGGGTAGGTTAACGACGGGTAGGCCTACCCTGGGTTCCCTTCCCTTACCCAGGGACTATGAATATGGCCCCTGATTAACTTCCTCGTAACATGATTCTTCAAACTTGCTCACACTTTATATCTTTTCCCCCAGTCTCTCTCCTTTTATCTCTATTTCTTTCTCTTACGGTCTTACTCTCTGAATCCTTCTCTCTCTTACTTTATCTTTCTCTCATTTTTTTCTGATTCTCTCGCTCTGTCTCTATTCTTTTTCTCTCCCTTTTCCTAATGTTCTCTAAATGTTTCTCTTGTCCTCTCCATCTGTTTTTTCTCTCACATTCTCTTTCTTACTCTCTCTTTATCGCTCTCTTTCTTTCCTCCTCTCGAGCTCCTCCTTTCGCAGTCTACTATTGGCAACTTTTTTCTTCCTTATGTTCTCGAACAGAATCGTTCCGCGGATCGACCATTCTCTAGTTTTCATTCACTTTCTTCCATTCAACATCGAGTATGAATTATGTAAACTATGTTGGAGTGCCTCTTTGTCTATAATATTCTCTATGATCTTCCAATTCACGTCCCTCATTCTTACTACAAATCCTAATTGGCACCTATGCTTATGCGGAACTTTTTATACAACCAATTATTTTTAGTTTACATCTGTCTTTCGCTAGTGTTATCCACTGAGCTTCCTGGTTGAGCACTTTTTTTGGTATGTTCTAGTAAGTGTTCAGTTGTCATCTCTCTTTTTTCTTTATATCATTTTTTTGTATATTCTAGCTAGCGCATTCTAAGTAACAAAATTCAAGCAAGTTTCAAAAGCGGAATCACAATGCTCTCTTTCGCGTCGATTCAGAGATATTACGCAACTTTTAACGTGGAGACTTTTCTATTGTGTGAAAATTCAAAGAAGTGAACTAGGAGGGGAAGTAGAAAAAGTCAGGAAGTTAAGAGGGAGAGAATCGCTCTTAAACATACTCTAAATGAGGAGAGGGGTCGACTTATTAACTTTCCTCTAGCTTTCAGTATAGTTTACCGCTTTGTTGTTGTTGAATTTTAATACAAGCCATTGAGCGTTCCAAATAGAAATATAGCCCATAATATGTAGCAATGTTCCCTTGATAGTATAGGGATAGCCCGTACTCTCTCGGTAAGGGAGAAACGACTGGGTTAGAATGTGCCCCATGGACTAGCTTTTGCCCGTGCGATTTTAGATTCGCCTATCGTAACTGCGCCTCTACTTCAAAACCAAAAAACCTTGTCCATATCTGGATAAAACTTTGTTACGAGAAAGTGTTCATTATTATTCATTCACGATTCACTTTTTGCAACAATAAAACGAAGTACTGCGAAAAAAGTGCATTGCACGGAGTGGAATCGAACCCCTCCTTCTCTGTCACCCGAAGAGTTCCCAGTCACGAAGAGTTCCCAGTGGTTAAACCTTTAACACCACTCGAAATACTCCAGAGGACTCATTGTTAATTCGTATGATGGAGACTGTTGGGTTCGATCCAGTTCTTTGAACTAGATTATTTCTATGGAGAAGTTCAATATTATTCCAATCGAAATATTTAAATGTGAATTTCATCACGCGAAATATTCAAAAGTTTGCGTGGAAAAAGAAAAGAATGTGTCGGTTGGAAGGTATTTTGGTGAGGGCGGGTCCTAGAGAAGAAGAGTGTGATACAGGGGAGGAGTTAAAGTAAAACAGGGGGGAGTTAAAATTCCATCAAAAATTTTCTGGAAAAGTTTTGGTCGGTGGGTCCCTAAAATTAAAAAGGTCCGGGGTATATACTTTAATTCCCGTTTTTGTGTGGTGGGACTCAAAATTAAATTTACTTTAGGGACCCCCCCCCATTTTGGTCTTTTACTTTTAGGGACTTTTGGGTCGTTTTACTGGAGAGTGGGTCCCCCTTCTACCACATGGGGGGCCAAAGTAATGGGTCCCTAAAGTAAAATTTTCCCCAACTGAATGTCTTTTGGCATTATGGTGACTCGCTTGGCATGGATGGCGCACAAGTTGGTGTCTTCAAAGAGGCCGACGAGGTAAGCCTCGGACGCTTCTTGAAGGGCCATGACAGCGGACGACTGAAAGCGGAGGTCGGTCTTGAAGTCTTGGGCGATTTCTCGGACGAGACGCTGGAACGGAAGCTTGCGAATGAGGAGCTCGGTGGACTTCTGGTAGCGTCGGATCTCGCGGAGAGCGACGGTTCCTGGGCGGTATCGATGGGGCTTCTTGACTCCTCCAGTGGCTGGGGCGGAGGCTCAAAATGATCACATCTGAAGAAAATTTTCGAAACCGTAGCGTTTAAAGCCAATTTTTCGTTTAGTATTCCAGAGGGGAAAAGCCCTAGAGGGAATAAGAGCCCCAAAGTTTCTTTGGACGGTTAAAATTTCTTTGGATGGCTAGAATTTAAATTGGACGGCTAGAATCTCTATGGACGCCTAAAGTAGATTAGAGCCGAAATTCGAATAAACTGGTTTACATGTTCTTCAGCGTTCGTACAAGTCCTTTTTCTGAAAACTTTGGAAGACTTCTATCTTGACCAACTACATGTGAATTTTACTCAAAATCTACAGTCGGAATGTCCAACGTTCAAATTGCGTGATGTGTTATCGTGTGGTTCTATAGCCCCCTATATATATGTGGGCTGCTAACAGCGTTTATACTCTAGTGTGTTTAATCAAGAAATGGCTCGTACGAAGCAAACAGCTCGCAAGTCTACCGGAGGAAAGGCTCCCCGCAAGCAGCTCGCCACCAAAGCAGCACGAAAGTCGGCCGCCCTATTATGCGGTCTATAAGAGCCAGTGGAAGAAGAGAGGAGAGAGAAGACCCAACTCTGCAAAGTCCTTAAGACCTTGCTCTTTACTTTAGAACCTTTGTGCGCGTTGTGTTAATGCCATTTTGTAATGTAATATTTATAACGCAATAAATGGATCACTGAATACTTTGTTTGTGTCTGGGGTACATTCACATTGGGGCCGAAACGCACGCTTCCCTCACTGAAGGTACGAAATTAGCGTTGCGTTCACCTCTCACAGGAGAAGTACTTTTTTTGAATTTTGACCGTCCATTACTTCTACCTCACTCATCCTAATGACGTTTTGATCTCTTGGAGATTGAAACGCTACTAGACTCCTATTAATTGACATGTCAACATGGCTAACTCCTCTAAGCGAATTAATTTTTCCCCTCATTTCATCAATCGAGCATTTAAACGATGAAACTCCAATCAAATTATCCTTTGGCGATAAATCTATCGATCATCGGAAAATTTTTACATAAGGCACATCTACGATTGACAAATTTTGATTCTCGGTTAAAACATACATTTCTGCTCGAACCTTAAATTAAATGGAAATTGCCGAATAGCGGCCGAGAGGCCTTGTTATTTGCACTGCTCCACTATACACTATCGGTATTGATTATTCTTATCCGCTGAAATCTCTAGTCAAAGCTCTTTGAATGATTTGGTACCAGTTATGACGTACCTGCATTCCAGCTTAAACTCACAAAGAGAGAAATAGAGATAAAATTTGAATTACAGGGTCTATCGGCTTCGTTCAGCATTTGAGAACCGTTAGTAGTCAGGAAAATCTCTCTAGTCCAACTTATCGACGTTCAAGAGATCGCAAAAGTTGTGGAGGCGTTCGTAGAAAAATGCTACAATTCTCAAATTTCAGACACTTGTCAACAATTTCTAGAAAATTCAGAATAAACTAGTTGTTTCAACTGCCGCAAAATTCTCTCAAGAATCAATAGAGATTAAAAAACTAATTAGGCTCAGTCGAAACGAAATAGTATCGAATTTTAGCCATGTTTTGAGCTGTGATCAATAATATCATATAATCGATCTTAGCTTTCCTAATCAAGAGTTTTGTAAAATATAAGTAAGTTATTAACCTGTAAAATTCTGCAAGATAGCAATGGAATGTAAATTCGAAAAATCTTCTCCACGCTACAAACCCAATTTTATATAATAGAAATAATGGCTGATTTCTGTCAATCTAAGTGACTATAGCAGAGTCTCATTCGCGCAAGCATTACCAACAATTCTTAATCCACTAGGTTTGAATGTTTAAAAAAAGTCAAAAAGGGTGAATGGCAAACTCAAGACTCTCCGCAAAATAATCACGTACACTACCATTATGCCACTTACGTATTAAGAGGTGGAAACAACTATGAAATAGATTGATCAGTAATAATTCAAGAGAACAGGTACTTTTTAGGGAAGGAGGCATGTTCCAGGCAATACGGCTTGTAATCCGGCCGTCGCGAGACCACGATAGTTAGAGAAAAAAGAATCCTCTCATGGGATGTAAGAGGAATTCGTTCTTGTGCAGCAGTTACTCGGAGCCGCCGACCAGTCGTACACGTACGAAGCACGGGTTCTGCAGCACAAAATCAATAGGAACATCACGAAATTGATCTGTATCGCTATAATACAATCGATAAGACATCGATTGTATTATAGCGATACAGACCAGCGTATATTTCAAATTCTGCACACAAAAAAATGAGAGCACAACTAATAGGCTAATCAAATAGTACACGGGATAGAATGATTTTCTTATTCCTATATCAATTGATTGATATCAATCACCCGCGATACTCGAGAGCCTCTACCTGAACTCCTTCTCGCACAGCCTTTGGCTGCCTGCGATGTTGGCGTATAACTGGAGCATCTCAGCGGCGGTCTTCTTGTGAGTGATTAGATACTCATTGTGGCAGCCGCGTGACCGGAACTCCGTGTCGAACCGGGGATCGTGCACGTATCTCAACCAGTCCCTACTCTCTCTGCACATATCTCAACCAGTCATTACTCTCTCTCTCTCTCTCTCTCTGCACATATCTCAACCAGTCATTACTCTCTCTCTCTCTCTCTCTGCACATATCTCAACCAGTCATTACTCTCTCTCTCTCTCTCTCTGCACGTATCTCAACCAGTCACTACTCTCTCTGCACATATCTCAACCAGTCATTACTCTCTCTCTCTCTCTCTCTCTCTCTCTCTGCACGTATCTCAACCAGTCACTACTCTCTCTGCACATATCTCAACCAGTCACTACTCTCTCTCTCTCTCTCTCTGCACATATCTCAACCAGTCACTACTCTCTCTCTCTCTCTCTGCACGTAACTCAACCAGTCACTACTCTCTCTCTCTCTCTGCACATATCTCAACCAGTCACTACTCTCTCTCTCTCTCTCTGCACGTAACTCAACCAGTCACTACTCTCTCTCTCTCTCTCTCTCTGCACATATCTCAACCAGTCACTACTCTCTCTCTCTCTCTCTGCACGTATCTCAACCAGTCACTACTCTCTCTCTCTCTCTCTCTCTGCACATATCTCAACCAGTCATTACTCTCTCTCTCTCTCTCTGCACGTATCTCAACCAGTCACTACTCTCTCTGCACATATCTCAACCAGTCATTACTCTCTCTCTCTCTCTCTGCACGTATCTCAACCAGTCACTACTCTCTCTCTCTCTCTGCACGTATCTCAACCAGTCCCTACTCTCTCTCTCTCTCTCTCTGCACATATCTCAACCAGTCACTACTCTCTCTCTCTCTCTCTGCACGTAACTCAACCAGTCACTACTCTCTCTCTCTCTCTCTGCACATATCTCAACCAGTCCCTACTCTCTCTGCACATATCTCAACCAGTCATTA
Organism: Allodiplogaster pararmata; assembly: GCA_964056735.1. Lineage (NCBI taxonomy): Eukaryota > Metazoa > Nematoda > Chromadorea > Rhabditida > Diplogasteridae > Allodiplogaster > Allodiplogaster pararmata. Next base: position 32,833,980 of record OZ057404.1, on the reverse strand, counting down.
CTCTCTCTCTCTCTCTGCACGTATCTCAACCACTCACTACTCTCTCTGCACATATCTCAACCAGTCACTACTCTCTCTCTCTCTCTGCACGTATCTCAACCAGTCACTACTCTCTCTGCACATATCTCAACCAGTCATTACTCTCTCTCTCTCTCTGCACGTATCTCAACCAGTCACTACTCTCTCTGCACATATCTCAACCAGTCACTACTCTCTCTCTCTCTCTGCACGTATCTCAACCAGTCACTACTCTCTCTGCACATATCTCAACCAGTCATTACTCTCTCTCTCTCTCTGCACGTATCTCAACCACTCACTACTCTCTCTGCACATATCTCAACCAGTCACTACTCTCTCTCTCTCTCTGCACGTATCTCAACCACTCACTACTCTCTCTGCACATATCTCAACCAGTCATTACTCTCTCTCTCTCTCTGCACGTATCTCAACCAGTCACTACTCTCTCTGCACATATCTCAACCAGTCACTACTCTCTCTCTCTCTCTGCACGTATCTCAACCAGTCACTACTCTCTCTGCACATATCTCAACCAGTCATTACTCTCTCTCTCTCTCTGCACGTATCTCAACCAGTCACTACTCTCTCTGCACATATCTCAACCAGTCATTACTCTCTCTCTCTCTCTGCACGTATCTCAACCAGTCACTACTCTCTCTCTCTCTCTGCACGTATCTCAACCAGTCCCTACTCTCTCTGCACATATCTCAACCAGTCATTACTCTCTCTCTCTCTCTCTCTCTCTCTCTGCACGTATCTCAACCAGTCACTACTCTCTCTCTCTCTCTGCACGTATCTCAACCAGTCCCTACTCTCTCTGCACATATCTCAACCAGTCACTACTCTCTCTCTCTCTCTGCACGTATCTCAACCAGTCACTACTCTCTCTGCACATATCTCAACCAGTCATTACTCTCTCTCTCTCTCTGCACGTATCTCAACCAGTCACTACTCTCTCTGCACATATCTCAACCAGTCATTACTCTCTCTCTCTCTCTCTGCACGTATCTCAACCAGTCACTACTCTCTCTCTCTCTCTGCACGTATCTCAACCAGTCCCTACTCTCTCTCTCTCTCTCTCTCTGCACATATCTCAACCAGTCACTACTCTCTCTCTCTCTCTCTGCACGTAACTCAACCAGTCACTACTCTCTCTCTCTCTCTGCACATATCTCAACCAGTCCCTACTCTCTCTGCACATATCTCAACCACTCACTACTCTCTCTGCACATATCTCAACCAGTCCCTACTCTCTCTGCACATATCTCAACCAGTCCCTACTCTCTCTGCACATATCTCAACCAGTCCCTACTCTCTCTGCACATATCTCAACCAGTCCCTACTCTCTCTGCACGTATCTCAACCAGTCACTACTCTCTCTGCACATATCTCAACCAGTCATTACTCTCTCTCTCTCTCTGCACGTATCTCAACCACTCACTACTCTCTCTGCACATATCTCAACCAGTCACTACTCTCTCTCTCTCTCTGCACGTATCTCAACCAGTCACTACTCTCTCTGCACATATCTCAACCAGTCATTACTCTCTCTCTCTCTCTGCACGTATCTCAACCAGTCACTACTCTCTCTGCACATATCTCAACCAGTCACTACTCTCTCTCTCTCTCTGCACGTATCTCAACCAGTCACTACTCTCTCTGCACATATCTCAACCAGTCATTACTCTCTCTCTCTCTCTGCACGTATCTCAACCAGTCACTACTCTCTCTGCACATATCTCAACCAGTCATTACTCTCTCTCTCTCTCTCTCTCTCTGCACGTATCTCAACCAGTCACTACTCTCTCTCTCTCTCTGCACGTATCTCAACCAGTCCCTACTCTCTCTGCACATATCTCAACCAGTCATTACTCTCTCTCTCTCTCTCTCTGCACGTATCTCAACCAGTCACTACTCTCTCTCTCTCTCTGCACGTATCTCAACCAGTCCCTACTCTCTCTGCACATATCTCAACCAGTCACTACTCTCTCTCTCTCTCTGCACGTAACTCAACCAGTCACTACTCTCTCTGCACATATCTCAACCAGTCACTACTCTCTCTCTCTCTCTCTCTCTCTCTGCACGTATCTCAACCACTCACTACTCTCTCTGCACATATCTCAACCAGTCACTACTCTCTCTGTCTCTCTGCACGTATCTCAACCAGTCACTACTCTCTCTGCACATATCTCAACCAGTCATTACTCTCTCTCTCTCTCTGCACGTATCTCAACCAGTCACTACTCTCTCTGCACATATCTCAACCAGTCACTACTCTCTCTCTCTCTCTGCACGTATCTCAACCAGTCACTACTCTCTCTGCACATATCTCAACCAGTCACTACTCTCTCTCTCTCTCTGCACGTATCTCAACCAGTCACTACTCTCTCTGCACATATCTCAACCAGTCACTACTCTCTCTCTCTCTGCACGTATCTCAACCAGTCCCTACTCTCTCTGCACATATCTCAACCAGTCACTACTCTCTCTCTCTCTCTCTCTCTCTCTGCACGTATCTCAACCACTTACTACTCTCTCTGCACATATCTCAACCAGTCACTACTCTCTCTCTCTCTCTGCACGTATCTCAACCAGTCACTACTCTCTCTGCACATATCTCAACCAGTCACTACTCTCTCTGCACATATCTCAACCAGTCACTACTCTCTCTCTCTCTCTGCACGTATCTCAACCAGTCACTACTCTCTCTGCACATATCTCAACCAGTCATTACTCTCTCTCTCTCTCTGCACGTATCTCAACCAGTCACTACTCTCTCTGCACATATCTCAACCAGTCACTACTCTCTCTCTCTCTCTGCACGTATCTCAACCAGTCACTACTCTCTCTGCACATATCTCAACCAGTCACTACTCTCTCTCTCTCTCTGCACGTATCTCAACCAGTCACTACTCTCTCTGCACATATCTCAACCAGTCACTACTCTCTCTCTCTCTCTGCACGTATCTCAACCAGTCCCTACTCTCTCTGCACATATCTCAACCAGTCACTACTCTCTCTCTCTCTCTCTCTCTCTGCACGTATCTCAACCACTCACTACTCTCTCTGCACATATCTCAACCAGTCACTACTCTCTCTCTCTCTCTGCACGTATCTCAACCAGTCACTACTCTCTCTGCACATATCTCAACCAGTCATTACTCTCTCTCTCTCTCTGCACGTATCTCAACCAGTCACTACTCTCTCTGCACATATCTCAACCAGTCACTACTCTCTCTCTCTCTCTCTGCACGTATCTCAACCAGTCACTACTCTCTCTGCACATATCTCAACCAGTCACTACTCTCTCTCTCTCTCTGCACGTATCTCAACCAGTCACTACTCTCTCTGCACATATCTCAACCAGTCACTACTCTCTCTCTCTCTCTGCACGTATCTCAACCAGTCCCTACTCTCTCTGCACATATCTCAACCAGTCACTACTCTCTCTCTCTCTCTGCACGTATCTCAACCAGTCACTACTCTCTCTGCACATATCTCAACCAGTCACTACTCTCTCTCTCTCTCTCTCTCTGCACGTATCTCAACCACTCACTACTCTCTCTGCACATATCTCAACCAGTCACTACTCTCTCTCTCTCTCTGCACGTATCTCAACCAGTCACTACTCTCTCTGCACATATCTCAACCAGTCATTACTCTCTCTCTCTCTCTGCACGTATCTCAACCAGTCACTACTCTCTCTGCACATATCTCAACCAGTCACTACTCTCTCTCTCTCTCTGCACGTATCTCAACCAGTCACTACTCTCTCTGCACATATCTCAACCAGTCATTACTCTCTCTCTCTCTCTCTGCACGTATCTCAACCAGTCACTACTCTCTCTGCACATATCTCAACCAGTCACTACTCTCTCTCTCTCTGCACGTATCTCAACCAGTCCCTACTCTCTCTGCACATATCTCAACCAGTCATTACTCTCTCTCTCTCTCTGCACGTATCTCAACCACTCACTACTCTCTCTGCACATATCTCAACCAGTCATTACTCTCTCTCTCTCTCTGCACGTATCTCAACCACTCACTACTCTCTCTGCACATATCTCAACCAGTCACTATCTCTCTCTCTCTCTCTCTCTGCACGTATCTCAACCAGTCCCTACTCTCTCTGCACATATCTCAACCAGTCATTACTCTCTCTCTCTCTCTGCACGTATCTCAACCAGTCACTACTCTCTCTGCACATATCTCAACCAGTCATTACTCTCTCTCTCTCTCTGCACGTATCTCAACCAGTCCCTACTCTCTCTGCACATATCTCAACCAGTCACTACTCTCTCTCTCTGCACGTATCTCAACCAGTCACTACTCTCTCTGCACATATCTCAACCAGTCATTACTCTCTCTCTCTCTCTGCACGTATCTCAACCAGTCACTACTCTCTCTGCACATATCTCAACCAGTCACTACTCTCTCTCTCTCTCTGCACGTATCTCAACCAGTCACTACTCTCTCTGCACATATCTCAACCAGTCATTACTCTCTCTCTCTCTCTCTGCACGTATCTCAACCAGTCACTACTCTCTCTGCACATATCTCAACCAGTCACTACTCTCTCTCTCTCTCTGCACGTATCTCAACCAGTCCCTACTCTCTCTGCACATATCTCAACCAGTCATTACTCTCTCTCTCTCTCTGCACGTATCTCAACCAGTCCCTACTCTCTCTGCACATATCTCAACCAGTCATTACTCTCTCTCTCTCTCTGCACGTATCTCAACCACTCACTACTCTCTCTGCACATATCTCAACCAGTCACTACTCTCTCTCTCTCTCTGCACGTATCTCAACCAGTCCCTACTCTCTCTGCACATATCTCAACCAGTCATTACTCTCTCTCTCTCTCTGCACGTATCTCAACCAGTCCCTACTCTCTCTGCACATATCTCAACCAGTCATTACTCTCTCTCTCTCTCTGCACGTATCTCAACCAGTCCCTACTCTCTCTGCACATATCTCAACCAGTCATTACTCTCTCTCTCTCTCTGCACGTATCTCAACCACTCACTACTCTCTCTGCACATATCTCAACCAGTCACTACTCTCTCTCTCTCTCTGCACGTATCTCAACCAGTCACTACTCTCTCTGCACATATCTCAACCAGTCATTACTCTCTCTCTCTCTCTGCACGTATCTCAACCAGTCACTACTCTCTCTGCACATATCTCAACCAGTCACTACTCTCTCTCTCTCTCTGCACGTATCTCAACCAGTCACTACTCTCTCTGCACATATCTCAACCAGTCACTACTCTCTCTCTCTCTCTGCACGTATCTCAACCAGTCACTACTCTCTCTGCACATATCTCAACCAGTCACTACTCTCTCTCTCTCTCTGCACGTATCTCAACCAGTCCCTACTCTCTCTGCACATATCTCAACCAGTCACTACTCTCTCTCTCTCTCTGCACGTATCTCAACCAGTCACTACTCTCTCTGCACATATCTCAACCAGTCACTACTCTCTCTCTCTCTCTCTCTCTCTGCACGTATCTCAACCACTCACTACTCTCTCTGCACATATCTCAACCAGTCACTACTCTCTCTCTCTCTCTGCACGTATCTCAACCAGTCACTACTCTCTCTGCACATATCTCAACCAGTCATTACTCTCTCTCTCTCTCTGCACGTATCTCAACCAGTCACTACTCTCTCTGCACATATCTCAACCAGTCACTACTCTCTCTCTCTCTCTGCACGTATCTCAACCAGTCACTACTCTCTCTGCACATATCTCAACCAGTCATTACTCTCTCTCTCTCTCTCTCTGCACGTATCTCAACCAGTCACTACTCTCTCTGCACATATCTCAACCAGTCACTACTCTCTCTCTCTCTGCACGTATCTCAACCAGTCCCTACTCTCTCTGCACATATCTCAACCAGTCATTACTCTCTCTCTCTCTCTGCACGTATCTCAACCACTCACTACTCTCTCTGCACATATCTCAACCAGTCATTACTCTCTCTCTCTCTCTGCACGTATCTCAACCACTCACTACTCTCTCTGCACATATCTCAACCAGTCACTACTCTCTCTCTCTCTCTCTGCACGTATCTCAACCAGTCCCTACTCTCTCTGCACATATCTCAACCAGTCATTACTCTCTCTCTCTCTCTGCACGTATCTCAACCAGTCACTACTCTCTCTGCACATATCTCAACCAGTCATTACTCTCTCTCTCTCTCTGCACGTATCTCAACCAGTCCCTACTCTCTCTGCACATATCTCAACCAGTCACTACTCTCTCTCTCTCTCTGCACGTATCTCAACCAGTCACTACTCTCTCTGCACATATCTCAACCAGTCATTACTCTCTCTCTCTCTCTGCACGTATCTCAACCAGTCACTACTCTCTCTGCACATATCTCAACCAGTCACTACTCTTTCTCTCTCTCTGCACGTATCTCAACCAGTCACTACTCTCTCTGCACATATCTCAACCAGTCATTACTCTCTCTCTCTCTCTGCACGTATCTCAACCAGTCACTACTCTCTCTGCACATATCTCAACCAGTCACTACTCTCTCTCTCTCTCTGCACGTATCTCAACCAGTCCCTACTCTCTCTGCACATATCTCAACCAGTCATTACTCTCTCTCTCTCTCTGCACGTATCTCAACCAGTCCCTACTCTCTCTGCACATATCTCAACCAGTCATTACTCTCTCTCTCTCTCTGCACGTATCTCAACCACTCACTACTCTCTCTGCACATATCTCAACCAGTCACTACTCTCTCTCTCTCTCTGCACGTATCTCAACCACTCACTACTCTCTCTGCACATATCTCAACCAGTCATTACTCTCTCTCTCTCTCTGCACGTATCTCAACCAGTCACTACTCTCTCTGCACATATCTCAACCAGTCATTACTCTCTCTCTCTCTCTGCACGTATCTCAACCAGTCACTACTCTCTCTGCACATATCTCAACCAGTCATTACTCTCTCTCTCTCTCTGTACGTATCTCAACCAGTCACTACTCTCTCTGCACATATCTCAACCAGTCACTACTCTCTCTCTCTCTCTGCACGTATCTCAACCAGTCCCTACTCTCTCTGCACATATCTCAACCAGTCACTACTCTCTCTCTCTGCACGTATCTCAACCAGTCCCTACTCTCTCTGCACATATCTCAACCAGTCATTACTCTCTCTCTCTCTCTGCACGTATCTCAACCACTCACTACTCTCTCTGCACATATCTCAACCAGTCACTACTCTCTCTCTCTCTCTGCACGTATCTCAACCAGTCCCTACTCTCTCTGCACATATCTCAACCAGTCATTACTCTCTCTCTCTGCACGTATCTCAACCAGTCCCTACTCTCTCTGCACATATCTCAACCAGTCATTACTCTCTCTCTCTCTCTCTGCACGTATCTCAACCAGTCCCTACTCTCTCTGCACATATCTCAACCAGTCATTACTCTCTCTCTCTCTCTGCACGTATCTCAACCACTCACTACTCTCTCTGCACATATCTCAACCAGTCACTACTCTCTCTCTCTCTCTCTGCACGTATCTCAACCACTCACTACTCTCTCTGCACATATCTCAACCAGTCATTACTCTCTCTCTCTCTCTGCACGTATCTCAACCAGTCACTACTCTCTCTGCACATATCTCAACCAGTCATTACTCTCTCTCTCTCTGCACGTATCTCAACCAGTCACTACTCTCTCTGCACATATCTCAACCAGTCATTACTCTCTCTCTCTCTCTCTGCACGTATCTCAACCAGTCACTACTCTCTCTGCACATATCTCAACCAGTCACTACTCTCTCTCTCTCTCTGCACGTATCTCAACCAGTCCCTACTCTCTCTGCACATATCTCAACCAGTCATTACTCTCTCTCTCTGCACGTATCTCAACCACTCACTACTCTCTCTGCACATATCTCAACCAGTCACTACTCTCTCTCTCTCTCTGCACGTATCTCAACCACTCACTACTCTCTCTGCACATATCTCAACCAGTCATTACTCTCTCTCTCTCTCTGCACGTATCTCAACCAGTCCCTACTCTCTCTGCACATATCTCAACCAGTCATTACTCTCTCTCTCTCTCTGCACGTATCTCAACCACTCACTACTCTCTCTGCACATATCTCAACCAGTCACTACTCTCTCTCTCTCTCTGCACGTATCTCAACCACTCACTACTCTCTCTGCACATATCTCAACCAGTCATTACTCTCTCTCTCTCTCTGCACGTATCTCAACCAGTCACTACTCTCTCTGCACATATCTCAACCAGTCACTACTCTCTCTCTCTCTCTGCACGTATCTCAACCAGTCACTACTCTCTCTCTGCACGTATCTCAACCAGTCACTACTCTCTCTGCACATATCTCAACCAGTCATTACTCTCTCTCTCTCTCTCTCTCTCTGCACGTATCTCAACCACTCACTACTCTCTCTGCACATATCTCAACCAGTCATTACTCTCTCTCTCTCTCTCTCTCTCTGCACGTATCTCAACCACTCACTACTCTCTCTGCACATATCTCAACCAGTCATTACTCTCTCTCTCTCTCTGCACGTATCTCAACCACTCACTACTCTCTCTGCACATATCTCAACCAGTCACTACTCTCTCTCTCTCTCTGCACGTATCTCAACCAGTCACTACTCTCTCTGCACATATCTCAACCAGTCATTACTCTCTCTCTCTCTCTGCACGTATCTCAACCAGCCACTACTCTCTCTGCACATATCTCAACCAGTCACTACTCTCTCTCTCTCTCTGCACGTATCTCAACCAGTCACTACTCTCTCTCTCTCTCTGCACGTATCTCAACCAGTCACTACTCTCTCTGCACATATCTCAACCAGTCATTACTCTCTCTCTCTCTCTGCACGTATCTCAACCAGTCACTACTCTCTCTGCACATATCTCAACCAGTCATTACTCTCTCTGCACGTATCTCAACCAGTCATTACTCTCTCTCTCTCTCTGCACGTATCTCAACCAGTCACTACTCTCTCTCTCTCTCTGCACGTATCTCAACCAGTCCCTACTCTCTCTGCACATATCTCAACCAGTCATTACTCTCTCTCTCTCTCTGCACGTATCTCAACCAGTCACTACTCTCTCTGCACATATCTCAACCAGTCACTACTCTCTCTCTCTCTCTCATCTCAACCAGTCACTACTCTCTCTGCACGTATCTCAACCAGTCACTACTCTCTCTGCACATATCTCAACCAGTCACTACTCTCTCTCTCTCTCTGCACGTATCTCAACCAGTCCCTACTCTCTCTGCACATATCTCAACCAGTCATTACTCTCTCTCTCTCTCTGCACGTATCTCAACCAGTCCCTACTCTCTCTGCACATATCTCAACCAGTCATTACTCTCTCTCTCTCTCTGCACGTATCTCAACCACTCACTACTCTCTCTGCACATATCTCAACCAGTCACTACTCTCTCTCTCTCTCTGCACGTATCTCAACCACTCACTACTCTCTCTGCACATATCTCAACCAGTCATTACTCTCTCTCTCTCTCTGCACGTATCTCAACCAGTCACTACTCTCTCTGCACATATCTCAACCAGTCATTACTCTCTCTCTCTCTCTGCACGTATCTCAACCAGTCACTACTCTCTCTGCACATATCTCAACCAGTCATTACTCTCTCTCTCTCTCTCTGTACGTATCTCAACCAGTCACTACTCTCTCTGCACATATCTCAACCAGTCACTACTCTCTCTCTCTCTCTGCACGTATCTCAACCAGTCCCTACTCTCTCTGCACATATCTCAACCAGTCACTACTCTCTCTCTCTCTGCACGTATCTCAACCAGTCCCTACTCTCTCTGCACATATCTCAACCAGTCATTACTCTCTCTCTCTCTCTGCACGTATCTCAACCACTCACTACTCTCTCTGCACATATCTCAACCAGTCACTACTCTCTCTCTCTCTCTGCACGTATCTCAACCAGTCCCTACTCTCTCTGCACATATCTCAACCAGTCATTACTCTCTCTCTCTGCACGTATCTCAACCAGTCCCTACTCTCTCTGCACATATCTCAACCAGTCATTACTCTCTCTCTCTCTCTCTGCACGTATCTCAACCAGTCCCTACTCTCTCTGCACATATCTCAACCAGTCATTACTCTCTCTCTCTCTCTGCACGTATCTCAACCACTCACTACTCTCTCTGCACATATCTCAACCAGTCACTACTCTCTCTCTCTCTGCACGTATCTCAACCACTCACTACTCTCTCTGCACATATCTCAACCAGTCATTACTCTCTCTCTCTCTCTGCACGTATCTCAACCAGTCACTACTCTCTCTGCACATATCTCAACCAGTCATTACTCTCTCTCTCTCTGCACGTATCTCAACCAGTCACTACTCTCTCTGCACATATCTCAACCAGTCATTACTCTCTCTCTCTCTCTCTGCACGTATCTCAACCAGTCACTACTCTCTCTGCACATATCTCAACCAGTCACTACTCTCTCTCTCTCTCTGCACGTATCTCAACCAGTCCCTACTCTCTCTGCACATATCTCAACCAGTCATTACTCTCTCTCTCTCTGCACGTATCTCAACCACTCACTACTCTCTCTGCACATATCTCAACCAGTCACTACTCTCTCTCTCTCTCTGCACGTATCTCAACCACTCACTACTCTCTCTGCACATATCTCAACCAGTCATTACTCTCTCTCTCTCTCTGCACGTATCTCAACCAGTCCCTACTCTCTCTGCACATATCTCAACCAGTCATTACTCTCTCTCTCTCTCTGCACGTATCTCAACCACTCACTACTCTCTCTGCACATATCTCAACCAGTCACTACTCTCTCTCTCTCTCTGCACGTATCTCAACCACTCACTACTCTCTCTGCACATATCTCAACCAGTCATTACTCTCTCTCTCTCTCTGCACGTATCTCAACCAGTCACTACTCTCTCTGCACATATCTCAACCAGTCACTACTCTCTCTCTCTCTCTGCACGTATCTCAACCAGTCACTACTCTCTCTCTGCACGTATCTCAACCAGTCACTACTCTCTCTGCACATATCTCAACCAGTCATTACTCTCTCTCTCTCTCTCTCTCTCTGCACGTATCTCAACCACTCACTACTCTCTCTGCACATATCTCAACCAGTCATTACTCTCTCCTCTCTCTCTCTCTCTGCACGTATCTCAACCCACTCACTACTCTCTCTGCACATATCTCAACCAGTCATTACTCTCTCTCTCTCTCTCTGCACGTATCTCAACCACTCACTACTCTCTCTGCACATATCTCAACCAGTCACTACTCTCTCTCTCTCTCTGCACGTATCTCAACCAGTCACTACTCTCTCTGCACATATCTCAACCAGTCATTACTCTCTCTCTCTCTCTCTGCACGTATCTCAACCAGCCACTACTCTCTCTGCACATATCTCAACCAGTCACTACTCTCTCTCTCTCTCTGCACGTATCTCAACCAGTCACTACTCTCTCTCTCTCTCTGCACGTATCTCAACCAGTCACTACTCTCTCTGCACATATCTCAACCAGTCATTACTCTCTCTCTCTCTCTGCACGTATCTCAACCAGTCACTACTCTCTCTGCACATATCTCAACCAGTCATTACTCTCTCTGCACGTATCTCAACCAGTCATTACTCTCTCTCTCTCTCTGCACGTATCTCAACCAGTCACTACTCTCTCTCTCTCTCTGCACGTATCTCAACCAGTCCCTACTCTCTCTGCACATATCTCAACCAGTCATTACTCTCTCTCTCTCTCTGCACGTATCTCAACCAGTCACTACTCTCTCTGCACATATCTCAACCAGTCACTACTCTCTCTCTCTCTCATCTCAACCAGTCACTACTCTCTCTGCACATATCTCAACCAGTCATTACTCTCTCTCTCTCTCTGCACGTATCTCAACCAGTCCCTACTCTCTCTGCACATATCTCAACCAGTCACTACTCTCTCTCTCTCTGCACGTATCTCAACCACTCACTACTCTCTCTGCACGTAACTCAACCAGTCACTACTCTCTCTCTCTCTCTGCACATATCTCAACCAGTCCCTACTCTCTCTGCACATATCTCAACCAGTCATTACTCTCTCTCTCTCTCTGCACGTATCTCAACCACTCACTACTCTCTCTGCACATATCTCAACCAGTCATTACTCTCTCTCTCTCTCTGCACGTATCTCAACCAGTCACTACTCTCTCTGCACATATCTCAACCAGTCATTACTCTCTCTCTCTCTCTCTCTGCACGTATCTCAACCAGTCACTACTCTCTCTGCACATATCTCAACCAGTCACTACTCTCTCTCTCTCTCTGCACGTATCTCAACCAGTCACTACTCTCTCTGCACATATCTCAACCAGTCACTACTCTCTCTCTCTCTCTGCACGTATCTCAACCAGTCACTACTCTCTCTGCACATATCTCAACCAGTCACTACTCTCTCTCTCTCTCTGCACGTATCTCAACCAGTCACTACTCTCTCTGCACATATCTCAACCAGTCATTACTCTCTCTCTCTCTCTGCACGTATCTCAACCAGTCACTACTCTCTCTGCACATATCTCAACCAGTCATTACTCTCTCTCTCTCTCTCTCTCTGCACGTATCTCAACCACTCACTACTCTCTCTGCACGTATCTCAACCAGTCACTACTCTCTCTCTCTCTCTGCACGTATCTCAACCAGTCCCTACTCTCTCTGCACATATCTCAACCAGTCATTACTCTCTCTCTCTCTCTCTCTCTCTGCACGTATCTCAACCAGTCACTACTCTCTCTCTCTCTCTGCACGTATCTCAACCAGTCACTACTCTCTCTGCACATATCTCAACCAGTCATTACTCTCTCTCTCTCTCTGCACGTATCTCAACCAGTCACTACTCTCTCTGCACATATCTCAACCAGTCATTACTCTCTCTCTCTCTCTCTCTCTGCACGTATCTCAACCAGTCACTACTCTCTCTCTCTCTCTGCACGTATCTCAACCAGTCCCTACTCTCTCTGCACATATCTCAACCAGTCATTACTCTCTCTCTCTCTCTCTCTCTCTGCACGTATCTCAACCAGTCACTACTCTCTCTCTCTCTCTGCACGTATCTCAACCAGTCCCTACTCTCTCTGCACATATCTCAACCAGTCACTACTCTCTCTCTCTCTCTGCACGTATCTCAACCAGTCACTACTCTCTCTGCACATATCTCAACCAGTCACTACTCTCTCTCTCTCTGCACGTATCTCAACCACTCACTACTCTCTCTGCACATATCTCAACCAGTCACTACTCTCTCTGCACATATCTCAACCAGTCACTACTCTCTCTGCACATATCTCAACCAGTCATTACTCTCTCTCTCTCTCTGCACGTATCTCAACCACTCACTACTCTCTCTGCACATATCTCAACCAGTCACTACTCTCTCTCTCTCTCTGCACGTATCTCAACCAGTCCCTACTCTCTCTGCACATATCTCAACCAGTCATTACTCTCTCTCTCTCTCTGCACGTATCTCAACCACTCACTACTCTCTCTGCACATATCTCAACCAGTCACTACTCTCTCTCTCTGCACGTATCTCAACCAGTCACTACTCTCTCTGCACATATCTCAACCAGTCATTACTCTCTCTCTCTCTCTGCACGTATCTCAACCACTCACTACTCTCTCTGCACATATCTCAACCAGTCACTACTCTCTCTCTCTCTCTCTGCACGTATCTCAACCAGTCCCTACTCTCTCTGCACATATCTCAACCAGTCATTACTCTCTCTCTCTCTCTGCACGTATCTCAACCACTCACTACTCTCTCTGCACATATCTCAACCAGTCACTACTCTCTCTCTCTCTCTGCACGTATCTCAACCAGTCACTACTCTCTCTGCACATATCTCAACCAGTCATTACTCTCTCTCTCTCTCTGCACGTATCTCAACCAGTCACTACTCTCTCTGCACATATCTCAACCAGTCACTACTCTCTCTCTCTCTCTGCACGTATCTCAACCAGTCCCTACTCTCTCTGCACATATCTCAACCAGTCATTACTCTCTCTCTCTCTCTCTCTCTGCACGTATCTCAACCAGTCACTACTCTCTCTCTCTCTCTGCACGTATCTCAACCAGTCACTACTCTCTCTCTCTCTCTGCACGTATCTCAACCAGTCACTACTCTCTCTCTCTCTCTGCACGTATCTCAACCAGTCACTACTCTCTCTCTCTCTGCACATATCTCAACCAGTCACTACTCTCTCTCTCTCTCTGCACGTATCTCAACCAGTCACTACTCTCTCTGCACATATCTCAACCAGTCACTACTCTCTCTCTCTCTCTCTGCACGTATCTCAACCAGTCACTACTCTCTCTCTCTCTCTGCACGTATCTCAACCAGTCACTACTCTCTCTCTCTCTCTGCACATATCTCAACCAGTCACTACTCTCTCTCTCTCTCTGCACGTATCTCAACCAGTCACTACTCTCTCTGCACATATCTCAACCAGTCACTACTCTCTCTCTCTCTCTGCACGTATCTCAACCACTCACTACTCTCTCTGCACATATCTCAACCAGTCACTACTCTCTCTCTCTGCACGTATCTCAACCAGTCCCTACTCTCTCTGCACATATCTCAACCAGTCATTACTCTCTCTCTCTCTCTGCACGTATCTCAACCACTCACTACTCTCTCTGCACATATCTCAACCAGTCACTACTCTCTCTCTCTCTCTCTGCACGTATCTCAACCAGTCCCTACTCTCTCTGCACATATCTCAACCAGTCATTACTCTCTCTCTCTCTCTCTGCACGTATCTCAACCACTCACTACTCTCTCTGCACATATCTCAACCAGTCACTACTCTCTCTCTCTGCACGTATCTCAACCAGTCACTACTCTCTCTGCACATATCTCAACCAGTCACTACTCTCTCTCTCTCTCTGCACGTATCTCAACCACTCACTACTCTCTCTGCACATATCTCAACCAGTCACTACTCTCTCTCTCTGCACGTATCTCAACCAGTCCCTACTCTCTCTGCACATATCTCAACCAGTCATTACTCTCTCTCTCTCTCTGCACGTATCTCAACCACTCACTACTCTCTCTGCACATATCTCAACCAGTCACTACTCTCTCTCTCTCTCTGCACGTATCTCAACCAGTCCCTACTCTCTCTGCACATATCTCAACCAGTCATTACTCTCTCTCTCTCTCTGCACGTATCTCAACCACTCACTACTCTCTCTGCACATATCTCAACCAGTCACTACTCTCTCTCTCTGCACGTATCTCAACCAGTCACTACTCTCTCTGCACATATCTAACCAGTCACTACTCTCTCTCTCTCTCTGCACGTATCTCAACCACTCACTACTCTCTCTGCACATATCTCAACCAGTCACTACTCTCTCTCTCTCTCTGCACGTATCTCAACCAGTCCCTACTCTCTCTGCACATATCTCAACCAGTCATTATTCTCTCTCTCTCTCTGCACGTATCTCAACCACTCACTACTCTCTCTGCACATATCTCAACCAGTCACTACTCTCTCTCTCTCTCTGCACGTATCTCAACCAGTCACTACTCTCTCTGCACATATCTCAACCAGTCATTACTCTCTCTCTCTCTCTGCACGTATCTCAACCAGTCACTACTCTCTCTGCACATATCTCAACCAGTCATTACTCTCTCTCTCTCTCTCTCTCTCTGCACGTATCTCAACCAGTCACTACTCTCTCTCTCTCTCTGCACGTATCTCAACCAGTCCCTACTCTCTCTGCACATATCTCAACCAGTCATTACTCTCTCTCTCTCTCTCTCTCTGCACGTATCTCAACCAGTCACTACTCTCTCTCTCTCTCTGCACGTATCTCAACCAGTCACTACTCTCTCTGCACATATCTCAACCAGTCATTACTCTCTCTCTCTCTCTGCACGTATCTCAACCAGTCACTACTCTCTCTGCACATATCTCAACCAGTCATTACTCTCTCTCTCTCTCTCTCTCTGCACGTATCTCAACCAGTCACTACTCTCTCTCTCTCTCTGCACGTATCTCAACCAGTCCCTACTCTCTCTGCACATATCTCAACCAGTCATTACTCTCTCTCTCTCTCTCTCTCTCTGCACGTATCTCAACCAGTCACTACTCTCTCTCTCTCTCTGCACGTATCTCAACCAGTCCCTACTCTCTCTGCACATATCTCAACCAGTCACTACTCTCTCTCTCTCTCTGCACGTATCTCAACCAGTCACTACTCTCTCTGCACATATCTCAACCAGTCACTACTCTCTCTCTCTCTGCACGTATCTCAACCACTCACTACTCTCTCTGCACATATCTCAACCAGTCACTACTCTCTCTGCACATATCTCAACCAGTCACTACTCTCTCTGCACATATCTCAACCAGTCATTACTCTCTCTCTCTCTCTGCACGTATCTCAACCACTCACTACTCTCTCTGCACATATCTCAACCAGTCACTACTCTCTCTCTCTCTCTGCACGTATCTCAACCAGTCCCTACTCTCTCTGCACATATCTCAACCAGTCATTACTCTCTCTCTCTCTCTGCACGTATCTCAACCACTCACTACTCTCTCTGCACATATCTCAACCAGTCACTACTCTCTCTCTCTGCACGTATCTCAACCAGTCACTACTCTCTCTGCACATATCTCAACCAGTCATTACTCTCTCTCTCTCTCTGCACGTATCTCAACCACTCACTACTCTCTCTGCACATATCTCAACCAGTCACTACTCTCTCTCTCTCTCTGCACGTATCTCAACCAGTCCCTACTCTCTCTGCACATATCTCAACCAGTCATTACTCTCTCTCTCTCTCTGCACGTATCTCAACCACTCACTACTCTCTCTGCACATATCTCAACCAGTCACTACTCTCTCTCTCTCTCTGCACGTATCTCAACCAGTCACTACTCTCTCTGCACATATCTCAACCAGTCATTACTCTCTCTCTCTCTCTGCACGTATCTCAACCAGTCACTACTCTCTCTGCACATATCTCAACCAGTCACTACTCTCTCTCTCTCTCTGCACGTATCTCAACCAGTCCCTACTCTCTCTGCACATATCTCAACCAGTCATTACTCTCTCTCTCTCTCTCTCTCTGCACGTATCTCAACCAGTCACTACTCTCTCTCTCTCTCTGCACGTATCTCAACCAGTCACTACTCTCTCTCTCTCTCTGCACGTATCTCAACCAGTCACTACTCTCTCTCTCTCTCTGCACGTATCTCAACCAGTCCCTACTCTCTCTGCACATATCTCAACCAGTCATTACTCTCTCTCTCTCTCTCTCTGCACGTATCTCAACCAGTCACTACTCTCTCTCTCTCTCTGCACGTATCTCAACCAGTCACTACTCTCTCTCTCTCTCTGCACGTATCTCAACCAGTCACTACTCTCTCTCTCTCTCTGCACGTATCTCAACCAGTCACTACTCTCTCTCTCTCTCTGCACATATCTCAACCAGTCACTACTCTCTCTCTCTCTCTGCACGTATCTCAACCAGTCACTACTCTCTCTGCACATATCTCAACCAGTCACTACTCTCTCTCTCTCTCTCTGCACGTATCTCAACCAGTCACTACTCTCTCTCTCTCTCTGCACGTATCTCAACCAGTCACTACTCTCTCTCTCTCTCTCTGCACATATCTCAACCAGTCACTACTCTCTCTCTCTCTCTGCACGTATCTCAACCAGTCACTACTCTCTCTGCACATATCTCAACCAGTCACTACTCTCTCTCTCTCTCTCTGCACGTATCTCAACCACTCACTACTCTCTCTGCACATATCTCAACCAGTCACTACTCTCTCTCTCTGCACGTATCTCAACCAGTCCCTACTCTCTCTGCACATATCTCAACCAGTCATTACTCTCTCTCTCTCTCTGCACGTATCTCAACCACTCACTACTCTCTCTGCACATATCTCAACCAGTCACTACTCTCTCTCTCTCTCTCTGCACGTATCTCAACCAGTCCCTACTCTCTCTGCACATATCTCAACCAGTCATTACTCTCTCTCTCTCTCTCTGCACGTATCTCAACCACTCACTACTCTCTCTGCACATATCTCAACCAGTCACTACTCTCTCTCTCTGCACGTATCTCAACCAGTCACTACTCTCTCTGCACATATCTCAACCAGTCACTACTCTCTCTCTCTCTCTGCACGTATCTCAACCACTCACTACTCTCTCTGCACATATCTCAACCAGTCACTACTCTCTCTCTCTGCACGTATCTCAACCAGTCCCTACTCTCTCTGCACATATCTCAACCAGTCATTACTCTCTCTCTCTCTCTGCACGTATCTCAACCACTCACTACTCTCTCTGCACATATCTCAACCAGTCACTACTCTCTCTCTCTCTCTGCACGTATCTCAACCAGTCCCTACTCTCTCTGCACATATCTCAACCAGTCATTACTCTCTCTCTCTCTCTGCACGTATCTCAACCACTCACTACTCTCTCTGCACATATCTCAACCAGTCACTACTCTCTCTCTCTGCACGTATCTCAACCAGTCACTACTCTCTCTGCACATATCTAACCAGTCATTACTCTCTCTCTCTCTCTGCACGTATCTCAACCACTCACTACTCTCTCTGCACATATCTCAACCAGTCACTACTCTCTCTCTCTCTCTGCACGTATCTCAACCAGTCCCTACTCTCTCTGCACATATCTCAACCAGTCATTATTCTCTCTCTCTCTCTGCACGTATCTCAACCACTCACTACTCTCTCTGCACATATCTCAACCAGTCACTACTCTCTCTCTCTCTCTGCACGTATCTCAACCAGTCACTACTCTCTCTGCACATATCTCAACCAGTCATTACTCTCTCTCTCTCTCTGCACGTATCTCAACCAGTCACTACTCTCTCTGCACATATCTCAACCAGTCACTACTCTCTCTCTCTCTCTCTCTGCACGTATCTCAACCAGTCACTACTCTCTCTGCACATATCTCAACCAGTCATTACTCTCTCTGCACGTATCTCAACCAGTCATTACTCTCTCTCTCTCTCTCTGCACGTATCTCAACCAGTCACTACTCTCTCTCTCTCTCTCTGCACGTATCTCAACCAGTCCCTACTCTCTCTGCACATATCTCAACCAGTCATTACTCTCTCTCTCTCTCTCTGCACGTATCTCAACCAGTCACTACTCTCTCTCTCTCTCTCTGCACGTATCTCAACCAGTCCCTACTCTCTCTGCACATATCTCAACCAGTCATTATTCTCTCTCTCTCTCTGCACGTATCTCAACCACTCACTACTCTCTCTGCACATATCTCAACCAGTCACTACTCTCTCTCTCTCTCTGCACGTATCTCAACCAGTCACTACTCTCTCTGCACATATCTCAACCAGTCATTACTCTCTCTCTCTCTCTGCACGTATCTCAACCAGTCACTACTCTCTCTGCACATATCTCAACCAGTCACTACTCTCTCTCTCTCTCTCTCTCTGCACGTATCTCAACCAGTCACTACTCTCTCTGCACATATCTCAACCAGTCATTACTCTCTCTGCACGTATCTCAACCAGTCATTACTCTCTCTCTCTCTCTCTGCACGTATCTCAACCAGTCACTACTCTCTCTCTCTCTCTCTGCACGTATCTCAACCAGTCCCTACTCTCTCTGCACATATCTCAACCAGTCATTACTCTCTCTCTCTCTCTGCACGTATCTCAACCAGTCACTACTCTCTCTGCACATATCTCAACCAGTCACTACTCTCTCTCTCTCTCTGCACGTATCTCAACCAGTCACTACTCTCTCTGCACATATCTCAACCAGTCATTACTCTCTCTCTCTCTCTGCACGTATCTCAACCACTCACTACTCTCTCTGCACATATCTCAACCAGTCATTACTCTCTCTCTCTCTCTGCACGTATCTCAACCACTCACTACTCTCTCTGCACATATCTCAACCAGTCACTACTCTCTCTCTCTCTCTGCACGTATCTCAACCAGTCACTACTCTCTCTGCACATATCTCAACCAGTCACTACTCTCTCTCTCTCTCTGCACGTATCTCAACCAGTCACTACTCTCTCTGCACATATCTCAACCAGTCATTACTCTCTCTCTCTCTCTCTGCACGTATCTCAACCACTCACTACTCTCTCTGCACATATCTCAACCAGTCACTACTCTCTCTCTCTCTCTGCACGACATATCTCAACCAGTCACTACTCTCTCTCTCTCTCTGCACATATCTCAACCACTCACTACTCTCTCTGCACATATCTCAACCAGTCACTACTCTCTCTCTCTCTCTGCACGTATCTCAACCAGTCACTACTCTCTCTGCACATATCTCAACCAGTCATTACTCTCTCTCTCTCTCTGCACGTATCTCAACCAGTCACTACTCTCTCTGCACATATCTCAACCAGTCACTACTCTCTCTCTCTCTCTGCACGTATCTCAACCAGTCACTACTCTCTCTGCACATATCTCAACCAGTCACTACTCTCTCTCTCTCTCTGCACGTATCTCAACCAGTCACTACTCTCTCTGCACATATCTCAACCAGTCATTACTCTCTCTCTCTCTCTGCACGTATCTCAACCACTCACTACTCTCTCTGCACATATCTCAACCAGTCACTACTCTCTCTCTCTCTCTGCACGACATATCTCAACCAGTCACTACTCTCTCTGCACGTATCTCAACCAGTCACTACTCTCTCTGCACATATCTCAACCAGTCACTACTCTAAAAATGTGTCGTTTCGTTCACAAACAGCTGTTTGAGATTCAGCTGTGAATTAAAGAATTCATACCTCCTCGCTGTTTTCGAACAGCGGTTTTTTTAAAAAACCTAACATAGAAACGGACTGTTCACATGAACATGTGCTGAAATCGTGTGGTGGGCGCGAACCGAACCCACGACCTCCACTTTCCGCGCCATGCTCTTGCATGCTGAGCTACGCGAACCGAACCCACGACCTCCACTTTCCGCGCCATGCTCTTGCATGCTGAGCTACGCGAACCGAACTTACGACCTCTACTTTCCGCACCATGCTCTTGCATGCTGAGCTACGCGAACCGAACCTACGACCTCCGCTTTCCGCGCCATGCTCTTGCATGCTGAGCTACGCGAACCGAACCCAAGACCTCCACTTTCCGCGCCATGCTCTTGCATGCTGAGCTACGCGAACCGAACCCCCGACCTCTATGTACTTTCCGCGCCATGCTCTTGATTGCTGAGATACGCGAACCGAACCCAAGACCTCCACTTTCCGCGCCATGCTCTTGCATGCTGAGCTACGCGAACCGAACCCAAGACCTCCACTTTCCGCGCCATGCTCTTGCATGCTGAGCTACGCGAACCGAACCCCCGACCTCTACTTTCCGCGCCTTGCATGCTGAGCTACGCGAACCGAACCCAAGACCTCCACTTTCCGCGCCATGCTCTTGCATGCTGAGCTACGCGAATCGAACCCACGACCTCCGCTTTCCGCGCCATGCTCTTGCATGCTGAGCTACGCGAACCGAACCCACGACCTCTACTTTCCGCGCCATGCTCTTGCATGCTGAGCTACGCGAACCGAACCCACGACCTCTACTTACCGCGCCATGCTCTTGCATGCTGAGCTACGCGAACCGAACCCACGACCTCCACTTTCCGCGCCATGCTCTTGCATGCTGAGCTACGCGAACCGAACCCACGACCTCCACTTTCCGCGCCATGCTCTTGCATGCTGAGCTACGCGAATCGAACCCACGACCTCCGCTTTCCGCGCCATGCTCTTGCATGCTGAGCTACGCGAATCGAACCCACGACCTCTACTTTCCGCGCCATGCTCTTGCATGCTGAGCTACGCGAACCGATTCCAAGACCTCCACTTTCCGCGCCATGCTCTTGCATGCTGAGCTACGCGAACCGAACCCACGACCTCTACTTTCCGCGCCATGCTCTTGCATGCTGAGCTACGCGAACCGAACCCACGACCTCTACTTACCGCGCCATGCTCTTGCATGCTGAGCTACGCGAACCGAACCCACGACCTCCACTTTCCGCGCCATGCTCTTGCATGCTGAGCTACGCGAACCGAACCCACGACCTCCACTTTCCGCGCCATGCTCTTGCATGCTGAGCTACGCGAATCGAACCCACGACCTCCGCTTTCCGCGCCATGCTCTTGCATGCTGAGCTACGCGAATCGAACCCACGACCTCTACTTTCCGCGCCATGCTCTTGCATGCTGAGCTACGCGAACCGATTCCAAGACCTCCACTTTCCGCGCCATGCTCTTGCATGCTGAGCTACGCGAACCGAACCCACACCTCTACTTTCCGCGCCATGCTCTTGCATGCTGAGCTACGCGAACCGAACCCACGACCTACACTTTCCGCGCCATGCTCTTGCATGCTGAGCTACACGAACCGAACCCACGACCTCCACTTTCCGCACCATGCTCTTGCATGCTGAGCTACGCGAACCGAACCCACGACCTCTACTTTCCGCGCCATGCTCTTGCATGCTGAGCTACGCGAACCGAACCCACGACCTCCACTTTCCGCGCCATGCTCTTGCATGCTGAGCTACGCGAACCGAACCACACGACCTCTACTTTCCGCGCCATGCTCTTGCATGCTGAGCTACGCGAACTGAACCCACGACCTCCACTTTCCGCGCCATGCTCTTGCATGCTGAGCTACGCGAATCGAACCCACGACCTCTACTTTCCGCGCCATGCTCTTGCATGCTGAGCTACGCGAACCGAACCCACGACCTCTACTTTCCGCGCCATGCTCTTGCATGCTGAGCTACGCGAACCGAACCCACGACCTCCACTTTCCGCGCCATGCTCTTGCATGCTGAGCTACGCGAATCGAACCCACGACCTCTACTTTCCGCGCCATGCTCTTGCATGCTGAGCTACGCGAATCGAACCCACGACCTCTACTTTCCGCGCCATGCTCTTGCATGCTGAGCTACGCGAACCGAACCCACGACCTCTACTTTCCGCGCCATGCTCTTGCATGCTGAGCTACGCGAACCGAACCCACGACCTCTACTTTCCGCGCCATGCTCTTGCATGCTAAGCTACGCGAACCGAACTTACGACCTCTACTTTCCGCGCCATGCTCTTGCATGCTGAGCTACGCGAACCGAACCCACGACCTCCACTTTCCGCGCCATGCTCTTGCATGCTGAGCTAAGCGAACCGAACCCACGACCTCTACTTTCCGCGCCATGCTCTTGCATGCTGAGCTAAGCGAACCGAACCCACGACCTCTACTTTCCGCGCCATGCTCTTGCATGCTGAGCTACACACGCAGTCAATGTAATGCACATTTTAAGGCATATACAAGACAGCATTGTATCGGGGCGATTGCAGTCATGATTTGCACAGTTATGTACAACAATCCATTGTTAGAAACTCACCGCTGACACCTAATATGCAAACAGAACAAAAGGCTTATACAAAGAAAATATTTCTGTTTCAGTCGGATTAATCTAACAAATTTATCTCATAAAGACATGATCTTGAATGAAATTTAGGAACATATCATTTAACTTATCACAAAAGGTGAGTATGAAGTGACGGAGTGAAACTAATTTGTGCAATAACATGAGGGCCAATACTACGTCATTTTCACAAGTCAGATTGATTTATTCGGCTCACCTTACATCCAGTCCAGCTAGCCAGGCTCCCACAGCAACATCCTCATTTTTATAAAGTCGGAAAAGATGTGCGTTACGCGCCAGATAAGACACAAGTTCGGCGCCAATCACGTATCCTCCGCCGAGCTGAATCAGAAAATGAAAGGTTCGAAAAAAGGAATAAAAGTGACTTTTCAAAACTTTCAAAAAAAGATGTTGGATAAATCTTAGAAAGAGTTAATTAGTGACTTGATCAGATTCTTGCATCTAAAACGGTCGATTGTGGGTCACTGGTTCACTTAGGAATCATTCCTTTTTTCTTTTCCACCTTTTATGGCCGAGTCGGTGGATACAAGAAGACACCTAAATACATGTACATATATACTCAGAAATCATTCGAATTTGATACACAGTCATAATTTTTCATTCTGCTCACGATTTGATTTGAAAAAAATAGATCTGAGGGTTTTTGTCTAATGAAAAAAAAACTTTACGGATAATGGTAAACTACTCCTGTTTTTCAAGCCTCACCAGATGAAAGACTCGTCTTTTCTCCACTGAACGAATATTCGGCATGGACATGGATGCTCTGGTTAATATTTAACCCCCCGTAATGACTTATATGAACCCCGCATTTAGCCCTCTGTGACTCTACCTGGTAGGGCAGATAACGGTCACAGAGAACCCAGTCGTTCTCCTTCCACTTCCCCTTCCGGATGGGTTTGGCCCTGCCGTCTAGGAAGCCCCAGTAAAGACGATCGTGCTGAATGTCTCGGAGTGCCTTCAGAAGTGCCCCGATGCGAACAAAGGAGTCCGAATCCACCTGGCGGCAGCAGCTATCTAACACTTCCACTCTATACATATGCGTGATCTAGATTAGTATGGTACTACTGTAGTCGGAGACCTAGAATGGTTGGGTGAGCAAGAGTCAGTAGGCAGAGAGGAGCGAGAAGTACAGAAAAAAGAGAGAAGGAATTGGATATATTGGAGAGAAAAAAACATCTGTTGAGATACACACAATCATGGAAACTTTCTAAATGTACATCAACAGAAATTATTTGACAGCAAACAGTAGTTTCATGTGCGTCAATGCACATTAAGGGTCACGATTGAACCTCTGAAACACCTGTTTCATGTGCGTCAATGCACATTAAGGGTCACGATTGAACCTCTGAAACACCTGTTTCATGTGCGTCAATGCACATTAAGGGTCACGATTGAACCTCTGAAACACCTGTTTCACGTGCGTCAATGCACATTAAGGGTCACGATTGAACCTCTGAAACACCTGTTTCATGTGCGTCAATGCACATTAAGGGTCACGATTGAACCTCTGAAACACCTGTTTCATGTGCGTCAATGCACATTAAGGGTCACGATTGAACCTCTGAAACACCTGTTTCATGTGCGTCAATGCACATTAAGGGTCACGATTGAACCTCTGAAACACCTGTTTCATGTGCGTCAATGCACATTAAGGGTCACGATTGAACCTCTGAAACACCTGTTTCATGTGCGTCAATGCACATTAAGGGTCACGATTGAACCTCTGAAACACCTGTTTCACTGATAATTTAACATCCAACCCCTACAGCCGATTGTTTTCTGGAACAAAACGGAATCTTGGAAGAAGATTCTTAATAGGTGGAGCATACAAAGAATGCTAATTATATCAAACATGTTTCCGAGGAAAAAACAATGAAAACCATATTCGATGCTGAGACTACTGTATCGACACACCTTCAATAAGTAGTCGAATTTGAAGTGACTATCAGCCCACTCGATTGTGCGTAATGTTTTCCTGATAATTGAAAACTTGGTGATTTTGACCACAGCTAATATATAAAATATATCTTCTAAGAAGGCCAATGATCCACCGGATAAAAAATTATCCAATACTGCCTGAAAACATTATTTGATGGGAGGGGGGGAGTCTATAATAATGAAAAGCTCTTTATTATCTGCTTTTCACCCCTCGCTCGCTTCTTATTATTTCAGACTCCACCGCTCAAAAATCGGTAGTTTTCGTTTTCAATAATTGCAAGAGAACTTTGTGCTTTTGTTGGGCAATGTTTCCTGGGCGAATTCAGGTGTGTGAAATTAGTCAGTCAAATGAAAGAGAAAATCGCCGCCCGCGATGAATAAAATTTCCTCCCTACTAGAAATGAGCCTCAGCGAACTTATTATAAAGACTCCTCTCGAGGGGACGTCCTAATGAAATAATACCTTTCATTAATTGCGCTGCTTCCAAATGACTTAATATAAAAATTAAATCATTATGAAGAAGAAACCTTGTGAGGTTGGAGTAGTGCTCCACGAGATCCGTGAGGATGGCGAGGTCTCCATAGTTCGCCTGCTCCTCATCCAGACGACTTCTCTCCAAAGAACTTAAAACACAACTTAGACGGGTGAAATACACAGTCATAACCAACAATATTAGAGAAAAGAAAGGTTGCAAAAGTGCATATTATTTGAAAGATAAAGTTCTGGTATAAATTATGAATAACAAATGCGAAAGTCTGTTTCGCCCCTGAGCCCAGACAGGCTTTCGCTCTATGTAGGTGACTTTTAGCAATCTAAAAGTTATGAACAGAAAAATTATCCTTGTTTTGGGCGTAAGAATTGAAATACTGGAAAGGCGTCCTGAAGAGTGAAAATCAAAGGAAGATAGTTCAAAGATTACGGAGAGAGCAAACGCGAGCAATAAACAGGAGAGACAGGCGCCAGCCGGAGGAGATTTGTGACCTCTTCCTAAAGGTGAAACATTGTTCCAGGCACTATAAAAGTAACCTCAAAGCACCGGCTCCGATGGCGAACTTGACGGTGACGACTTCCTTTGGCTTGCTGCTTAATCGCATCCATGTGTCTCTTATGACTGCCCTGAATCAGGATGTTTCTAACAGGGGTTAAATAGTGACCGGATCGGTCCCGTCGGCGGATACATGTACACACACTATTGACAAAAAACTTCATCTTTTCTTACCTTTTTACTTCATCCCCTCTTCTTTTTTCCTCCAAACTTTGAGCGGCGGATACATGTAAACCCAAATTGGGCGGCTCCATTTAACCCCTGGTTTCTAACCATCTGGCCAAAGAAGTGGGTAGATCATAACAACAATTCAAGAGGGAACGACAAACTTTGCGGAGAGACCGATATCTTGCGAATGTCCTATGAACAGAGCAAGCACGTCTCTATTTTTAGCGGCTGGCGCATAGATTTTACCCGCGGATCAGATGAAAATCGTGCTTAAAACTTATCACATTAGGTAGCTCAGGACTACATCTGAAACTGGTACAGTAACCTACCTAAGGTTAGAGTATGGCAAACTGATAGTATGCGCTGACTATCATACAAAGGGTCTACCTCTTACTGTAGAAACTGATCTACATCAATTGCTCAAGAAATTTTCATGGTGCTTACACGAATTTTACTTTCAATCCCGCCCCTTCCTTCAATACAAAAACCTCAGGGCTCAGCTACTTGTACTCTCAAATCAAAATAGGTTTGTATCTCATTCGAGCTATACAGGAATGAGCGCAAGATTTATTCATAATTGCAGTGAATCAATCATCTTTTGCTTCTTCGGTAGCCTCAAAATCTGCAAGCTTTTTATTGCCGACCTTTTCTTCTTTCCACCCTTAATTCTCCTTTATAACCCATGACCTACCGCAACGAAGAGTCTCCAGGCAAAGATATAACTGTACACAAAAGGAATGTTGAAGGAGTTTTCGGCTTCCGAACTTCTTTGAGAGTTGAATCTTCCGAATGGTCAAGCATTGAACGAACATCTCAAGTGAACATCTTTCTTTTGGTCCATCTCTTTAGTTCAACAAGAAGCTTTTTTCGAAATCTGATTGTAGTCGAAGCGGCAATGACGAGCTTTTCTCAGCTCATACACAGTGAGTAGATAGGTAGGGCTGGATCTCATTAAATTTTCGGTTTCAAACTTTATTTACTTCCATGTACTATACAAGTATGTAACTTCGAATAAAGATTGATTGAACTTCACAAAACACCTGTTACTTCCACAGCTCTAGAAGCTAATTTTCATTCATGGTATTTAAACTAATCCAACTTTCCGGCGGGGAATGGGTAAGAAAAATCAGTAATTGAATGAATGATCGCGTGGACTGAAGCTATCCTTTGGGAGAGATCGAAACCGGACGCCTCTACTGTGGAATTGCGGCTTCATCACACTACCCAGGGCACAACCCCTGCCATACATAGTGCTATCTATATAAATGATGATTTTTATGATTTAAAGAACACTGATATACAGGGTAGCCCATATGACCTGTCAATAAAATTGCACGATTTATTCCAGTGTTCTCCTTTTGATAGATGCGGTCTTTACCTTACTACAGAAATTTGACATTCCAGCAAGATTCAGCTCCAAGCAAAACAGACACAAGAGTGGTGCGAAAGACAATTTCCTAGCTTCACCTCCGCGGCCGAGTGGGTCATCGTTCTCGCTGGACCTGAATCTTATGGACTACTCGGTGTGGTCGTAAGCAAAGTCAGTGCTCATTCTCACCAGAATTTGGAGTCGCTCAAGCAGACCTTGCTGAAGGAGTAGGACAATATCGACGTCAGGTACCTATTTCCAGTGATAGATACATTTCCTAAGAGGCTTCGCAATGTACAGGGTGTCCCATCATAAATTGATGATCGAATTTCGTTAATAACTTTTCGCAGAGTTGACCGAATGGGATGAAATTTTTAGAAGCACCTACACTCAGGATAGGACGCATTATTCTGAAGTTTCAGAAAATTTTCATAAATTTGAATAACCTTTAAAACTTTGAGCCATTTTTGGAGATGAACGTTTAAAATAATTTTTTTCACCAGATATGTTCTTCAAGTAATCCTAACATGACCTCAATTTCAGTTTTTTTTTGTTTTCAATCTTTAAATCAGTTTAATGCAGTTTAAAACGAGTGATTTTGTCACTTTTTCAATGCGGATATGCAAATTCGTCGATATCGAATGCGTTTCTCTGACTTATTCGATATACAAATCGGGCAATCTTTCAAAAAAATTTAATTTTTTCGTCCTGTCCTCACAGTGAGCGGTTGCTCTCCACAAAATCACTCGAAAAAGTGACAAAATCACTCGTTTTAAACTGTATTAAACTGATTTTTAAAAAAAATGAAAACATTAAAACTGAAAGTGAGGTCATGTTAAGAGTTACTTGAAGAACATTTCTATTTTTAAAAAAATTTAGGAAAAAAATTATGTTTATCTCCAAAATTGGCTCAAAGTCTCAAAGGGTATTCAAATTTATGCAAGTTCTCTGAAAATTCCAGAATCATGCGTCCTATCCTGAGTGTAGGTGCTTCTAAAATTTTCATCCCATTCGGTCAACTCTGCGAAAAGTTATTAACGAAATTCGATCATCAATTTATAATGGGACACCCTGTAGTTCGCGCCAAAGGGGGCCGAATTGAATGAAACTTCACCTTGTTAATTTTGTTATGATCTAAAAAACTTGATTAAAAAATAAATTTGATTGCACTTTTGTTAAAAAAGCTAACCAGTAAAAACTTGGTAGCAGATAATATGGGCTACCCTGTATATATAATCCTTTTTTTGAAGCACAACTCCACACCCTCAATGTAAAACTTTCTTTTCCAGAACTCCCTCTGACCTCTACTTAAAGTGACGTATGACATCTTAAAGTGACGTATGACATCGTATGACTCCCTCTGACCTCTACTTAAAGTGACGTATGACATCTTAAAGTGACGTATGACATCGTATGACTCCCTCTGACCTCTACTTAAAGTGACGTATGACATCTTCTCACACGTGCAATTGTAGGAAACAATGATCGTGAGCAGAGCGCACACTGATGATGCGCCAAGGAGATACATCAGTAGTGCGCCAGCGCGACGGTGGCCCCCTTGACGCTGCGTCATTGAACCGCAGCTTTAGTTTCAACGGAAATTCTGCGCCTTAATTATCAGAAAGCTGTGAATAGCACTTTAGGACAAATTCCGGATTGAGGGAAGACTATTTCAAATCACGATTCCGTGAAAGTTCATACTTTAAATGGGGAGTATTACAACTAACTTTTTCAGCTGTGATACTGACCATGTCAATCAATGATTCTCGAAAAATCATCTTTCGATTAATGAAAAAAAGAACCTATGGCACTTCGTAACCATATTTAGTCAATCGAAGTCAAGTATGAGAAAAGGAACTATAAATGAGAGTATTGGCTGGCTCGAACTCCTTGTTTATGATATATGGGAACTGCTAGGAGAGAGAAGTAGAGAAAGATAAAGAGAGAGAAAGGAGAGAGGAAAGCAAAAGAGAGGGGAGAGTTTGTCATATAGACAGAGAAGGAGAGAGAGAAAGAGAGAAGCACTGATAGCACTTTGAATCGTTATAAATATTATACAAGTTTTGATACTTCGATTAGGTTGAACATAAGTGACTAAATAACATTTCACTTCATTACACTGATCATCACCCACTGTTCTCATGGACTGTCATTCATTATGTTCCTCTTCTTCTAAACTCTTTCGTGTAATTGGTGAAACGAACTAGTTTTATTTTCTTAAAAACTACTTGTTGCAAGTGTGAGAAGCCGTGGTCTACATACGCTTAGTTCTGTCTTCTTTTCGACCACTATTCGGCGTAATGATGTGAGAAACTAATTATTGTATCGTTTTGTCCGTTTTCTCTTCTCACAAGAGGAGCCCTTGGATAAAACATTGAAACGGGTTTTCAGCTGGTACTAGAATTGAAACACTTGTGTTTAAGCTGGTACTAGAAACGAAACAATAGTTTTTTTAAGCTGGTGCTAGAATCGAAAATGAATGCTTGTGCACGCATCCCAGCCTTTCATCTGTGGCTAAACCATCCTTTTCAAAATTGCTCCTAGTCGTTGATTCTCAAAATCTTGCTCCTAGTCGACTGATATGCATCTTTTACTCTGATCTCGCCGAATCTTCGGAGGTGAGGTTGAAAAGCTTGAGTGGTCCATTAAACACTTCAGCACAGCGCCCCATCTGCTTTTTCCTCTTCATAAGTTTCTTTAAACCCATATCTTCGTCAACCATGTAAGCGATTCCTCTAACAAGTTGTTCATACGCAATAAAACTTCAAATTCATATCGCACGTAAAAGGCTAGAAGGATTGAACCAGCGGTCTCTCTTTTGGGGAATCCTAGGCTAAAAAACGACCACTAATTCGAGCGGCACCTATAATACTGAGAAGCGAGAGAGGTAGTGCGCAGATGAATTGAATTAGTGTTAGAGGTGAAGACTGTTAGTCGATCGTTTCTCATTATTTTAGGCCTTCTCGAAGCAGCGATGTTTTTTCCTCTCAATTTTTGACAAATGAAAACAAGTATGGTAGGTTCGACGCTTTTTTATGATTTCAAGATCATGCTCAAGGTATGCACTGCAGAGATGAAAGCACTCCTCTGATAAAGCGAACTTCGAATGTTATTTCGATTTTGTTTAGTATTTTGGTTTTTTGTGCGTGATTGTCTTAAAAATATTAGTCATAACATCTTCATTTTTTCTTTACATTATGAAGCAGCGAAATGAACCGGAAAAGCTCAGCGAAAGATGGTTAAACTTTGTATATTCATACTTGGCGGAAGAGAATAAGAGCTTTTTCTAATTTTATGAACAAGTTGACTTTGTACATCTCAAGTTTGTAAATTGGTGTTTTCGAGACTTTTTAAGCAAAAAATACTAATATTTAAACGGGTATAACTAATTCAATTCAATTCTTTATTCCGCTTTATCCGTCTTATCTACTCACATCCTAATCGAATGAAGTCTATTCGAAGACAATATAAACCGTTTTCTACACTCCAAGTTATTCTAGCTTGGAATTATCTTATGATACATTAATCGGGATGAGAATCCCAGCGTAGTCTCTTCGAGAACCAAAAGGCAACTGTGCTCGAAGCGATGGAAGCGGCTCGACCGAGAAAAAAACAACACACAAAATCGCTCTGTCCACATCAGTGTAATACATTTGTAAATCGATCGATTAAGAAAAGTAGGAATAATAACAATTCTTCATGCGAATGGATATTTTAACATTTTGTTTAGCTTTTTTCACTTTTAATCCTGTTACCTACATATTACTCGAGTTTCATCATATTACCCAAATGTGGATGAACCAAGTCTCGCGATCAAGTTGAATCAAAGAGCAAAATGGGCCACATCAATTGTATATGTTCATGTTATCGAGTTTGGAACTGTTTAAATATTAAACAAGTTTAGACGATCAAGTTATACTCTCTCCACTAGAACTTCCAACTATGTTCTTCCTCCGAGTAAAGTATAAAAAAGTCAATGAATAACGCATGTTCAACTATTTATCCTAAAATATATAGAATTAACTTCCCAAGTCTTCATATCCGGTACTTTTTTACTTGGTCTGGTACCTCGCGTCGCGGTTCTCGGCCTCGTTAGCTAAGCCGTTCGGCCTCGTTAGCGTAAACTTTTCCTAAGCCTAAGCGTTTTTTTAATGTAAAAATAATTTTAATTCCACGGTTCAATCCGGTTCAAGCGACGCGAAGAGGGCCGCGACGCGAGGTACCAGACCAAGTAAAAAAGTGCCTCATATCCAAGCTATATTGTTATTCTTTCCTCTTCAAAAATACCCGACACTGCGCTCATCTATTGAAAGAATTGATATGGAAACAAAGTGACCCTTTTGGCGCAAAAAGGGGATGAGACACGGAGGGAACTCAAGAACAAACAACCAAATCGCACACCAATTCCAACAAACACAAACGTGTTCATACATGAGTCACTCCCATAACACATTATGGATCTATTTTGAACGACACGTCATAACAATAGAAGTTTCAACTTCCAAGTGCATCTTATTCGCCGAAGAACTGCTACATACTGTAAGATTTGACATACTAACTTTAAGAGATGACGTAATAGAGCATCGATTGATTAATCCAAAATAGGTTTCTATTCAAGTATCTCTTTGTTCGGAGTTTTAGTTCAGTTGCTTTTACTCACGGTCAATTGACAAATGTTGGCTTACGAAAGGTAACCCTCTTCGGAATCTCATCACAAAATCATTCTTTCAAATCTGGAGAAGATTTTCAACGATCAGTTTTATTAAGACTCGTATTTTCTCATAAAGTCTGAAAAGGGCTTTTCAAATATTACCGAAATGTTTTTGCAAAACTTTATTAATTAGTAGCAAGTGGAAGAAGAGTCGAGTGGTTTCCCGCTTCTTTGTGAACAAGTCAGTTTTAAATCTCTCAGAATAATCTTCTACTCCTTTCTGTGCAAGTTGGGAATAAGTGCCACAAAGCCGCGGACAACTTGGAAAGTACTACTTGAAATTAGGATCTTGTTGTTGTGCGGCATGGATGACATATCTAACTGCAAACGCAAGTAGCACCATTCCTGCAATCACGATCACATTAGAAGCGAACGAGGAAATCGCTCCACCTCCGGCCGCCGATTCCGAATCCGCACTAAAAATGAACGAGTTTCATTTGCATGGAGAAGAATAAATATAAATAATTCGAAGTTATTGAGAAAAAACAATATGCAAACGTTTTTATGTAAATTTTTGAAAAACGGCGAAATTAAAAAAAAACTCTAAAATTTGCATGTATGGCAAGCAAGGGCTTGTAGTTCTTCACAATGCTCATTTCCAATTTACTAATAAAGCATAACCTTAAAAAAATGCCTAAAAATTGATTGGCGAGTGAATAAGGTTGTTGGGCAAGAGGGTAGATCAATAAATGATGTCTGAGAGGATTAGGGGACAGAAAAGGGTGAGAAATGGAATGATGAGAAGAGAGCGGGGGAATAAAAAGGGGGAGGGGAGTAAAATGCAAAAAAACGGAGGCTACGAAACAGGTACCCGCGTATAAATTCGTCTTTTTCTATTTTAAAAACTTTTTTTCAGTGTTCATTGGAGGTCCCTCGTTTGTTCCTACCGCACCCAGACAGTCCCCGCCCCTCTCCATCCCCCCACCCAGAAAGTCCCCGCCGCTCTCCATCCCCCCTAACCTATTACTCCGCCGTTGCGATTCTTGGTCTCCGTTCTTCTGAGATGCCTCGTAAGCTCGCTCCGCTGCTTCAAGCTCCTTTCTGATATCTTCGGCGACGTCTTCGAAGAGTTCACAGAAGATACGATTCTAAAAAATTCTACTTTTGTTCCACCACGCGCTAAATGATACCGGTCTAAGAGAGTTGAAAAAAGAGTGGGGGAAGGCAGAAAGATTGAAAAGGGAAGTAAAGGAAAAGTAAAATAGAACGGAATGAGAAGAGAATGTAGATCATTTTCGGCGCGAACATG
The DNA here is from genome assembly GCA_964056735.1 of Allodiplogaster pararmata. Taxonomy (NCBI): domain Eukaryota; kingdom Metazoa; phylum Nematoda; class Chromadorea; order Rhabditida; family Diplogasteridae; genus Allodiplogaster; species Allodiplogaster pararmata. The sequence continues at coordinate 32,799,966 of OZ057404.1, read as the reverse complement.
TATGAGCCAACATAGCTGGTCCGGTGACCATTCAACCCCTGGTTCCACTAATTTTTTTTGCCAACACTTAACGATTCAATCATAGGACATATGCACTCTTTCAAAAACAAAAACTTTTTATTTTTAAACTAAACTCATTCATGTATGCTTCAGATCAAAGCTTACAGAGAATTCCTCCCGGTTGACCGCCTGAATCCCAAAAAATTCCTCCCTTTCCCCTCAGGGCCCCTCCCTCTCCCCTCAGGGTCCCTCCCTCTCCCCTCAGGTCCCCTCCCTCTCCCCTCAGGTCCCCTCCCTCTCCCATCAGGGTCCTCCCTCTCCCCTTAGGGCCCCTCCCTCTCCCCTCAGGGCCTTTCCCTATCCCCTCAGGGCCCTCCCTTTCCTCTCAGGGCCTCTTCCTCTCCCCTCAGGGCCCCTCCCTCTCCCCTCAGGCCCCTCTCTTTCTCCTCATGGCCCCTCTCTCTCCCCTCAGGACCACCCGGTCACTCGCATTTTTTTCATTCGGAACATCCTGGTGAGCTATGCTCAAAATTATGAAAAGTGACCGAGGTAAAAACTCAGAAAGAAGAGATACTGGGCAACATATGAGTTCAAGACTGCCTAAAGTAGTTTTTTGTTCTAGAACTAATGCAGTTGTTCCTTGAATTGCACAAGAGATCAGGGTAATCAGCTGTGAATTGAATATTGAAGATCTAAACGAAACCCAGCACAGAAACACGAGTAAATTCGACAGCATAATTTCAGTCCCAAAGGGATTTCGATTCAATTCAAACGCTTTATTATCAATATGTTGTTGTTGTAGCCGATAGATCTTCTATTCGGCATCGTCTTCGGTGATCGGTAGTTTTAGAAACCTTGCAGCTTCTACTGGATCGGTCCAGAGAGACCAAGCCGTCAAACTAGTCGGTCTATCTGGACAGGAGAAGAGGTGAGTCGTTGTGTGTCCGGGTTCGTAGCAGTCCGGACATCTGTCCACGATTGTGGAGTCAATTCTGGACATATAGCTTCGCAGAAATGGGCTATATCCAGACCGGAGCTGGGCGAGTGTTCGTCTTGTAGATCTCGGAAGATTTCTCTCTTCTCTGGAGATAGGCGGTGGTGGGTATCCTTACAGTACCACAGTATTTGTTCTTCACCGCTGTGACTGTATCCGTGTGTATCTTCTTTATGTCTTCGCGGTACGCTTCTTCTGTCTTCACTTCTTTATCTTCGTCAAGGAATGGAGTGATGCTGTTTTGGTGTTCACTGAAAAGGGATCTCGCCCTCTTCAACTGTCTGGGAGGAGGTGGCATCTTGGTTGTGTCGTGATCAATGTGGTCTCGTTTATGTAGCCGAAGGAGGAATTGCTTGCACAGCATGTCTTTGTGAGGCTTCACCGGGAGGACTTCGGATTCAATATGGAGATGATCTATGGGTGTCATCTTGATGCATCCTGTTGCCGCTCTCAGAGCAACATTTTTGACAGCTTGAAGTTCTTTCCAATGGCTTTCGGAGAGATTCGGAGACCATATCGGCGCGGCGTAGTTGATAACTGGTCGGCCGACCACTTTGTAGGTAGTCACCAAGAGTTCTTTTTCCTTTCTCCAGAAAGCTCCAGCAAGTGCACGTAATGCTGCATTCCGGTTTCGGAGTGTCGTCCTCGTTTTCTTCGCATGAGATCCGAAAGAGTACATCGTGTCGAAGGTGACGCCTAGAATTTTGATGGAGCGGACAGTTGGAACAGTGATGTTGTCTATACGGATGTCGAGCTGCTGATTGACCTCCCTGCTATTCAGCGTGAATAGCATTGCCGCACTTTTCTCTGATGCTAATTTCAGTCGTCTGGAGTCGAACCACTGTGCTAGTTCGTCAAGGTAGCTGTTGATTTTGTTGCATATTGGAGCAATGTCGGGCCCTTTCGCAAAAACAGTGCAGTCATCAGCATATGAGACGAGTTCGATCTGTTCCGGCGGTAAAGGCATATGTGACAGGTAGTGGTTGAAGAGAGTTGGTGACAGTACACCACCTTGCGGAACTTCAGCACGGAGTTTACGTTTCTTGCTTTGGATTCCACGAAATTCGACGTAGGTTTGTCGTCCTCTCAAGTAGCCACATATCCATCTTCCTATTTTGTCTGGTAGCGATGCATTCGCAATATCTTCGATCAAGATGTGGTCCACGCAGTCGAAAGCTCGGCTGAGGTCCAAGGCAACTGCTACTGTACGACTAGCCGGTTTCTTCTCGTTGAGTCCTCTGGCAATGTAGTCGTTGAATGTGTGAAGAGCAGTCGTAGTGGATCTACCTTTGGTGAACCCGTGTTGATGTTTTGCTGGAGGCATCGCTTGTTGTATGTATGGAAGAAGCAGACGTTCAAGAACTTTTGCGACTGGTGAGAGGACGGAGACTGGATGGTAAGATGACGACCTATTATCAATATCATAGGACATGAAGCGTCAACGTCCCAAGCCATTTTTTTTCTGTTTCGGAATCTTCTCAAAAACTCGGCTCCAACACACTGCATGAAGTCGTCTCTCCATCTTCTAGCTGGATATCCCCTTCATCGCTTGGGCCCTCTGGGGTGCCATTCTGTTACAGCCTTGGTCATTTGCAGTCTGGCGTTCCTGCTATCCGCGCACATCAGTGCCATTTCCTCTTCGAGCATTCCTGGACCACACACTTCACCAGTGTTCGGTCTCGCACCCAGTCGTTTGACCGATGGTGAAGAAGAGTTACCCCCAGTATCGATCTCCCATGCGTCTTTGTGCAACGGCAAGGCTGTTCATAATGAATATGTTTGTATGAATACCCATTAAGTCTTCCCGGGAAACTATAATAGCAGTAAACCGGCTAAAAACAGCCCCTTAACATCTCTTGATGGTCCACCTTTCTGCTACGCCTTGCGGCAGAGTACGTCCCCCCGTGAGATGCGAGTCAGTCTTATTCTGGTGGAACCAGAGGTTGGACGTTGGAACAGTGCTTGTGTAGAAATCCCGCCGCGGACCAAAACTGGGTAGTATAGCTCGTCAAAGGAGGGTGATGCCGGACCGGCCTGGGCATGCCACCGGACAAAACATCAGCCGATAATCCGCTATACTTTTCAATGGCGAGTCGAGGCGCCAGTCAAATAGCCTCTTGCCATTAGACCATTAGACAGTAGACCCTTCTGGTTTGCCAGTCCATACTTCGTTGTCTAAAGCAAACGCCTTCTCACAATATTTCTTTTCTGTTTATTCCACACCACGCAGTATTATACCTAATACCGATGTATCAACTTCCACACATATGCAATTCGATGTCATAGATGTAGATAAGATACTTAAAGCTTTGAACCAATTGAAATATAAATGCAACACATCTCCGGATAATATACCTAATATAGTAATTAAAAAACTTCGATTTGTTCTTCTCAAGCCCCTCTCTATTCTATTTAACAACTCTTTACTAGTCGGAAAAGTTCCCTCTCTTTGGAAATCTTCTATTATTAAACCAATCTTAAAGTCTAAATCTAAAGCGGATCAATTGTCTAGCTATCGCCCCATTTCCCTAACTTGTTCAATGTCCAAAGTGATGGAAAATGTTATAATAAGTCATTTAGATGCCTACTTGAAGCAAAATGATCTTCTGTCTCCTCATCAATTTGGTTTTAGAAACAAAAGGTCAACTGTGACTTCATTGGTGCAATCTCATTCTTATTTCGCTGATATACTCTCCCATGGTAAAGCCGTCGATGTTGTTTTTCTTGACATATCAAAGGCATTCGATACAGTAGATACTATATTATTACTTCTTAAACTAAAAAAAACTAGGAATCTGCGGTAACCTCATTCAATGGATTGCGGACTACTTGACTGGTAGAATTCAGACTGTATGTGTTGACAACGAATTCTCTAGCTCATCTTCTGTTACCAGCGGTGTACCACAAGGTTCAGCTATTGGACCGAAACTGTTCTTACTGTTTATTGATGACATAAAACATGTAATTCCTCCCAATGTAAATTATACTATCTACGCCGATGACATTAAATTGAAATACCAACTTTTTCGTCTGACCTCCAAACTGCCATAGACAATGTATTCAACTGGTGTCAACAGTCCAATCTCAAACTATCAGCTCAAAAATGTATAGTTTCGCATTTTGGTATTAACCCCATGCAAAATTATCAGCTCGATCATCATACAATGGCCAACTCTTCTGAAATAATAGATCTAGGAGTTGTTTTTTCGAGTAATCTTTCTTGCAATAAACAAGTCGAGCATGTCTGTAAGAAATCTACAAACCTCGCCAATCTCTTTTTGCGCGCGTTCAAAACCAATTCTCTGGTTGTATTAACCCGTGCTTTCGTTACTTAGATTCGTCCGATCCTCGAATACAGCTCGGTTGTATGGTCACCTACCGCGATTGGCTTAGTTAAGGACCTCGAAAGAGTACAGAGAAATTTCACTAAAAGAATCTTGGCTAGGAAAGGACTTACCCGTCTAGTTTACTCAGAACGTTTAAAAATGTTAAATTTAGAATCTCTTGAATATCGTAGGGTTGTTTCTGATTTAGTTTTTATACATAAGAGAGTCCACGACTACTCAGAGTTCGACTTCTCTCGTTTGTTTACTTTAGCTCCTCTTACTAGAGCTGTTAGAAATACCCATCCATTAAGAATCGCCTTACCATATGCTCTAAACTCCTTTAGGTTTTCTACGTGTGCTTCTAGGTCGATCACTATTTGGAATTCCTTACCTAGCGAAGTAGTATGTAATCATTCCAGCGAAGTATTTATGAATAAACGCAGAAAACTACCGATAAATTGTATTTTACCCGAGCCAATTGTCTGCGACTAAGTTAAACTAGGAATAACACTTTTTATAGACACACTGCCACTGTAATACAATTATAGACACACTGCCACTGTAATACAATTCTTTTCTAAAAGAATCATAATCCATGTTTAATTTGTGATCATTAAATGTTGAAGTGAAACTGTTTTTGTGTACATGGAAATAAAGAATTGACTTGAAAATTGCCTATCTTCTCGGTCAACGACAGGCGAGACGTCTCTACTCCACTCAAAACACACTGGCAACAGTGGCCATTCGTGACTCTACAGCCTTAAGAGCCTGTCACGGATGGAGCCGGATCATCCAGTCCAGAATCGAGCGCGACCTCAGGTGGCGGATAGAGGGACGCCTCCCTACGAAGAATTCGTGCTGGGAGGTAGCGGGAGAAATCCCGCCGCGGACCCAAAACTGGGTAGTATAGCTCGTCAAAGGAGGGCGATGCCCGACCGGCCTGGGCATGCCACCGGACAAAACATCAGCCGATACTCCGCTATACTTTTCAATGGCGAGTCGAGGCGCCAGTCAAATAGCCTCTTGCCTATCTCCGGTCAACGACAGGCGAGGAAGTCTCTACTCCCACCCAAAACGATGCTAGGCCGGCTTGACCACCCACTCACAAAGCCTATAGCATGAACAGGTTGCTACAATCTTGAAACACACTGGCAACAGTGGCCATTCGTGACTCTACAGCCTTAAGAGCCCTGTCACGGATGGAGCCGGATTATCCAGTCCAGAATCGAGGCGCGACCTCAGGTGGCGGATAGAGGGACGCCTCCCTATGAAGAATTCGTGCTGGGAGGTAGCGGGAGAAATCCCGCCGCGGACCAAAACTGGGTAGTATAATAGCTCGTCAAAGGAGAGCGATGCCGGACCGGCCTGGGCATGCCACCGGACAAAACATCAGCCGATACTCCGCTATACTTTTCAATGGCGAGTCGAGGCGCCAGTAAAATAACCTCTTGCCCTTCTCCGGTTAACGAATGGGTCCTCGCCAAGAGGATCGCCGACTGCGGTGCGAGTGTAGACGAAGAAACTCTCTCCGGACTCAAAAGGATCCTCACCACCAACCTATCCCCCCTCGACAGGACCTGTGGGCAAGACAACAACAACAACAACATGTTGCTACAACGATGTCCGCCTTCACAAGGTGCAGCATGACAGTCTCAGGACTGCAAAGGACATCAAAACCCTTCTCCGGACACATCTTGTCCGAAGAACACGAGAACTTCTCTCATTAAAGAGAGTGTTCATAACCAAGTCTTCGATGCGGGATGCTTGCCGGCAACAACAACAACAACGTCTCTACTCCCACCAAAAACGATGCTAGGCCGGCTTGACCACTCACTCACAAGGCCTATAGCATGAACAGGTTGCTACAACGATGTCCGCCTTCACAAGGTGCAGCATGACAGTCTCAGGACTGCAAAGGATATCAAAACACTTCTCCGGACGCATCTTATCCGAAGAACACGAGAACTTCTCTCATTAAAGAGAGTGTTCATAACCAAGTCTTCGATGCGGGATGCTTGCCGGCAACAACAACAACAACAGTGCTTTTGTGAAACAATGGATGTTTTTATGTACCATTGTTTTTGAGCCATGAACTCACCTTGAGATTGAATGTCTTGCTCTTGCGTGCCAAGATCTTCTTCTCGTCGTCCGTACTGGTCAAACTGCCGAGCGTTGGCGCGTTATCGTTCATAAAAGACAGCAAACCTGTAAACATGATATGTATCACTCCACGACTCTTGAATCACAAAAAAAACCCGAAATTATTGTAAGATAACGTATGTTTCTCACTTTTCCAAATAATGTAGTACACACTAAAAAAAAACTCATTTTTTACTTTTTTCGTGGAAAAGCGAAACAGATTTCAACTGAAGTGCGTGTTGAAGGAGCACTTTTTCATAAAATTCAGCCCACAATAATAATGAAAATATAACTATTGCATTTGACTCCTCGATAACGAAGATCAGAGTTACTTTCTATAAATAATTAGACGTTAAGATTGTTGAAAACTCAGTAAGGATACATTCACCACAGACACGTTCATAAAACGTGAATGAAGGGAAAACGTTCGATTTATTCATTCATTCATTCTTTATTCCTTGCAAAGATATTTATACATACATATACAATGGATGACTGTCGCGGGTGCGAGTTCAGTAGATAAAACAATGAAGCGGAGAAGGTATAATTCAAATGAGGCGTAGTTTGGAAGCGGTTATGATCATATATACCAGAAGTTTAAATAGAGAGTTTTTGAACGATTTAGGGGAAGCAGATGATACAGTTTGGTAAGGAAGAGAATTCCATGTGTCAATAGTTCTGGAGACACACGTGCTATGAGAATGAGGAAGATCAAAAGGAAGGACAATCCTCAAATGGTGAGTTAAACGGTGGTTATACGGGGAAGGAAGAATCCTCAATAAAGATGTATGCTCGAGTTTAATTTGATTATGAACAGCTTTGTGAACAAAACATAGATCGGTAATGGCTCGTCGATATTCGAGTGTTTGCATTGATAGAAAACTCAAGCGTGACAAGTAATCAAGCTTGGGAACACCGGCTCGAGCAAGAAGTCGCCTGGTGAATGACCTTTGAACTCGTTCTAAATCATTAGTCAGGCCTATTGAAGTAGGTGACCAGACTTCTGATCCATATTCAAGCAAGGGAAGAACATATGTTTTGTAAGCATGGAGAATCACAGAGATTGACGAGGTTTTAAGAGAGCGGAAAATTATGTTCATACATTTGGAAGCTTGAGAGACAGTTTTGGTTATATGGTTAGTGAATGAAAGGGAAGTATCGAAAAGGATGCCAAGGTCTCGGGCGCTAGATTGCGTGGGTAGTATGTGGTTGCTGATATGGTACTGTTTACCCGCATTGTTCTTGCCACAATTGAGGGTGAGGCATTTTGAAAAAGAAATTGAAAGTGACCATTTGAAAGCGAAGTCTGCTATCAGATCGAGTGCTATCTGAAGAGAAACAGGGTCACTAGAGAAAATTTTTTTTACATCATCTGCATAGAGAAAACAATGCACGTTATCGGGAATAAAGTCTACGATATCGTTGATGAAGATTGAAAATAAAAGAGGGCCTAGACAACTTCCTTGCGGAACACCGGTAGCGACAGTTCTCTCTGTAGAAAAATTGTCATTAACATTCACTCGAAAAGACCTTTGTGTTAGGAATGATGATACAAGAGAAAGAAGGGACGAATGAATGCCAGATGATTCTAACTTACATATGAGGAATCGATGATCAACCACATCGAAGGCCTTCGAGAAATCAATCAAGCAAATATCGAACGGAGTTTTGCTGGATAAAAGGAAAGGTAGATCGAGTGGGAGTGAACAAGGGAAGATACAGTTGAACGGTTCCGACGGAATCCGGACTGATTCGAATGGAGGATATTGTTTAATTCGAGATGAGTGTAAATGGTATTGTAAATGTACTTCTCGAAAAGCTTGGACAATGAACAAACTAGAGTTAATGGACGAAAATTGTTAACATCAGATTTGTTTCCCTTTTTGTGAATAGGTTTGATTATACCTACTTTCCATGCAGCTGGATAATAACCAAGAGTTAGACAATTAGAGAAAATGATCGATAGGGGAATGGGCAGGGGTTTTTAGGGTGACAGATTACGGGACAGACGCCCGCCGAAGGCGGGAAATTTTTTTCACATAAGGGTCCCCCCTTATGATTTTTCAAACAGAGACCCGCCGAAAAAAATTTCACATAAGGGTCCCCCCTTACGATTTGGAAAAACAGAGGCCCGCCGAAAGCGGAAAAAAAATTTTCGCATAAGGGTCCCCCCTGAGGGGTGAAAAATTTTTTTTCTTTTTTTTTCTTACATAAGGCTCCCCCTTACCTTTTTTTCACATAAGGGTCCCCCCCTAAAGATTTGGAACACAGAGGGCCACCGACAGAAAATCTGTCATGACTAAATAACCCCTGGGAATGGGTAGTGTTTCCTTGCACTCCTTCACAAGCAGATTAGGTATGCCATCGGGAGATGTATTAATTTTAGGAACAATGGATTTGACAAGAGTGTAAACATCGAGAGGACTAACATTAGTATCAGATACAATAGGGACCGAGGCGGTGCATGATGGTAGAGGACCTGACATGGGACTTGAGGTAATGCATGCAAAGAAGCTAGAAAACTTGTTAGAAATTTCAAGCGGAGATGTTATCGGTACATTGTTAACAACTAAGGATGAAAACGTGTTGCTAGGCTTAGTTCTGTTGGCAATAGTACGGTAAAACTGTTTGAAATTCTTCGGCATTCTAAAAGAATTTTCTCGTTGACATTCGAATCTGAATATTGCCCTATGCATTTTCCTGCATACTGCCATAGTGGATTTTCGCAAAGGTTGTTGCTTATTTGATCTCTTTAAAAAGCTGAACATTCTTCTAATTTTGGTGGGATACTTCAAATGAGGTTTACGGGGCTTCGTATGGGGAACATGTTGAGATATAAGTGAAGACAACATATTTGTCAGATAAAGTACACATTGATCGATGGTCAGGGTAGAAAAGAGAATTGTCCAGTTCACTGAACAGATAGATTGGTTTATGGCATTCCAATCAGTTTTTCTCCATTGTGGAATTAATTTAGTGGATGTTATGACTGATCGGAGAGAGCATTTCGAGATTGAGAAGGTTATGGACATATGATCACTCGTTGAAAAAGGTTGAGAGGTTGTACAGTCCGTAATGAGGTCATGGTTACAGAAAACATAATCCAAAATGTTGGTAGAGCGTGTTGGAGTAGTAACAAACTGAGAAAGGTGATAGTCACTTGCAAATTGTAAAAAAAGGGTAGAAGTACGACAGTGAGAAGTATTTATGGCATTGCACCAATCAATACTTGGAAAATTAAGGTCACCACAAATAATAACAGGATAAGGCAGAGAACAGTGAGGAATTAGGTAATCAATAAAATCAGTAATAGCATTAACAGGAGAGTTAGGTGAGCGATAACAAGAAACGAGGCGTAGAGAAGGAAAAGGTAGAGAGCATGAGTCATTGGGAAATATGTCAACAGTTATGCACTCAATAGAGTCTTGAGAAAAGGAAGATACATTTACAGGGGAAAGACTATTTCTAATAAGTATCGCGGTTCCACCACCACGGTTACTATCAATGCGATCTGATCGAAATACATGGTACGGAATATTATCACAAAGTAGGGAGTCGGGATCAGATGAGCAAAGCCAAGTTTCACATATGAAAACTATGTCTGGAAAGCTTGATCGTAGTAAGTGATGAACATCATACAATTTGTTTTTTACAGATCGAGCATTAAAAGAGGAACAATTCAGTTCAAGAGAACTCACACCCAATTTGTCCTATTTAGAATTCTTCCTTTGATCGACGATATTCTTCTGGATGCGAGAACTTCTTCGAGGAGCATCGGGCGACTTAGCAGCGACAGCGTGAGAAGAGGCCGTTGATGTTTGTTCACGGTATTCGAGGTCAAAGGAGGGAAATCTTCGGATGGGAACTGATGGGAGCTTGACGAGGGCAGAGAAGAGGATATATAAGGCTTCGGCCTCCGCTGGAAAGAGGACACATGCTCTAGATGAGAGTCGATCACTCTGAAGGGAGTTTCTGACGAACCAGAGGCAATGATCTTGCATTCTCTTTCGGCGAGAAGCTCGGCAGGGGAGAGATCCGCCCGTACATAGCAGCCTCTTGGAACACTATTCTTCGTAATTCTGATCGACTTCAGAAAAGCTTCTCGGTTTGAAGCGTCCGCAAACTGTATCTTGATTGGGCGTCCAGCATTGGAATGTGATCGGGGGGCATCTTTAGGATGGCGATGAAAAGAGATTTCTCCCTTTTGAAGAGACTGCAGTAGTTCAGGTGAAGAGAGCTTTGCGAAGATGTCGTGGATTACTTCTTTGTCAGACGACTCAGTGGCTTCGGGGCTCCTCTTCTCAGGAAGCTTCAGGAGAACTGCTCTCTTCGACTTGGAGAGAAGCATCTCTCTGTCTCTCAGGGAAGTTTCCACCATAGCAGAGTAGATATGCGGCCGTAATGAAGCTGGAGAAACTGATTTCTTCACTTCCGAGAGGGTTTGACGGAGAACTTGAATTTCAGCCGATTGTTTGGAGAGAACTTGGTGAAGAGGGAACAAGGCTTCGTTCAGAAGATTCCGAAGAAGAGACTGAACATAGGACAGTGGCACCGTCGGAATGTCCATCTCAATCAGCGATGGAATAGGAATAGATTGATGACTTTTAAAAATCTTTGTCGACATAGTAGAGAGAGATTTATGGGTCACCACTCAATAAGAGCAGAGACAGGACAATGAGATTTAAACTCTCTTTCCAATTTCTCTCTCTTCATCTTTCACCCACCTTTCTCTCGCCTTTCCCTCTCTCACACTTTTCCTTGTTCCTCAAGAAAATTCTTTCTATTCCAGGACGATGTTCAATCTTCAGGCCCAATATTATCTTGTTTCCTACCAGTTATCAAAGGTAAAAATCTCTTGATTTTTCAATAGGTCGATCACTAAAGTAGGTTGAAAGTTTCAATTTCAACTTTACGAAAACGATTGATGGCTTTTTCAAATGGCAGTTATTCAGAGAGGTCGCTTCTTTATTGAACTTTCAAGGCCCCTCGCTAACCAGTGATGATGGTTGAAACAGTCCAAGCTGGGTTCCATGTGTCAGGATGGAAGTCGGATATGGACAAACAGAGGCGCGAATTTGTCTGCAACCTTTCACTAACCCAAACTTCAACGTCATTCGTTTTGGCCTTCTTAGTGTCGATGTGAGCCAAAGCGTACTGTACCTCTTGTGTAAGAGGTTTGGTAGTGAAAGTTCAATATTTTTTTTATAAAAAAGAGAATGCACCGTGAATCTCCCGGAAGGCGTCAGCATATAAATGGACGGAGGCTTGAACGGAAAGTCTGACGGAAAGACCAGCTTGCCGTGATAGATCCCCCCTGAGAGTGAAAATTACTCTAATCAAATCGCTTCCACATTACAACGAGAACAGACTTGAAAATTCAATATCTGATTGGTTGAGAATTTGTGTTTTGTTCATCAGAACATCTTGCATAGGATTTTACCTTTCAAAATAATTAGTTTACGACCACTCAATCGAACGGGTGACTCAAAAAAAATCAAAAAACTTTTTCGACCCCTCAAATTGCCTAATTCTTCTCGCTCCTCAGCATATTCTACGGTTTCTCATCACATTCGGCGGCCTATCACTGGGATGAGCGTTTTCTTTTTACAATTTTTTTTGAATAGTTTAAGTGACTTTTTGCGTGTAAATTGCATTCAAGTGAACCGAAACAAACGAATATCTACTTAGGCAACTTCAAAATCATAAAAGAAAAAAGTGCTCACCTTCGTACGGCGTACTGGGCGCTCCGAATATCACATAATGCCACTCCAGTATGTTCGAGTGGAGTGGGGCTGCTCGCATGAACGGAACTGGCTCCTGCAATGAGTATACCAGATACCGTATTCTTCAACTTGCAACGCCAAACAGCAATTAAGCTCATTTTACGCTTATCGAAATGATTCAATTCAAATTATCTGAGAATTTGTGGAACTTTGGGCGTTCAAAATATGATCGATATTCCAGTCTGCAAAATATGATCGATATTCCAGTCTGCAATGAACATTTCACTTTTGAGCTCGAAACGGAAAGGATATGTTAAATTGTTCACATTTCACTTTTGAGCTCGAAACGGAAAGGATATGTTAAATTGTTCAAATCAGCCATGTTTCTGACTCGAATAGTACATCGCTTCTACTTTCAAACAAATGTTTGCCAAACATATAGGGGAAATTTAGAAAAAGGAGGCCAGATAGAGGAGATATTAATTACTTGTGAAAGGTCGACTGGATCGGCATAATTCGCTCATTTTACTTTACATTTCCAAATGTGTCATACATTTGTATTTATTTATAATTTATAATTATTGTTAATCGTTTTCGTATTTCTTTTTAAATTATCTTTAAAACCTTTTTCAAAATTTTTTTTATGATACGGTCTTGTTAGTCTAAGCCGTACGACCTCGTTAGCTTAAATTTTTTTAAACCTAAGCGTTTTTAATGTAAAAATAATTTTTATGTAAAATTAATTGTTTGATGTAAAAACAAATTTAATTTTTTAAAAAAGGGAAAAAAAACGTAAAACATGAATTGAACCACATAAGAAATGTTGCAAAACAATTAAACATGGGGGTACGAACCCTTGCCGAACTATTGACAGGTCCTTCACTCCTTCACCGATACACTACATATACTGCCTGTTGAAAATAATGAGCAAAATTTTACAAGTATATTAATTTTTGGGGTTCCCTCGGATGAACAACTAGTTTCAAATTTTCTGAAAAGCAAACCTTCAGAAGGCGTTGATAGTCTTTCTTGAGGCGAGCCGTCGCTGTTGTTGACGCACTTTGGACCATTTCCGAGAGAGAATAAGGGGCGAAGACCAAAAGAAACCAACTTAAATCTATTCTGGAACAGATGTTTTTTTCAACTAAAGACTTGAAAGAACATTGATGTATGACAGGATAACATCACCGAGAAGAGCAAAAACATCAAATTACAAAGTAAATCGAAAAAGTTTTTTTTATCAAAAACTCAAATATCAAAAAAATTTTAACGATCTTTTCTGATTAATTAAGCTTTGAGGTCGACGCGGTCGCCGAAAGGCGCTGTAACCTGCGCTAATAACTTTGCACATTGTTAGTGTTTAAAATTTCGAACTTGACCTAAATAATTTCTGCCTACTTTGGCGATTGCATTGTACTTGGTACATACACCGCGCTGCACTTTGAACGAATCTTTTCCTTGAAAGCGCAGAAGCAATTAGCTATTAAAACGAAAAACTGCTTTTGCAGTAAATCTTCTTTACCTAATGGTCGTGTGAAAGTTCAATCACCGGTCTGAAAGATTGGCTGGAGGGAGAATGAGGAATGAATTGAACAAACGGGCTGATTCAGGGCATTTAACAAAGTGTACGGGTTACTAGATGACTAGGCGTCGCGGTCAGTCACTACGCGTCGCGGCCCTAAAAACACGGCCTGGCTCAATTAATTAGTATTCTTTTTTCTCTCTTTTTTTATTTGTTTCTCTTTCTTTTTTCTTGTTCTCTTACTTTCTTTGTAAAAAGTTGGCTTAATCTACTTTAGCCGTTCAAAGATTTTTCTTAGAAAGAGATTTTATTCATGAAAACTCCCTTCCCCCTTTCTCCTTAGGGCCCCCCTTCCCCCTCCCCCCTAGGGCCCCTACCCCCCCCCCCCTTTGCTTAGGTAGGGCCCTCTTCCTCTCCCCCTCCCCCCTAAAAATTTATAAAGATAATTTGAGAAGAAAGGAAAAGAAAAATAAAAAAGAAAGAAAGAGAACAAGAAAGAAAAAATTGAGCCGGGCCCTTTTTAAGTTCAGGCCGTGTTTTAGGGCCGCGACGCGTAGTGACTGACCGCGACGCGTAGTCACCTAGTAAACCATTAACTCCGTGAACTTTGTTTAAGGGGCCGTTACAGAATTACACCGTGGGCACTGTACACCGTACAAATGTACACCGTACACTGCGGCCGTTACAGAATTACACCGTGCAAAAAAAAGCGTCTGCTAAGTCGATGTTTTTCTCTCTGAACTGGTAAAAGAACCCTTCTGGACCTTTCGCGTCGTACGGCCGCGTTAGCTAAGCCGTACGGCCTCGTTAGCTAAGCCGTACGGCCTCTTTATCGTAAACTTTTACTAAGCCTAAGCGTTTTTTAATGTAAAAATAACTTTTTTGATGTAAAATTAATGTTTAAAAAAAATAGCAACGCGTTTGTCCGGTGAACGGAAAAAGTGCCCAAAAAAAATTTAAGTGTGCACGGTGTAATTCTGTAACGGCCGCAGTGTACGGTGTACATTTGTACGGTGTACAGTGCCCACGGTGTAATTCTGTAACAGCCGTTAAAGGCCCTGATTCAGTAGGTAGTGTCAACGGCCGATGGACGTCAGCGATGGGATTCTTTTTTACTTTAAAGTAAATTTTAAAAACTTTTCTTCGCTTAGTTTCAGGTTTACGCTAACGAAACCGTTAGGCTTAGGAAAGAAACATTAATGAACGAAATAAATTCCTTTTTAAAAAATACACTTGAGAGAAAAAAGATCTCATCGCTGACGTCCATCAAACTTTTCGGTAATTCTCGTAGGCATTTTCATGAAAACATGATTCGTAAAATAAACTACATGCACTCTACACAACGGTTTCGGCAATTGCCAAAGTAAGGACAAAGGATAAAAGGCCGTTTGTTATTAGTACCAAACAAGCAACACACTTATAACATAGTTTACTGTTTAACACTACAAACACGTTCGGATCCATCTTGTCTCTTCAACGGCGCATTCAAAAAGGCACGTCACTGCAAATAAGTGTACTACGGGCAACACTTTCAGTGTCAATAGCGGCTAAATTGAAAATTACTGTTGCAAGTGTGTTGCTTGTTTTGTACAAATATAATAACAAACGGCCTTCTCGAGTTTTCCTTACTTTGGCAATTGCAAACAATTTCTGCTCACATTTTTAATGACACACTCTTTCAATTTAACTGTTTTAAAAATTCAGCTAAAGTTTCACTGAAATTTCGGCTTAGGCTTGGGAACGATATCTTATGAAAATTTTCGAGTATTGCATTTCACAAACACGCTTTTCGGCTGTTGCCGATTTAAGCTGAGCACTGTTTCGCTAACTGTATTATTAACTGTATGTGAGCAAATTAGTTTTAAATTTTTACGGTTAAAAACGCTTGGTGAGCAAAACAGTGCGCAAGCTCAGTAACCATTTCCGGTAATTACCAAAGGGAGGACAAAGGAAGAAGTCGAAAGGCCGAAAGCTGAAAGACCGTTTTTTTTATTTTTACTAGACAAGAAACACACTAATAATACAATCCTACTGTTCAACACTACGGACAGGTATCGCGACAGTTTGTTACTAGACACTTTGTTACACGCCCTTCACAGATTTTTTCGCTTAGACATTTAAAATGTATGCTGACGAGGCCGTACGGCTTAGGAAGAGACCGCATGAAAAAATTTCTCCCTTTCTTGACTTTTTGTCGATTCATACAGTAGTTAAAACACACTAAAAACAATTCCATCCGCTAGTACTTGAATACGCATTTACAGATTCCATTGCAATTGCCATCATCACCTATATTCTTAATCGATCTTTGAAACACGGAGATGTCGGTGTTCTCAATAAATTATGGATTGATACCAAAAAAACTTCTTAGAACTGAAATAATTTTTTGAGACATGTTTTTTTTGAGGTTGAGACATGTTTTTTTTGAGGTTGAGACATGTTTTTTTGAGGTTGAGACATGTTTTTTTTGAGGTGAGTCATCGTTGACCAGTAGAATGAAAGTGATTACTATATGAGATATGTAGATAGATAAATTTTTTTTCTTCTCGGTTCAAAACCAATACGTTCAACTTCGAAAAACGGATGCTGAAGCTTTATTACGAAGAAAACCAATTCATAACTCGGAGTGAAAAAATAATATATACAATAAAGACTTCATCATATTAGATTATAAGAAAATAAAACAAATTTTCATATTTCAACTACTAGAAAGCTCATTTTTTTATACTGAAAGGCTTTGTTGACTATTGAATCCTTCTCTTCTCCGTCAGCACTAAAGCTATACGGGGAGGTTAGCACCTATTCTCCGGGGTTTTTCGTATCTTTAACCTTGTGGGTAGTTTGTGATGAACTTGAATATTCATTCTCAAAGGGTAATTTCTCTTCTCCGATGATACTCGCATCTTAACTCAACCCTCGTGGTTTTTTTCTTGATCTTGGGGGGTTATTACACTTTCAACCTCGGGACGGAACTTCCATCTTCACTCGTTTTAACTTCTTCTCGTTTTTTTTTCATTTTTGAGGTACGACTCTCTTCCTCAGGACTCTGCTATACTCTCCCGCCTTCGCATACAATTAATCAGATGAGAGAAACATTGTCCAGGTACCTTCAATAAGATCGGTTACACTTTAACGTATCCCTAAACGGATGCCCTTTCCGACCTCAGCATAATTTAAGATATCAATTTTTGTTATTAAAATTTGAATACAAAATCATCGAAAGGATCCATGAAATGCAAAAGTCGCCCAATAGCAATCGATAAGCCTTGTATATGATCTTTTCTAAAAAGCAGTCTATACATAGCCCGCCAAGCACTTCAAGGCGACATGTTATAAAATTCATTCTACAGCCTGTTCCGGTTCAAAAAATCTTATGAGGCTTGTTTAAGAATAATAAAAATGCAACAAAAAAATAAAAGTAAGATTAAACAAGATAATCGCAGCTTTTCTCCAGGTTGCAGAACATGATACCCAAAGGTTCGATTCTTTAAACCATTCCTAAAGAAGTGGATGACATAAGTAAATCTACGTTTAAAAGGGCGGTAACTTTTTTAAAAAGTCAATTGTTTTGCAAGAATAATCAGAACTAAAAACAGGCTATTCACTTTCAAAGTGAGCGATAAAAAAGTGCATCAATTTTCTCCACGCATCTAGAAAACCCCAAATCTATAGTTTTTTGGTGATATAACGAATCGATTTGTTAGAAAATGAAAATTCAAAACAACCAAATTAACTTTCATAAAAAAATCACTTTTGTAACTAAATGTCGACTTTCTAATAACACTTTCTGATGAATGCTGGAAGAAAACATCGAGATCAAATATTCTAAAATTAAAGATAATTTTTCAAAGAACACAATTCCGAGCCTTTGTTGTGGCTATTTCATCGAGTCCGCTTCTCATTTACCATGGGTTCTTCCACATTTACTGAAATTCAACAAAATTACTTTTTTTTCAATTTTCATTTATTCCGTAGCTTATGTAAGAATTAATAATTAAAAAAAATTTCCGGGCTTTTTAACCTCTAAATCTCTGCTGGTTCATATAATCTTCCTCGTGTCGTTGTTCGGTGTCTTTTATTTATACTCTCTCGCTTGCCTTTCAACTTTATATGCTTCTCACCCCCATATACGGTAGACTTTCAGCTCTTTGGCTCGCCTTGTGGTGAGAGCTCACAAACTAGTTTTTTTCCTATTTCATTACGAGTTAGTTTTTAAAAAAATGTAGGAGAAAAAAACAAAGGATGATGTCTAACCTCGGTCTTGGGGCGCTTTTCCTGGGGCTCGCCTTCCTGCTCTGTGACCATGTCCGCGGGTGAGTTGGCTGTCAACTCAGTCGAAACTGCTCCTATCCCATTCGGCAAGCCGGGCTTAAACAATGGATATGCTATCTCCATGACAAAGTTACAACAATAATGACAGTCGAAGCATGACGAAACCGAAATTCAAGTTTAAAGAACACCGGAACAGCACTCTGACCTCTCGCGCTACTCATGAATATTCCCTGGTTCTATTCAAAAGTTCATGCTGTTTCTTTCACAGAACCTTTCACAGTTCCATCGACTGTGAAAGGTTCCCAACCAGGCTGTTTCTCCCCATCCACAGGAAGAGGGTGTATATCGAGATGGCTAATCAGGACCGGCCTTTGGAACAGCCCGAAAGCGAGTGATTGAGAGAGGACACAGAAGATCACAGCATTCATATGACTAGCCTTTTTTTATAGCTCATAGATTTAACCCGCAGTGCGGGTTCGAGAAACTCACTGCTCCCAACCTCATCAAGCCTAGCTCCTCCCACTGCGCGGAATCGGCGGAAGCGACGGTCTAAAGGCGCTCCGTTGAATAGAGATCTTGATGTGTTGCCTGTTCAGGAAGTGACATTAGTTGAGTTTACTCAACAACTCAACACGTTCCGGCAACTCTCACAACAGGAAATCACCCATTACAAATAAACTTTCATCACTATGAGATTTTCCTCGCTAATTACGAATCATCTTCATGAATGTAGAACCCCTACAAATCATCTTCATGAATGCAGAACCCCTACAAATCATCTTCATGAATGTAGAACCCCTACAAATCATCTTCATGAATGTAGAACCCCTACAAATCATCTTCATGAATGTAGAACCCCTACGAATCATCTTCATGAATGTAGAACCCCTACAAATCATCTTCATGAATGTAGAACCCCTACAAATCATCTTCATGAATGTAGAACCCCTACAAATCATCTTCATGAATGTAGAACCCCTACAAATCATCTTCATGAATGTAGAACCCCTACAAATCATCTTCATGAATGTAGAACCCCTACAAATCATCTTCATGAATGTAGAACCCCTACGAATCATCTTCATGAATGTAGAACCCCTACAAATCATCTTCATGAATGTAGAACCCCTACAAATCATCTTCATGAATGTAGAACCCCTACAAATCATCTTCATGAATGTAGAACCCCTACAAATCATCTTCATGAATGTAGAACCCCTACAAATCATCTTCATGAATGTAGAACACATACAAATCATCTTCATGAATGTAGAACCCCTACAAATCATCTTTATGAATGTAGAACCCCTACAAATCATCTTCATGAATATAGAACCCCTACAAATCCTCTTCATGAATGTAGAACCCCTACAAATCATCTTCATGAATGTAGAACCCCTACAAATCATCTTTATGAATGTAGAACCCCTACAAATCATCTTCATGAATGTAGAACCCCTAAGAATCATCTTCATGAATGTAGAACCCCTACGAATCATCTTTATGAATGTATAACCCCTACAAATCATCTTCATGAATGTAGAACCCCTAAGAATCATCTTCATGAATGTAGAACCCCTACGAATCATCTTCATGAATGTAGAACCCCTACAAATCATCTTCATGAATGTAGAACCCCTACAAAAATTTCTTTAAGCACTACGAACTTTTTTAATTCAAAATTTACCTCTTTCAAGCCTTAAAATCTTGCGACCTACAAACCTTTTTTTTGGTAACTCGAGCGAATCTTTTCCCTGTAACCCCTTAAAAGCCTCTCTCCTGTAATCCATTAAAAGCCTCCCTCCCGTAATCCCTCAAAAGCCTCCCTTTTGTAATCCCTTAAAAGCCTCAAACCTGTAACCCCTTAAAAGCCTCAATCCTGTAACCCCTTAAAAGCCTCCCTCCTGTAATTCCTTAAAAGCCTCCCTTCTGTAACCCCTACTTAACCTTCCTCTCTCAGCGCCCTTGAGCTTTCTTCGTTATTCGGCGCGGCTGTGGAAGTTTCTGCAGTAGCAGCTGCCGCTGCTGCATTCGCCTGCTGATATCGGCCAAAGCTCGAGTACCCGCCGTACTGTCTGTAGTTATAGGGCTCGACTGCCGCCGCCGCCACGGGGACTCCGTTGCCTCTCATACCCCCTGGCTGGGCACCGCCTTAAGTCATCATAAGTCACTTGCACATCAAGCCATTGTTGCTTATGAGCTCCTTCCAGACAGCCTCTCCCATAATCGCCCTGCCCCCTCCCAACCTCGGTTGCTTATGAGCTCCTCCCAGACAGCCTCTCCCATAATCGCCCTGCCCCCTCCCCACCTCGGTTGCTTATGAGATCCTCCCAGACAGCCTCTCCCATAATCGCCCTGCCCCCTCCCAACCTCGGTTGCTTATGAGATCCTCCCAGACAGCCTCTCCCATAATCGCCCTGCCCCCTCCCAACCTCGGTTGCTTATGAGCTCCTCCCAGACAGCCTCTCCCATAATCGCCCTGCCCCCTCCCCACCTCGGTTGCTTATGAGATCCTCCCAGACAGCCTCTCCCATAATCGCCCTGCCCCCTCCCCACCTCGGTTGCTTATGAGATCCTCCCAGACAGCCTCTCCCATAATCGCTCTGCCCCCTCCCAACCTCGGTTGCTTATGAGATCCTCCCAGACAGCCTCTCCCATAATCGCCCTGCCCCCTCCCAACCTCGGTTGCTTATGAGCTCCTCCCAGACAGCCTCTCCCATAATCGCCCTGCCCCCTCCCCACCTCGGTTGCTTATGAGATCCTCCCAGACAGCCTCTCCCATAATCGCCCTGCCCCCTCCCAACCTCGGTTGCTTATGAGATCCTCCCAGACAGCCTCTCCCATAATCGCCCTGCCCCCTCCCAACCTCGGTTGCTTATGAGATCCTCCCAGACAGCCTCTCCCATAATCGCCCTGCCCCCTCCCCACCTCGGTTGCTTATGAGATCCTCCCAGACAGCCTCTCTCATAATCGCCCTGCCCCCTCCCAACCTCGGTTGCTTATGAGCTCCTGCCAGGCAGCCTCTCCCATAATCGGTGGCAGCTGCAATGGCTGCGTCGTCCCGAAAAGTTCCTGTTGTATTACTGGCTGGTTTTGACTGCAAGCAACAACTGTTTATTCCGTTCTTGGTATAATGCATCGATGCTTTCATCTTATCACTGACCTTTTTCATTTTTCATGATTTATGCTCATTTCAAGGCTAAAAATATATTTATCAAGCAAAGTCCCGCCTCGCGGAATATTTAGAGCTAGGCTGGGAGGAAATACAAACCTAACCGAGCAGCTCGCCTTGCAAGCTAACTTACTTTGGATTGAGAAAAAACAGAATTGATGCCGTCGGAAATAGCAACCTGTTAAGAAGCATTCGTTCCTTCTCTTAGTTTGCTCGCTTTTATTCTCTTCTTTCTAATTCTATTTTTTCCCGTTTCTGTAAAACTACTTTTCTTAACTTCGAAAAACAGAGATAATTCTAAACAAACTTATGGTTTGATGATGATTTTTGTTTTGTTGTTAGAGTGAACCCTTTCAGTTTATAAGACTGCGAAGACTTCCTCACTAACAAGTATTACACAATTACGCCTAACCAACTGTCGGCGCTTCTCAGTTTTGACCCAAGGTGATGTTCTGTTTCAAAATTATAAGGCATAGGTAAAATATGTCTTGATTTTTCAATAGGTCGATTGCTGAAGTAGGGTAAAAGTTTCACTTTAAACTTTACGAAACCGGTTGAGTTATGGTCAATAAAACGTTATATTTATGCAGTGTTCTTTCAATTTGAGTTGAGAAAACTTTGATACATTTCTTTCGAGTGAGGAAGAGGCTCGGTAGGTCGGTCGCCCTAGAAGAATTTTCGCCAGTTTGCAGTTTACCTATGTTATAAGTTCACCTTATCTATGAAATTTTCTTGTTCGAAAAAACTTTCTTTCCATCGAAACCGCTCTCAGCACGCTTCTGTGTTTTTGCGCAAGCATTTCAAAACATATGCTTACTAAAAGATTACACTTACAAATCAACGGATTACTCTGCATACACTTTCAAGTGAGAAAGGAAAGTTCTCCCTTCCTTGTACTGACAAGATGCGGTTCATGATGTCTTGCTCGTGCCTGATGACCTCCGCATAGTCTGCCTCATTATCCGGGTAGCCTTCTGGGTGATGTTGTGCCTGCTGCTGCAGATGCGCAGCTGAAGCAGCGCCGTTGTGTTGTGGCTGCAGGGTCTGCACTGGCTGCACTGCTTGCTGCGGTAGATGAGCCGCCTGCTGGTTATGATGCGAATGGTCGTTGTGGTGCGCGACGGCCGCGTACGAAACTGGGTAGGCGTTACTCGTCGCCGGATCCATCGGATCGATACCCGTCTCGCGCAAAAACGTTGCACCTGCAAAAAAGGAAAATGGATATTTCTAGTTAATTTGATACTTGGAACCAATGAAGGGATTCTGAAAGAGATATTTTCTTTTTGGGAGCTGCATGAACACTTTTTTTTTAAATACGAGCTATCGGCGAGCCTCAGATTAGTTCGGGATGCGTTGGTTTTTTAACCATTGTAAATAAGCCGAGACGTATTATACAAAGTACAAAGACATTTTTTGACCTATGGCGTTGCGTCTGGCATGCGCCAGATGTTGCTTGGACTCCCAAAAGCCCATGTCCATGGCTGCAGCCGCCACGGCTGCCGCAGCGGGCCCTCCACCTCCGACCCCTGCTGCCGCACGGTTCAGCGGCGCCAGTAACGCGTCCATGTAGTCGCGGATATGGTCGTGGATGCTGTAATCAAGTACTCGGATTATTCATCCTGGTTATCGTTTTGATTCAGATGAAGTAGTATCATATTCGTTACGGGACCAAATCAAACTGTCTTTATCTTAACTAACACTATCAATGTTAGGTACTTTTCATATGCGGTCGCGCTTTTAAAAACTCTCACTTTTCAAGGCCTCAAAACTGGGCTTCAGCTTTCATGCATTTTTATTCTTCTTTATTACAACGTTTAAAAAATCTTAAATTTTCAAAACTCTCTTATTATTCTGATGCAATGTATTGCTCCGAGTGTAGTGACAGTTTCAATTATTTATCAATAAATAAGTAATTGTGTTCTCAGAAATCTTCGTATGAACGAACCATAGATAACCTGCATTTGTCCTAATTCAAAATCTATTGTCAAATATGTGCAAACGTTTGGAATGAAAATTAGGCGACTGAGAAAATCTGGGCAGAGAGATTTGAGAGGTTGAACTAAGAAGATAAGTTGAGTTGATCGAAGGGTTCGCTGCCAAAACGACTCAATGAAATTACTTCGATCCTGGTGGCTATGTTGAACCTATGACACTATTCGTTGACAGGATCTAGCAACTTTGGAAAACTTGAAACAAATGAAAGACAACCTCCTCTAACCTAATTGGCTCAATCTTTATTTTTTGGTGAGAAATATTGACACAAGCAAACACAAATTAGTCCTGCCGCGTTCGATCAATATTAAGGGTAGAAGACTTATGGAGCTTCGGAATTTAGAGAAGAAAAAAAACTTTTCTGCTGTTAAATTGCTAAGATTTAGTTAGAACTGTGCGCTTAATTTTATAGCCACGAATAGCCGAGAAATTTAAAAAGTTGGCGGAATTAAAAAAGTTCCCGCATCGATCTCGACTTGATTTTCAGGCACAAAGAAGCTTTGAAAAATACCGTAACCCAGTTGCATTGTACAGCAATTCGTGGTGAGACAGATGTGCACAACTTCGATTCTTAGCAATATTCCACTAAAATTGTACTTTTTGAATTCCTACGCCACAGCTCAGACGGAGAGACGCTATAGTACAAGAAATGAAGACTATTGGGCTGAAAGACGATTGAGCCTCAAATACTGTAAAGTGGCAAAAAGCTAACTGAACAAAAGAACCCGCTTTTTAGCACAGAAAAAGCTAGGACTTTTACTTACGATTCGGAGAAGGAGCTTGTAAAACAAAAATACTTATTAGAATAGTACCACATTCTGAGAGGTGCGAGCATAAGACAATGTCATGAAAACAAAACAAATGAATATATATAATACACTTATATATGTGTAATAATGATAATATTATTATTATTACACATATTTATATACGTATCACTAATTTTTGGGGAGCGCAAAGATTTTTTCGGGGAGTGCATGTTGTTGTTGTTTGCCCTCCGGGCATTCTTGCATTTGTAGGGGAGTGCAAAGACCCGGTGATAGTTAGAAGAAAATTATGACTGGAAAACGAAGACGTTTCAAATAGTGTAGTGTCAATGTGCTATAAAAAGTGTACCTCTTTATTTACAGGATCAATTGCTAGGAAAAGTGCAATTCAAGACTGAACAAGAAACGAGTTCGTTTTCTTTCTTTCTTTTCAGGTCCCCTACCCTTTTCTTTCTTTTCAGGTCCCCTACCCTTTTCTTTCTTTTCAGGTCCCCTACCCTTTTCTTGCTCTTCCAATTTTCTCTCCCCCCACTAAAAATCTGTCAATTTCCGTCCAGACGTCTCAAGACGAACTCTCTTTGCCTGCGACTTGTGCTGAAGGTGGCAACTTCCTCATCAGTCGCTGGAGTTATTCCCTCCAATACGATCGCCTCTTTACTTGTCGGGAAGAGCGAACAGAACGTCGCATCCTTAAAAAAACATACTGTTCATTTTGTCTCTTCTCTCTGTTTTCCAATATTTTCTTTCTCGTCACTCCATGCAAGCTTTACCTCTGTAAGTTCCTTTTTGATACAGAAAAAAGTTTTGCCGTTATTTCAACAGCGACTGGCTGCGGATGCGAAGACGCATCGTTTCCATATCTCACCCTCAGATTAAAGGCTTTGCTTTTCCTCGCCAACTCCCTCTTCGCTGCGTCCGTTGTATTCTCACAGCCGGTCGCGAATGTTGTCTCGTTCATAAAACTGTGCAGGCCCACCTACAAGCAACTTCACTTCAAGACACACATACTCATTCATATTTCAACAGCCTTGCCTCTAGCCAGTGAGATTCCTGTGGAGCTACAACGCTCCGAGAGACTGTAACGTCATGTTCTACCGAACTTTGTCCTAAACTTCTCCTCCTTTATAGAATCTCGTGTCTGTGCGACGAAGTGGTGCATGGTTGAAACTGTAACATCTTTCCAAAAACACAATCGAGTCCTCTACCAATATGGTTAATGTTACCTATCTATACAGCAGAGCCTACCTATTAGCAAAACTGAATGTTCCGAGCAAAAGAAAAAGTGTGCTACTAACCAGAATGGCTGAAACGGTCCACCCGGGATTCCAGCTCTCCGGATGATAGTCGGATATGGAGAGGCAGAGGCGCGTGTTGGGGAGGAAGCGGCCACTTGGCGTCATCATGTAGATCGATGGCGGCTTCCAGGGGAAGTCCGGTTGGAAGATCAGCTTCCCGTGGTAGATTCCACCTGGAGTTGAGAATAAAGCCTCTATTCAGTGAAAAGCAACGATTTCTCTCCGACATCCACCCGTTTCTCTTACTCTTTGCCCATTCCCCTTATCTTTCTAAATTCTCGCTTCTCTGTGCTCTCTATCCGCTCACTTGCATCTTCTTTTTCAGACCATGAAAGGGGCTTTTATCAGTTTACCGAGAAGTTCAAGTTACCTATTTGGGAAAAATTGAAAAAGCCAGAATGTATAATTCAAAATAGTAGCACAGGATGCTAATCGATAAAAAAGAACAATAGTTAACTACGGCTTCTGTGAGAGCATACGAAGGCTGTCTGAATATTCCCATACTCCTATCAATCATTCGAGCTTGAGGCAGTAAAAAATGTGACATCATCTCCTCTCGTCATATTTCTTTCGAATGATACTATTATGACAGAAACCATCACCATTCTACAATTCATTCTTCCGTAGCAAGTCTTTTGTGAAGTTCACTACAGTCTCGACGTTGAGATTCGAGATTAAGCGCTCCCAAAAAATGACCTTCATAAGGAGTCCCAGCAGTGCCGTTGATTACATAGTGCCATTCCAGAATGTTCTCCTCCAAAGGCATCGCAGTGATTCCATCGATCGGCTCAGCCTTCAATTTTTTTTTCATCCAGCTAGGCTTTGAAAAATAGATTTTCAAAAACAAAAATAAACATAATATGGACTCTTACCATTATTGCTCTAACTGATACTCATCATGTTGAAGACAGAATATGTCGATGCTAGAACTAAAAAGTGCTCAACATATTGATCGTATCTCTACACTGAAGAAAAAAATTTCAGAAATCCTCTAACATGTTGTTTATCAGCTTTCACATTTCGACGTCTCACTTCTTTATTTTTAAAAAAAACCTTTTATCTTCGAAATTTTAATGCTAAAATAAAAAAAGTTCTGTCAATGCGTGCTCTTCTTATGTTTTGAACAAAACTCAAATTTGACTGGTAGGCATCTTTTGTTAACAATAAAAACCGTTTTTTTTTTCTTACTTCAGTTTCTGAATTGTCATGCGTGACTGAAGAAACAAGACAGTAGATATTTTCACATAGCGATCAACACATTTCCGTAGTGTTAACGCGCTCGCCTCAGTAGGAGAGAGGGACAGGAGGGGGGAGGGAGGTTTCTTCTCATGAATTTGCTCTTGTCTGCGGCTGTTGAATAACACTTTTCATTTTCATATTTGTTATTTTTTCTTTATATTCTTGTAGGAAATCAACAAAGCCTGGCTACTACCGTTACAGAATGAGGCTGACTTCACTCTGGATTCTGATGATTTTCTGGTTCGACCTGGGTTGCATGGCATCAACTGGTGACTCTCGTGATTCCGACCCAAGTTCAGCGCCGATAATCCTCTCTGGAGCGGTAATCGCAAGCGATGAAGACTTTCTCGTTCGAAACATGACGGAGGAAGCAAAGGCTCGCGTATGTGTCATAGCGGACCCTCTCTTACAGGTACCTTTTCTTCAAAGTTCTCTAGTGTTATTACTATTATTTTATAATAAAGCGCCGATTCCACAATTCTAAAGAATTAAATTTTTTCCGGTCTATCATGCCTTTTGTTCATACACTGCTTTTTCGCTGTATTTTCATCAACTGAGGTCGGGCATTCATCAGTTTTCAGCTGACCAAAACAATTGTATTGGTCTTCTTCTTCTTCTCTCAATTCCAGATTTTCGTAGCTGCCTTCCTCGTCAACATTCTCTTCTTAATTGGCTGGATTTTTTGTTTCGTCTGCAAATGCCTGAGATTCTTCAATTCCGCCTCCTTGCAAGCAAACGAACCACAAGTTCGCATCACGTTAGTCTTCGATTCCATGTCCATTCCCATTTTTTCCGAGCGCAGCAATTGAACCGAGCGCTTGAAAACTTGAGTACAATCCACAAACATTTATAGCTCTCTTACAGAATTAATAAAAGGAAACGGGGCGAAACAATCCGGTTCAAACATTTTCTAGAACCAAGTTCTTTGTTTTTTCTCTGGGTTGTTTCAAAGCCGCGTGCCAACACTAGCTCAAGTTTGGAATTTAGTCCATTGAATCACGATACACAGAAAGACTACGAGCACCTGCGAGAAAACATGAAAACGAGCGCTCATTTTAGTGGAGACCAAAAATAAAGAATAATTTATGTTTCTGCTGTTAAAATTTTGCTTGCTTCTCATTTTTATATATCCCGATCTCGAAAGAGCAGTCGTTAAGAGAACAGCAAGTTTATGTGAGCTATGGACCATAAAAGGGTTCAGTATTGAGGAAACGTTGGAACAAGAAGCAACTGTGCTGTTGCACCGAAGACTCTTGTTAGACCTTTAAGGGTTTCCACTTCAAAATTACAAAAAGTCCACGGATTAAAAACATCTTTAGAAGGAGCAAAAGAAAAAAGTGGGCCATGAAGACGAGTGATTGAAGGTTATCATCTGACTTATCCTACTCGACTAATCCTTTCTAATCATCAGAAAGCAACCGCCTCCCCAAACATCATCCGAGCAGCCCTCGCGGACAACAAAATCCGCCTTGAGAAAGCCGTCCACAGCCCCTTCAGATGAAGCGCGCATAGCATAAGCCGTTCTAATCGATCTTTTCGAGCCAAGAAGTCGGTTGAAATTATCAGTATCCGACCATCTTGCCTAGTGCTTTCGCGGCGAATTCTTCTGAAGGATATCTCCTGTTTATGAACTCGTAAAATAAAGAAGTTATTGTCTTGACGAAATGGACTTACAGATAAAAACGCATCTTATTCCACGAAGAAATGAGAGAAACGCTTTTTAAACCACAAACATAGCTCGATAAAGATAATTCGCAATTTAAAAAACTTATAAAAATTAACTCTTCTGGAATAATAAAATGCGAACAAGAGTTAAAGAGCAGAAAACGGAAATCTTTTCATTATTATACTCTCCCGCTCATGAAACGGTCGATTCTTTAAAAAAAATTCAACGGTGCTGGTGATATGAATACAAAACAGGGTTTTCGGTAGGACCAGAGATGTACATCTTTGGCACTTTGTTACTTGGAGGGAAATGTTTTAAATGGGGGGAGGTTCAAGTTACTTTTCACTGATTTTTTGAAGTTTAGTTAACATGTTTGCTAACAAGGCCGTACGGCTTAGGTACGTGGTCTAAAGGAACAATTAGCCATAACATTGTAGTTTTATCCAGTCCATAGGTAAACTACCAACTGGCAATTTTTTTTAGGACGACTGACCTACCGATTCTCCCTTCCCCTCACATTAAATGAATGTTTCAGAGTTTTCTCAGATAAAATAAAAAGAAAAAACTCCGTTCCTCTATGTACATGAATAGAACGTTTCTTTAGCCATAATTTATGGCCCATAAACCATTCTCGAATGGTTTAAAAAAGTTTAAAATGAAACTTCAACCTTATTAAGCGCAGGGATTAAATGGAGCTGCTCAATTTGGGTTTACATGTATCCGCCGCTCAAAGTTTAGAGGAAAAAAGAAGAAGGGATGAAGGAAAAAGATAAGAAGAGAGGGAGTTTTTTGGTCAATAGTGTGTTTACATGTATCCGCCGACGGGACCGATCCGGGAGCCGCCCAAGTTGGGTTTACACGTATTCACCGCTCAAAGTTTGAAAGAAAAAATAAGAGGGATGAAGGAAAAGGGTAAGAAAAGAGAGGGAGTTTTTTGTCAATAGTGTGTGTATATGTATCCGCCGACGGGACCGATCCGGTCACTATTTAACCCCTCATTAAGCGATCGACCTATTCAAAAATCAAGACATGTTTTACCTATGATTCAGTCTAATTAAGTAAATTGGCTTAGCTGTTTTCAGCTATTATTCTATATTTGTTTTCTCGCTTAGGCTAAGGCAAAGGTTACGCTTACGAGCACTTGTCAAAATTTCTTTTAAATGACCGTTTTTCCGAGTGGGGGCTAAGAATAATGACTCTCTTTTTTACTGCCTTTATCCTCTAAATCAGGGGTTAAATATTCATGACAGATTTTCTGTCGCCGAGCCTCTGTTTTCCAAATCTATAGGGGGGACCCTTATAGGAAAAAAGGTAAGGGGGACCCTTATGTGAGAAAAAGAAGAAAAAATGTCACCCCCTAAGGAGGGACCCTTATGTGAAAAAAATTATGTCCCTTTTCTTTCACACTAAAAAACCCGTGCTCTAAATTGCTTCTCATGATTTTAGGCTTACCGCTCGGCAACGTAGTCGGTTTCAAATTTTTTGAAAAGCGCTGGTGAGCTTTGGGCTTAGGAACGAGAACTAATTAAAAAAACTTCTCACATTTTAAATTTTTGTCGATTTAATACCTAAAATTATCATAAACAGAGTAAATATTGTATTAAATATGTTAGTATAAACAAACTCAAAACAAAAACCCCCAAGTAGAGCAGACCTCCTAAGTAAATTATGTCACGTATTTCAGGGTATCGGTTAAAAGCTTAGTCTCGTCAGCTGACCCTGAAAGATGTATCGTCTTAAGAAAGGACATTGTGTTTGACGCATTACACATCGACAGACTTTCTACACATGTGAGCCGGGTGAAAAGATCTCGTGTTTAAAAGTGAAAAAAAGAAACGAGAAAAAAACAAGATAAGATAAAAGGAAATGAGAGTGAATAGAAATTCTAATTTTAAAGCGGTGCAAGCGGCACAGAAGAGGCAAACAATGCAATTTATCTATGATAAAACAATTAAGTTATAAAATGCTATGAGGCAAATCTTCCTAGACTTTTTTGTCAGTTTTTCACCTACTGAAATCGGATTTGTTTTTCACCCTCATAGGTCACCAGGATGTGCTGACAATTTCTTATTCGGGCGGGTAACCGGGGGACCCTGACGACCGGAAAGGGAAGGGGGAGAGAAATAAATAGAATCTTTGGTCTTTTTTTCGAAGTCATTTGATTTTTGTTTGGCGTTGCAAAGGAAGGAGTTAAATATTCGATTTTTTATGAACGTTTGTTTTCATTAAGATCTTTTTCTTTCTTTACTACAGAGAAATATTTTACGACCGGGCGGACGACCGGGAGAAATTCAACAAGTTAGGTGAGCTATGTTCCCCCTCATTTCGCTTTATTCCTAACAAGCCGTTCAGTCCCCATTCTGAACTCACTCTACCTACCGTATCACGACACTTTGTACCGCGTCACTTTGTATACGACACTTTGTACCCCGTCACTTTGTACCGCGACAATTTGTACCGCGACTTGAGTGAGGCCGCGCGTTTTATTTTTACATTAAAACATATTTTTACATTAAAAAACGCTTAGGCTTAGTAAAAGTTTGAAAAAAAAAAATTTTTTAGCTAACGAGGCCGTACGCGGTACAAAGTGTCGTATACAAAGTGACGCGGTACAAAGTGTCGGTAATTCCTCTACCTACCTACTCTTCAGCGGGTGGTGAGAGAGAGAGAGAGCCTGAATTTAACTCTTAACTAGATACATGTTCTCACAGACAGGTTTATTTCTAAAATTACTAGATCATCATATTTAGGTTCATATACTAGTTAAACCTTTTCTGTTCTGCAAATAAATCAATATTATTGACTTGCTCATCAAAAACCGATCGAAGAATCGATTAAACAATAGCCTCAAACAAACTGACCTGCAGCTTTTGGTAGTCTCTGGTGAGGCGTCGGATGGCCGTGGGGGAGGGAGCTATGAAGGACGTGGCTCTTGACGTAGAGGCCATCCTCTTCCTAATACCCGTATACGACTCACTGCCGATTGACTATTCACTGAGAAAGCGGACAAGCTTATAATCCTCGGAAATTCTTCTCTGCTATTCAACACAAAATAAAATGAGAAAAAGATTCGAGACAAGCGAACTGAGTCCGATAGAGGAAAACAGAGAAGAAGAAAACTGTATTAAAAGAACACGATCACCTATCCGTGACTCCTACATTGAGTCATTGCGGGTAAAAGTCATTATAACTCTTACAATAATTAGGCTTTTACGACATACTTCAAGAAACCATAGGTCACCTAAATTTGTCAGAAAAAAATTCGGGGGCGGGGGTCCGGGCGGGGTTTTGTGTACAGATTCAATTTCTTCATGTATTTTCTTAGATTTACATTCAAGTAATGAAAAATTTTGAATTTCCCAGCGGAGTTTTATTGGAAGTGATTTCTCAATTGAGTTTTTGACCGTAACTTCTTCAACTTAAAAAAAAAGGTAAATGGACTGCTACATAATTTATCAAACATCATAATAAAAAAATAAGGAAATAAATCTGCATCTGATAAAAGCATATGAACGTGAGAAACAAAATTTCCTTCCTGGGCGGGGGGCCGGGAGGTTTTTGTACTCCTTGGTAACCTATGCCATAGGTCACCTAAATTTGTCCGAAAAAATTCGGGGGCGGGGGTCCGGGCGGGGTTTTGTGTACAGATTCAATTTCTTCATGTATTTTCTTAGATTTACATTCAAGTAATGAAAAATTTTGAATTTCCCAGCGGAGTTTTATTGGAAGTGATTTCTCAATTGAGTTTTTGACCGTGACTTCTTCAACTTAAAAAAAGGTAAATGGACTGCTACATAATTTATCAAACATCATAATAAAAAAATAAGGAAATAAATCTGCATCTGATAAAAGCATATGAACGTGAGAAACAAAATTTCCTTCCTGGGCGGGGGGCTGGGAGGTTTTTGTACTCCTTGGTAACCTATGCAAGAAACCGCTTCCCCAAAGAAAATCAATCCGCATTCTCAAGCAATCGTTCTCTTTTTGACTTCTGTCGCTATGGAAAGCTTTTGAAACGAAACGAAAATGTAAAAGTAAAATAACGAACGAGAAATTACTTGCTGAAGCGTGGAGAGAAAAGGCTAAACAACGATTTAATATAAATACTCGGTTCGCTTTTCGAAAGATCTAAGATGGGCTTGAGGGTTCTCGCCAGTTTTTGAAAACCTCGAATAGAAAACATAGGCAAAAGAAATTCGAGAACGACCGACCTACCGACCCTCTCACTCAGAATGAATGTATCACAGTTTTCACCATAGAGCGTTCCATTTTCCATAACTCAGCCTCAACCGGTTTCGTAGAATTTAAAGTGAAACTTCTAGCCTACTTTAGCGATCGACCTATTGAAAATTTTTATTTTACCTATGATAGAAAACCGCTGATTAGGTCTAAGAATCCGAAAAAAATCATTTACGATGTTATACCTAATTCATAAGGAATACATATGCTTTCTGATGCGTGACCGAACATATAATAGTTTTAAACTATAAATTCAGAAACTATGCGCCCTTTTTTCTTCGAAGTTCGAAAAAATTAAATTTACGCCCTTTTATAATCAAACGCAAGAGGTGGACTGACGGTCAGCAACAAAAGATAACAATTTAGACGAGCATAATTGTTTACACAATTCTTTATCACCTAAATCATCACTTATTTCTCTAGGGTCCATTCATGAACTTTGTGCTAAAAAAAGTCATCGAAAAAAAGCTCAGAAACTAAGGCACACATTTTTCAAATATTGATATTAAACTTCAAATAACTTCAATTTTTTCTCAAGGGTCAAACGTTTAAAAACTCGCAAAAACAAAACGAATTTTAAAACAATAAGCCACATAAAATCATAAGTAAATTGCCAAAAAAACAACTCACATTTGAGATGTGGGCCGAAGAAATTGAGCTCGGCGATGCGAAACAACAGATATATAAAATATCAAATCAATACATGAACATGCAAAACGTAGAAAACCCACGCTTAGAGCAAGATTGGCGCATGAGGCAGCAGAGAGTCGCCACTCAAACTATGTTCAACTGAGCTTTGAGCCCGGACCATGATCATCGGTGACGAGAGCGTTTTCGACGACAAACAGTCATAAATGTGGTTCAATCGACCATACCTATGATGAGACGCGAGGAAATAGCGCACTCGCTCTTATACTCTCTCTCTCTCTTACCATCTCTGTTTTCTCACACCCTGAGTCTCCCGCAATTCGATGCTCTTTCCTATTATTGATTCTCTCATGAGATCTCTACCTTCATCTTCTCTCTCCTCTTCGTTCTCTCTCCATTCTTCCAGCCTTCTCTTCTCTCCCTTGTAAAGCGCCTTTTCTAGTCATTTCTCTCCGAAGCGAGAGCTCTTTTATCTTTTCAGACAGACGCAAGCTTTTTGCCTAATCTGCTACGAAATGGCCAAATTTTCTTCTGAGAACACGTGAAGTTCTTCATCTAATCTGTGGCAGTGCCTCCTCTATCAGCCTTCTTCGATAGATTAGTAATCGATGCGATATATACATCGCCTTGAGATGCTGTTTTCGGCTACGGAATATTCTAGAGGCTCATTCAAAGGATAATTCTGAAATTGCATGACTCAGACAAAAAATTGCATATTAAAAGTAAACATGACGTGAGCTCAAATTAGGCATTGTGCAACGCTCTTGCTTCTGTATATTTCTGTTCAAAGAATTCCTTCAGAAATCTTTACTTATTTATTCTTCGTTATAAATTTTGGGGCATGAATTAGACGTTTACCAAATAAAATGAAATGCCACGAAATAAGATGCTAACGACCAACAAATAAAATGCTCACGTCCATCAATTAAAATGCTAACGTCCACCTAAAAAAATGTACACGTCCACAAATTTTTTTCGTGATTCGCAACTCGTGTACAGGAAGCCATTATGGCCGCACTTTACTTGGGGAGGGTTTAAGTTATTTTTAACTATTTTTTCGCTTAGGCTTAGGTACGCAACTCGTGTACAGGAAGCCATTATGGCCGCACTTTACTTGGGGAGGGTTCAAGTTATTTTTCACTATTTTTTCGCTTAGGCTTAGGTAAAATTTATGCCGAGGCCGTATGGAACAATCAGCAACAATATTAGAGTTTTATCCAGTCTATTTAAGTAAATTTACTTTATTCACAGCATTATTCACTGATTTCTTCTCTTGGGCTTAGGTAAAGATAACACTAACGAGGCCGTACGGCTTAGGAACGAGACCGCATGGGAAAAAATTCACATTATTAATTTTTCTTCTATTCAATTACTAATTTGTCAAAAATAGAGAAAATTGTGTAATAAAGACAGTAGTTTGAACTCACTAAAAACAAAAGCCCCTCCAAAGGAAAGTGAGCCCCCCAAGTAAAATTGTGCTATAACTTTTGTGCTGCGCCATCATACACTCTCTTTGTGAGTTTTCACATGAATAAATGATAACTTTATTTTACAAATTTGACACTTCTTTTAGCCAGCATGATCAAATACCAAGCGCGTTTCCACAGCATTTAATCACAAAACAACGTCTACATTTTATTTTTTTAAAGAATTCTTTTGATTCGTCTTTTAAAGTTACTAACTATAACATGTTCTCTCACGATCACAATTAATAAATAAATCATAGCCTTAACACCTCATAGAAAACAGTTTTTTGTAAACAAATGAAACACTTTTCGGCTAGCTTTTGATTCAACCATGTATAAGTTATGAAGTTAGCCGAAGGAAATAGTCAGCGTGTTTTGTACAACAAACATATGAGTAAGGAATGACTACCAACCAACTACCACAATAAATTGGTGAGAACGTTGAATAAACGAAAGAGGCAAAGAATTCTTCAAAATGCTAGCAGTTTTGAAGAGAGAAAGAGAGACAGAAAGTTCCCTATGAGAACTTGAATCGTTGGCAACCTAAAATTTCCGACTCTTTCGCTTTAGTTCTTCCTGATTTAAACCATGATAGAAAAAAGGGCGCAAAAGCCAAAGAACACGTTTAAACCTTATTCAATTCATAATAAAAGATGCACTGCTAGAATTCAGTAGGTAGCCTCAAACTCTTGTTAGCAATAGCAATCTACTGCGACTCGACAGTGAAAACGATGTAATTTACAACGAGCGATAAAATTAGGAATAATCTGGCATATAATGTGAGGAATAGGCTTGATGTTTTTTGTACTGCACCATGGTGACCATAGATGTTTTTCCTCAAGTCCACAATTAGCAATCTTCGGGCATGCCAACATCCTCCTCAGTTATAGGTTCCTGACAAAACAATTCAAACGTTTTTTTGAAAGAAAGAGTTTGCCACTAACTGGCAAACTTTTTTTCTTACTTTGTTAACCCAAGTATTCATCTCTCCCTCACTCACCTTCAAAAATATTGTTGACAGTTTTTCCACGAATATTTAAAAGAACAATACTTAAAAGTTTGATTAGTCATTCATCACACAGCCTGAAAATGTTTTTTTTTTCGAGTTGATAGTGGAAACAAATGACCTGTTGAACAATCAAGACATATTTTTAGTTGAAGGGAACGAACCATAGTATAAGCTTTTTTTTTCTTCAGCATCAACCCTTTTTTGATTTTAAAAAGCTTTTTGAAGAGAAAGACACTGAGAGAAAAAAAGCACACGTGCGAGAGAGAGAGAGAAAGAGAAAGAAAGAGAGAGAAGTAACAATTGAAGATTTCTGTTCATTTAAGCACGTCTGCGAATTGTGAAAACTTAGCCTCTTGATTATAAGACCTTTGTGATTGATAAGTACTTAAAAAGACTTGAAATTTTTTGGGCCATAGGTCATCAGGTCAAAAATTCTTTCAGCCTTCTGCTTCTGCGTTAGGTTCTCCTTGTCTATATTCTAGGTCAATCAATCGGCCAAACTGACAGTAAAGCTTTTTTTTTCAACTGCATGTTATCTATGTTTGAATTCGAAATGCTCAAAATAGCTGTTTCGCAGCTGTAAGTTCCCAAGTGATATACTAACAACAAGCTATCACCGGTCGCTCCCTGAGGAACCAGCTGTAAGTTCCCAAGTGATATACTAACAACAAGCTATCACCGGTCGCTCCCTGAGGAACCAGCTGTAAGTTCCCAAGTGATATACTAACAACAAGCTATCAGAGGTCACTTTTCAATGGCGAGTCGAGGCGCCAGTAAAATAACCTTTTGCCCTTCTCCGGTTAACGAATGGGTCTCGCCAAGAGGATCCCCGACTGCGGTGCGAGTGTAGACGGAGAAAATCTCTCCGGACTCAAAAGGATCCTCACCACCAACCTATCCCAAAAGGACTCCCCTCGACAGGACCTATGGGCAAGACAACAACAATAACAATCACCGGTCACTCCCTGAGGAACCAGCTGTAATTTCCCAAGTGATAAACTAACAACAAGCTATCACCGGTCACTCCCTGAGGAACCAGCTGTAAGTTCCCAAGTGATATACTAACAACAAGCTATCACCGGTCGCTCCTTGAGGAACCACAGCTGCTGCACTTTTTGTCCTTCCAGATGTGAAAGTTCCTACAATCAAACAACTTTCTAACAAATTACAATTAACTTCTTCGAAAATCACTTTTCATAATTTATACTACTCACGAACCAAATAGATGGGGGGCCATATGACTGTTTCTTCTTACACGCATATGAAGATGACTAATGATGAGCGAATGGCATGTCTTTGAGGAAGCACGAGTGCATGTGATGGATGTAAAAGAGAAGATGCAGACAAGTAGAGCATTTGTATCACTACCTTCCTTGGATAGCGCATAGATTGTATCACTACCTTCCTTGGATAGCGCATAGATTGTATAATTACCTTCCTTGGATAGCGCATAGATTGTATCAGTACCTTCCTTGGATAGCGCATAGATTTAACCCACAAGGTGATAAAAATACACTGAAATTCATCCCCTAATAGTAAGCTTTGCTCTATTAAAAGTATACAAACTACGATTTTCAAGTTTTTTTATTCCCTATTTCCTCTCATGAGTTTCCCGAGATCCCTTTCCTTTCAAAAGCACACCGGATCCCGGAGGAGGTGGCAGGAGAGGGAAGCCACTCCCGGCGGGAGCTGAAGATCTTGGACGGCTCGTCGTGGAGTCCGCATTCTTTTTCTGAACACGTTTAAAAAATTGTACAACATTGTGAAGTTAAATAGGACTATTATAAATTTCGTATGTAATGATATTTTATGTCCGGATGTGGCCCAATGTTATGAGTAATGGATTACAAGTTTTAGGTCCAGTAAGAATTTGACTCATCTCTCTCCATAGTTCGACAAAGGTCTCTTCTGGTTGATGGAAAACTTTTTTTTGAGTCTGACTCTTATGGAGTGTTATAATCTAAAAAAGTATCAATTTTCAAACTAGAAGTAGCAATAACAAATGTACTTTATTGACATTCAGTGGCAATTCGTGGTGAGACTTAAGAAGGTACGAAATTAGCGCTGCGTTCATCTTTGACCAAGAAAAAACAACTTTTGTTTTGAATTTCAACGCTCCATAAAAGAAGAAGAGTTTGGTAACACGAAATTTCGCATCCGAAATTTCACATCGCGACATTTTCGCGTTGCGAAACGTCATGGAACCGAGAAGTCTAGTATAATGAAAGCGAGCTAAGTTACAAAAGCAGAGAATAGAGCGCCTTTTATTATTCGACACTACTACAGTTTAATTGGCAACGCGAATTAGACCTTAAATGCTACAATTCCAAAATTTTTCTTCATATGTGATCATTTTGAGCATCAGGGAACAGGTTCTTGAAAAAAAATTTTAAATTGTTTTTTTCAAAAATTGAATTTTTCAGAAAAATCTTTCTTTTGTTCTTTAGTGTAGCCTATATCTGTATATGAAATGAAAGGTTCATCTCTAATAGCTAAAATGGTCAAAAAAATGAAAAATAACACTTGTGAAATTTTGCAGTCCGTGCTGGCTCGGCTGAATCAGCTGGCCTAAAACACGGACTCGTTAGCTAAGCCGTACGGCCTCGTTACCTTAAACTTTTTCTAAGCCTAAGCGTTTTTTAGTGTAAAAATAATTTTTTGATGTTTTTGAGTTATTGATATAGAAAAATTTTTTCTTCAAGAACCGGAGTCCCTGATGCTCAAAATGATCACCTATGACAAAAAATTTCGAAAGCGAAGCGTTTAAAGCCCACGAGCGCTGCCAATTAAACTGCAGTATTGCCTATTATTCTAGACCCCCCCCTCAAATGACGGTAGTTTTTAAAAGTTCATAACCTTGCTTGTGACCTATGCTCACTGCTGTACATATCAACTGGTTCTACATCACTAAGTTTGTATCTTAATTGAGCGCTTCCCTGCCGCCAGGTGCGGCCAAGATTGTTATATCTATCGAATGTATACCCCCATATGTATCAATCGATTCATACTTTGTCCCATTCTTTCCTTTCAGCTCTCTTCTACACGGTCGTCATTAAATGACTCATCTGTTCTTATAGTCCTCCGAAAATTTGCCCCGAAGTCCACGGTTCTTTCTATGTATGCCATTAATACATATCTCGTTCTCTTTCATAAAAATGGATTTTTCCAATTCAAATTAAATGGCAAGGCAGGTGACCGACCCCGATGGAAATGGTTATGGTCTGGCCCTCCTTGAAACCCAAGTCCAGCTTGGGAGCTGCATCTGCGACCGCAGCTCCTGCTGCAATCTCTGCGCTCTTTTCGATATACTTGAAGTGATCCTGGAGATAAAAAAGACTGCTGATTCAGACTTGACTACTCTCACTGCATATGCAACATTTATCCGTCAAAGTTAGAGCATCTTAGCAAAGTTCTCATCAAATACTAGTTTTGTGAAAAGATAAATGAAGCAGTTTGGTGGAGGTTAGAGAGTAATTACTGAAATAATGTCATGATTAGAAAGCCAGTAGGAAGTACAATTCCTCGTTTAACTGCAATTGCTACTTCAAAAATGAATGCACCCAGTCATCATTCTGGCACAACCAATTTCACTTGCAATTGTTGAAAAATCATATAATCGACCGCTTTTTGAGCCAGGGAGTATGAACCAATAGGGCGATAAAGGGCAGAAAAGAAGATCTTCTCATTCTTCTAGACTACCCCGCTCAAGAGCGATCCTTTTTCAACATACTCATCTGTGTTTGTGACCTATGATTGCATTCCCCGATTTAGCTTTATAGAAAATGATTTTTTGCTGTTGCTAAAAAATACCTGTAGAGCAACATTGAGGTCGAAGGAATCTCCTCTGTCGGCGAATCCCATCCCGACGAATGCTGATTGTCCACTGTCATTCTGGAGGCGAATGACGAAGTATCTATCACAAGGCATAGTTAAGTTCCAACTACCAAAAATTTACTAGCGCGACCAACCGACTCCTCCCTTACTCACCTCAAAATCCCTCACTCACCTCGAATTAAGAACAAATTTCGCATAGTTTTCCACCTCCGGGCGTGGCATAATGGTTCCACTATTGTGCGAAGAGTCCCGAGTTCGATTCCCATCCCGGACAGATCCACCCAAACCAAAGGGGTCAAGAAATGTTAGTAGCAAGGTGTTTCTCTAACCTGCACTGCGGGTTAGAAGAAAATCTGCGCGCAGTTTGAAAAATTCAAGTTTATACGCGCGAAATTTTTTTTCGCTTTTTCGGCGCCTAAAAAATATATCGAAAATTCGGCGCAAAATTAAAATTTTTTTCTCAAAAAGTTCGCAAAAACTGAAACAAAAGGGCCAATCTTAGTTTAAATAAAGGAACTCACTAATAACTTGGTTTAAAAAAAACTTTTTTCGGCTTTGAAAAAGTTTTTTGCAGGTTAAACAAAGACGAGAATGAAGAATGACCGAATCGAGAAGGACTACCACAGGCGCTTACTGAAGAATGGCCGAATCGAGAAGGACTACCACAGGCGCTTACTGAAGAATGGCCGAATCGAGAAGGACTACCACAGGCGCTTACTGAAGAATGGCCGAATCGAGAAGGACTACCACAGGCGCTTACTGAAGAATGGCCGAATCGAGAAGGACTACCACAGGCGCTTACTGAAGAATGGCCGAATCGAGAAGGACTACCACAGGCGCTTACTGAAGAATGGCCGAATCGAGAAGGACTACCACAGGCGCTTACTGAAGAATGGCCGAATCGAGAAGGACTACCACAGGCGCTTACTGAAGAATGGCCGAATCGAGAAGGACTACCACAGGCGCTTACTGAAGAATGGCGGAATCGAGAAGGACTACCACAGGCGCTTACTGAAGAATGGCCGAATCGAGAAGGACTACCACAGGCGCTTACTGAAGAATGGCCGAATCGAGAAGGACTACCACAGGCGCTTACTGAAGAATGGCCGAATCGAGGACTACCACAGGCGCTTACTGAAGAATGGCCGAATCGAGAAGGACTACCACAGGCGCTTACTGAAGAATGGCCGAATCGAAAAGGACTACCACAGGCGCTTACTGAAGAATGGCCGAATCGAGAAGGATCCACAGGCGCTTACTGAAGCATCCTAAAACACCAGCCTTTCTTACAAAAACAACAGAAATGACCGAAACTGCGCAGCCGTAGAATGGTCCTTGGAAGGATTTTTCCCCATTTCTGGTGTTTATGTAACCTTTGTGTTATGTGATAAGTTTTGCCTTGTTTATAAAACGGCCCATGACTAAACGTATTCGTGTACGAAACATGGAAAAGAACAAAGCAGCAGAAAAGAGAATGTTGAGTTATTTTGAAAAGACATGTGTATTGACTATTAAACTCCCCTTGAGCACCCTCATGACTATTAAACTCCCCTTGAGCACCCTCATGACTATTAAACTCCCCTTGAGCACCCTCTATTGACTATTAAACTCCCCTTGAGCACCCTCTATTGACTATTAAACTCCCCTTGAGCACCCTCTATTGACTATTAAACTCCCCTTGAGCACCCTCTATTGACTATTAAACTCCCCTTGAGCACCCTCTATTGACTATTAAACTCCCCTTGAGCACCCTCTATTGACTATTAAACTCCCCTTGAGCACCCTCTATTGACTATTAAACTCCCCGGTCGCGACGGAGGTCACCTACACGCGGTGCGACTGTGGACGACGCTACATGGCGTCGGACCCAATGGACCTCCAAAACAAAACTTCCCAATGGAATCTCCCGCAAGGGACAACGAGGACGGCTTCCCCCGAAACCTCATTTTTTCTAACACGGATCAGAAAGACTCAACGTCTCTGATCCGAATACTCCTCCAAATCGCTGGTATCGAGACTAACCCAGGCCCAAGATGGCCTTGTTCTGTATGCTCTCTTAACGCGCCTTCGAATTGTGTTAATTGTAGCAAATGTAAGAAATGGGTACATTTCCGCTGTTCCAACCTTAACAATCTTAATGATTGGAACCCCCAATGGAGATGTAGAATTTGTGAGAGAGCCCCGATCCAGCAGACTGCCTCCCAGACGGTAGCTAACCTGAGGATAATCCAATGGAACGCTAATGGACTGAGAGCCCGACTAACCGAGCTAGAGGACCTTTTACATGAGTTGAATGTTCACGTAGCACTCATCCAAGAAACCAAAATGGATGCTAGTATTCCATCTCCGAATATCGTAGGTTACACGATCATAAGAAAAGACCGCTCCAACTTTGGAGGCGGACTTGCGATACTAGTCAAAGAGAATATTCGCTATGCTAACGTGACCTCCCCAACAACGGACCAGACAGCCGAAACACTCAGCGTGGACGTGCCAACCGACCAAGGAACCATAAGAATCTGCAACATTTACATCCCACCTCGATCGTCCTGCCCCAACACATACGCGCCGAACTTCAACCGACTCCTAACACAGAAGAAACCATTCATTGTCGGTGGAGACTTCAACGCACACAATAAAGTTTGGAGTGAAGGTACGGAGGATAGCAGAGGAGATGAACTATGCGACTTCATTGACGACAGCGATCTTGTATGTCTCAACAACTCAAAGATGCCCACAAGACAAAAAGCATCACCAGACATCACTCTCGCCTCGAACGACATAGCCATCGACTGCAACTGGTCAACAATCAACAGAATGAACTCTGACCACCTCCCATGCCTGATTGACGTCGAAACACAGCCATCCAACATCTCAAACGCACGTTGTTATACAAATTACAACAAAG
Organism: Allodiplogaster pararmata; assembly: GCA_964056735.1. Lineage (NCBI taxonomy): Eukaryota > Metazoa > Nematoda > Chromadorea > Rhabditida > Diplogasteridae > Allodiplogaster > Allodiplogaster pararmata. Next base: position 32,757,755 of record OZ057404.1, on the reverse strand, counting down.
CGAATTGGGAAGGCTTCGAAAGGGACATCAACAAGATTCTCATGGATTTCCCATTCGCCGGCAACTCAGTTCAGATGCACAAATTCCTGACCACCACCTTGACCAAAGCGGCTAAGAACAACATTCCCCGTGGAAAGGTGCCAAAATACACGCCTCACTTGAGCGAAGATGTGAAGAAGCTGATTACAGAACGGGACCAAATGAGGAGGGACAATCCTACGGACCCCTCACTCCCCTCAATAATGGCCGAAATCTCCTTCCGCATCAACCTCGAAAAGAGGAAGGCTTGGGAAAAGTACATATCTGAAATTAGCCACAACGAACCGGGCAACAAACTCTGGAAAACGATAAAGGCTATAGACGGCAAATCAATAAAACCGACGCACTTGACCATCACCCACGACGGGAAAAGTCTATGCCCAACATCTGCCTCAAACGCTTTTGCCAGAAAATTAGCTAAACAAGCCCCTAAAGAGGTCGACAAATCAGCAAGAAGCACAACACGACTAATTAAAGGCCTCAAACGGACAGACGCTCCCCAAATTTCCCTGGCACAGATCGAAGAAGCAATCAAGAAAACCAAAGGTTCCAAATGCCCAGACAGTGAAGGCATCTGCCCTCTACTACTCAAAATGGCCGGTGAAAACTTCAGAAAGTGTCTCTGCATCCTCTTCAATAACACGCTGCAAACAGGTATTATCCCGTCCAGATGGAAAGATGCAAGAGTGATAATGTTACCTAAACCAGGAAAGGACTCCAGCAACCTGAACGGCTATAGACCAATATCAATACTATCACCTATAGCCAAAACATTCGAACGGGTCTTATTACCATTCCTGGCGGAAGGCTTTCAAATCGCTGACTGGCAACATGGATTCCGCAAAGAGCACTCGACTACTACCGCACTCCTGGAAATAACCGGGAAAATAACAAACGGCTTCAATCGGAAACCACCCCCGGACCGCACTCTCATGGTCGCCCTTGACCTCACTGCAGCATATGACTTAGCGAACATATCCCTTCTCTGCAAGAAACTCACTGAAACGAATATGCCAAGAGCCATCGTCCGATGGATGTCCAGCTACCTAAGAGGCCGTACAATCAAGGTAGATTTCCAAGGAAAAAGCAGTCGACGTCTTACATGCAGATCTGGTGTCCCACAAGGAGCAGTGCTCAGCCCCCTCTTATTCAATCTCTACATAAACAACCTCCCGCAACCCACAGGAAACACGCAGATGACAGCCTACGCCGACGACATATCAATTCTCTCCTCAAGCCCCTGTATTGAAACCTGTGAAGATCAGATCAACCACTTCCTACCGAAACTCGTAGAAGAATTGGAACAACGTAAAATGATCATATCCAAGGAAAAGACTACGGTCACTCTTTTCACAACCCATACAGGCGAATGTAAAAAAGAACCCAAGGTAGAAATCCACGGAACCCTTTTGCCGACAACTAAAACACCCAAAATACTCGGTGTCGCCTTAGACCAACTCGGCACCTTCCGACAACATGCAGAATACCTTAAACAGAGAACGGCCAAAAGACTGAATATACTACGTGCCCTCGGAGGAAGAACATGGGGCCAACAGAAAAACACCCTTCTTGCAACCTACAAAACAATGACCAGATCCGTTCTCAACTACGCCGCACCAATTTACTCCCCTCAATTGGCCGAGACGAACTGGAAAAAACTACAGGCAAACCAAAATAGAGCAATTCGGATAGCAACAGGAAACCTAGCAATGGCCGGCACAGAGCACTTAGCTCTAGAAAGCGAAATGTTACCCATAAAGGAGCACAACACGATGCTTACCAAGCAATTCGTTGCAAGAGCAAGACTCCTCCCAAACCACCCCTCCCATCGTCGATGCATGGAACCCAAACCACCTAGAACTATTCGTAAACATGCCAAGGACTTAGAAATTATGCTAGTAGACAGTGATCAGAAAGCCGCACTTAAAAGAATATATACTGAGACTGTTAGAAATTTCATTAGATCTTGCTCCCCTAACCCAGTTCTAGGTAAGAAACCTCCCAGAATCCATAAATCAACTAATCAACTTCCCAGGGAACAACAAATAACATTATCGCAACTACGTAGTGGCTATGCAAGTTCCCTTAACAGCTACCTACACAGAATAGGAGCTGCCCAATCACCTCTTTGCCCAAAATGTTTAGAAGAGCCACATACAACTAGTCATTTATTCTCGTGTCGCTGTGACCACACACTTTTAAGAAGTATAGATTTGTGGAATAGCCCGACGTCTGTTGTTAAGTTCTTATACCAGTGATTCCTTTCTCTCTCAAAAGAAAAAAAAAAACAACAAAAAAAAAACAACAAAAAAAAAAAACAAAAAAGAAAATAACAAAAAAAAAGAAAAAAAACCGAGAGAGAAAGAGAAATAATGTAATTAGATAAATGATGTAAGTAAGGTTATTGTTTTCTGAGCCATGTCAAAGAAGACCTCGTCTACCCAGCCGGAGACCTACGGCGGGCAATCTACAACAACATTAAACTCCCCTTGAGCACCCTCTATTGACTATTAAACTCCCCTTGAGCACCCTCTATTGACTATTAAACTCCCCTTGAGCACCCTCTATTGACTATTAAACTCCCCTTGAGCACCCTCTATTGACTATTAAACTCCCCTTGAGCACCCTCTATTGACTATTAAACTCCCCTTGAGCACCCTCTATTGACTATTAAACTCCCCTTGAGCACCCTCTATTGACTATTAAACTCCCCTTGAGCACCCTCTATTGACTATTAAACTCCCCTTGAGCACCCTCTATTGACTATTAAACTCCCCTTGAGCACCCTCTATTGACTATTAAACTCCCCTTGAGCACCCTCTATTGACTATTAAACTCCCCTTGAGCACCCTCTATTGACTATTAAACTCCCCTTGAGCACCCTCATGAGTATTAAACTCCCCTTGAGCACCCTCATGAGTATTAAACTCCCCTTGAGCACCCTCTATTGACTATTAAACTCCCCTTGAGCACCCTCTATTGACTATTAAACTCCCCTTGAGCACCCTCTATTGACTATTAAACTCCCCTTGAGCACCCTCTATTGACTATTAAACTCCCCTTGAGCACCCTCTATTGACTATTAAACTCCCCTTGAGCACCCTCTATTGACTATTAAACTCCCCTTGAGCACCCTCTATTGACTATTAAACTCCCCTTGAGCACCCTCTATTGACTATTAAACTCCCCTTGAGCACCCTCTATTGACTATTAAACTCCCCTTGAGCACCCTCTATTGACTATTAAACTCCCCTTGAGCACCCTCTATTGACTATTAAACTCCCCTTGAGCACCCTCTATTGACTATTAAACTCCCCTTGAGCACCCTCATGAGTATTAAACTCCCCTTGAGCACCCTCTATTGACTATTAAACTCCCCTTGAGCACCCTCATGAGTATTAAACTCCCCTTGAGCACCCTCATGAGTATTAAACTCCCCTTGAGCACCCTCTATTGACTATTAAACTCCCCTTGAGCACCCTCTATTGACTATTAAACTCCCCTTGAGCACCCTCTATTGACTATTAAACTCCCCTTGAGCACCCTCTATTGACTATTAAACTCCCCTTGAGCACCCTCTATTGACTATTAAACTCCCCTTGAGCACCCTCTATTGACTATTAAACTCCCCTTGAGCACCCTCTATTGACTATTAAACTCCCCTTGAGCACCCTCTATTGACTATTAAACTCCCCTTGAGCACCCTCATGAGTATTAAACTCCCCTTGAGCACCCTCATACAAACTCGCATATGTTCTATTATTAATTTTCTCACCGCTGAAACAGTTTGGAGTTTAATCACGACTGCATCAAAGCTCGCGTTCATCTTGCGATTTTCCTCTGCCCGTATCTACCGTGAAAAAAGGTGCCTTGAAATTGCTTTAAAATCGAGGGAAACTACCGCTTTTTAAGCAAGGAATTCTGGAATAATGAGAAGCGAGCTTAACAGGCAGAGAAAAAGAGCTTTTCTTCTTCTTCTTCTTCCTAGCGTTATTCTCGCTGAAGAGCGAGGTCCGCTGTGTAGATAGCACTTCGCCACATCATCGTTGGGGGGTATGGTAGTGCATCTTTTGAGATACGACGATTTTCTTCACAGACCGGCTTGTCGCGAGAAATTCCATGAGGATATTTCAGCCTGACGTCCTTTTACGATTACGAACCTCGAGAGGCCGGATTCCTATTCCATGGATGGGGAAAATGAAGAGCGAAACGACAGGCGACCACTCTTCAACTTGGGGGAAGGAAGGAATGAGCTTTTAACATTCTAAATTCCCTCCCTCGAATTACGGCCTTTTTTTTAAACTTTCAACAGTTCCGTTGACCGATGTAAATATCTCATATAATCATGAAGATTAACATGATGATAATTATGATCATCTCATCAAGATCCTTATCTCATTCGGTATCACACTTGTCTCTCTTCACAACGACCTCTCTTATTTCTCTGAAAATCGGAAGTCGATGATTCTTCTCATTCTCGCTCCATTGGTTGTTTACGCATAGACCATGATCACCGCATTGCCCCCCCCCCCCCAATCACTCTCTATTCGAATATCGAGGACTTGAAAGATTTTATGACGACGTTAGATGAACATGTGCATTCTGATTTCATAGCTTTGTCGCATTACTTGAGATAACTAGCATATAATTCAAGTAGCGACGTTGGAAAAAAGATATACTCGTTTTAACCTTTTACTTTGATTTAATTGGAAAATTCTAATTCGGAATTGAAGAAATATCCAGAAACTATTGATTTAAGGGAAATATACTGTATCTTGATTTGTCGACATACAGAGAATTCTAAGATATACAGTAATCGCAAACGAAAATAGAATAAAACAGTAAAACATGAAGAAAGCGTCTCCATTTTCTTATTGTTCTTTAGTTTCATTGTGTTTTTATAAGCGTCAGCGACAACAAACTGACCTTTGGCAAATAAACAAATTATAATTATATTCAATTTATTTTGGTAGGATCATAAGCAAACTTTCTGTTTGAGAAGGGGAGAAAGAGCAGCCGTTGAATGAGACCGGTCTAAGGCAAGTTTGTACGCGCATGCGTGTTGAAAAAGTAATGGGGGAAAGGCAGAAAGAATGAAAAGAGAAGTAGAGGAAAGTAGAATAGAACGGAAGGAGAAGACAATGTAGATAATTTTCGGCGCGAACGCCAACATAGCTGGTCCGGTAACCATTTAACCCCTGAGAAAGAGGAAGGGGGATGTTTATAACCATAGGTTTGAACGTTCAAAGTTCTTACCAGTATTCTACCAGGAACATTCTTACAGTAGAACTGTGCTGAATTGTACTAATCTAGTTCACCAGAATGTGTTGAGAAAAAATTTCTTGGGCGGTTGACCGGGCGACCGGAGAGGGGGGGGGGGAGGTTGGGAAAAAGTAAGCGACCGGAGAGGGGGGGGAGGTTGGGAAAGAGTAAGTCAACAAAATTTTCTGCCTGTTATTCGAATTCAAGTGATATTTTATATCGCGTAGCCAGGGCCGGTGTTTGACATTCAATATTTTTTTAACTTACAAACATTAATTTTTCTTCAATATCAAATTCTGTTACATTTTCTTTGCCACTAAAAAAGTTTTCTGGGTGATCGGGCGAGCGACCGAGAGAAATTTTTCAAGTTTGGTGAGCTTTGTAAAAAAAAGTTGTAATAATATTATTGATTGTTTCTGCTGGTGATAGACATAATCCAGGCCGTTTCTTATCACTCTGTTTCTGCTGGTGATAGACATAATCCAGGCCGTTTCTTATCACTCTGTTTCTGCTGGTGATAGACATAATCCAGGCCGTTTCTTATCACTCTGTTTCTGCTGGTGATAGACATAATCCAGGCCGTTTCTTATCACTCTGTTTCTGCTGGTGATAGACATAATCCAGGCCGTTTCTTATCACTCGGCAAAGAAGTGTTCATCTTCCCAATTACGACTGAGCAACATAATTATTGTTAGGAGAGAGAGACCATGTGAGAATAAAGAACGCACACAATCACTAGCTTTTTTTTCTCGGATAGCACAGATTTGCGATTATATTTTACGCGCAGTGCGAGTTATAGAAACATTATGAAATGTACCTGGAAGAATCTGTGACTGCTTCAATCGCTACTCCCGGCATTGATTCAATTGGACATTTAGCGTATAGAGCACCTAAAACATAGTTAACTTTTATTACATTAGACGCATTTTTTTCTGAATTATCATACTAACCAAAGCCTCCTCTAATGATTAGCATACTAACCAAAGCCTCCTCTAATGATTAGCATACTAACCAAAGCCTCCTCTAATGATTAGCATACTAACCAAAGCCTCCTCTAATGAAAATTTACTGAGAGTTTTTCTTGACGAAGGTTAAAAGAAAAAAGTAGATAAGCTTTTTTCCGTTAATATTTAAAAGTTTTAAACATAGAAAAATCAAGATACTTTAATAAACTTTCAAGTTTTCGCATCAATCTTTTATCACAACCAGGATGTTTCTCTGACCTGCACTGCCGGTAGAAGAAAATCTATGCGCTCTCTAAAAATCCCGAAAAAACATTTAAATCTATGCGCTTGGAAAAAAATATCTCAAATTTTTCGTAGGGGGAGGCCAAATCATTGGGAAAATTGAACTCCAAAATTTTTTTTTAATCTATGCGCTCGAAAAAAGTTGTGCGGTTGCTGAGAAACACCCTGAGGCCGGTTGAGAAAACATCTTTTGTACGGACAAAAGTGTTGTTCGGACCAGGGGTTAAATAGAGCCGCCCAATTTGGGTTTACATAAATCCGCCGCTCAAAAAGAAGAGGGGATGAAGGAAAAGGGTAAGAAAAGAAAGGGAGTTTTTTGTCAATAGTGTGTGTACATGTATCCGCCGACGGGACCGATCCGGTCACTATTTAACCCCATGTGCGGACCAAAGTATTTGGTTTTTCTCGTTGTTTGCGTTGCAGGAAACTTTTGGTTTTTCAACTTTGATTTTCCTGACCTATCTTTTGTACGAATTTGTTATCCTAGAATACCCCAGGATAACAGTCAGGAAAACAGTTTTATCAAGCACTTTTAACACTTTTTTGTTGTTTTCTCACAAAAAAGACTGTAAATTTTTTTTCTTAGCGTTTTCAAACAAACCCTTTTTTTATTAGTTTTTTGATTCAATTCTAACATGGATTTTCTCTTTTTTTAAACCTTTTTTCACAAAAATATTATTTTAGTGAGAGATGAATCGAGAAATTCGTGGCTTTTGAATCGGAAGAGGCTTCTACTTGTCAAAATTTGTCTTTTTGCCGAAAAACTAAGGTAGTTTGATTTTCCAAGAAATATGACTTCCGGTTATCAATGTATTTTGAAAAATAACCGCGCCACACTGATGATGGGCCCCTTCAACCTTTTCCGTGTCACACTGATGATGGGCCCCTTCAACCTTTTCCGTGTCACACTGATGATGGGCCCCTTCAACCTTTTCCGTGTCACACTGATGATGGGCCCCTTCAACCTTTTCCGTGTCACACTGATGATGGGCCCCTTCAACCTTTTCCGTGTCACACTGATGATGGGCCCCTTCAACCTTTTCCGTGTCACACTGATGATGGGCCCCTTCAACCTTTTCCGTGTCACACTGATGATGGGCCCCTTCAACCTTTTCCGTGTCACACTGATGATGGGCCCCTTCAACCTTTTCCGTGTCACACTGATGATGGGCCCCTTCAACCTTTTCCGTGTCACACTGATGATGGGCCCCTTCAACCTTTTCCGTGTCACACTGATGATGGGCCCCTTCAACCTTTTCCGTGTCACACTGATGATGGGCCCCTTCAACCTTTTCCGTGTCACACTGATGATGGGCCCCTTCAACCTTTTCCGTGTCACACTGATGATGGGCCCCTTCAACCTGTTCCGTGTCACACTGATGATGGGCCCCTTCAACCTTTTCCGTGTCACACTGATGATGGGCCCCTTCAACCTTTTCCGTGTCACACTGATGATGGGCCCCTTCAACCTTTTCCGTGTCACACTGATGATGGGCCCCTTCAACCTTTTCCGTGTCACACTGATGATGGGCCCCTTCAACCTTTTCCGTGTCACACTGATGATGGGCCCCTTCAACCTTTTCCGTGTCACACTGATGATGGGCCCCTTCAACCTTTTACGTGTCACACTGATGATGGGCCCCTTCAACCTTTTCCGTGTCACACTGATGATGGGCCCCTTCAACCTTTTCCGTGTCACACTGATGATGGGCCCCTTCAACCTTTTCCGTGTCACACTGATGATGGGCCCCTTCAACCTTTTCCGTGTCACACTGATGATGGGCCCCTTCAACCTTTTCCGTGTCACACTGATGATGGGCCCCTTCAACCTTTTCCGTGTCACACTGATGATGGGCCCCTTCAACCTTTTCCGTGTCACACTGATGATGGGCCCTTTCAACCTTTTCCGTGTCACACTGATGATGGGCCCCTTCAACCTTTTCCGTGTCACACTGATGATGGGCCCCTTCAACCTTTTCCGTGTCACACTGATGATGGGCCCCTTCAACCTTTTCCGTGTCACACTGATGATGGGCCCCTTCAACCTTTTCCGTGTCACACTGATGATGGGCCCCTTCAACCTTTTCCGTGTCACACTGATGATGGGCCCCTTCAACCTTTTCCGTGTCACACTGATGATGGGCCCCTTCAACCTTTTCCGTGTCACACTGATGATGGGCCCCTTCAACCTTTTCCGTGTCACACTGATGATGGGCCCCTTCAACCTTTTCCGTGTCACACTGATGATGGGCCCCTTCAACCTTTTCCGTGTCACACTGATGATGGGCCCCTTCAACCTTTTCCGTGTCACACTGATGATGGGCCCCTTCAACCTTTTCCGTGTCACACTGATGATGGGCCCCTTCAACCTTTTCCGTGTCACACTGATGATGGGCCCCTTCAACCTTTTCCGTGTCACACTGATGATGGGCCCCTTCAACCTTTTCCGTGTCACACTGATGATGGGCCCCTTCAACCTTTTCCGTGTCACACTGATGATGGGCCCCTTCAACCTTTTCCGTGTCACACTGATGATGGGCCCCTTCAACCTTTTCCGTGTCACACTGATGATGGGCCCCTTCAACCTTTTCCGTGTCACACTGATGATGGGCCCCTTCAACCTTTTCCGTGTCACACTGATGATGGGCCCCTTCAACCTTTTCCGTGTTCAACAATTTACTAACTTGAACTTTTCTTTGAACTGTTTGAACTTGAAAGTTCGAACAATTTATTAAGAACTTTTTTCAACAAAAAAAAAAAGGTCAATAATCAATGCCATGGCCATTATTCGCGGCGATAACGTCGAATATGCTTTTGTATTTGTAAAGTATTTTAATGAAACGGGACTCAAATAGGTAAACTACGGTAAAACTATTACTTTGGGTCAAACATATCTCTTGAAAAGCATGGTGAAATAGACTAAAAACTTCATTTAAAGTTCAAAGTGGAAAACAAGACCCAAAGTGCGTCAGCGTTTTGAATAGGACGTTTTACCAACAAAAGTTTCTTCTTGCAACGGGATAACTTGTTTGTCAGAAAAACGCATTGTTCGGTAAAACGTTTTACCGGACAACCACTTTGGTCGAACAAACGTCTTGCAACTAGCCTCTGATTACAACCGAAGAGTTTCAATTAACCGTTCTATTGAGATTATGAGACCAGGAATTAAATGGTTACTAGACCAGCTATGTTGGCGCATACATGTTCACGCCAGGAATGATCTACATTCTCTTCTCCTTCCGTTATATTTCACTCCGCCTCTTCTTTAATTTTCACTCTTTTTGCTTCTGCACATCCATTTTTCATCTTTTTTCGGCGCGTACAAAAATGCTTTAGAACCAGGGGTTAAATAGTTATGTCAGACCTTCTGTCGGCGGGCCTCTGTTTTTCCAAATCAAAAGGGGGACCCTTATGAAAAAACAAAAAATTCACATAAGGGTCCCCCCCTCCTTATGATAAAAAACAGAGGCCCGCAAATTAAAAAAAAGTTTTATATAAGGGTCCTCTCTTATGATTTGGGAAAACAGAGGCCCGCCGACAGAAAATCTTACATGACTATTTAACCCCTGAGGCCGTATGCATGGAAAACAGTTTATAATAATCTGGATTATTATAATCCAAGGATTACAAAATCCAAAAAAGTTTTCAAAAATTTGGATTATGGAAATCGGTAGGCATGGAAGTTAGATTTCTTAAACTTGGATTATTGTCAAAAAGGACGCGGAAAGACAAGCGTAAGCACTAAAATGCATCAAAATGCACTCTAAAAACTGTAATTGTCGAAAACTAAATGCACTCTATAAACTCCTATGAGTAAGCGAAGAATGTTCTGAAATATACAATAAATACTTTCATTAAATCATAGCAAATTAGAAAAAAATTTCCGTTCCGTTTTACTTTCACTACACACTTAAAAAGAGCAACATGAACGGATTGGGTCAAATTGAGCCGATTATCTTTTTGGATTACTCAATAAACTACCTCCGGAGTAGGGTTACTAATTTTGTCGGATTATCAGTAATCCAAAAGTATTATAGCTTCCATGCATACCGTATTATTGAAATAAATTTGAATTACTGATAAACCAAGCTCATAATCCTTTTGGATTACTCCATGCATACGGCCTCTGATCATAAGAGGGGACCCTTATGGAAAAAGATATTTTCCCAATTTCGGCGGGCGTCTGTATCTTTTTCTTGCACACTAAAAAACCCTTGTTTAGAACGGTCTCATTTAACACCTTTTTGGGACGAATTTTCATGCTATTTAGTCGGTGCCTTCATGGATGGTGAAAAATACAAATGAATATGGTTAGCTTGCAATTGTAGAAAAACTACCGCTTTTCGAGTGGGGGAGCCTGGAATGATGAGAAGCGAGCTAGAAGTGAAAGCGCAGAAAGGAAAAAGGAAAAAAAGAGAAAAAAGGAAAAGCTTCTCATTTTTCTAGATTCCCCCTTTAAAAGAAAGATCGCTTTCCTGAACCTTCAAAAATGCTGGTCTCTCTATTGGTCGAAAGGTTCTGAATCTCAAAAGGGAACTTAACCGGTTGCCTTATCCTCCAGTCGCAGCTCTAACTTGTCGCCAATTGCTACAAGCCGCATGCGACCTGTCCAGTCTGGAGCGTCCAGCTTCCAATCTGCGGCTCTCAAACAAGGGTTGAAACGCTATGTCCGACAATACCCGGGTCACCAGCAGACTTAAAATTTTTGGAAAAAAACTACCTTCTTTCAAGCAGCGAGATCTATAAAAATGAGCTCTAATTTTAACCCTTTACCTCTAGCTCTCTTCTCATTATTTGAAAAATTTCTGCTCGAAAAAACGGTAGTTTTCAACAACTGCGAATGACCTTTGTCGGACCATTTGTTAGCGCTCATCTGTTTGGATCTTTGACGGGACTCCCATTCACATTCACAAGCAGGGTGTTTCTTTCATCCGCACTACGGATGAAAAAATCTGTGCGCTTTTCATAAATTCCGAAAAACATTCAAATCTATGCACTCGAAAGAAGAAATTTTCGATTTTTACCTAGGAAAATTCTAAATCTTTGAAGAAAAATTCTACCTAGGAAAATTCTAAAAAAAAAAACTATTTTAAATTCAGGAAATCTATGCGCTCGAGAAAAAATATGCGGGTGGTAAGAAACACCCTGTTCACAACGGGAATCTTTCATGAAAGGTAGATAAACGTAGATAAACGCGATTTCATCTGTCATCGGTGAATATCTGTGTTCGAAAACGTCTTTCCGAGGGCGTCATGTCCGTTTTGTACTCAAATCATCTGCTCTAGAAGATGGATTGCAAAAAAAAAAAGTTTTGAAGATAAATACTAGAGTTGACCACAAATATTGGGCACCATAAACCTAAGAAGCTTAAAGAACTAAAAATAATGTACTGTTCTTCATAAAAAAAAATTTCTCAAAACGCGTGAACTTTTCTTATTCTATGATAGATAAATTCGTTGATTGATCTTCTTTTTATCGGCCAGCTTAAATGTTCATACTAGAAAATAATACTTACTTGTGTCCACGATTCGTGTTGAGTGGTGGAATCCGGTAGACAAAAACTTCCGGTTTCACGAGACAAACGCTTTCGTAATCTGCCATTGTTACAAAACGGAGACTGAAACACTGAGAAAGTTATAATCAACAAAGTACAAAATTTTTTTGCAAATTTTCGTTCATTCTCACTGAAAACATAACTTTTCTTACTGATGCGTGGCGAAAGCCATGTGATCTGAAGTGCATTTAGTCAAAAATTGAACATTGAGTCGAATTGAAATAGTTCAATGATTATTTATTCAACTCTTAATTACTATGTAAAATATACTGAATAATAATAAAAGGAAGGAGCAATATTTGATTCAAGACCATAAAAATCTGTTAAACCTTAACATAGCAATTTCCAAGTACTTTCACAAAATTTTTACCAAATTTTCACAAAGCATCAATCGAATATCGAAAATAGAATTTGTAGTAAACATAGCAAAATAGGTAGACATGTCACATGTCACATGTTTGTAAAAATAGGTAGACATGTTTGTAAAAATAGGTTTCAATAAAATAGGTAGACGTTTCACGAAAATAGGTAGACGTTGCACGAATTTAGGCTGAAGTTTTTCAAAATAGGTAGAGGTTTTTCAAATCAGGTAGACGTTTTTTCAAAATAGGTGGCCGTTACAGAATTACACCGTGCACACTGTGCGCACTGTACACCGTACACTGTATAGTTACAGAATTACACCGTGCACACTTAAATTTGCATGAGTGTTTGACGCACTATATTGTTTCACACTATAATTAATTTCCTCCAAAAAATATGAATTTTCTTCAATAATATCATGCCATATCAAGCAGCAAACGTGCGAAAGTTTAATAAACCATTGACGAAGTATGAATTTTCGGTTTAGAATTAGTTTCAATAATTGAAATATATCTAGTTTTGAGTAAATCAGTAAGTTATTCGCATCATCGTAATTTTTCAGGTCTGATGGAACAGTTCCGAGAAGGTCCAGAAGGGTTCTTTTACCAGTTCAGAGAGAAAAACATCGACTTAGCAGACGCTTTTTTTTTGCACGGTGTAATTCTGTAACGGCCGCAGTGTACGGTGTACATTTGTACGGTGTACAGTGCGCACAGTGCGCACAGTGTGCACGGTGTAATTCTGTAACGGACAAATAGGTAGACGTGAAATTGTCGTCCTTTTTTTGATACGGCCACGTTAGCGTAAACTTTTTCCTAAGCCCAATCAAATTATTGGGTTCTTCCAGAAAGCGGAAATCGATGAAAAATTACCTTTAAACTTTTATGAAATCAATTCGAAATAACAAATTCAGAAAGAAATTTCAACATCAGCAAGGAAAGAAAACTTTTACAAGCTTCCAATGCGATTACTCGCAAAAGCAAAAGCGAATTTGGTGCGGAAACAGTACATGTTATTTGCAACGAAACACAAAATATTTCAGATGAAATCGCGGCAAGTATAATGGTATGAAAGCCGATTATTATTATACTCATTTTGCGTGACAGCCCAGCTTTCAAACAAACATAAATTTTGAAAAATTCATTCAGAAATGAGTTTTGTCCGCGTGAGGCTAACGGAGGAAGACTCGGAAGTGAGCTGCTGCAGTAACTACTCCAGCAGTCTTTTCGAAACCAAATGTGCCGCAATTATTTCCAGTAATACTTTTTAATTTCGGCTTTCTTTACAGTTATGCTGCATATAAACCTAGCACTGCTAAGTTATTTCATAAAATAAATCTTCTGATGAAAGATTTTATCGAAGTAATAAGTTTCATTCAAACAAATTCGTCCTATAAAATCATTTAAACAAAAGTTCCCTTTCTGGTTATTACTTCAATTTTTCATTCTTGTTCATAAATGATCTAGAATTTTTTTAAATAACCACTCTTTCTGACTCATTATTGAGAAAAAAGCCTCTTGTTATAGGAGATTCATCAGAGCAGCCACCATCAGAGAGAACCCGGGCGCATGCTGCCACTTTGACAGCTTCCAATGGAGATGTGTTGGCAGTGGCAACCCAGCGCGAACTGTCCCTCTTCCGACTGAATGTCAACGTCGAATATGTTTTGACGTCACTGTTCAAAGGTGAAATGCTAGTCAGACACTTTCACGCGCTCATTCCCGCCTCGCAGCAGGGTAGGCTCCTGAGATGAGATGAAGAGCTAAGCTGATAGAACTGCTTTCACAGTCAGTAGGATTAGACTAAGATCCATGCAAGCAGTCTAATATTTCTCAACCTCTATCGTCCTTCATTCAAAGAAATCTACCCAGAAAAAGTCTTTGTTCGGAACCAATTTGGCACAATAGTCGGCACACAACAATAACCCAACGCTCTTACAAAAAGAACCCGGGTTTTTTTGCGAACTATAACAAGATTTGAAAAGTCATTCTTCTGGCTGGATACCGCCAAGTGAAATGCTTGAAAACTACTTAGCAGTTCAATTATTTCTCGATGTTTCAATGGGTCGTTCTCTTGACTTGAAATTTTTTCTAAAAATCTGGTTGATGAAAAAATAAGCTTGACCGTAATCAGATTCGTTTTCAGACCTTGCATTATAAAACATGACCGCGCGGACAGCTTATTTGTTGTTTTTTTTTTTAAAAAAAACTAGTCAAGTAAATGGATCCTCTGTTTTGAGAGATTGAACTTTTAAAAAATAATAAAATTTTGTGACCGTTAGTAATAAATTCACGAGAAAACAGGTTAGTTCTAACTATTCTTCGTTTAGTGCTTAATTTTTACGATCTTTGTCAACTCAAAATCCTTGTTTTTATGTTCTAGAGGACATTTGCGGATTAGAATGGTTACCCAGCTGCGGCATAATCCTGGTCGCTCTAGCAAACGGCATCGTCGAGATTTTTTCTCTGGCCACCGAATCCAGTCTTTTCCGAATCGAGGTGAGCAACTGTTTCGAAATCGTCCAAATTCGAACTCATCTTCGAGCATAGTTCACCAAAATCCTATTGTAACTGTTGAAAAGTCGAAGAAGAAAAAACCAATTTTCGAGTGAATTAGTCTGGAATAATGAGAAGCGAGCCGAAGGTAGAGAGCGGAGAAAATATAGTTAGTCATTTTTTTGAAGTGCATCGGTCGAAGAGCGGTAGTTTTTCAAAATTCGCAACAGTGCTGGCGACCGGCGGTTAAATAATCATGTCAGACCTTCTGTCGGCGGGTCTCTGTTTTTCCATGTCATAAGGGGTGACCCTTATGTAAAAACATTTCGCGAACCTCTGTTTTTTCAAAATCATAAGTGGGTACTCTTATGTGAAAAAGTTTTTGTCCACCTTTGGCGGGCGTCTGTACCTTTTTCTTGCACACTAAAAAAACCCTGCTGGCGACCTATATGTTGGAGCCATTCATTTTTTTGGTCTTAAAAATTTTGTAACCTGTCAAAAGCCACTAATAGTTAGGAATCTAATATTTAGTTGGACTCTAAACAGTCTCGAGTTTATTGAATGTTTTACTGTAAGGCAAAATAATTTTCTAGGGCGACCGACCTACCGACCCTCTCCCTCACTGAAAATGAATGTATCAAAGTTTTCACATCTGAAATTCAAAGAAAAATCTTCATTCTTCCACCTCAATAAAAGTTTTCATTAGCCATAACTCAGCCTTGACCGGTTTCGTAAAGTTAAAATTTCAACTTGCGATCGACCTATTGAAAAATCAAGACAGTTTTTACCTATGGATCAAGACATATTTTACCAATCAAGACATTTTTTTTCACCTTGGCTCAAGGTACGCTCGGTCGCCCGCGCGAAAAATTTTTTTCAGCACATCCTCTTGAGCTATTACAACACTAACGAGAATTTTCTGACTCATCTTATTTAGAATTCGTGCCAAAAAATCTTTCTTTGCAGCACGACTCATGTGGTAAGCCAGCGGAATGGAAGTCTTGCACCATAGCCTGCTCTATCATCGGAGAAACTTGTCACGTGTCGGTTCTGTCCACCTGCGGTGACTTCATGCGCTTTCAGTTTAGCAACTGGACAGCCATTTGTTCCGCAATGAAAGAAAATTTCGCGATGGAATTCGAGAAGGTTCTCGCTTTTCCAGGAATGATAAGAAAACATTGCTTTGTTGTTACTTGGTAGTCAATGGAACTGTTCTTTTTCCTAGATGATAACCTTAGAATACCGAGAGAGTAGATTAGAGCGAGAAAATCGAGCATGATTGGGAAGGGATAGAGTCAGCCCCTACGATTTTACCATTCGCGTATAGGGGTAGGAATGAATAGGGGTCGGAATGAGAGGATAGGATGTTGACGTTATTTTAATTTGTCAACTCCTCTCTGCCTGAGAAAAAGTTTTTTCTTTTTTGTTGTTGCCAGCCTCTAGAAATACTGTTTGTATTGGTAGAACTACAAGAGAGAGAACGTGGTCTTGACTCGGGTCCCCTTTGTGCCCGTTGACTGCGTCGCGCATCCAGATGGGGGTCTTCTGGCACTGGACGAAACTGGCCGCATCTTCTACTTGCATCAGAGCACCTTCAACATCATCGATAACATGCCCAGTACGACAGTTTTTGCTTCAATTCAAAAGTTTGGACGAGTTAAACTGTCTTGACAACTCTGTTCTTTCTGAACCCTTCTTGACCTACCGTTTGCTTCTCATCAATTCAGATTCTTCGCAGTGGTTTATCTTATTTGAGTGCAGGTGACCAATCATCTTTTACCTTTTTTAAGACGCAAGAATTAATACGGTTCTATGTGATATAAGAGTTACTTTATCAAATGATATAAGAGTTACTTTATCAACTAGAAGTAAATTTAACTTTTTTGGATGCGAACTCGGGCTACGTACGATTTCGTCCCATCTGTGAAGGCCTCTTGATGGCTGCAGTATCTTTCGACGGAGAGTTGGTTATCTACGATGACATCGGCTTTGTCGAAGTGATACGTGTGCAGTTGACGGAACCTGGAGAGAAGGTGAGAGGGGAAAGGTCTTCGAGTTATTCAAAAATACCCTTTATCTTAGCGTTAGACCTATAATGAGAATACACCGAGAAAACTCGTTCGAATGAATGAATGGTAGTTTTGTGAGCAGTAACTTTTTGAGACGCGCTGGTGAGAGTAGATCATACGTAGCGCTGAAGAATCAGGTTTAGAAAGTTTAATGTGAATGTAGATCGTAGAGAACTCCTTAGTTCATACATGGAAAGTAGTTCTTAATTGGTTATAAGATGAATATTGATTGGTACAAGTTTTTGAGCTTTCTGTTGTTGTTGTTGTCTTTGAGCTTTCGGAAAACTTGATTAGTTTACCGTAAGAGACTTAACTGCATAGCTCACCAAACTTGTGAAATTTCTCTCGGTCGCCCGCCCGGTCGTCCAGAAATTTTTGGATGATGAAGTTATAACGTAAGTTCATCAGCAACAAAAAAACTAAATGCTTGTAAACAAATTATTGATCATTGGTTAACCTACAGCCCCGGCTACGCGAAATAAGATATCAATTGACTTCACAAAACAGAGCAAAGATTTTGTTGACTTCCCCTTCCCCCATATCCGGATTTTGTTGACTTCCCCTTCCCCCATATCCGGATTTTGTTGACTTCCCCTTCCCCCATATCCGGTCGCCCGGTCAACCGCCCGAGAAAATTATACTCAACACATCCTGGTGAGCTATGCTTAACTGTGGTGTAACAATGCATTCAAAATGCGAAAAATCTTTCTGTGTTTGTCATATTTGAGTATTGAGGTCCTGGATTTCATGTTTTGAGGTCCTGGATTTCATGTTTTGAGGTCCTGGATTTCATGTTTTGAGGTCCTGGATTTCATGTTTCTGGAGTCTCCAGACTATCCTCTGCTGAATTCCAAAATTGCGCTTATTGTGCAGAGAAAAGGAACATTTGAGGTTAGTTCTTGTTTGTAATAAAAGAATACTAGTAAACTTATTATGTATTTCTGTATTCATATACGCGAGCTGCATCTCTAAATCTCGACGACTTTTCCAAGTTTAAAAAAATTGGATCGGGTTGTTGTTTACCATCCACTAGAGGCGAATCTTGATCGAAAAACATCAATCGTCTGAGGAAGACACCCTCCAAAAAGAAACCGAAAGACTGTTATGAAAAACAGAGAATACCAGCTTTTTTACGGGTGCATAGATTTCTCCCGCAGTGCGGGGTCAGGAGCGGGTGCATAGATTTCTCCCGCAGTGCGGGGTCAGGAGCGGGTGCATAGATTTCTCCCGCAGTGCGGGGTCAGGAGCGGGTGCATAGATTTCTCCCGCAGTGCGGGGTCAGGAGCGGGTGCATAGATTTCTCCCGCAGTGCGGGGTCAGGAGCGGGTGCATAGATTTCTCCCGCAGTGCGGGGTCAGGAGCGGGTGCATAGATTTCTCCCGCAGTGCGGGGTCAGGAGCGGGTGCATAGATTTCTCCCGCAGTGCGGGGTCAGGAGCGGGTGCATAGATTTCTCCCGCAGTGCGGGGTCAGGAGCTCAAAGGCTTTTTTTTAGAATCTAAAGCGAATTCTATTCACTAAGCCCGGTTTTAAAACAAGCTGTTTCTTCCTAACCGCAGAAAGAATGTGTATATCTAAATGGCTAGTGATGGCGAAAGAAAGGTCTCTAAAAGATCCCGAGAGCGTGTGATATTAAAGAGAAGATGCAGACAATCAGAGCATTTTTGTCACTAGCTTTTTTGGACACCGCTTAGTTTTTACACGCACTGCGGGCATAGTTCACACACCCATTGTAACTGTGAGAAATTTGAAAAGAACCACCACTCTTTGACTAGGGAATAATGAGAAGTGGGATAAAAGTGAAGAACGAAGAAGGGAGAGGTAGTCATTAGTCATTCTTGACTAGGGAATGATGAGAAGCGGGTTAAAAGTGAAGAGCGAAGAAGGGAGAGGTAGTCATTAGTCATTCTTGACTAGGGAATGATGAGAAGCGGGATAAAAGTGAAGAGCGAAGAAGGGAGAGGTAGTCATTAGTCATTCATCATGACTCCATCGCTCCCATGACTGCGGGTGAGAGAAACACACTGATTTAGAAAAGAACAAATACTTCATAATCGATGTAATGAGACAAGAAACGCCGTTATGTGAAATGGTTCTGAAGGTTCTTCATGGGAAAACGAAAATCGTATGTTGAAATGTAGATCATGGCTTGTTTAACTTTCGGGACAATTTTCTACACTCTAAAAAGAATGAATCGGTTTTGTGATCAGGTCGAGATCCGTAAGCTCTCTTCTCTGAGCACAAAAGGCTACAGCGTCGAGCTAAAGCAGAAGGCCTCATTCGCAGCCTTGTCACTAGACATGGAACGAGTCGCTTTCTTCACTGAGCACGTCGATTTCGACCTACCAATGTCAATTGATATTTTTCTTTTCAGACTAGTCCGAAAGAAATGAATATTAAAAAAAAAAACTAAATCAGAAAAATATGATCCGAGTTGCAAGGAGGGTGATATCTTTACACAGGCAGTCTATTTGTAAAGAAAATGGAATGTTGAGATAGATGGAATCACAGCCACAAACGAGCGGAAAGTCTAGAAGTCTTCAAATCCCTGACGTCTTACATTGCCTGGGGTTAAATGGATACCGTACCAGCTATGTTGGCGCCGAGAATGATCTCTTTTCTTTCTCTTCTCCTCCCGTTCTGTTTCAGTTTTTCTCTACTTCCCTTTTCACTCTTTTTGCCTTTCCCCATTCTCTTTTCCACTCTCTCGGCGCGTACAAACATGCCTTATAGCGGTCTCATTCAACGCCTGTACGTTGCCCGATGACCTTCCTTCTCTGCTCTTCCTCCATATTCTAGCTTATTTTTGATTGACTAAGTTCATCTGCTTGAATAAGCGGTCGTTCTCCAATTTCAACAACTGCGTTTGAACAATAAAGGAACAATGAAGGAAAGGGTCAGCGGCAGAAGGTTTAGAATAGAAACAAAGTTACTGTATGCAAGCTTGGTAGTTTTAGGTGTAACAGTATCGCTTTGTTCGCTGCAAACCTAAATTCAAATAGGCATGTCAGATCATTCACTACGAGCCATTTCTCCTTATTGATCAATTATTCAGAACTCGGTAGTAGGATCTCTGCAGAACAATCGCTCGTCAATAGCGTAAAGAACCGGCGATAGTATCATTTTTAGCGACTGTATGTACCTATTTCAAACATCTTACCTAAAGGTTGCTCCAGGCAAGAACAGGAATATCGATTGTTCGAAGTGGTAGAAGCCCATCCACAGCAGAGACTTGAGAGACTCTTGGCCAGAGGCCTCATCGATGAAGCAGAGGCCTTTGCCCTCAAGTTCAATCTGGATATCCAAGTAAGTCATCGATCAGATTTTCAAACACATTCTTTTTTTCTAGTTAAACTTTTTTTAAAATCTACTCGTAGACTCACCCCACAAGTAGTTCTGCCAGGTCTTATCTGTATCTCAAGTTAGTGTAGCGCGTCATTGGTCAACTGGAATTGACGAAAAAGACTCGTTTTAACCCGCTCATCCGAGCGTAGGATTGACCATAATGAGTATTGATCGAGTCTTAACACTTTTAATAACTTCTGATATGCCCCAATCTTTCTACCATCACAACCTTCTACCTCTCACTTAGTTTTTATGCCTTTCACGTTTATGAATTGTTTGATAAGTGCAGGCAGTCCATGATCTTAACTGAATACTATTGTGTGGTAGAAGTTCTAAGGAGGCGGCGATTAACATCTGTGAGTTATTAGAGTTTGAATGGATCTATCTATAGATCTCCTAAAGATGAAGACTGCTTTACTCCAGTTAGTGCACGTGGCTCGCATGAATTCTCTCGTCAATCAATTGGAGACGAGTGAAGAAAAGGAAAAGACTCTCGCTATTTTCCTGGAATGTCTCAACAAAGTCGAAGATGACAATGTGGTAAGTATTGGATGTTATTTCAAACTACTTTCCTTATGAAATTCGGAAGTTAATTATCATTAGGTTAATTATGAACTGCCTGGAATCGTAATCAACCTCTGACTCATTGATATTTTGACTAAACTTTTGACGATCTGAAAAAAAGGAAGGATTAAGGTCTGAATTGATTCTGATTTACTGATTCTCAATGAATGAGAAATCTCTGATTGAAGGTGGGCGACGTCTGTCTGACGGCGGCAATACTTTCAACTTCCACTGAGAGAATCAATGCGTTTATTGACTACGCGAAGAAGCGAAAGATAACAGGTTACGGTCTTTAGCTTCTTTTTTCACCTAAATTTGTCTATTTAAACTCTTTCATGCCTTTAGTGTAATGTCACTTCATGAAGTCCGAGTATTTCAAATAGTTTAAGTAGTTGTGTAATGGAAATTATTATTATTATTGCTTTTTTTATTTTCGAAAAGCAGATCAGCTTCCGTGTTAGTAGGGTTTTCTAGCATAAAAATGAAGTGTTTCAGATGCTGAAACAATAAATCGCCTGCACAGTTTTGGCTACAATATGGCAACATACCGTATGGTGTTCGGTCCCAACTCGACATTTCTGCCTGACTCTGAGTGGTCCGAGTACCAGAACAATCAAGACTGGCGATTCACTTGGATGCAGTTGCTTGAAGCTGCCCAAGTGGGACTTTTGTCCGATTCAACAAATTTTACTTGCAGGAAATGATTGCTATGGATTCGGAACTTCTTCTCTTTAATGAATGATTCAGTTTACTGTAACTTTGAGATGATATTTGCACGGTCAGACAATGGATTATTGAGAAAAACCGTTTTTACTTTATGTGAAAAAACATGTGTCGGTTGTTTTATTTCCATGAAAAATCCTATGTGGTGGTAAAGGAAATGATCGAGTTTTCTGTCCATGACGATTCTATCGCAACCGAAAAGGTCACAACTTTGTTTTCAGAAAAGGTTTTTCTTGTTGAGGGGGACGAGGCCCGAATAGTTTGGCATCGATACAAGGCAGAGATCTGCGGAAGCCTTGAGATTGGAGGAACTTTCTGCGTCCAACAGCTATATGAAACTATCGATTACATCCTTTTTGGTGAGGGCTCGCAAGTTCTGGTGTAAATAGCTAATACATCAATTGTGACCGTTCTCCAAAAACTTGTTTTAAATAGATTGAAATAAGAACCAAGAAAGAAACAAATACTATGCCTCGGTGAATAGAGGAATGAGTACAGCATGTACATATTATATGTATGTAATTTTTGAGGTCATACCAAGTGATGTTACTGTATTAAACAATACTATAAATAGAGTTGACATGATTCCGTAAGTATGGATCAGTTCCTTCATTTATCATGAGAATGTAGTAGAATGACCTTTTCAGAAACAGTTTCACAACAATGTTGAGGTTAAAATAGAGAAGTGTTGAGACGGTCTGAGCGTGTTCGCTGGTTGGGAATGTGTAGTGGAGCATCTGGAGATAGACGTCGTCCCAACTCTCTTCATAATGGAGTCAGACAAGGAAGAGGCTGATCTCTCCTCCCTCCACACCAAATTCCTCTGTAAACTGGCGGATGAGCTAGAAAAGCATAACCCAGAGAGTCAGTGTGACGAGAGAGAGAGAGGGGAAAAGAGAGAAAGAGACCCGCTAGTCCAGACGGGGTCCTAGATGTGTAATGTTGAAGTCTTATTAACTGTTATCGGCGTCTGTTTCTAATTTTCTACAGGACTATTCTAATTTTTAAAGCTCGTCAAAACGTAAAAACCCGCTTCTATTTTAGTACATTTTAGCAGAAATTTTTGTCAGAAATTGAATGTCTTTGAAAAGCTTTGATAAAGTAGGGTAAAGACAAGTGGATGTTGGCTACGGGTAGGTAAATATTTCAAGAAAGAGAAAGAGGAATGTTCTAGCTACCTCGTAGAAAGACGAGTGTAGACATTTTAGTACGAAAAAATTGAAAATTGTGTTTGAAGACTTTCCCGAAAACGCCCTGCACGCTGCTAGCTCCATTCTGAGGACTCTCTCTCATCTCTCTTCCACTGCTCACACCCCCACCAAGCAAGTTAGTGAGGAATCTCTCTCATCTCTCTTCCACTGCTCACACCCCCACCAAGCAAGTTAGTGAGGACTCTCTCTCATCTCTCTTCCACTGCTCACACCCCCACCAAGCAAGTTAGTGAGGATAATTGAACATTAGCTTGTAGACAACTTGAGCGTATATCATCAGATCAGGAGTTAAAAGCTCTAGGAGATGATAATCGGAGAAGTTAGTCCTTCCTGAGAAGTTCTAATATAGTTTCGGGCAACCGATAAACACGGATAATCACGGAGCGGTTTGGGCAGAAGGGATTTCATGATGTCATCCACAGATAATTCTAACGAGATCAGGCGGTATTTTTCTTCAATTCTTTGTTCTACTTATCGAGCTATTTGTAAGTTATCACTTACATGGTAAATTGAATGAGGTGGTCACTAAGAAAATTCGGGAAAAAACATGTAAATGGGAAATTTATGTAGCATATAAATTATTTTAGTTCAAAATCCAAATCATTTTTCATGTGAAACATTTTCTAGTTATATGTGAATATTAGGTCAACAATAAGTGAAAGCTTAATGCATATGTGGACTACCTTTCGCAGGCAAAAGTGGCTTACACCGTGGCCACGTCAAGGGAAGAGATGGAAAGCTTGCGCAGAAGGATTCATGCCCTTCAAGCTATCCTGAGGCTCAAGAAGCACTACGAGTGCATTCTCTCCTACCAGGATTATATTGTTACTATCAGCTTTATTATTTATGTTTTGTAAAGGTCATACAATGTTAATAAATATAAATAAATTGTTTCAGGAACGTAGAGCTATTCAAAAGTTTTAGAGAAGTTAATTCAATTTTTTTCTTCTCACACTCGAGTAATGAAGTCCCGAAAACTGCATTCAGTCCTTTTTTCTTCGAGGCATCCGATGCCTATACCTATACTTATGTAAACTTTATATTCCGTGTCGAGATAGTAAGAATAATTGATCTTTGCTCACATAACATTTGTTTGCAGTCACTTTCAACGGAGCAAATTTGCTACCGTATCCTGGAGCAATCCGTGCAGAACCCGGCAGCAGTCAAAGTGAATATAGAGCGGCTGGCGAAGCCGTACATGAATGAGCATCACTTGAATGCAGACGAAACGCTATTCAAATATGTCAAAGTTAGTCGAATTGTTTCTTTGTTTGTTATTTATAGTATCGTGAGATTTCACGAAGAAGTTATGTGAGGCGGAGTTAAATTATTTTTGATGAGGATGGGCTCAAGTGGCGAGGAGAGGTGTCAGCAGTGGTGCTGAAGTTGATAGAGGATGGGCTCAAGTGGCGAGGAGAGGTGTCAGCAGTGGTGCTGAAGTTGATAGAGGATGGGCTCAAGTGGCGAGGAGAGGTGTCAGCAGTGGTGCTGAAGTTGATAGAGGATGGGCTCAAGTGGCGAGGAGAGGTGTCAGCAGTGGTGCTGAAGTTGATAGAGTATGGGCTCAAGTGGCGAGGAGAGGTGTCAGCAGTGGTGCTGAAGTTGATAGAGGATGGGCTCAAGTGGCGAGGAGAGGTGTCAGCAGTGGTGCTGAAGTTGATAGAGAATGGGCTCAAGTGGCGAGGAGAGGTGTCAGCAGTGGTGCTGAAGTTGATAGAGGATGGGCTCAAGTGGCGAGGAGAGGTGTCAGCAGTGGTGCTGAAGTTGATAGAGTATGGGCTCAAGTGGCGAGGAGAGGTGTCAGCAGTGGTGCTGAAGTTGATAGAGGATGGGCTCAAGTGGCGAGGAGAGGTGTCAGCAGTGGTGCTGAAGTTGATAGAGAATGGGCTCAAGTGGTGAGGAGAGGTGTCAGCAGTGGTGCTGAAGTTGATAGAGTATGGGCTCAAGTGGCGAGGAGAGGTGTCAGCAGTGGTGCTGAAGTTGATAAAGGATGGGCTCAAGTGGCGAGGAGAGGTTTCAGCAGTGGTGCTAAAGTTGATAGAGGATGGGCTCAAGTGGCGAGGAGAGGTGTCAGCAGTGGTGCTGAAGTTGATAGAGGATGGGCTCAAGTGGCGAGGAGAGGTGTCAGCAGTGGTGCTGATGTTGATAGAGGATGGGCTCAAGTGGCGATGAGAGGTGTCAGCAGTGGTGCTGATGTTGATAGAGGATGGGCTCAATTGGAGAGGAGAGGTGTCAGCAGTGGTGCTGAAGTTGATAGAGGATGGGCTCAAGTGGCGAGGAGAGGTGTCAGCAGTGGTGCTGATGTTGATAGAGGATGGGCTCAAGTGGCGATGAGAGGTGTCAGCAGTGGTGCTGATGTTGATAGAGGATGGGCTCAAGTGGCGCGGAGAGGTGTCAGCAGTGGTGCTGAAGTTGGTAGAGGATGGGCTCAAGTGGCGAGGAGAGGTGTCAGCAGTGGTGCTGAAGTTGATAGAGGATGGGCTCAAGTGGCGAGGAGAGGTGTCAGCAGTGGTGCTGAAGTTGATAGAGGATGGGCTCGAGTGGCGAGGAGAGGTGTCAGCAGTGGTGCTGAAGTTGATAGAGGATGGGCTCAAGTGGCGATGAGAGGTGTCAGCAGTGGTGCTGATGTTGATAGAGGATGGGCTCAAGTGGCGAGGAGAGGTGTCAGCAGTGGTGCTGATGTTGATAGAGGATGGGCTCAAGTGGCGAGGAGAGGTGTCAGCAGTGGTGCTGAAGTTGATAGAGGATGGGCTCAAGTGGCGAGGAGAGGTGTCAGCAGTGGTGCTGATGTTGATAGAGGATGGGCTGAAGTGGCGATGAGAGGTGTCAGCAGTGGTGCTGATGTTGATAGAGGATGGGCTCAAGTGGCGAGGAGAGGTGTCAGCAGTGGTGCTGAAGATGATAGAGGATGGGCTCGAGTGGCGAGGAGAGGTGTCAGCAGTGGTGCTGAAGATGATAGAGGATGGGCTCAAGTGGCGAGGAGAGGTGTCAGCAGTGGTGCTGAAGTTGATAGAAGTTAGCTTGAAGATGTACACGAACAAAGTACGAACCAAAAAAGTAATTACAGAAAACAGTTCAAAAATAAATAAATAGTTCTCGTTTCTAAGTGGAAAGTCTTGAATTGCAGTGCATTCTGAAAAAGATGATATTTATTATATGAAACAAACAAATTTCCACTTCAGAAGATGGCCTGCTTGAACAGTCAGACCTGCGTTTCACAAAAATCGGCAGATCCCCACGTTCTCCATTGTCTTTCAGTGTCCGAAGCCATTTCGAGACCTGGTTAGATTCGCAAAAAAACTGAAACGTAATTATTGATTCGAATTTGTTTATATTCTGGACCTTTATAGTGAAGGTCTTTTCATTGTGAAATATTAATTATTAAGGGATAGATATGATAAGTCATTTTATTGGAAACATTGAGAAAAATATAAATCAACTTTTCGTACCAATCCACTTGTGAATTTGGATAACGTACACAGTAAAACAGAAAGATTGAGAGGTATTAAGTAATTAAAACCTCAATGATCACGTCAAAAAGATTATACACTATCCGGAGTAGGGTTGCTTTTTTTTCTCGGAAAAAGCAAACAACTAAAATCGAAAATGTGCAACCCTGATCCGGAGTTATAACTGGAAACCTCGAAAAACTTTTTTCATGTGTTTTCAAAAAATTATTTGCAATATTGAAATATAACCTTTGAGAGTGACCAACGTATCTAAGTTACCGTATTCTGTTGAAGCGATCAGAGGTCAGGCAGTCGCGCTTGTGGCCGGAAACGCGCATCCACCATGGCCGCGGAAGTTGAGAGACGCGGTAGAGGCCATTTTGGCGGATGAGAAGGCGGAGACCGAACTGTCAGCAGACTCTTTTTCAGCACCCGGGTCAAGTAATTGGAAAGATCAAGCAGCCTAGTACTGAACAAACCGGAAGTTATAATGTGTAACTACCAGCAAAACGTTAGAATTAGATATTTCTTATAATAATAATAATATTTATCGCGATGTGTATGAATGACCGGCAAGGAAGCAAATAATGAACTGTTACAATCTAATTAACACATGCGTGACACTTTACTAAGTAAAGTGAGAAAGAAAGAGGATACTAGGACAACACATTTAAAAATACACGAAAAAACTATTGAAACACTATGTGTTACCTATGAAAAGTTAATCATAGGCTTACTACCAGAGTTCTAAACGCTTTGATGGATTGAGCTGAGAAAATCGAGTCTGGTAGAGAATTCCATCTGTCTACTACCCTCACAGGCAGAATGTTAGAGTGCTTAGAAGACTTCAGCTTAGGCGTGAGAAGGTGGTATCGGTGACCTCGTAGATTGTAGTCATGGTTAGGAAACAGGAATAGACTTTCAGCGGGTATTGAGGTTCTGCCAGTGATGATTTTAAAAGTCATCATCAAGTCCGCATGGTTTCTCCGTTCCTCCAAAGACTCCAGTTTGAGTAGTCGAAGCCTTTCTGGATAAGACATCTCTGAAAGCCCTGATCTCTTGCTACTTTTTTCTGGAGAGCACAAAAACAACCCATACTGCGGTTTACAGAAAGATTATTTATAGAAAGTGAATGTGAGTTCGGCTCGATGTTGATGGAGCACGCTCTTACCCCCTTGTGACGAATGTGAGTTCGGCTCGATGTTGATGGAGCACGCTCTTACCTTCGGTCATATCATAGAAAGAAGAAAAACGCTTCTCTTTTCAACGAGCACAGTACACTAATTAGGATTGTATGTACAGTATTTCAAGCTCTAAAATGCTTTATAGTTGGTCGTCATGAGGTATGTGGTAGCTTCTTCGTGGGCAGCTTCATTGGAAGAACATCCAAAAATTTATTTTAGAATGAGAAAAATATAATCTTAACATTCAAAATAAAGTTTAATTTTCAGACGGACAAAAGCTTGTTGAATTGAGCCCAACAGGCTTCTTCTAACCTATAACGACTGCTTTATCATACCAAGGACACCTAGATGTAATGGGTAATTTGCAGGAAGAACAACTTGAAGCGAGCTTGTGACGAATGTGAGTTCGGCTCGATGTTGATGGAGCACGCTCTTACCTTCGGTCATATCTCCTCTGTACTCACTGGGAAGCGGGTCTTCACCAGGTTCGGTTTCATGGGGATTGGAAAGCGGGTCTTCACCAGGTTCGGTTTCATGGGGATTGGAAAGCGGGTCTTCACCAGGTTCGGTTTCATGTGGATTGGAAAGCGGGTCTTCACCAGGTTCGGTTTCATGGGGATTGGAAAGCGGGTCTTCACCAGGTTCGGTTTCATGGGGATTCTTCTGGAGGGATAGGGAATTTGAGAGCTCCTAGTGGATGCGCCATGTACAAACCTCTCTTTCTCTTATTATCTGAATAATCGAAGACTTTGATTTTCAAATGGTTAAACCGGTCTCTTTACAGTACATTAACTTGAAACCAAAGAAAAGATGAGCCAAAGAAAGTTATCCAAACGCGAATTGGTTGAATATGAGTGAATATCTTCATCAGCAAAGGATAACTTATTCAATGTTGTCACTTTAATTGTTAAAAAGGAAGAAAGTGCAAATAAGTTAATCAAAACGTTTTGATAATTTCCTAGAGTTGACGCAATATCTTAAAAGTTTGTATAAGAGCAAATAGGAGTTCGAAAGAAATAGAAGCTGAAAGTTTAAACAAAAAGGATGAGTCTCTGAGGAAGTTAGAGGATGGAGACAATATAATCATATAAGTTGCTTTATAAAGGAGAACATTGATTGACTTCTCTATTTGAAAAAGGAAAGAATCTGTATCTATATTACTTTGGAGATATTTTAAAGAAAGGAATCAGAATTTTCGAGAAGAGACGCAGTATTTATCTGAGTTAGCCAGAGAGTTGATATCCATCCAAATTTACATCTTTAATTGATGTTAAGTGTTAACTAAATTGATTTTCATTCAAGATGCCTGGAATATTTGCTGGCAGACAAAAAAAATGTGCCGAATGATGAGTTGAGAATGGCCCATGCTTTCCAGGTTCGCTTTTTTAATTGGATGAATTAGGGGACTTTAAATGTACGAAAAGCATCACTCAACCGTTTTCATGTTGTTCTGGCATGATTCATCTAGGTTTTCTATTATATACAGCTTCAAGGAAATAAAGCCTTCTGTTGTTGTTGTTGCCGGCAAGCATCCCGCATCGAAGACTTGGTTATGAACACTCTCTTTAATGAGAGAAGTTCTCGTGTTCTTCGGACAAGATGCGTCCGGAGAAGGGTTTTGATGTCCTTTGCAGTCCTGAGACTGTCATGCTGCACCTTGTGAAGGCGGACATCGTTGTAGCAACCTGTTCATGCTATAGGCCTTGTGAGTGGGTGGTCAAGCCGGCCTAGCATCGTTTTGGGTGGGAGTAGAGACGTCTCGCCTGTCGTTGACCGGAGATAGGCAAGAGGCTATTTGACTGGCGCCTCGACTCGCCATTGAAAAGTATAGCGGAGTATCGGCTGATGTTTTGTCCGGTGGCATGCCCAGGCCGGTCCGGCATCACCCTCCTTTGACGAGCTATACTACCCAGTTTTGGTCCGCGGCGGGATTTCTCCCGCTACCTCCCAGCACGAATAATTCGTAGGGAGGCATCCCTCTATCCGCCACCTGAGGTCGCGCTCGATTCTGGACTGGATGATCCGGCTCCATCCGTGACAGGCTCTTAAGGCTGTAGAGTCACGAATGGCCACTGTTGCCAGTGTGTTTCGAGAGCCTTCTGTTGCGTACTGGTTCCACAACATGAGGCTGTAGAAGGAAGAGTAGAGAACTGGTAACAATTTAAATTTGTCGTGCAAAAACGCATGAAGAAAAATAGGGGCTGTATCTTATCACCCGCCATAGCTCATTAAAATTGTAAAATTTCTCCCGGTCGTACGCCCGGTCCCCCACAAAATTTTTTTATAGAGAAGAAATTATAACATAGTCTTTTCAGAAAGCTAAATGTACTTAAGTGGATAAAATGTCGAATAATGAACCCCGTGGTACGCGAAACAAAAGATAAATTGAACACGGAGAACAGACCAAAATTTTTGTTAATTTCCCCCTCCCTCCCCTTCGCTTTCCGATCGCCAGGGTCACCCACACAAAAAAAGAAATTTTCAACACATCCTGGTGAGCTATGCCCGTCAAGGAATGTTGTAAATCAAGAAGACTAAAAATAAGGGAATGGAGTTCAAGAAAACTAATCCAAAAATCATACTTTGAAAAGAAACAGGGCGCAACAAAAATAGAAAACGCATACGAACAGAGAAACCGTATCACTAGATTTTTTGGATAGTGTATAGATTTGCGCATAGATTTGACCCGCCCTGTGGGTTAGAGAGTGACCCAGCTGAGCACGAATATAAAGCATGTCAGACTGGAGATGAGCGAATTCGGGGATGGAATGGCATTTCAAAGCTCCAAGAAATTGTTTAAAAAATACAAGTAAGAGATAGGCAGACGAATTTATGAGCTCAGTTGCAGCGTAGATCTTGAGAGAAATACTAATTTGAAACGATTGCGCTTCATATGACTAATTCTGAATTGAAACATTTGAACTCCCAGTTAAAAAGTCAATATCCTTCATACTAATATGTAATAAATTAATAATTTAAACAATCTCTGATTTTCTAATGAAATTTCAGGCTGCTGATTTGTATAGTAAAAGGAATGGACTTAAGAGGGAGGAATGGCGTGAACAAGTTTTCTTCATCCGTCTCAAGCAAATTATTCTCGCCGAAGATGTTGGTAACCATCTTGAAAAACGAGCCTGACTTATTTTTCGAAAGATGTAACAGAGAAACGCATAATAATAATTGAAAAATAGTTGAGCGGTTTTTTTGCCTTCGAAGTCTGTGATACTTAATTAACATCGAGTTAGAATTCAAATTTGACTTCGCAGCTCCCTCCTATCCTAAGTTGAATGAGTTTACTAAATAATGATATAAGGTTCAAAAGCTGCACTGCGAAAGCAAAATTTAAAGTTGATCTTAAGATTTTTCGCTCCGTGAAAAGGATTCGATGAACTTTTTAAATGTACGAATTTTCGATGGAAAAAATTCAGTCTATTGTCGATGTTGAGTCCGAAATGGGTTTAGTTCTGTTTTATCAGTATAGTAAATGCACCTAGGTTACGGTAGACTGAGGTTACGGTAGAAAATACGGAAGGCCGTCACAATGAACTCTTGAATTAAGTTGACTGAGATGAACGAAGTGTTGACTGCGATGGAAGAAGGCGAAAGGAGGCGTTTGGTAGACAGCAGCATAGAGTATCTCACATGGTTGATGGACAGTTTCACCCCATCTGAGGTGAGTCTTATTTTATTGGTTGTTGTTGTTGTTGTTTTGCCCATAGGTCCTGTCGAGAGGAGTCCTTTTGGGATAGGTTGGTGAGGATCCTTCTGAGTCCGGAGAGATTTTCTCCGTCTACACTCGCACCGCAGTCGGCGATCCTCTTGGCGAGACCCATATTTTATTGGTCGATCGCATGGCTTGAAGTGCGTTGACCAGTACGTCCGAGAAGAACACAGAGACGCGTTAAAAGTGGAATATGTTTTTGTAAAAGACATATGTATATGCCATAATAATGTATAATACATTACATCTATTGAGCAAAATAACATTAATGATATACAGTCGTGTTAAGCCATCAGTAGAAAGTAATCTTAGTTTCAGTGATAGTCAACGGAACATTTATCCAACAGCGCCCGGAGCAGAGGTCCTTCAAAAGAAGAAAGACTCGGCCATATATTTTTCTTGGTTCAGACTTCTGCGTCCGTGCGAGGAATCGTCATCGCCGCTACCCGATCACTTCTGATCAGATACAAGAAAGACCCATCCAGCCAAGAATTGCACTCAACGCTTGCCAAAGTAGCCAAACTCAAGGTTCCTAGTTATGCAAGAAAGAAAAAAAGGACGAGAGAGTGAAAAAGGTGAAGTGTGACTCCAGTCTCACAATTATTGAATAAGCTTCTTCATTTTTATTAAACCTAATCTTCGGGCGTAGATAAAGAAGGAATTCTAGTAAAAAAAACCGATATTCTTAGCGCGATCTTGAAGGGGCGAAACACGCATCTAATGTATAAAGATACACTTTAAATTTTTAATACATAATTTTTAATGTTTATCAGATAGTGTACGGTATTTTTTGACTGGACCGGCTATAAGTCGCAACGTGAAGGACTAGTTTTACAGAATGGACATTATAGAGTGGTAAGTTGACTTAGAAATGAGACAGTGACTCTGCACGATGAGAAAAATGAAAATACGATAGCAATCGAGTATTTTTATCAAGACGGTTTAATGGAGAGTGCACTTATTCCATCCACAGCTCTACTAGCAATATCAAGACCGTTTAATGGAGAGTGCTCTTATTCCACCCACAGCTCTACTAGCAATGTGAAGACCGTTTAATGGAGAGTGCATTTATTCCATCCACAGCTCTACTAGCAATATGAAGACCGTTTAATGGAGAGTGCACTCATTCCATCCACAGCTCTACTAGCAATATGAATACCGTTTAATGGAGAGTGCACTTATTCCATCCACAGCTCTACTAGCAATATCAAGAACGTTTAATGGAGAGTGCACTTATTCCATCCACAGCTCTACTAGCAATATGAAGACCGTTTAATGGAGAGTGCACTTATTCCATCCACAGCTCTACTAGCAATATGAAGACCGTTTAATGGAGAGTGCTCTTATTCCATCCACAGCTCTACTAGCAATATGAAGACCGTTTAATGGAGAGTGCACTCATTCCTTCCACAGCTCTACTAGCAATATGAATACCGTTTAATGGAGAGTGCACTTATTCCATCCACAGCTATACTAGCAATATGAAGACCGTTTAATGGAGAGTGCACTTATTCCATACACAGCTCTACTAGCAATATGAATACCGTTTAAATGAGAGTGCACTTATCCCATCCACAGCTCTTCTAGCAATATGAAGACCGTTTAATGGAGAGTGCTCTTATTCCATCCACAGCTCTACTAGCAATATGAAGACCGTTTAATGGAGAGTGCACTCATTCCATCCACAGCTCTACTAGCAATATGAATACCGTTTAATGGAGAGTGCACTTATTCCATCCACAGCTCTACTAGCAATATCAAGAACGTTTAATGGAGAGTGCACTTATTCCATCCACAGCTCTACTAGCAATATGAAGACCGTTTAATGGAGAGTGCACTTATTCCATCCACAGCTCTACTAGCAATATGAAGACCGTTTAATGGAGAGTGCTCTTATTCCATCCACAGCTCTACTAGCAATATGAAGACCGTTTAATGGAGAGTGCACTCATTCCTTCCACAGCTCTACTAGCAATATGAATACCGTTTAATGGAGAGTGCACTTATTCCATCCACAGCTATACTAGCAATATGAAGACCGTTTAATGGAGAGTGCACTTATTCCATACACAGCTCTACTAGCAATATGAATACCGTTTAAATGAGAGTGCACTTATCCCATCCACAGCTCTTCTAGCAATATGAAGACCGTTTAATGGAGAGTGCTCTTATTCCATCCACAGCTCTACTAGCAATATGAAGACCGTTTAATGGAGAGTGCACTCATTCCATCCACAGCTCTACTAGCAATATGAATACCGTTTAATGGAGAGTGCACTTATTCCATCCACAGCTCTACTAGCAATATCAAGAACGTTTAATGGAGAGTGCACTTATTCCATCCACAGCTCTACTAGCAATATGAAGACCGTTTAATGGAGAGTGCACTTATTCCATCCACAGCTCTACTAGCAATATGAAGACCGTTTAATGGAGAGTGCTCTTATTCCATCCACAGCTCTACTAGCAATATGAAGACCGTTTAATGGAGAGTGCTCTTATTCCATCCACAGCTCTACTAGCAATATGAAGACCGTTTAATGGAGAGTGCACTTATTCCATACACAGCTCTACTAGCAATATGAATACCGTTTAAATGAGAGTGCACTTATCCCATCCACAGCTCTTCTAGCAATATGAAGACCGTTTAATGGAGAGTGCACTTATTCCATCCACAGCTCTACTAGCAATATGAAGACCGTTTAATGGAGAGTGCACTCATTCCATCCACAGCTCTACTAGCAATATGAATACCGTTTAATGGAGAGTGCACTTATCCCATCCACAGCTCTGCTAGCAATATGAAGACTGTTTAATGGAGAGTGCACTTATTCCATCCACAGCTCTGCTAGCAATATGAAGACCGTTTAATGGAGAGTGCACTTATTCCATCCACAGCTCTACTAGCAATATCAAGAACGTTTAATGGAGAGTGCACTCATTCCATCCACAGCTCTACTAGCAATATGAAGACCGTTTAAGGGAGAGTGCACTTATTCCATCCACAGCTCTACTAGCAATATCAAGACCGTTTAATGGAGAGTGCACTTATCCCATCCACAGCTCTGCTAGCAATATGAAGACCGTTTAATGGAGAGTGCACTTATTCCATCCACAGCTCTACTAGCAATATGAAGACCGTTTAATGGAGAGTGCACTTATCCCATCCACAGCTCTGCTAGCAATATGAAGACCGTTTAATGGAGAGTGCACTTATTCCATCCACAGCTCTACTAGCAATATGAAGACCGTTTAATGGAGAGTGCATTTATTCCATCCACAGCTCTACTAGCAATATGAAGACCGTTTAATGGAGAGTGCACTCATTCCATCCACAGCTCTACTAGCAATATGAATACCGTTTAATGGAGAGTGCACTTATTCCATCCACAGCTCTACAAGCAATATGAAGACCGTTTAATGGAGAGTGCACTTATTCCATACACAGCTCTACTAGCAATATGAATACCGTTTAAATGAGAGTGCACTTATCCCATCCACAGCTCTTCTAGCAATATGAAGACCGTTTAATGGAGAGTGCACTTATTCCATCCACAGCTCTACTAGCAATATGAAGACCGTTTAATGGAGAGTGCTCTTATTCCATCCACAGCTCTACTAGCAATATGAAGACCGTTTAATGGAGAGTGCTCTTATTCCATCCACAGCTCTACTAGCAATATGAAGACCGTTTAATGGAGAGTGCACTTATTCCATACACAGCTCTACTAGCAATATGAATACCGTTTAAATGAGAGTGCACTTATTCCATCCACAGCTCTACTAGCAATATGAAGACCGTTTAATGGAGAGTGCTCTTATTCCATACACAGCTCTACTAGCAATATGAAGACCGTTTAATGGAGAGTGCTCTTATTCCATCCACAGCTCTACTAGCAATATGAAGACCGTTTAATGGAGAGTGCATTTATTCCATCCACAGCTCTACTAGCAATATGAAGACCGTTTAATGGAGAGTGCACTCATTCCATCCACAGCTCTACTAGCAATATGAATACCGTTTAATGGAGAGTGCACTTATTCCATCCACAGCTCTACTAGCAATATGAAGACCGTTTAATGGAGAGTGCACTTATTCCATACACAGCTCTACTAGCAATATGAAGACCGTTTAATGGAGATTGCTCTTATTCCATCCACAGCTCTACTAGCAATATGAAGACCGTTTAATGGAGAGTGCTCTTATTCCATCCACAGCTCTACTAGCAATATGAAGACCGTTTAATGGAGAGTGCACTTATTCCATACACAGCTCTACTAGCAATATGAATACCGTTTAAATGAGAGTGCACTTATCCCATCCACAGCTCTTCTAGCAATATGAAGACCGTTTAATGGAGAGTGCACTTATTCCATCCACAGCTCTACTAGCAATATGAAGACCGTTTAATGGAGAGTGCACTCATTCCATCCACAGCTCTACTAGCAATATGAATACCGTTTAATGGAGAGTGCACTTATCCCATCCACAGCTCTGCTAGCAATATGAAGACCGTTTAATGGAGAGTGCACTTATTCCATCCACAGCTCTGCTAGCAATATGAAGACCGTTTAATGGAGAGTGCACTTATTCCATCCACAGCTCTACTAGTAATATCAAGAACGTTTAATGGAGAGTGCACTCATTCCATCCACAGCTCTACTAGCAATATGAAGACCGTTTAAGGGAGAGTGCACTTATTCCATCCACAGCTCTACTAGCAATATCAAGACCGTTTAATGGAGAGTGCACTTATCCCATCCACAGCTCTGCTAGCAATATGAAGACCGTTTAATGGAGAGTGCACTTATTCCATCCACAGCTCTACTAGCAATATGAAGACCGTTTAATGGAGAGTGCTCTTATTCCATCCACAGCTCTACTAGCAATATGAAGACCGTTTAATGGAGAGTGCTCTTATTCCATCCACAGCTCTACTAGCAATATGAAGACCGTTTAATGGAGAGTGCATTTATTCCATCCACAGCTCTACTAGCAATATGAAGACCGTTTAATGGAGAGTGCACTCATTCCATCCACAGCTCTACTAGCAATATGAATACCGTTTAATGGAGAGTGCACTTATTCCATCCACAGCTCTACTAGCAATATGAAGACCGTTTAATGGAGAGTGCTCTTATTCCATCCACAGCTCTACTAGCAATATGAAGACCGTTTAATGGAGAGTGCACTTATTCCATACACAGCTCTACTAGCAATATGAATACCGTTTAATGGAGAGTGCACTTATTCCATACACAGCTCTACTAGCAATATGAATACCGTTTAATGGAGAGTGCACTTATTCCATCCACAGCTCTACTAGCAATATCAAAATACTCCTCATAGAATAGTATCAATTTCAAATTGAGCGACCGTAGGAAACCGTGGTTTTAGAGAGAAATTAAGGTCAAAAAGATATGAGAGAGAGAGAGATTTGTAGCAACAAACTGTGCTCCATAAAGCTATTTAACGCTTTTTTGACAAGAGAAATCTGATTCGGCAACAACGAGAAAATGTGTGCTTTTTCTGATGCCTTTTCTGGAATGCAGGATGAGTACGGGATGTGGGCGAGTATGAAGGACATGAAGGACGGAGACAAAAAGAGGTCCATCTTCTCTGAGTATGCTCTAAGGAAGGAGAGGAGCATCGGCGAGGTTCAACTTGGCTGCATCCTACCTAACAAGTTTGCTAGGAGCTAGTATATACTGGAATGAAGCTTTGATGTCTCTGCTTATGATTGGCAGTTCTTTGGCGACTGGACGTATAGTGTACCATATGAGTGGCAATAGATTAAACTACCGCCCGGTCAAAAGCTATTCCACCGGCCTGGATCAAACTCAACATAGTCATCTCTCGTGAAATCGTAACGCGCACGAATTCTGGGTTAGAAAAATTGATGTGGATGAATTAGATCCCCCCGTTGGGAAAGATTTTTTCCGTGCGATAGTTTAACCAATTATATTCTTATTCAGGGGTTGCTGCCTATTTTCAATATATATAGAAAATCTGGAATCTATAGTATGCAGAATTAGGTTTTAGTTGTTTGGGTGATTTTAAATCAAATTTTGTTCCAGATTCTAATAGAAACCGGATCCAATTAAGTAGAAAGAGTTTGATAGAGAAAAAAAAGTTTAGCTCTCTCAGAATCATTAAAAGTAATTTCTGGCTCTGTTTTTGTCGTTTTGTTGTGGGGTTGTGATCTGATCTGACCTTACAAGGGGCAAAGTTGTTCTGGGGTTGTGATCTGATGTGACCTAACAAGGGGCAAAGTTGTTCTGGGGTTGTGATCTGACCTAACAAGGGGCAAAGTTGTTCTGGGGTTGTGATCTGATGTGACCTAACAAGGGGCAAAGTTGTTCTGGGGTTGTGATCTGACCTAACAAGGGGCAAAGTTGTTCTGGGGTTGTGATCTGACCTAACAAGGGGCAAAGTTGTTCTGCGGTTGTGATCTGATGTGACCTAACAAGGGGCAAAGTTGTTCTGGGGTTGTGATCTGACCTAACAAGGGGCAAAGTTGTTCTGGGGTTGTGATCTGACCTAACAAGGGGCAAAGTTGTTCTGGGGTTGTGATCTGATGTGACCTAACAAGGGGCAAAGTTGTTCTGGGGTTGTGATCTGACCTAACAAGGGGCAAAGTTGTTCTGGGGTTGTGATCTGACCTAACAAAAGGCAAAGTTGTTCTGGGGTTGTGATCTGACCTAACAAGGGGCAAAACTGTTCTGGGGTTGTGATCTGACCTAACAAGGGGCAAAGTTGTTCTGGGGTTGTGATCTGATGTGACCTAACAAGGGGCAAAGTTGTTCTGGGGTTGTGATCTGACCTAACAAGGGGCAAAGTTGTTCTGGAATTGTGATCTGACCTAACAAGGGGCAAAGTTGTTCTGGGGTTGTGATCTGATGTGACCTAACAAGGGGCAAAGTTGTTCTGGGGTTGTGATCTGACCTAACAAGGGGCAAAGTTGTTCATGGGTTGTGATCTGACCTAACAAGGGGCAAAGTTGTTCTGGGGTTCAATTTCAATTTTATTACGTGAAAACATTACATGCAGCAACGCATAAATTAATCACGTGGTACGAGATTAAACAATTGAATTGTTTGAAATACATAAATAGGTGAAACAATGCAGATTACATCCAGGCAAACATATATCATTTATCAACACTATTAATTTCGGTGAATATACGAGCTGATCGTATAGAGAAGGCATTTCTTCTGCAAATAGTTCTCGGAGCAGGGTGGATTATTTTGAAAAATGCGCCTCTAGTGTTGGACGCTCTTATTTCAAAGTTGTGGTGCGTCCTGTCAGAGAGTACTTTTTTCCCAAATATCAGTTTCAAGAGTAGTTTGAGGTCGTTAGATTCTCTAACAGAGAGAAGAGATACTAGGCCTAGTTGATTGTTTCTCGTCTGACTACTTGGCATATTATTAAACGAACAACCAAAGCACCGGCGAAAAACGCGACGCGTAAAATAATTTTGAACCTTCTCTAGTACAGCTATGTCCTTAGCGAAATGTGGGGAGTAAACAGTTGTACAGTGTTCTACAATAGATTTAATGTATATCTTGTAAGCGTTAACAAGTACATCCGGTTTACGACTCTTGAGAACTTTAAGAATAAGATGACATTTACGCTTTGCTTTCTGAGCTATTGTTGAGCAATGAGCAGAAAAAGTCAACTTGTTGTCTACAATAAATCCTAAATCACGAATCTCGTTGAGGTAGGGTAGGGAGTGACTATTTATAGAATATGGAAAATGAGGGGAACTCTGGGTACCAATTCTTAACACAGCACATTTTGGTAGAGATAAAGGCAATTGCCAAGCGTCGCACCACTCCACTATGGTATCAATCGAGTGTTGCAGTGTTGTATGAGAGTCTGTTTTAGAAAAAGACTTATAAACTTTCATGTCGTCTGCAAAAACTTTAATTTTACAATTAGAAGAAGTTATCATATTCACTATATCAGATGTATAAATGATGAATAATAATGGGCCTAAGACACTGCCTTGGGGAACACCACTGGTAACCATGAAACTATTAGAAAGTGATTGATTAACTCGAACTTGGTAGGTTCTATTACCTAAATAAGCTTCGATCCACGAAATAATTCTGGGAGGGAGTTGAATGGACTTTAGTTTATAAATAAGTTTAGAGTGAGAAACTTTATCGAAGGCTTTCTCAAAATCGAAATAAATGATATCTGTGAACTTTTTCTGGTCTACGGCTACAGAACAGTCTTCAAGGAACAGTAACATCAACTGTTCTATTGATCTCTTATGGCGAAACCCGAATTGATCATCTGGCAAAATCTGGTTTATCTCACAATGTTTCTCTATTTCTTTACTCAACACTTTCTCGAATATACGGGAAAATAGTGATGTTATACTGATGGGACGGTAATTGGAAGGACTACTGTAAGGAGGCTTCTTCTTAACTGGTGTGACTATGGAATGTTTCCATCTGTTCGGGATTTCAGATGTAAGGAAAGAATGGTTATAAATTATTTCAAGCGGAATAGACAGAGGGACAGCGATTTTCTTGATAAAAAGCATATTCAGATGATCTGGGGTAGTACAAGAAGGTTGTGATCTGATGTGACCTAACAAGGGGCAAAGTTGTTCTGGGGTTGTGATCTGACCTAACAAGGGGCAAAGTTGTTCTGGGGTTGTGATCTGACCTAACAAGGGGCAAAGTTGTTCTGGGGTTGTGATCTGACCTAACAAGGGGCAAAGTTGTTCTGGGGTTGTGATCTGATGTGACCTAACAAGGGGCAAAGTTGTTCTGGGGTTGTGATCTGACCTAACAAGGGGCAAAGTTGTTCTGGGGTTGTGATCTGACCTAACAAGGGGCAAAGTTGTTCTGGGGTTGTGATCTGACCTAACAAGGGGCAAAGTTGTTCTGGGGTTGTGATCTGACCTAACAAGGGGCAAAGTTGTTCTGGGGTTGTGATCTGACCTAACAAAAGGCAAAGTTGTTCTGGGGTTGTGATCTGACCTAACAAGGGGCAAAGTTGTTCTGGGGTTGTGATCTGACCTAACAAGGGGCAAAGTTGTTCTGGGGTTGTGATCTGATGTGACCTAACAAGGGGCAAAGTTGTTCTGGGGTTGTGATCTGACCTAACAAGGGGCAAAGTTGTTCTGGAATTGTGATCTGACCTAACAAGGGGCAAAGTTGTTCTGGGGTTGTGATCTGATGTGACCTAACAAGGGGCAAAGTTGTTCTGGGGTTGTGATCTGACCTAACAAGGGGCAAAGTTGTTCTGGGGTTGTGATCTGACCTAACAAGGGGCAAAGTTGTTCTGGGGTTGTGATCTGACCTAACAAGGGGCAAAGTTGTTCTGGGGTTGTGATCTGATGTGACCTAACAAGGGGCAAAGTTGTTCTGGGGTTGTGATCTGACCTAACAAGGGGCAAAGTTGTTCTGGGGTTGTGATCTGACCTAACAAAAGGCAAAGTTGTTCTGGGGTTGTGATCTGACCTAACAAGGGGCAAAGTTGTTCTGGGGTTGTGATCTGACCTAACAAGGGGCAAAGTTGTTCTGGGGTTGTGATCTGATGTGACCTAACAAGGGGCAAAGTTGTTCTGGGGTTGTGATCTGACCTAACAAGGGGCAAAGTTGTTCTGGGGTTGTGATCTGACCTAACAAAAGGCAAAGTTGTTCTGGGGTTGTGATCTGACCTAACAAGGGGCAAAGTTGTTCTGGGGTTGTGATCTGATGTGACCTAACAAAGGGCAAAGTTGTTCTGGGGTTGTGATCTGACCTAACAAGGGGCAAAGTTGTTCTGGGGTTGTGATCTGATGTGACCTAACAAGGGGCAAAGTTGTTCTGGGGTTGTGATCTGACCTAACAAGGGGCAAAGTTGTTCTGGGGTTGTGATCTGACCTAACAAGGGCAAAGTTGTTCTGGGGTTGTGATCTGATGTGACCTAACAAGGGGCAAAGTTGTTCTGGGGTTATGATCTGACCTAACAAGGGGCAAAGTTGTTCTGGGGTTGTGATCTGACCTAACAAAAGGCAAAGTTGTTCTGGGGTTGTGATCTGACCTAACAAGGGGCAAAGTTGTTCTGGGGTTGTGATCTGACCTAACAAGGGGCAAAGTTGTTCTGGGGTTGTGATCTGACCTAACAAGGGGCAAAGTTGTTCTGGGGTTGTGATCTGATGTGACCTAACAAGGGGCAAAGTTGTTCTGGGGTTGTGATCTGACCTAACAAGGGGCAAAGTTGTTCTGGGGTTGTGATCTGATGTGACCTAACAAGGGGCAAAGTTGTTCTGGGGTTGTGATCTGACCTAACAAGGGGCAAAGTTGTTCTGGGGTTGTGATCTGACCTAACAAGGGGCAAAGTTGTTCTGGGGTTGTGATCTGATGTGACCTAACAAGGGGCAAAGTTGTTCTGGGGTTGTGATCTGACCTAACAAGGGGCAAAGTTGTTCTGGGGCTGTGATCTGACCTAACAAGGGGCAAAGTTGTTCTGGGGTTGTGATCTGATGTGACCTAACAAGGGGCAAAGTTGTTCTGGGGTTGTGATCTGACCTAACAAGGGGCAAAGTTGTTCTGGGGTTGTGATCTGACCTAACAAGGGGCAAAGTTGTTCTGGGGTTGTGATCTAACCTAACAAGGGGCAAAGTTGTTCTGGGGTTGTGATCTGACCTAACAAGGGGCAAAGTTGTTCTGGGGTTGTGATCTGACCTAACAAGGGGCAAAGTTGTTCTGGGGTTGTGATCTGACCTAACAAGGGGCAAAGTTGTTCTGGGGTTGTGATCTGACCTAGGGCAAAGTTGTTCTGGGGTTGTGATCTGACCTAACAAAAGGCAAAGTTGTTCTGGGGTTGTGATCTGACCTAACAAGGGGCAAAGTTGTTCTGGGGTTGTGATCTGACCTAACAAGGGGCAAAGTTGTTCTGGGGTTGTGATCTGACCTAACAAGGGGCAAAGTTGTTCTGGGGTTGTGATCTGATGTGACCTAACAAGGGGCAAAGTTGTTCTGGGGTTATGATCTGACCTAACAAGGGGCAAAGTTGTTCTGGGGTTGTGATCTGATCTAACAAGGGGCAAAGTTGTTCTGGGGTTGTGATCTAACCTAACAAGGGGCAAAGTTGTTCTGGGGTTGTGATCTGACCTAACAAGGGGCAAAGTTGTTCTGGGGTTGTGATCTGATGTGACCTAACAAAGGGCAAAGTTGTTCTGGGGTTGTGATCTGACCTAACAAGGGGCAAAGTTGTTCTGGGGTTGTGATCTGATGTGACCTAACAAAGGGCAAAGTTGTTCTGGGGTTGTGATCTGACCTAACAAGGGGCAAAGTTGTTCTGGGGTTGTGATCTGACCTAACAAGGGCAAAGTTGTTCTGGGGTTGTGATCTGATGTGACCTAACAAGGGGCAAAGTTGTTCTGGGGTTATGATCTGACCTAACAAGGGGCAAAGTTGTTCTGGGGTTGTGATCTGACCTAACAAAAGGCAAAGTTGTTCTGGGGTTGTGATCTGACCTAACAAGGGGCAAAGTTGTTCTGGGGTTGTGATCTGACCTAACAAGGGGCAAAGTTGTTCTGGGGTTGTGATCTGACCTAACAAGGGGCAAAGTTGTTCTGGGGTTGTGATCTGATGTGACCTAACAAGGGGCAAAGTTGTTCTGGGGTTGTGATCTGACCTAACAAGGGGCAAAGTTGTTCTGGGGTTGTGATCTGATGTGACCTAACAAGGGGCAAAGTTGTTCTGGGGTTGTGATCTGACCTAACAAGGGGCAAAGTTGTTCTGGGGTTGTGATCTGACCTAACAAGGGGCAAAGTTGTTCTGGGGTTGTGATCTGACCTAACAAAAGGCAAAGTTGTTCTGGGGTTGTGATCTGACCTAACAAGGGGCAAAGTTGTTCTGGGGTTGTGATCTGATGTGACCTAACAAAGGGCAAAGTTGTTCTGGGGTTGTGATCTGACCTAACAAGGGGCAAAGTTGTTCTGGGGTTGTGATCTGATGTGACCTAACAAGGGGCAAAGTTGTTCTGGGGTTGTGATCTGACCTAACAAGGGGCAAAGTTGTTCTGGGGTTGTGATCTGACCTAACAAGGGCAAAGTTGTTCTGGGGTTGTGATCTGATGTGACCTAACAAGGGGCAAAGTTGTTCTGGGGTTATGATCTGACCTAACAAGGGGCAAAGTTGTTCTGGGGTTGTGATCTGACCTAACAAAAGGCAAAGTTGTTCTGGGGTTGTGATCTGACCTAACAAGGGGCAAAGTTGTTCTGGGGTTGTGATCTGACCTAACAAGGGGCAAAGTTGTTCTGGGGTTGTGATCTGACCTAACAAGGGGCAAAGTTGTTCTGGGGTTGTGATCTGATGTGACCTAACAAGGGGCAAAGTTGTTCTGGGGTTGTGATCTGACCTAACAAGGGGCAAAGTTGTTCTGGGGTTGTGATCTGATGTGACCTAACAAGGGGCAAAGTTGTTCTGGGGTTGTGATCTGACCTAACAAGGGGCAAAGTTGTTCTGGGGTTGTGATCTGACCTAACAAGGGGCAAAGTTGTTCTGGGGTTGTGATCTGATGTGACCTAACAAGGGGCAAAGTTGTTCTGGGGTTGTGATCTGACCTAACAAGGGGCAAAGTTGTTCTGGGGCTGTGATCTGACCTAACAAGGGGCAAAGTTGTTCTGGGGTTGTGATCTGATGTGACCTAACAAGGGGCAAAGTTGTTCTGGGGTTGTGATCTGACCTAACAAGGGGCAAAGTTGTTCTGGGGTTGTGATCTGACCTAACAAGGGGCAAAGTTGTTCTGGGGTTGTGATCTAACCTAACAAGGGGCAAAGTTGTTCTGGGGTTGTGATCTGACCTAACAAGGGGCAAAGTTGTTCTGGGGTTGTGATCTGACCTAACAAGGGGCAAAGTTGTTCTGGGGTTGTGATCTGACCTAACAAGGGGCAAAGTTGTTCTGGGGTTGTGATCTGACCTAGGGCAAAGTTGTTCTGGGGTTGTGATCTGACCTAACAAAAGGCAAAGTTGTTCTGGGGTTGTGATCTGACCTAACAAGGGGCAAAGTTGTTCTGGGGTTGTGATCTGACCTAACAAGGGGCAAAGTTGTTCTGGGGTTGTGATCTGACCTAACAAGGGGCAAAGTTGTTCTGGGGTTGTGATCTGATGTGACCTAACAAGGGGCAAAGTTGTTCTGGGGTTATGATCTGACCTAACAAGGGGCAAAGTTGTTCTGGGGTTGTGATCTGATCTAACAAGG
The DNA here is from genome assembly GCA_964056735.1 of Allodiplogaster pararmata. NCBI lineage: Eukaryota > Metazoa > Nematoda > Chromadorea > Rhabditida > Diplogasteridae > Allodiplogaster > Allodiplogaster pararmata. Next base: position 32,713,317 of record OZ057404.1, on the reverse strand, counting down.
GGCAAAGTTGTTCTGGGGTTGTGATCTAACCTAACAAGGGGCAAAGTTGTTCTGGGGTTGTGATCTGACCTAACAAGGGGCAAAGTTGTTCTGGGGTTGTGATCTGATGTGACCTAACAAAGGGCAAAGTTGTTCTGGGGTTGTGATCTGACCTAACAAGGGGCAAAGTTGTTCTGGGGTTGTGATCTGATGTGACCTAACAAAGGGCAAAGTTGTTCTGGGGTTGTGATCTGACCTAACAAGGGGCAAAGTTGTTCTGGGGTTGTGATCTGACCTAACAAGGGCAAAGTTGTTCTGGGGTTGTGATCTGATGTGACCTAACAAGGGGCAAAGTTGTTCTGGGGTTATGATCTGACCTAACAAGGGGCAAAGTTGTTCTGGGGTTGTGATCTGACCTAACAAAAGGCAAAGTTGTTCTGGGGTTGTGATCTGACCTAACAAGGGGCAAAGTTGTTCTGGGGTTGTGATCTGACCTAACAAGGGGCAAAGTTGTTCTGGGGTTGTGATCTGACCTAACAAGGGGCAAAGTTGTTCTGGGGTTGTGATCTGATGTGACCTAACAAGGGGCAAAGTTGTTCTGGGGTTGTGATCTGACCTAACAAGGGGCAAAGTTGTTCTGGGGTTGTGATCTGATGTGACCTAACAAGGGGCAAAGTTGTTCTGGGGTTGTGATCTGACCTAACAAGGGGCAAAGTTGTTCTGGGGTTGTGATCTGACCTAACAAGGGGCAAAGTTGTTCTGGGGTTGTGATCTGATGTGACCTAACAAGGGGCAAAGTTGTTCTGGGGTTGTGATCTGACCTAACAAGGGGCAAAGTTGTTCTGGGGTTGTGATCTGACCTAACAAGGGGCAAAGTTGTTCTGGGGTTGTGATCTGATGTGACCTAACAAGGGGCAAAGTTGTTCTGGGGTTGTGATCTGACCTAACAAGGGGCAAAGTTGTTCTGGGGTTGTGATCTGACCTAACAAGGGGCAAAGTTGTTCTGGGGTTGTGATCTAACCTAACAAGGGGCAAAGTTGTTCTGGGGTTGTGATCTGACCTAACAAGGGGCAAAGTTGTTCTGGGGTTGTGATCTGACCTAACAAGGGGCAAAGTTGTTCTGGGGTTGTGATCTGACCTAACAAGGGGCAAAGTTGTTCTGGGGTTGTGATCTGACCTAAAAAGGGGCAAAGTTGTTCTGGGGTTGTGATCTGACCTAAAAAGGGGCAAAGTTGTTCTGGGGTTGTGATCTGACCTAACAAAAGGCAAAGTTGTTCTGGGGTTGTGATCTGACCTAACAAGGGGCAAAGTTGTTCTGGGGTTGTGATCTGACCTAACAAGGGGCAAAGTTGTTCTGGGGTTGTGATCTGACCTAACAAGGGGCAAAGTTGTTCTGGGGTTGTGATCTGATGTGACCTAACAAGGGGCAAAGTTGTTCTGGGGTTATGATCTGACCTAACAAGGGGCAAAGTTGTTCTGGGGTTGTGATCTGATCTAACAAGGGGCAAAGTTGTTCTGGGGTTGTGATCTAACCTAACAAGGGGCAAAGTTGTTCTGGGGTTGTGATCTGACCTAACAAGGGGCAAAGTTGTTCTGGGGTTGTGATCTGACCTAACAAGGGGCAAAGTTGTTCTGGGGTTGTGATCTGATGTGACCTAACAAGGGGCAAAGTTGTTCTGGGGTTATGATCTGACCTAACAAGGGGCAAAGTTGTTCTGGGGTTGTGATCTGATCTAACAAGGGGCAAAGTTGTTCTGGGGTTGTGATCTAACCTAACAAGGGGCAAAGTTGTTCTGGGGTTGTGATCTGACCTAACAAGGGGCAAAGTTGTTCTGGGGTTGTGATCTGACCTAACAAGGGGCAAAGTTGTTCTGGGGTTGTGATCTGATGTGACCTAACAAGGGGCAATGTTGTTCTGGGGTTGTGATCTGACCTAACAAGGGGCAAAGTTGTTCTGGGGTTGTGATCTGACCTAACAAGGGGCAAAGTTGTTCTGGGGTTGTGATCTGATGTGACCTAACAAGGGGCAAAGTTGTTCTGGGGTTGTGATCGGACCTAACAAGGGGCAAAGTTGTTCTGGGGTTGTGATCTGACCTAACAAGGGGCAAAGTTGTTCTGGGGTTGTGATCTAACCTAACAAGGGGCAAAGTTGTTCTGGGGTTGTGATCTGACCTAACAAGGGGCAAAGTTGTTCTGGGGTTGTGATCTGACCTAACAAGGGGCAAAGTTGTTCTTGGGTTGTGATCTGACCTAACAAGGGGCAAAGTTGTTCTGGGGTTGTTATCTGACCTAACAAAAGGCAAAGTTGTTCTGGGGTTGTGATCTGACCTAACAAGGGGCAAAGTTGTTCTGGGGTTGTGATCTGATCTGACCTAACAAGGGGCAAAGTTCAAAATTGTTATAGTTTGTTAGAATATTTTGGAAAGTTCTCATAAAAATCAAATCATGAATTTTACTTCAAACATTCCTGGTGTACCAAAAAAAAATTTTTTTCTCAGTTACACTCGCTAGCGAGAAGTTTGGGAATGAAACCGGAGGAAGAATGTGGCATTTTAATGAAACTCGCTTTGGAGCAGCATAATGGCGAAGAAAGTGCTCTCTATCTTGTGAAGTCAGATTTTTGGTTGATTTTTTTGGATGAACTCAATCCTTCTTACAAAAAAACAACAGGTCCCCTTTTGACCTCCAAAAAAGTCGCGCTTTTGTGCGTGAGATCTTGAATAAATTATCTTGTGGTGTTACCGTGAAAAATCTTGTGCCCAAAACATAGATCTAGAATGCGACGACGGTATTCTAAAGTTGAAAGCGATAGAGTCCGCAACCGGGACAGATAGTTGGTTGTTTAAAGACCGGCTCTCGCGAATACGGGTCTGCTAAAAGATCGCTGAATTCGTTCAAGTGGATCAGCCATGTTCTAGAAGGGGAAGAATGTAAGCCTTATAGGCGCGGACAAGTACAGAACCGTGCAGAAGGATACCAAAAAACATATTTTACAGTGTTTCTCTTCAGTGAACGCGAAATAAAGGCTCAAATTTTTATTAGATAATCTTCAAGTACTTCGAAACATAATTTCAACATAATTTTTGAGATGCAGATTAACTGTGAACAAAATAAGCATAAAATATGAAAAGCAAGAAAAACACAAATTGAGCAGATATTCTTACGTGTCCGGGCGTGGCATAATGGTTAGTGTGTTAGACCATTGTGCGAAGAGTCCCGAGTTCGACTCCCACCCCGGACAGATCCACCCAAACCAAGGGGGTTAAGAAATGTTGGTAGTGCTCATGCACGAATCTGACTCTCCCCACTACTGCTAATCACACTAGCAGTGATCTAGCAGGCAGCCACTGGTTCTACCAGGATAGGTCTGACCTGCATCTCAGGGGAGCGCGTACCCTGCCGCGAGGCGGGAACAAGCGCGAGGAAGATATATATATATATATATATATATATTCTTACCTAACCTATGACATCTTCAATAACAACTTAACCGTCCAATGCTACCCAAAATTTGATTACCTCAGTCTAATACTTTGTCGCCATATCCCTAGCGTCAATGACTGCCTTGCATCTTTGTGGCATAGAGGCCACCAAGTTGCGAAGGGTTAAAACCCGGAGGACGTGCGAGGCCTGTTCGAGTTGGGCGAATTTCTCCGCCGCATTCCGAGCAGTCTTGCCCTGGATGGCCTCACCCAGCTCCCTCTACACGTGCTCTATCGGATTTAGGTCCGGTGAATGGCTCGGCCAGTCCATGAGGGTCACTCGACGCTGACCAAACCAGTCTTGGACCACACACGAAGCGTGCTTTGGATCATTGTCCTGCTGGTATATCCAGCCCCGGGGCATGTTCGAGCGCGCATAGGGCAGCATGACGTTCGATAGTATATCTATGTAATCTTCCTTCCTCATAATATGTCAACAACAAAAAACATATGTCAAAAATCTCGAAAAATACTATTTTAAGAAAAAATTGCGGAGCGGTTCTGCTTTTTCACAAACGGCTCCATTTCATTAGAGTATGACGTACATCACGAGCCACACAACATAAAAAATATCGTGAACTTTTTGTGCCAGTGGGCGCAAAAACAGAAAAGATATACGACAAAATATACTTTTTTTTGGTATCCTTCTGCACGGTACTGTACTTAAATAGAAGATGTTTTGAAAGAGCGAAGAATTACATTCATAACTTTTGTATATTTAGAAACCGTTCGGTTAATGTGGTAAGTGAATAAGAGAGCATCATTAAAAAATTTTCTTAGGTCTTTAACTAAAGTAACAGAAGGTATCTGATCTGCGCCAATGAAATATGTAGTAAATAGATTGTCAGACCCGCAGTGCACCGCTGAACCTTTAGGAATGAAAATGGTTTCTGACCAGGTTAGGCCATAGTCATGTACGATGTCAATAGTGGCTTGGAGTAATGCAGGCGATTCGGAGAAGAACTTAACATCATCGGCATACAGAAAACAATGAACAGCAGTTGGCAACCAGTATATTAGATATAGATATAAGTAGACGTTCCACTAAAATAGGTAGAAGTGTCACTTGATTAGGTAGAATTTTTTCCCAAAAAAGGTAGACCTTTCCAAAAAATTAGGTAGCCGTTCAGCTAAATTAGGTAGACGTGTCACTAGATAAGGTAGAGAAAAAAATTTCGACTTAGGTATACGTTTTTCTCAAAATGAATAGATAAATCACTGAAATAGGTAGAAATTCTTTTAAAGATCCGTCCATTAATGTGTAACGTGGTTTGCAGGGTGGCGTTGTCCCTCTGCTTTCAGCCACTCAGTTTGAGCCTCGTGCAGTCGATGATTGAGTGCCTCGAGGCTTGCATGACCGCGCTCACTTTCATCGGGCGAAAAAACAGAAATGACGAGTTGGAGGGAGGACTACTCAAGGGAGGCTTCGAGGCAGAAGAAGATGGCTCGAGGCGAGTGGAAACTATCCAGAGTTTTATAGAAAACATTTTGAAAATGAGAAAGAACGAGCTCGAATTCGAAGTATTCTGTTCGAGTTGTAAATCTCAAGGCATTCATCTGAATTTTATCTTGTCATTGCAGTTACGGCTCAAAATTTCAATTAAAAATCATTCGTAAAAACTAATAACTTTTTGTGCTCATTACCGCCTCGCGGTACGGTTGGCGCTCTCTCAGATGAGATCTACTTCGGTAGAACCAGTGGCTATTCCCCAGGGTACGGTACGCGCTCTCTCAGATGAGATCTACTTCGGTAGAACCAGTGCCTATTCCCCAGGGTACAGTACGCGCTCTCTCAGATGAGATCTACTTCGGTAGAGCCAGTGGCTATTCCTCAGGGTACGGTACGCGCTCTCTCAGATGAGATCTACTTCGGTAGAACCAGTGGCTATTTCCCAGGGTACGGTAGGCGCTCTCTCAGATGAGATCTACTTCGGTAGAACCAGTGGCTATTCCCCAGGGTACGGTACGCGCTCTCTCAGATGAGATCTACTTCGGTAGAACCAGTGGCTATTCCCCAGGGTCACTGCTATGAAATTCATATCAGCACTACTATCTTAACCCTCTCGGTTGAAGTATATCTGTCTGGGGGCAAGTCAAAGTTGCGACTTCTGGCGCAATAGTCGACGCATCCTACCATATTGCTTCACCGGATTTTGAAGGTAGAAAAATCATTTGCACTGAGTTCATCAATGTGTTTTTCTACTTGCAGATGCATAACAATCGGGACGAAAATGACAGAAGTTCTGCCGGAGATTGTGACTGGATTGGGGGAGAATAAGGAAGACTGTCATCTGTTGGAGAGGTTGATGTCCATCTCAGCCTTCCTCTCACTCTTCAATGCCACTGTCAAGCAGATTGAGACAGCAGATGACAGTCAGAATGGCATCGACAAGGATGAGGAAGCAGAAACAAACAGGTTGGCGTTTTCCACTGTCAAATAAATGACATAAAAATATATTTTATCGAAATTTTACAATAAGAAATACAATGAATACAGTTCGAAAGAAGATCGATGATTGATGAAGAAACACATTATGGAATCATGAAGAAACGCATTATTTCTATTTTACGCAAGTTCTTCCGGTAAATTTCCATCATGATACTTGCTAATGAAACGCTCGACTGATATGACCATATTAAATCACTCAAAATTCTGAGGAAAATTCGGAAAACCCGCACATCCAAACAATCGAATCTATCAGTAAGTGATAATGATTTTCTGAATGTAAATTGGGTAACAGGAATGAATAGTGAATGAGTGCAGTTTCCCAATGAATGACAAATGAGATTATAAAGCGACAAAAGTAGATTAGCCGTAGATTTGCTTGGCTTATTTTGTGGAGTTTTCAGTGCTTATCAGGATGTTTCTTTAACCGGCACTACAATCAAAATATGTATATTTGCTTTACAGGGTGGCCAATATATTCGCAAACCAATCTTTCGGCGTTTATAATTCAATTTGTAGTGCACGCTGAGCTCCAATTTTTACACATGTTCTTCTCATATGTTTTTTTATTACATGGTTCAAATTTCATGTCATTTGATCAATTCTTAAAAGAATGGTGGTCTCTCATGGAGCACGCTCTATCATTGTGGACTTGCACAAACTTGGTCGATCAAATACGCGCATCGCTAAAGATCTCAACGCCTCGCAATCTTGTCTGAAAAGCAATCAAACGGTTTGAACAGATCTGTACACTTGCTGACTTGCCCCGAAGAAGTGATCCTCCATTAGTGCGCACCCCTAACAAGATTGAGGCCATGAGGAAGCGATTCGGTCGAAATGCTAGGCGTAGCTTGAAAAAAATGGCCTCCGAGATGAACTTATCACGCAACACTCTTCAAAGAATCGTTGAAGAGGACTTGAGTCTCCCCCCATATCGTACTAAAAATGCTGCCTTCCTAACTCTAAAGAACAAGGAGAAAAGACTCAAAAGGTGCCGCGCCCTAATCCTCTGGACGCGCGACAGTGCTCACCTCAGGACAGTCTTCTCGGATGAGAAGCTGTTCACTGTGGAAGAGGCCTACAACCCTCAAATTGTGCGAGTGCTTGCTCGGGACTCACAGGCAGCTAATCATACCGGTGGATTCCTGCATAGAGCTTCCCATCCTGCAAAAGTCATGGTTTGGGACGGAGTGTCCGCCACCGGCAAAACTCCCCTTGTTTTGTTCGAACCAGGAGCCAAAATTAATCGTGAATACTACCGCCAGCAGATTCTTCGAAAAGTGTTGCTTCCTTGGTCTGCTTCCCACTACCGTAATACACCTTGGGTCTTACAGCAAGATTCTGCGCCTGCTCACAAGGCTATCGGAACACAGGCATGTTACAACGCTCATTTTCCCGACTTCATCTCCAGCGCAGAATGGCCCTCCTCATCGCCCGACCTTAATCCGCTGGACTATTCCGTGTGGTCCTACCTTGAGAGCAAAGTCAATGCTCATCCTCACTTGAATTTGGAGTCTCTAAAAAATCCCTGCAGGAGGAGTGGTCGAAGATCGACGAAAAGTACCTTCGTCCAGTGATCGAAGCGTTCCCAAAGCGACTCCGGGCTGTCGTTCGTGCCAAAGGGGACCGAATTGAATGATTTTTTCACCCAATGTTTTTATTAATGTGTGCTGATAAATGTACAAATTTGAACACTCTTGCTCACTTATGCACTGAGATACACATTTGTAAACGCGTTTGCGAATATATGGGCTACCCTGTCTGTATACGTTGTTGAAAACGCAGAACAATAAAAACAGAAAAAATACAGAACCATGAAAACAGAAGATCATACACACGAGGAGAAACAATCGATTCAATTCATTCGAAGAATCCAACATTTAATATTCATTGTATTGGTACGATTAGGGGTGGGAGATATGTGATCTTCAAAATATTAGTTATACTAATACTTTTCAAGTATATAATTAGTTATACTAATACTTTTCAAGTATATAATTAGTTATACTAATACTTTTCAAGTATATAATTAGTTATACTAATACTTTTCAAGTATATAATTAGTTATACTAATACTTTTCAAGTATATAATTAGTTATACTAATACTTTTCAAGTATATAATTAGTTATACTAATACTTTTCAAGTATATAATTAGTTATACTAATACTTTTCAAGTATATAATTAGTTATACTAATACTTTTCAAGTATATAATTTCTCTGATCTAATGATGTGCTCCCTGTCTATCTGTCTTTCCACAAAGAGTGACGAAAACTAATGATAAGTATTTAAAATTAGAAAGCAACTTTTCCGGTAAGAAAAACAGCCTGGTGCAAAGCGTTAAATGAGATCGGTCTAAGGGCTGTTTGTACGCGCCGAGCGAGTTGGAAAAGTGATATTTAAAAAAGCTAAAAAGGATGACAAGGGAGGTGGAGGAAAAGTTAAATAAAATGAAACGAGAAGAGCACGTAGATCATGTATGCGCCGACATAGCTGGTACGATTCCTATTTATTCCTTGCCTGGTGCTTAGTACTATTTCCTTAGTTAGTGGCTGGCTGTTTCTTCTCACTCGCGGAAAGAGTGCGTACATCAATATGACTGAGCATGAGGTAAAAGCAGGCGACAGATTGTGTCATATGAAGAAGAAAGGATCCAGACGAACAGAAAATTTGTATCACTAGCTTCTTTTTCGGGTAGCACAAGGGTTTGCGCGTAGCAAAGTAGGTTAGAAAAACACTGGTTAGTGAGCTACATGGCTTTTAGTTTGTGCTAAGACTATTTTGGCGAAGTTTAATGTTTTGAACTGTGTTTTTGTTTTTCTTGAGGGCAATCACGTCGTTCTCTCGCCGTCAGGCGTGTTATTCGCTACAGGAGGATGGACCGATCTTCAACGGACATGAATGCATCTTCGTTTTGTCATCTCTCGCAACCCAGTTCATCTATTCTGAGAAGGGCCCAAATGCACACAAGAAGTGAGCATCTATCGATGTTTTCTTAGTAGATGGCAAGATCCCTGAGAGAGAGAGAGAAAAACAACTTAAAATTCAGGGAGAGGATGACATAAACTTATTTATTTTTATTTGTAAGTTAATACATGAGAAAGACCGAAATTAAGAATCGGCTTCGAGCTTTCCCATTCTCGCTAGGAAGCAGAAAAGGTTCAAACGGTTCAGTTTAAAAAAATTGAGTTTCAATCGCAAGAATCAATTGGCCAATCCTGACTCTTTAGGGTTAGTTATCAGAATTATTATCACTTTACCTGATAGGAAGAAGGTTAAAGACACAATCGACTGATCAAGAGATTTGCTACATGAAATAACGGTTTTTGATTGAGATGGATGGAAGAGCAAGACGGTGAGGGTCATGAGATGAGCGATCCTTGGGAAGATGTCATTATCTTCTTCTCGGCTCATGGACAGGCCGTGCTCGGATTGCGCACCAGAGTTCTGCGAGCTGTTGACGGTTTGTCATACAAATCTCTTACTTCTTTTGGCGCCTGTTACACCAGAGAGCATTCCTCGCTATATCGATCCCATAGTCTGTCCGCTATAGCTTATACCACTAAAAAATTATTTCTAAAAATGCTTCGTCTGCATCAACAGTAGACAAATGAGATTCTTTGCCAGACAATTTTTGAAGGATTCTAAGTAACAGGTTGAGGGATACCGCGAATCTACTTCATAAATACATTTCAACTTGGAATTTTGAAAGGCTAGAAGTATACTTCATGCCTCCGGCCAATGAAAATGGAACTAAAGTCAACTTGGAATGTTGTAAGGCAGAGAAAAGAGAAGTATTGTTCTAGGGCGTAGATCGGATGTGGATGCAGTGATCCCGGACTCTCTCCGCTCGCTCTCTCAACGAATCCTTTCATCTCATCCTTCAGATCTGCTCGCTCTCTCTTCATGTATCGTTTCTCTGCCTGTTCCGCTTATCCAGAAGGTAATCTTGGTAAAGAATTCTCTTTGCAAAGCGAGGGTTCGAGTTCAAGAAGAAGAGAAACAAAAGTGATTGAAATAGTGTTTCTCTTATCCGCCCTGAGTGGTGATATTTCTGTGCAAATTTATGGTCTAGTGAGTCAAAGTTTTTGTTTGTATGGCATTTTTTGTATCAGCCTTTGTTAAAATGACTGTAATGATTATCCAATGATTGGTCTTTTTTATCTACATAGTCGATGTTCTAGTGGTGAGGAAGAGTGTGGTGGTTGCGAGAATCTAAATCCGTTTTCATCCCTCTGAAATGAAAACAGAATCACTGAAACTCGAAAAAAGGCTCGTCAGCAGACTTTAGGACTTTGCTTCCTAATGCAAGGGGATGAATTGAGTTGCTGCGGGAATTGGTGCAGTGGTCGAACGGGCGACGCTCCCCACAGACTTGTCTGAACGCGCTGCGCATTGCCCAGATCTTCGCCATCAAGACGGATATGAAAGATTCTTACCGCAGTCTTGTTGTCAGTCTCACTTCTTCCTCTCATGTAAATTATGATGCCTCTTTAAAGTACACTTTTATACACATTTGGGGGGGGACTAGAAATTATTTTGAGAGAAAGGAGAATTGAACTTCGAATTAATGTTGTGAGAAGAACTACAATACATCGGAAATTACCTGGGTATACATACATGCTATAAATATAATAAATAATGCTATAAATGCTATAAAATGGAGTAAGTATTCATTACATTGTGGACAGGTCTCGTTCGAGGCAGAGTTTTGGAAGAAGCGACTGTCGAAACTGGGAGTCTCAGCATACCTCGACCCTACCAAAGCAGTCCGAGAGTTTGCTGCCCAACTCGTTAGGCCTGGAACTGTTTTCGAGTTGGTTTTTTTGTGGAATTGAGTTGGTGATATTCGGAAAGATACGCTTGCAATGATGGTAGGAGCTTGAATGCGAAGGAGCAAGTAAATGGATGCTTAAGGTTCCTATGCATGCTTGCACAACGACAGCCTTCGCGAACGCAGTCGCCTCAGCAATGGGCGGGGCCATACTTGCGAGAGTACATTAATCTTCTGCTAGTCAAAGCTTCTCAGACCGTGAACATGTTGGACTCGCTGCGAGACCTACTCGACTATGTCGATCTTGCCATGGAGGTAGGCAAGCGACGAGCATCGCGATAAGCTCGTAAATAAGGCCTTAATCTCAGCCCTGATTCAGAGATCGATTAGTTGGGAATTTTACATCCAAGTCAGCATGCATTTGAAGCAGACTTCTGCTAACCAACCTAATATTTTAAAGCAGTTTTTGCATACGTATGATAGATTACTTGCTCACGCCTGATTGATAACTATGAACCTCATTCACACTCGAAGCTATCAATTAAACTCAGATTAAGTTCCTTATTCAACTGAATTTGAAAAAGGAATGTAAACTAATTTTTTCGAGAAAAAAAGAGTTGCAGTTAGACAAGGATAAGGAGGCATTGCATGCTTCCTTGTGGGAAGCTTTCGAGCTCATATCTCCATACGCTCATGAAGTCATACAATTCATCATCAAAAAGCTTGAAATGTCAGTCCTTTTTTCCTTTAGTGAAATTTGGGTACCGCAAAAGCCATTCAGCAAAAAAAGAGAAAAAATTTTCAAGCGATTCAAATGCAGATGGAGGAGAATGATCTTGTTTGGGAAATCTCGGAGATATAAATCAGTTGCTCGCGCAAAAATAGATTAACATACCAAGGAAGCGACGATTTTGAGGTCAAAAAGTGAGCCATGTTAAAAATTCTCTTTGTTGTTGTTGTTGCCCGCAGTTGCAACGAGTAGTTTTAGTAGAAATTGCTAGATCAGAGACAGAGGCATAAGGGCCGCGATTTCTCAAACCCTAATTTTTCTCACTTCTTTTATGAAAAAGTGAAATACCTGTGTAATTTTTTTCAATTGTGATCAATACTTTACTGTAATGAATACGCTACTCGCACTGTGCAATAAAGTATAATCTCTGGATCTCTCCACAGGTCCTCAGGTACTAGAGCACGGAGCAGCGCGGCTGGCGTAGGCTGCTACGTCAGCAAAACCCTGTTGTTTGCGGGAGGGGGGGGAGGTAGGATCCATTTGCAGCAGCGAACTTGCGTCGCTGTTGTCGGCTGCACCGCGTGAAGGCGGATCCCGTTACAGCACCTGTTCATGCTATAGGCCTTGTGAGTGGGGGGGGGTCAACCCGGCCTGGCATCGTTTTGGTTGGGAGTTGGACGTCTCGCCTGTCGTTGACCGGAGATAGGCAAGAGGCTATTTGACTGGCGCCTCGACTCGCCATTGAAAAGTATAGAGGAGTATCGGCTGATGTTTTGTCCAGTGGCATGCCCAGGCCGGTCCGGCATCGCCCTCCTTTGAAGAGCTATACTACCCAGTTTTGGTCCGCGGCGGGATTTCTCCCGCTACCTCCCAGCACGAATTCTTCGTAGGGAGGCGTCCCTCTATCCGCCACCTGAGGTTGCGCTCGATTCCGGACTAAATGATCCGGCTCCATCCGTGACAGGCTCTTAAGGCTGTAGAGTCACGAATGGCCACTGTTGCCAGTGTGTTTCGAGAAAAATTCTTCTTCGATTATAAAGATGAAGAAGTCAGCTGAAACCTGTCTCCTCTCAAAGTATTAGGGAGAATTGGAAGATTTTCGTTCAGACCAAGAATACATGAGTATGTACTTTACTCGATCACAATATTCGGCTCGTTTACAGTACTCGGCCATCGCCAGAAGAAGACTGGGTGAAAGAGTACCGAGAAGTATCCCAGTGCGTGTTCGGCCATCTCAGGAGTCGGCCTCTGGTTTGGCAAGAGTGCAATTGGTACAGAGACCGCCAAAAGGCTCTTCAAAGTGAGCAGGTGAGCCATTCTGTCTGTTATGGAAGGTCATCTGAAACACTAGATGCTTTCCATGGGAAACATCAGAGACACTGGTAATCGTTGTTCGAGCTTATTCACTCGAGTCACTTCTATGCGATTTCTTGTTTCTCTCGCATCCTTAGGTCTTTCTTCGCCTATTTTAATCTTAAACACCTCTCTCACTCTCTCGGCCTTTTCCCACTTCCTCTCTTTCTCGCCACTCTCTCTTTCTTTCTCTCTCTCTTCCTCCCCGCTCTCTTTCCTGTTCGACTACTACTTTTATAGAATCTCTTCAGAACGAGTACGCAGTGCGGATCGACGGCGAAGACCGAGCAAACATGCAGCGAGTCTCGATGCCTTCCCTCGTCAGTCTCGAAAACTGTTCACCCCTATACCCTTTTCAACTGAATTTAATATTGATTATATTATGTGATTTTTTCTCGAGCTAATTGTGTCAACCTTTTTTTCCATTTCTATGAAATTTTCTGAAGAATTTTATAACCAATTTTTAACATACTACTTTCTTGAATTGATTAAGAAATAGGTAGGGCATGAGACTGATAATTCATTAAATGAAGGTTTTGCACCGGTTATATACAGGGTGGTCCATAAATAAAGTTACAAATGTTCGAAAACATTTCCTGGGAAAGTGACCGCACGTAGCGGTCACTTTTCTCGTTTTCCTGATCCCCCGTTTTTTTTAGTACGTGTCAAGTGAGTTGCGATTGATTCCATCGATGTTTAGGGTAATGACAGCGTCGAATCGCTTGCGCATTGCGATCATTCGCCTACACACTCTTGGCCACGCTCCTACTCGCATTGCTGAAACGCTTCGCCTGCCTCGCATGACAGTGTATCGAGCGATCAAAAGATTCGAGGAGCTTGGCACATCTTTGGACCGTCCAAGGCAAGGTCGTCCTCGCACTGTTCGCACGACACCACTCATCGAAAACGTTCGGAGTCGGATCAACCGAAATTCACGACGAAGCATCAGACAGATGGCGCAGCAGCTCCCGATGAGCCGAACTTCATTGAAACGAATAGTCACGGAGGAGCTGGGACTCAGGTCGTATCGTACACGGAAGGCCGCTTTTCTGTCGGCTCGCAACAAGTCGGGAAGAGTCAAAAGATGTCGCGACCGTCTTCGCCGTACGCAGCTAGGCGAACATTTCAATATGGTGTCCTCTGACGAAAAGCTGTTCACCGTGGAAGAAGTCCACAACTCAAAAAACGTCAGAGTGCTTGCGAAGGACGCAGAGCAAACCGATAGCAAGGGTAGAACGGTCCAACGCAGTGCACATCCAACTCAAGTCATGGTCTGCGCCACAGGAAAAACACCGCTTGTTTTTGTCGAGAAAGGCGTCAAGATCGACACGGAATACTACCTGAACATGTTCTGCAAGACGTGCTCCATCCATGGTCTCAATCGCATTTCAATCAGAGGACATGGACCTTTCAACAAGACTCAGCACCAGCCCACAAAGCTAAAAAGGTCCAAACGTGGTGCAAGGAAAGTTTTTCCGGCTTCATTACAACATCAAAATGGCCGGCCTCATCACCCGACCTGAACCCGCTGGATTATTCCGTTTGAGCCTACTTGGAGTCCAAGGTCAACTCTCGCTCCCACTCAAATATTGATTCCCTGAAGAATGCCCTTCAGGCAGAATGGGACAACATCGGAGTCGAATACCTCCGTACAGTGGTAGAGGCGTTCCCAAAGAGACTTCGAGCTGTAGTTCGAGCAAAAGACGATAGTTTGAGTTGAACTTTCGCGTGAATGTTGACATTTATGTTGTTGATAAAATATGTTAATTTGAGATGATTTTCTCTGTTTTGAAAAAAGGTATAACAATTCCAATTTGTAACACTATTTATGGACCACCCTGTATGTGTCCTTGGTAGTGTGATAGTAACGTGCTCGCTCCCGGTGAAACGAAGACGAGAGAGTTCGATCCCAGTCCATCGGCTAGGTTTTGTAGGTGCGAACATTTATTTATACTTTGTTGTAACTATGCGTTACTGCCTTTGTGATGAACTGAACTTGCCTCCGATAGTGCTCCAGCCCATGAGTTCACATCATCGCAAGGGACCGGTTCATCCTCACCGGTATCTAGCGCGTCTTCAGATGGCGGATAGAGGGATGTCTCTGTGCACTAGTCCATTGGAGATAGCGGGTTTGCCCTTCGAGGACCAAAAGTTGGATAGCTCGTCAAAGGAGGGCAATGCCGAATGAAAGATCAGCCGATAGTTGTTATGACGAATCAAGGCGCCAGTAAAATAGCTTCTTGCCGTTCTCCCGTTAACGAATGGGTCTCACAAAGAGTATCGCCGACTGCGGTGCGAGTGTAGACGGAGAAAATTTCCCCGAACTGGAAAGGATCCTCACCAAACTATCCCAAAGGATGATAAATCTTTAAATTCTGAGTTACACAGTTTCAACTATCGCACAGAAAAAGCTAGTCCTCCTGGCGGGATCAAACCCAAACAATCTCGACTCAAACCGGGAGCGCGTGTTACCATTACACCACCGGGAAACATTGCTATTCCGTGCGATAGTGTTATATGAAAGGCTCATATGCCTTGTTCTCTTAGTCACGCATCCTTATCAAGCGATTGCGTCATGAATGGAGCTCCTCATTTAATAGTTCAATCATTTTTCAAATCCCGAAGAAATTCCCTCGACAGGACTTATGGGCGAACAACAACAACATGATCTAAAAAATTGTTAATTTCCTTAATAAAGGGAGTTGTATATGATCAGGCAAGCGAACGCCTTCCCTTCCACGTCTTTCTGGAGAAGAGCGAAAGCGTGATTGAGAACTCCCTTCTGCCAATTCTCCTCAATGAACTCACCATCAACACTGTCCAAGTCAGTTGCATAAGTTATCAGAAGGAAACAAATTCTTTCCGACCCCGTATTTATATTATACTTATAGCTTGTCTTCTATTAACCGTCTTGTCCTCTCTTTTTTCTCAATTACCTGTATCGGTTGCTCTCTTGTTAATATTTTAAGTTCCAAAAAATATTGGGGAGGAGAGTAAGATAGGAAAAAGAAAGGAAAATAGAGCGACTACTCATGATACTAGCAAGGGAAACATCGTTTTAGATGTGGTCAGAAGCAATCCGTCGTCTGCCAAGACTGCACGCGTGTGCAAGTCTGCAAAGGGTGACGCTTCTCTCCAAAACTATCATACGAAAAGTTTGTCCACATCCTATTCGCATCAATTTCACAGTAGATCAACCGAAATGTTTTGATGTATTTTTAAGCGAGTTTACTGCTATAATCATCAATGTTGTTGTTGTCTTGCCCAACGGGTAGATCTTCCTTCGCGAGACACTGGAGGAAGTCGTCGAAGCTCTCGACCCTCCAGCGTTATAAGCCCACACTCTCTTTCCTCTCTCTCTTATTTTTTTTTTTTATTACTCTCTTTTTTTTTCTTTTTTTTTCTCTTTTACTTTTTTTTATTTTATTTTATTTTTTTTTTTTATTTTTTTTTTTTGTTGGAGAGATTTAATTGAACAAGAAATCAACAACCGAGTGCGGCCTATTCCAAAGGTCGATAGGGCTAAGTGAAGTGGGGTTACAGCGACACGAAAAAATATGTCTCGAAGTATGCGGCTCTATCCTACACAGTGGGCAGAGGGGAGATTCATTGGCCCCTATTCGGTGGAGATAACTGTTAAGGAAACTAGAGTGGCCGCTTCGCAATTGAGACAGAGTTATCTGATTTTCTCTGGATAGTTGGGACGTGGACTTGTGTATTCTAGGAGGTTTAGTTCCCAGAACAGGGTTGGGTCGACTATTTCTAAGAAAGTCTCTGACTGTCTCCGTGTGTATTTTTCTGAGGGCCACTTTATAGTCCGTATCATCTAGTACTATGTCTATGTCTTTGGCGTGCTTTCTTATTGCCCTGGGAGGTTTTGCTTCAGTGCAGATGCGGTGAGATGGATGGTTGGGCTGAAGCCTGGCCTTGGCGGTGAATTGTTTGCTGAGCATGAGGTTGTGTTCTTTGACTGGAAGAAGTTTGCTCTCGTATGCCAGGTGCTGAGTGTCCGCAATTGCAAGGTTTCCAGTTGCGATCCGAATGGCTTTGTTTTGTGCTGCTTGCAAGGAAGTCTAATGTGATTCGGCAAGTTGGGGCGAGTAGATGGGTGCTGCGTAAGACAAGACTGCTCTAGTGGTTGCTTTGTAGGTGTTCAGCATTGTCTCGGTCTTCTGTCCCCACCTTCTTCCCGCGATTGCTCGGAGGACATTCAATCTTTTTGTTGCCCTTGTCTTTAGTCCTTCGGCGTGTTGACGGTAGGTTCCCATCTGGTCCAAGGTGACACCAAGGATCTTGGGGGCTTTACTTAGAGGGAGTGGCTCTCCGTTGACCACAACTTCTGGTACTTCACGACATTCCTTTGTGTTGGTGGTGAAGAGCGTTACACTGGATTTAGCTGCCGAGATGTCCATCTTTAGTTCCCCAAGATGGCTGGTGAGGGCTGGGAGGTAGGAGTTCAGTCTGTCGGCTCCAACTCTCCAGTCAGGGTGAGAGGCCAGTACTGTCAGATCATCCGCATACCCGACCAGTTTGATCGTCTCGGGAGGCTTCGGCAGCCCATTCAAGTATATGTTGAACAAGGAAGGGCTGAGTACTCCCCCCTGAGGAACTCCTGCGTAGCAGGTTTGCTGGCGGCTGAGGCAGTTTCTGAAGTCCACACGGATGGCTCTACCTCGTAGATAGCTGGAGAGCCATCTAACGAGGCCTCTGGGGATGGACGTTTCGGCGAGAGTGTGACAAAGGCGAGAAATGTTGACCAGATCATATGCCGAGGTGAGGTCGAGCGCAACCATCACTGTGCGATGTGGAGGGAGCCGTTGGTTGATACCGTTGGTTATGTGGCCCGTTATCTCCATCAAGGCTGTCGTGGTCGAGCGTCCTTTTCTGAAGCCATGTTGCCAGTTTTCCAACTCAACTTCTTCTGTGATGTGGGGGAGGATGATTCTCTCGAGGAGTTTGACCACAGGGGATAGAATTGAGATCGGTCTGTAGCCTTTTACCGACGTGAGGTCCTTCCCTGGCTTCGGAATCGTGATAACTCTGGCCGTCTTCCAGGCCGAAGGTATGATGCCGGTGCTGAGTGAGCAATTAAAGAGTATTGCAAAGCATCTTGCACACTGTTCGCCAGCCTTTTTAACCATAAGAGGACAGATTTCGTCGAGATCCATGGCCTTGGAGCTTCTCATTTTCTTCATTGCTGTCTTCACTTCGTCAACTGTGACGACTGGGACGTCGGAACGCTCAAGGTTCGAGGTCCAGCGGTGAGTTCTCCTGTTAGATCGATCAGGGGTCTTGACGGCTTGTTTGGCGAAAAGGTTGGTAGCTTCCAGGCTGGATAGAGGTGAACCCTTATGAACAATAGCGGCGTGGGAGGGTTTGTGTGCTCGACCATCAAGTGATTTGATTGTGTTCCACAAACGATTTGTGGGTTCGTTGGGTCTGAGGTTGTTCACGAATTCTTCCCATGCAATGCGCTTATCGTCATTGATCTTATAGGAAATCCTTGTCATCAGTTCAGGGAGACATGGGTCTGCCGGGTTTGCTCTACGCATCTGATCTCTTTTTCGGATGAGTGCTTTGGCTTCTTCGCTCAGGCGGGGTATGAAGTCTGGGCATCTTCCTTGTGGTATATGTTTTCTTGCCGCCTCTCTGAGAGTTTCAACCAGGAAGGAATGCATGTTGTGAGGGCTTCCTTCGTACGGAAATTCGCCGAGTCTCTTGTTCACTTCTATTTCGTATTCGTGCCATTTTGCTTTTCTGAAGTTCATGTAGCATCTTCGTTTGCCAATCGTTGGGATTCTCAGTTCTATTTCGAGTAGGACTGGTAGGTGGTCAGAATTTAGCTTTCCGAGAGTTCTCCAGGAACAGTTGGTCGCAATGTCGTTTGTGACTGACGTAATGTCCGGAGAGGCTTCCTTACGTGTGTGTTGCTGAGGAGAGTTCAAGACTATGTAATTGCTCTGCTCGATAGCTTCACAAAGTGCAGTTCCTCTGGCATCTACGGTACCAGTACTCCAGAGCTCATTGTGGGCGTTCACGTCACCAGCCACAACGCATGTCTTTGTATGTTTGAGGAAGTGGGCAAAGTCTGTGGTATAACCCGGTGGACATGAGGAGCGTGGAGGGATATAGAGATTAGTTATTCTCAGATTACCGAGTGTAGAGGGGATCTCGATAGTCATTGTCTCTATTGTCTTATCACCGTGAGTTGAGTCTGCTAGCACATATTGGATGTCCTCTCTTATGATCATTGCGAGGCCACCTCCTGATCTGGTTCGGTCCTGTCTTATTAGTGAGTACCCTTTAATCGATGGCGATACGGCTGTGGCATCTAGTTTGGTCTCCTGGATTAAGGCTATGTGGATATTTTCCTCGTGGAGTAAGTCCTCAAGCTCTACGATTCTGCCCCGAATTCCATTAGCATTCCAATGGATGATTTTGAGGGTATCTATCTTAGTTTGTGAGCTTCTTGGGGGAGGTCTGACACAGCTATGACATCTCCAGGATGGGCTCCAGGCATCGAAGGAGGAGAGACCAGAACATTTAAGATGTGTCCATTTCTGACACTTCTGACAGCGAACACTATTGCTGGAAGCACTTTTGTGACATACAGTACACGGCCATCGCAAAGGACCCGGGTTGCTTTCTATTCCAGCAATTAAGAGGAGGGCGAGGATCAGAGCCGCTGGAAGGCCCTGATCCTTAATAGAAAAAACGAGAGGATTGGACAGCTGGGGGGAGAGCTGTTCGATGTGTCCCTTGCGGGAGAAAAACCACTTTGGGATAGGTATAGTTTGGAGTCCTTTGCGTCCAGAACGTCCGGGACGTCTGTCGACACTCGCACCATCGTGTAGGCGACTCCGTTGGCGAGCATAATCATCAATGAACGAATGATTGCATAGCTGAGATGGAAGTGTTTTTTACTTCTTATTTGTAACAATTTAGTAAATTTAAATCGGTGCGCATTGTAAGACTAGTTGATCCAGACATTCGAGAATGTGACTTGTGGTAGACAGTTCAGTTGAGAAAGTCTAATCAGTTACATCTAACAGATGAGTCATTAGAGCAATCACTCCGATAACATCATTCAATTCAAACATTTTACTCATAGACTGTTGGTAAGTCAGAAAGTTTAGGAAATCTATTAGGTGACTTCTGGCAAATCATTAAGTTCAGGATGTACAATATGACTACTTTGACTTCTCGTGACTCCTCGCCAGGTCTAATTGGATTTAGGCAGTGGAAATGGCAGGAAAGG
Source organism: Allodiplogaster pararmata (assembly GCA_964056735.1). Lineage (NCBI taxonomy): Eukaryota > Metazoa > Nematoda > Chromadorea > Rhabditida > Diplogasteridae > Allodiplogaster > Allodiplogaster pararmata. Next base: position 32,693,294 of record OZ057404.1, on the reverse strand, counting down.
GAGAGGTTCTGTGCAAAGAAGATGAGGAATGCATCGAGCGGGAGTTGATGAGGGAGACCAAAAAAACCAATCTGCTCGCTTCCTTCTCACTAGAGATCAAAACAGTTCCCATTGGTTTGTATTTTAGTCGATCGGTTTATAATTTGATGGAATCGAACATCTGGCTTAGAACTTTTATCGATCAATAAGAGAGCTTTCTTCTAATGAAAAAGATACCCAGAAGCTGCTTAGCTGCTGATAATGGTGGAGTTAGCAGTTATGATGGAGTTAGCAGTTTTACTCAAAGAGGAAACCCTGGACATTAATTAAGTTCAGTTTGTCTCGTATTGGATTGAGCAGTTCAGAAATAGTGTTAAGGTGTTCACGAAAAATTATTCTCAGGGGAGACCAAGATTCAACTTCTGCAAATGGCATTCAATGTAGCAAAGAGATGGCTCGAAGATGAAAAGGTTCTTCTTTTCTTTCCATTCAAACTTCAGTTTGAACTTATTCGAGAGAAAATTCGCCCCGATTCATCTGATATTATTCAAAATTCAAAATAATTCATCTGATAATATTCAAAAGTTTGCTTCACATTCATTTATTCTCTTGAGTGGTAAAACTCGCTATCGTTAGCTTTTTTCTCGACATATGTCATTGTTAAAGCATTTTTAGCATAATTAGAAAAGATGGGAAATAATTTATAAAAAGGTTGTGGAGATTCTCTTCAAAACAGGGTTTCTATTAGCCGAACTGCGGAAAAAATCAACTCGCTCTGTGAAAAAAACTGAGATTAAGGATTTTCTGTTTATTGGCATACTATTTTGAATTTTTAAATCGCACTCGCTGTCTATATTTCAAGGTCTCCACTTCCTCACTAGTAGCTTTTTTGATCTACAACTACACTCTAAGCAATCTGCTTAAAACCTTCAAGTACTGATTGAACTATCGCACAGAAAAAAGCTAGTCCGCCGGGCGGGATCGAACCCAGACCATCTCGACTCAAACCGGGAGCGCGTGTTACCATTACACCACGTGGACACATTGCTATTCCGTGCGATAGTGTTATATGAAAGGCTCATATGCCTTGTTCTCGTAGTCACGCATGCTTATCAAGCGATTGCGTCATGAATGGAGCGTAACTCCAGAGTTCACGATTAAGACAGAAGAGAGATGGAAGATGGATGATAAATCTTCAAATTCTAAGTTACACAGTTTAAAGGCTTCATATAACACTATCGCACGGAATAGCAATGTGTCCACGTGGTGTAATGGTAACACGCGCTACCGGTTTGAGTCGAGATGGTCTGGGTTCGATCCCGCCCGGCGGACTAGCTTTTTTCTGAGCGATAGTTCAATCATTTACTTTCAAGTACTCGTTTGTCGTTGTGAAGGAGCGAGAAAAATCAAAGATGAAATAAGGAAAGGTTTTTTAACCTTTTCCCCTTAATTATCATTTCAAGAATTGAAAGGAAACGCTTTTGCGAATATCTTCAACCCGGAACTGATCACTATTTCGATTAAATTAGAAAAAAATTATGTTTGAGAAAAATTGGGAATATAAATGTAATTTCTTTCTTATTCCTAAGATCTTATTCTAATTTTCTAGAAAAAAATTTTGATTTGAAGCATAGGTCACCTAAATTTATCAGAAAAATTTTCGCGGGCGGGGGGCCGGGCGGGGTTTTGTGTACCAATTCGATTTCTTGTTGTATTTTCTTAGATTTACATTCAAGTAATGGCAAATTTTGAATTTCCTAGCAGAGTTTTATTGTAATTGATTTCTCAATTGAGTGTTTGACCTTAACTTCTTCAACGTAAATAAAATGGACTGCTACATACTTCATCAAACACCAAAAACACCATAATAAAACATAAGGAAATAAATCTGCATCTGATAAAAGCTTATGAACGTGAGAAACAAAATTTCCTTCGTGGGCGGGGGTCCGGGAGGTTTTTTGTACCCCTTGGTAACCTATGATTTGAAGATTGAAGAGGATACGCGTCGTCAGATAGACGAGCACGCATGTCACATCGAGGATGCTCTTGCCACATTCAGAACCGAAAATCTACTTCGTTCATATTCTCTCTTCAATGAAGTTACAGCAGAGAGGATGCAGAACTCAGCGGAACTTATCAGTGAGAGTCATTCACTATTATTAATAATACATTTTAATTACTTTAAAAATGAAAGTTATTGTAGTAGCTTGAATGAAATGTTTTGATGATGTTGGTATCTAGCATTTCTTTAGAACCTTTACAGTTTGAGCAGTGATATCATGACGATGTTATGATAGTAAGACTATTTCCATCTTGTGTCCTACTGTATGATAGTAAGACTATTTCCATCTTGTGTCCTACTGTATGATAGTAAGACTATTTCCATCTTGTGTCCTACTGTATGATAGTAAGACTATTTCCATCTTGTGTCCTACTGTATGATAGTAAGACTATTTCCATCTTGTGTCCTACTGTATGATAGTAAGACTATTTCCATCTTGTGTCCTACTGTATGATAGTAAGACTATTTCCATCTTGTGTCCTACTGTATTGTAGAGATGATTTGCTTAGATCTTTTGCACATCGACTATGTTGATTGGGAAGATCCTGTCGACTACTCTCAGAAGATGGAATTGATGAAGAAGTTGGCCGAGGTGAATGGTGTCGACTTAGAGGAGGTCAGTATTTTTTAGGGAACCGACGATTTTCGCTAAAATAGGGTGTTGGCTGTGAGCCGAACCTGCAAAATCAGGGTGTTGGCTGTGACCCGAACCTGCAAAATCAGGGTGTTGGCTGTGAGCCGAACCTGCAAAATCAGGGTGTTGGCTGTGAGCCGAACTTGCAAAATCAGGTGTGTCCAGGTGAGGCTATTTTCACGGAGCCCGTCTTGTACGAGCGTTTAACGGTCCACGACTTCATAATCATTATGAATTTTAGAGTTCTTGAAGCCAAGCACATGAAGCTTCTGTTTACAAAAATGTTCTAGTGTGGTTATCCGACCTTGATTTCCAGGAGTGGAATGAAACTTGAAGTTTCTAGTGAGGTATATCACCAGAAGAGGTAAATCACGTACTCTTGATTTATTTCATGAATCGTTCAATTTCAGATGCAGACAGAGTTGGTGCAAAGATGGCTACCGGAACGTGGAGATGAGCACCAGATGGACCATGTCGACTTGAATGATGTCATTATTCTTACTAATCAATATCTCGATTTCGGTGTCTCACAACATTTGGACTTGTGACAGAAAAATTTATTATCCAACCCCTCTTTCACCGATTCCAGAGTTCATGAGATATTTTTATTAACATAACATGATCTCTATCCTCCGGTCTCAAAAAAAAGATATTTTTAATAACATGATCTCTATCCTCCGGTCTCAAACGTTCAGTGCCCAAGTGCTTCAGACCGCAGTCTTGACATACAAAGTCTGTTGCTTCAGTTTACTTTTTGATTTTTTGATTATGAGAAAACTCAACTATTTTTAATTTTAATATACATATATATGTACTCAAATAATGTATATTTACTCATATAATGAATAAGGCGCGTCAAACAATGGAATCTTCATAGTGTGTTAGAAGAGGTGAAGAGAGTAATAACAAATAAACATTTTTGTCTTTCTGTTGAAGACCATGGGAGGTTCATGTGCTTTCGGCGAGGGAGAGAGGGTGGAGGGAGACCAGGAGGAGGAGTTCTACGAGCTACCCATCTTCCACTCTTCCGTCACCAGGTTCCGCGCCTTATCAGCTCTCCTTTCTCTCTCTCTCCCCTCTCTCTCTTTTTCTTTATTTTTTTCTCTTTTTATCACTCTCTCTTCCGATTTTTCTCGTCTGGACTCTCCTCCTTACTTCAATATTTCTTCCTTTCTCTCACTCTATCGCTTTCTAATAAATTTTCTTTAGTATTCTCTCTCTCTAACTTACTTTTTTTCTTTTCTCTTTTTCTTAAACGTGTTTTCTGATATAAAAATTATCTTAACTGAACCAATCAGGATTGTTCACCTGGTCTCTCTTCGCAAAGATCAGTCGAGCGCGATGCGCATGCTTGTCAACTATGCTGCTGCTACGGTACATTTCCCTCTCGTGCAATAAAAAATATATCACACTCTCTCTCTCTCTTTCTTTATCTTTCGCTCTCTCCTACTCTATCTTTTCTCTCTGTCTCTCTATATCTCTCTTTCTTCTCTCGCTCTCTGAGTATATCTGTTTCCTTTGCGTTCAGCACGTTTCCTTTGGTTCGTTTTTGTTTGCAGTCGCAGCACTCATATAAGACAAAAGTGAGAGCTCTGTGCGTTCTCATTCGAGCCTCCAAGGGGAAGACCTCGTCTACCCAGCCGGAAACCTACGGCGGGCAATCTACAACAACAACAGCCTCCAAGGAGGATTTCTCCCAGATATGGTAAGATAAGTCTTGCTTAACCAAGAAACAAAGTAAAAAGCATTTCAGGGTATAGAAAGCAGATGATATAAGTAGAACACAGATTTGATCTTTTTTTAAACGATGAAATCTAAAAAGTATAATTCATGGATTGCTATGTATTTATATTGGCGTTTGGTTGCAAAACATAACTTAATTGTTTTCAAACCCTGAGTGTATGTGAGAACAGCTCGTACAAACGAGCTCTTTTCAGATACACTCAACAACAACAAAAAACTATGGCTGGAATTGATACATACGCGTGCCACAAGAGATTTCGGGCCTTTTTTTCAGGCCCTTACTGATTATCGGCGTTGGGATTGACGCCCGATGATCCAGTTTTGTTAGGGTTCGGGGCAGAGAACAGGGGCCACAATTAGGCGACTAAACATGACTATTTTACTTTTGGATGCACTGCGTTTGAAGTCGTTTCACCATATCTTCTCTGAATGTTGTTTACGATGTCTAAATCTAGAATGACATTTCAGGGGTGGAATTGACAAAAGCTATTCCAGGTGTGAAATAAAACTGAGCCGTTTACACTTACCACGTTTTTACCAATAACAGTGACAGTCATGATGAAAATATTGCAGTGTTCGTCTGGAGCATATTCTGTACGAGAGACTGATGGATATGTCTGTGGGAGTGGATAAGATGAACTCCTTCAAGAAGGAGGAGAAGCTCAGCTTCGTCAAGAGTCTCCTCGCGGGTTCCTACTTTTTCTCTCTCTCAATATATCGAGTGTTGGCCATGAAAAGAGAGGCAGCAAGAAAACCTAGGAGTTAGAGCTCCAAGCGAGTTATTACTTTGTCCCTTGGATGACAACATCTACACAGGACCAGAAAGGACAAATACCAATCGCTCGCTGTACTTTTACGTCGCATGGCGTAGCTGATCAAGTAGAGCAATCGTTCAACTCATTACTCTCCAATTGATTTATGTAGTATAGTAGCGCATATACGGCGTTCGAAAGACGAAACTTTTTTTCGAAAAATTGGTTTTAATTTATTTGAATATGAAGTCTTATTGAGTGAAGATGATACGATGAGAATGCAACGCACTTGGAACACTGAGAAGAGACACAGGGTGTGGGATGCAACCAAGAGAAGGCTTTCATAGGAAAATTTTATTTCACTCGTTTTATCAAAGAGTGCATTGGAATCGTAAGTATAAAAAACTTTGTCTCATTGCTTCATTCACACCCCTAAAACAACATGTTTTTTTTCTTACGGTACACCTTTCAAACAATCACCGTATTCCTAAAATGACAGGGCACACTTACCGTATACCATTTACCCTTGAACCTACCGTATACCTTTCAATATGTGGATATGACGCAGGCGGGCAGCGAACCCGGCCGCATGTGACTCATCTGGCTGCTTGCATAGTGATCGACTATGAGATCGAGGAAAGCAGTATCGTGGATTATCTCATCGGAAGGATGATCACCGAGGGCAATGTGCCTCTTCTCACCGCACTGCTCAAGCATGCCAGGTGAGGGAGGGGGGGAGGCCTGGGAGGATGTGAAATGACATCCGGAGGATGAAAACTACAAACTTTAAAAAAAGAGAATTTCTTCGCAATTTCTTCTTCGTTAACCAATTGATTAAATTATTCTTTGCTGATGGCATTCCTCAGCAATTGACAAAAGAGGGTGACGGACTAAAAAATTCAGGCAACTTTGAATTTTTGTGTAGTGCAATTTACCAGTTTTTCTTTGGCTTTCAAGTAATTTTGACTGTTCTTTTCGCTTAGCCTCGTGTAAAGGTTACGCTGGAAAGGCCGTACGGCTTAAGAACAAGACCAATATGTTTTGAGTGTGTAGTGCAATATACAAGTTATCCTGAATTTTGTAGTCCACTCACCTTCTTTTGTTAATTGCCTTCCTTATATCTCTAACCGGGACTGCAGGTGCTTTACCAGTTACGTCACATTCTTTCTTTGAGAGTTTTATAAGCAATATCACTGGAGGGATGTACATAGACACGAACAGTCAGGAAACAGATATGTTAACTCTGAAAAGTTTTTAATTAGTGTTGCGAGGTTTACTTACTTCAATAAGCTGATTAGTGCAGAGATTCATTTAGTTGATTGGAGATCCTGAGTGTTAGCAAAAGTACAGGCATGGGTGTATTCGATGACTTTGCTTTGAAGAATAGGGGGGGGGGGAGAATTTATTCGATTGTGTTTATCAGGGATCACGAAAGCCTGCGCTCGCTGAGAGGACTCGTTATCGCGTGGGGGCGGACTGTCGAAGGCGCTATTACGGCCAGAACAGGTAAGCGGTTATTGCAAGTCAAACCATATAACCTCTTTCTCTTTCTTTTACTATCTCTCTATATCTATTTTTCTCTGTGTGCAGAGGACGACTGTGAGAAGGGGAGCTTCTTGAGAGAATGGGGTCTCTTCGCGCTATCCTGTCCCCAAGAAGCACAGCGTGCCCTGGATCCGTGCAGGAACCTGCTGCAAGCAAGAGGAGCTCCGCTGGCTGCGAATCTTGTAGAACTGGCATCCGCATATACCAAGGTTACGTCTTTTATCGCTCTTCTTCGTTCAAACACAAAGCTGAACTCATTCAAGAAAGAGCTACATTCTAGTGAGATTACAACGCACAAGCAAGAATTAACCTTGAATTGTAAGGTTACAACACATGAAACATATATTATGGCAAAAAAGCGTTGACTCATGCAAATTTGAGCGAGAGTAAGAAATTGTCAAGAGGGGTGAGAAAGAACAGAATAAGGAGTAAGAGAGCAGATTCAGCGGGCAATGAATGGAAGTTGAGGACAGTGGGTCGGCCGAAGTTCTTATTCTTGAGGGGCTTGGTCATTTTCATCAGTTAAGGAGTACTGTACATCATCGAAACTTCTTGATTTTGAGGTGGAATCCAGTGTGAAATTCGCTCGGAGAAATGCTTCAGTCGATTTGAATGTGTCTTGGTCACCTGTTGTTCTCAAGGTGTAGGATATTGCGTGGAAGAAAGAGAGAATGTGTCGCGCTCCTCCTGCATTTATTTCTATCGAAGTTATTTGTTCCTATGAAGATGTTTTTTTTGTATATAAAATTGATGATTTTTTACCAAGTCTTCTAAATACGTGGAAATAAACTACCTTTTCGGTTCCCGATGTGTTTGCTAGGATTACCGAATAAATTGTAGGAGTAAGAGCTTCAGAAAGTTCCTTTTATGAAAAAAACACCTTCAAAATGTATCATTTTTATGAATATGTTGTATTTTTTTCTTTTTCTACGCGGTTTTTAAAGAAATTAAAGAGCATTTGTTTTTACGAGTTCTGGAATTGACTGAAATTTTGATAAATACTAGGGAATTTTTAGCTTCTCTAAATTGAGTTGTTGACATGCGTAAAATAGTTCCATTTATTATCTTAGTAATAAAACGTCATTTAGTTACTATTCGAACGCATGTCGCCATGAATCTCAAAAAAAAATTTGTTGAAAAACTCTTGTCCAGAAATAAAAACCGCTCTCCATGCTCACGAACCCAACTCTTTTTTATAATTTCAACTGAACATCTGACCGAGTTAGGTGGCAAAAAAGCTCTAGTTTTGATTCGAACCATCGGACCTGCCTCTCTCTAATGTAAATAAGAGTATACCCTACTCCTAGTTGTCTCAAGCAACGGAATTTTATACCAAGCAAAGAAGCGACTTGTTCGCAGTAACATGTGCCAAAATTGTGTGGTGTGACTGGAACAGAACCCGCAACCTTCGATTTCCGGGCGATGCTCTTACCCACTGAGCTACACAATATAATGCACATTTTAAGGCCCATACAACACTAAGAATAACAAGCGACTATCTTATCAATATACAAAGTGATAGGCAAATACTGCTCTAAGCTCTTTTCGAGCCGACGGCCCTACCTTTATTACCAATACACCAAAGTGACACGCAAAAACTGCTCTACGTTGAATTCGAACCGACTGACCTGCCTCTCTCTAAGAATGACAAGCGACTATCTTATCAATATACAAAGTGATAGGCAAAAACTGCTCTAAGCTCTTTTCGAGCCGACGGCCCTACCTTTATTACCAATACACCAAAGTGGCACGCAAAAACTGCTCTCCGTTCCATTCGAACCGACTGACCTGCCTCTCTCTAAGAATGACAAGCGAACATCTTACCAATATACCAAAGTGGCACGCAAAAACTGCTCTCCGTTCCATTCGAACCGACTGACCTGTCTCTCTCTGAGAATGACAAGCGAACATTTTACCAATATACAAAGTGGCATGCAAAAACTGCTCTCCGTTTCAATTGAACCCACTGACCTGCCTCTCTCTGAGAATTACAAGCGAACATCTTATCAATATACCAAAGTGGCACGCAAAAACTGCTCTCCGTTCCATTCGAACCGACTGACCTGTCTCTCTCTGAGAATGACAAGCGAACATTTTACCAATATACAAAGTGGCATGCAAAAACTGCTCTCCGTTTCAATTGAACCCACTGACCTGCCTCTCTCTGAGAATTACAAGCGAACATCTTATCAATATACCAAAGTGGCATGCAAAAACTGCTCTAAGTTCCATTCGAACCGACGGGCCTACCTTTCTCACCAATACACCAAAGTGACACGCGAAAACTGCTCTACGTTCCATTCGAACCGACTGACCTGCCTCTTTCTGAGAATGACAAGCGAACATCTTATCAATATACCAAAGTGGCATGCAGAAACTGCTCTCCGTTTCAATTGAACCCACTGAACTGCCTCTCTCTGAGAATTACAAGCGAACATCTTACCAATATACCAAAGTGGCACGCAAAAACTGCTCTCCGTTCCATTCGAACGGACTGACCTGCCTCTCTCTAAGAATGACAAGCGAACATCTTACCAATATACTAAAGTGGCACGCAAAAACTGCTCTCCGTTCCATTCGAACGGACTGACCTGCCTCTCTCTAAGAATGAAAAGCGAACATCTTACCAATATACCAAAGTGGCACGCAAAAACTGCTCTCCGTTCCATTCGAACGGACTGACCTGCCTCTCTCTAAGAATGACAAGCGAACATCTTACCAATATACTAAAGTGGCACGCAAAAACTGCTCTCCGTTCCATTCGAACGGACTGACCTGCCTCTCTCTAAGAATGAAAAGCGAACATCTTACCAATATACCAAAGTGGCACGCAAAAACTGCTCTCCGTTCCATTCGAACGGACTGACCTGCCTCTCTCTGAGAATGAAAAGCGAACATCTTACCAATATACCAAAGTGGCACGCAAAAAACTTCTCTGCGTTCCATTCGAACGGACTGACCTGCTTCTCTCTAAGAATGACAAGCGAACATCTTACCAATACACCAAAGTGGCACGCAAAAACTGCTCTCCGTTCCATTCGAACCGACTGACCTGCCTCTCTCTAAGAATGACAAGCGAACATCTTACCAATATACCAAAGTGGCACGCAAAAACTGCTCTCCGTTCCATTCGAACCGACTGACCTGTCTCTCTCTGAGAATGACAAGCGAACATTTTACCAATATACAAAGTGGCATGCAAAAACTGCTCTCCGTTTCAATTGAACCCACTGACCTGCCTCTCTCTGAGAATTACAAGCGAACATCTTATCAATATACCAAAGTGGCACGCAAAAACTGCTCTCCGTTCCATTCGAACCGACTGACCTGTCTCTCTCTGAGAATGACAAGCGAACATTTTACCAATATACAAAGTGGCATGCAAAAACTGCTCTCCGTTTCAATTGAACCCACTGACCTGCCTCTCTCTGAGAATTACAAGCGAACATCTTATCAATATACCAAAGTGGCATGCAAAAACTGCTCTAAGTTCCATTCGAACCGACGGGCCTACCTTTCTCACCAATACACCAAAGTGACACGCGAAAACTGCTCTACGTTCCATTCGAACCGACTGACCTGCCTCTTTCTGAGAATGACAAGCGAACATCTTATCAATATACCAAAGTGGCATGCAGAAACTGCTCTCCGTTTCAATTGAACCCACTGAACTGCCTCTCTCTGAGAATTACAAGCGAACATCTTACCAATATACCAAAGTGGCACGCAAAAACTGCTCTCCGTTCCATTCGAACGGACTGACCTGCCTCTCTCTAAGAATGACAAGCGAACATCTTACCAATATACTAAAGTGGCACGCAAAAACTGCTCTCCGTTCCATTCGAACGGACTGACCTGCCTCTCTCTAAGAATGAAAAGCGAACATCTTACCAATATACCAAAGTGGCACGCAAAAACTGCTCTCCGTTCCATTCGAACGGACTGACCTGCCTCTCTCTGAGAATGAAAAGCGAACATCTTACCAATATACCAAAGTGGCACGCAAAAAACTTCTCTGCGTTCCATTCGAACGGACTGACCTGCTTCTCTCTAAGAATGACAAGCGAACATCTTACCAATATACCAAAGTGGCAGGCAAAAACTGCTCTCCGTTCCATTCGAACGTTCCATTCCTTTATTGTTGTCTATCTTTCTCGTTTTCTCTTACTCTCTCTACGAATTTGTATTGTGCCACTTTATTATATTGGTAAGATGTTCGCTTGTAATTCTCAGAGAAAGGCAGGTCCGTCCGTTCGTATGGAAGGGAAACAGTTTTTTGCGTGCCCCTTTGGTATATTGGTAATATGTTGTCATTCTCAAAGAGAGGCAGGTTAGTCGGTTCAATTGGAACGGAGAGCAATTTTTGCGTGCCACTTTGGTATATTGGTAAGATGTTCGCTTGTAATTCTCAGAGAGAGGCAGGTCGGTCGGATTGAATGGAACGGAGAGCAGTTTTGCGTGCCACCACTTTGCCACACAAGAGCGAACAAACGTCAGAATGCCCCAAGTCTTCTCCTTCCAGTCCGAGAAGTATCACCAGTATAGTCAACGATACTCTCTCGTTCGCCAACAGTGAGGCTCCGCCAGGTGTGCCCAAAGGTTTCTGGGACTCCATTTCCCGGCTTCTAATCACCTTGTCTACTACCATTGAACAACTCTCTTCATCGACGTCAATGTGTGAATGCTCATCGGTCACTCTCACGCCTGTTCCGGACCCAGCTCAAGTTCTTCAGCCGTCTGAATCTGATATCGAAAGACACAATCGCCTCAGGTCCCTAGTAATCTGTGGATTATCTGAATCCAGTGATCCCAACCCGTCTTTCCGTATGGAGCAAGACGAAGTAAACGTCGCTTCTCTTCTGGCCGCACTAAATCTTGAAGTTCGCGCCCAAACTGTCTTCCGAATGGGAAAACCGAGTGATCGTCCTCGTCTTCTCAAAGTTCTTCTCCCTACTCGTGGACACTTGCTGAAGGCTCTGCAAGCGGCTTCAACTCTGAGATCATCTCCCGCGTGGAACGGCATCTTCATCAGGAAGAGCATGACAACTTCTGAGCGAGACGACTGGCGGAAGATGCGCGCCGAGCTAGCTTCCCTGAAGAAAAGTCATCCGGAAGAAGGCTGGGTGATATACAGAGATCAACTATGGAAAAAAAAAGGACATCGCTGCGAATAAGAAGAATTCAAGCCCATCAAACTAGTAAGCCCAGGTCGCTTTTCAAGTACTTCTAATTTTTCTTCTTCTATATCTAGCCTAAATTGTGTACTGATTAATGCTCGGTCCATCAAAAACAAATTACCTGCATTGCACACTTATTTATCTGTATTCAAACCCGATGTATTTCTCGTTTGTGAATCTTGGTTGAATAATTCGATTGGCGATTCTGAGTTGATTGCGGGCTTACCCTACCAGATTTTCCGCGCTGATAGAACCAGCAAACGGGGTGGAGGTGTTGCTATTTTGTGCAGGGATTTCTTACCAGTCTCTGTTGTAGAAATTAATGAAAAACTTACTTCCGATATTCTCGCTATTGAATTCAATGTGCCTGAAACTAATTCTTGTATTCGTTTGGTTCTAGTGTATAGGCCACCAAACACAAGTACACAGCATAATGAACTCCTATTTCAAGTCCTATCGAACCTGTTTTCTGTCAAAGAAACCGTTGTTATGTGCGGTGATCTTAATTTATCAGTTGATTGGAAATGCCCAGCTTCTGCTACAGGTCAAGAAAAAGCCCTAGTTGATCTCGTTCACGATTTTCCCTTCTATCAATTCGTTGATACTCCGACGCATGATGATAATGTACTTGACGTAGTAATTGGAAGACCTGAAACGATACTTAATTGTAGAACTTCAGCCCCCCTCGCTGCCACTTGTGATCACGCTAGTGTCCTATTTTCGATCGACCTGTTTTGTGCAAATGTTTTACAAGAGCCGCGCTTTAATTATTCGAAATGCGACTTCTCGTCGCTAATAGAAGATTTTTCTAAAATATCTTGGATATCTCTTTTTGATGATTTCATTGACATCAACGATTTATGTGCTCGTTTTCTTGCTACTATACATCCCCTTATCATTGCTCACACTCCGATTGTTAGAAGTAGGATGCCGTTTGAAAAATATCCATCTCATATCCGCCATATGCTCAAACACAAAAACGAACTCTTCGAAAAACTTCATTGTAAACCTGTTTTCGATGAGTATGTGAGGATTTGTAAAAGATTGAGCGAAGAAATAGCTTCTTCTTCTTCTTCCTCGCGCTTGTTCCCGCCTTGCGGCAGGGTACGCGCTCCCCTGAGATGCAGGACAGACCTATCCTGGTAGAACCAGTGGCTGCCTGCTAGATCACTGCTAGTGTGATTAGCAGCAGTGGGGAGAGTCAGATTCGTGCATGAGCACTACCAACATTTCTTAACCCCCTTGGTTTGGGTGGATCTGTCCGGGGTGGGAGTCGAACTCGGGACTCTTCGCACAATGGTCTATCACACTACCACTATGCCACGCCCGGACATGAGCGAGAAATAGCAAAGTTCAATATTTCGAAAGAGAAATCACTTCTGAGCTCGAACAAAAAACTGTATAAGTTCATAAATTCTAAGTTTAAGAAGTTCACGAAGATTGGTTGCATAGCTGAATCTGGAACGTTTCTGGTCTCAGACATGTCAAAGGCAAAGGCTCTAGCGGACTTTTTCTCATCGGTTTTTAATTGTGACAATGGTGAACAACCTAATCTATCCTCTCGTAGAATTGATCTTGCAACAACAAACTGCTTAATTATGCCTCAACAAGTGTTCTACTATCTCAAAAAATTGAAGCCATCTTGTTTCTTACCGAGTGATCATGTTCCCGCCATAATTTATCGAAAATGTGCTCAAGTACTAAGTGAATCCTTGTCTTATTTGTTCAATATTTCGTTGTCGTTAGGCACGTTTCCAGAGTTGTGGAAGCAAGGAATAGTGATACCCATAAACAAAATACCCGCGCCCAAAATGTCCGAGCATTATCGACCGATAACGATTTGTCCGGCACCCTCCAAAATATTTGAAAGAATTGTCTGTGCTCATTTAACCCGCTGGTGCAACCGTTTCATGCTAATCCCTGAAAACCAGCATGGTTTTCGGAGACACCGCTCAGTGATAACGAATCTTCTGGAGTCGACAAATTCATGGCATAGAGACCTAGATATGGGCAAAGCAGTTGATGTATTGTATTACGATTTCGCAAAGGCGTTCGACACCATTTCGCATACTAAACTGCTATATGTTCTTGACAATATGGGGATCAGAGGTGAATTGTGGAAATGGTTTGCGTCATTTCTTACTGGGCGATCATGTAGAGTAAGAGTAAATAATACTCTCTCCCATAGCTATCCAACACCATCCGGAGTACCGCAGGGGTCCGTACTAGCTCCCATTCTGTTCTCGCTTTACATATCCGAACTATCGCTGAAACTTTCTATTTTTCCGATGGTAAAAGTTCAACTATTCGCTGATGATTTGAAAATGTATGCGTCATACAGCCCTAACAGCTATGATCAGGCTTATGCCCAATTATCTAAGGCAACAAGAGTCATCAATGAATTCTGTGAGAATTGGCAACTTGCAATAGCTACGCACAAATGTAATGTCCTCCACCTCGGTAAGAGAAACCTCAAACTTTCTTATTTTGTTTCGAACTCCCCTCCAACCGCATTCAAAGTCTCAAAATCGCCAATTCGTGACTTAGGAGTCTATGTTGATACTGAGCTTTCTTTTGTATTCCATATTGAACAGGTGATAAGAAGAGCATTGAAAATTGTGTATGCAATATTTAGATCTCTCTCGATAAAAGTAACAGCGCCGTATATTACATGCTTCAAAACCTATGTTCTACCAGTGATAGAGTTTGCATCAGTGATCTGGTCTCCTCATAAAGTTACTCTGATTAGAAAGTTAGAAAAGGTTCAACATGTGTTTACAAGATTACTACAGTTTCGTTGTGTTCCACATATGCAAGCGATTGATTATGAGAATAGAATGATTAGATTTAACCTGAGATCCTTATATGCAAGACGATTGGAAGCTGATATTTGTTTGGCCTTCAAAATTCTCAAGGGTTACACTGATGTTCCCGTTTGTAGATTTTACACTTTCAAACAGTGTAATGGGCGCAGTGCGTTTTATGCTTTTCATATAAATCACACAAACTGTAACCCACTTTTTCACTCATTCGCTTATCGAACAGCACGATTTTTTATGAAGCTACCGGTCAAACTTCTCAGGATTCAAACAATTCAGGGCTTTCGTGTTAATTTGGCGTTGTGTGATATTGTTGAGGTCTTAAACATCAATATCAGACTGTGAAGGTCGTTCGCTCACTGTTTTTTTTTTTTAATTTATGTTTTTACTTAATTTAATTTAAATTTGTCAGTAGGAGTCTTCCTCGTGTTGTCACATTGCAAAATGTACTTCAAATAAATAAATAAATAAATAAGATGTTCGCTTGTAATTCTCAGAGAAAGGCAGGTCCGTCCGTTCGTATAGAAGGGAAACAGTTTTTTGCGTGCCCCTTTGGTATATTGGTAATATGTTGTCATTCTCAAAGAGAGGCAGGTTAGTCGGTTCAATTGGAACGGAGAGCAGTTTTTGCGTGCCACTTTGGTATATTGGTAAGATGTTCGCTTGTAATTCTCAGAGAGAGGCAGGTCGGTCGGATTGAATGGAACGGAGAGCAGTTTTGCGTGCCACTTTGGTTTATTGGTAAGATGTTCGCTTGTCATTCTCAGAGAGAGGCAGGTCAGTGGGTTGAATTGGAACGGAGAGCAGTTTTTGCGTGCCACTTTGGTATATTGGTAAGATGTTCGCTTGTCCTTTTCAGAGAGAGGAAGGTCAGTCCGTTCGAATGGAACGGAGCAGTTTTCGCATGCCAGTTTTGCACTTTAGTCACCCCCCTACCAGAGGTCCAATATGTCATTCGTCTGACTCTTCAAAAGAGCACGAGAGTGCATGGCCACTCGCGCTCTTATCCCGCGGAGAACAGAAATATTCATACCTGCGCTTTCAACGACGCGATAACACTCAATCTTATTCGAACATAGCTCCTCCTCCTTTAGTTGTCTGCGCACTAATCTCTCGGATTCTAAGACAGTAAATAAAGAGAAGTATCAAGTGTTATCACGTGGTTGTATGCGCAGGTATAAAATTTTCTGTTCTCCGTGGAAGAAGAGCGCGAATCTGACCCATTGAACCTCAGGTAGGGAGGGGGTGATAAGAGCCGATATTTTTTATAGTGACTTTCAATTTGTGATTTTTTTGAATTCTTGTTTATGTCTGAACTCTTAAACTTTTCAAATTCTTGTTGATGTCTACATTCTTGAGCTACTGCACCGAACTTTTATCAATTTACACACACTAAAACTTGTTGAAAGAATGTTATGAAGCATCCACTTAAATGAAACATACATATTGGAGCTATTCCATAATACAATATGCGCCGCAAAGACACGACCAGGCGAACTGCTACAAGGCACTCGCGTACTCTTCCATACAACAATAATACACGAGCAGTTACGCTTCAAAACTAGTAAAAAGTAAACGAATTTTAGTGCATTTAATGCTTCCAATCATGAAATAACTCATGAATATCGTATTTTACAGATTCAGTTCGTCTTTTAAAAATATACATGAGTAGTAGTAGTTATTTCACACATTAATCGAAAAATTGACCGAGTGAATATTTTTGTAACATAATATACTGCTAATATGCGGCCGCTGGTCTTCAGCCACGATGCGAGTCCTCCGCTCTTGAAAGAACTAGATCCGGAGGATTAGAGGGAGATGGAGCGAAGCGGCGCCGACCGCCGCTCAGATATCCACCCGGTGCCGGTTTGTGGGCGGTATATGCTGGAATACTTGAAGTTGCAAGGAGAGTGTCAAGAGAACTGAGCGGGGTGATACAAATATTCAGCCTTTAGCAAGAAGCCGACCCTTATACCTTGACCCCACCGAAACTCAATACTTCATGCGTTTTAATATCTTGCTTGCTACCCTAGCTCAAAAACCTGATATGCTCGAAACCTAGGTGTGGTCTGCGTCTCTAACATTCAGCAAGACGCCAAAAAACTGAAAACGCACACATATCTTTCGTATTGTGTCTTTCCCCTTCCCTTCCCTGCTTAGGTAAACCCGCCCCCCACCGTACCTTGGCAGAACAGACAACAAGAACCCGGCCGTGTTTTAGGGCAGCATGTTAAGCCGTATGTGTTAGCCGTATGGCCGCGCGTACTGTAAAATTTCACAAGTTTAGTGAATTACGAGAAGACAGCAGACGATAAAAAACTGCACTGTCTGACGTTGCAATAGACCTAAGTTTGGAAGAGCTAAAAATCTTCTATCCCAACCACACCAAAAGTTCATACTTTCTGCCACTTACTACTTACCTACTGCGAATAACTAGTTTCTGCACATTTCGGTGAGGAATTCTAGATATTTATAAAGAGCAAGAGAAAGGAAGGAGAAGATAGATTACAGTAACTAGAGCTGTATCAACTCGATGCAGCAGTCGACCAACCGCTAGTGTCGAGGAAGGACTGGAATGACTGCTGGGAGTAGATGGGCAATGAAGTATTCAAGTCAAGTGCTCCTCCGTGCAGATACGAGGGGAAGCGTTCATTGCGTCGCGAGGAACTCGAGAGCTTTAGCTGAACATTTTTGATTGAAGATTGAATGATTGATTTTCAAGTTTTACTGTCGAATTTACTGCTTATGACTAGCAGTTACGGTACTTGTCCAGATCGACGTAGGCTCCGTCCCTCGCAACTTTTTTTTCTCGAGTTTCCATGAAATCTCTTTACAAGCCAAGTAATCATGTACAACTCTCTTTTAAGCCCTTGAAATTGCAAGATATCCTTTTATTTGTAGCCAAGTCAAAAAGAGCTTTGCTCGGAGAGCTAAAACGTGAGCTCATTTCTTGGCCTGACTTTTGCACGCGTTTCTTTTTGTGAACCCGAAGGTTAACTTACATCGGCGAACTGCGCCGAAAGATCGTGATGGGGAGCCAAGGGCTCACCGGCATTCGCCCGCGACCGACCATGACGATGGATGAACTGACACCGCGAGCCGTACCTTGGCAGAACAGACAACAATTAAAGAACAATAAAAAAATTCCCATCCGCTTTATAAACATTGTGATATACACGAAACGCACTACTTCATACAATTCAATACAGTTAAATTATGAAAAAGTTGAACGTAGAGATAATAGAATCTAGAACATGGATTTGACGATAGTCTCAAGTTGTCCAATTACTGCTCTAGAGCGAGTTAAACCATGCTGATGCGGAAAATAATGAAGAGCTGAGGCGTACAAACAATTGATCTTTTGACGGTTAGCTTTAGAACCAAATTCAAGACTTTTGAGTTTCAGACGGATAGTCTTGTGCTCTGCCGATTAAGCCGTCGCGGACAAAATACCAACGAGCCTTTCAATCATGACTATCGCACGGATTAACCACTTGCCCTCGGTAGTGTAGTATTACGCGCTCACCCCCAGTATGAGAGAGATAGCTGTGTCCGAACTTAATGAACTGATGAGTGATCGAAACTTCAACCAGGAACTCCATCATGTCGATCAATAATCAGGGGAGTCAATAAGTCGATCATCACCTGCACTCTCCGTCTCTCTCAAACTTCTCGCAGAGCACTGTTTTGTACTTCGGATGCAGTCTGCCGCGTGGCTGAAAAGTCCGCTCAAATTCCGTTGTAAAAAAAGCCTTTTCATTTTTTCAGCGTGGGTGTTCATTACGGAGTCAAAACATTCCTGTTTCTTGACCCAATTATGGAATACTAAGCCTGTGACTATTCAAGTCTTTCGCTTACTGTACTGATGGTTTTTACTAATGCCATATTGGTCTCGAAAAGGAACTCATACTTGATTGGGGCAACGGAGTTCCTCGCTTGTGTGGGCGAATCTACATTTGTCGCCGTAGAGGCAGGTTTTCGTCTTCCGATACGAGTCACAGAGAGCGGTCTTGTACGCATCTTGCTGCAATGAGCAACACGAGGTTTTTTGTTAAAGATATAATTCTAAGAAGTCTTTTTAGGGCCTTTTTTCAAATGTCCTAGAGTGCCTGAGACCCATGTACAAATTTTTTTCTTTAGAAACTGCTTTTAAAAAAAGAGCTATTTGAAAAGGTTTTCAAAACGAAAGCTTGCACAATCACAAAGTTTTCCTCACGAACTTTCTTTAATGAGTTCTCGAGGAAAGCATTACGATTATCCAACATGAAACAACCTTCCTCTTGTACCGCACGACCAAGTCCCCTTTCTTCGTCCGTCATCTTGCATTGGAATCCAATGTGAGCAACAGCTCAATTGGACGCGCGCATTCCTCGGATCGCTGCAAGGACACACAAATGCTGAACTAGCTATTGCTATTGTTTTGGTTACTGTGAGTTCACTAGCGTTTAAATGACACCAAAATCAATTTTTTTAGAAAAATAAAGGGTGTCAAACTCAATTGAATATTAATTTAATTTCAAAACAATTTCTTCATCAGCTTCTGAGACCATCACTTACATGGAAAATTAGAATGAAATAGCGCAAAGGTTAGTTTTCAAAAGCTGTTATGATAGAACCTTGTCTTTATCTATTGTTATTTGGGAATGAACTCAACCTTAGAGCAAAATGGTCTCAGCTATAGGGGGTTTAAGGGTCAAATCCCATATAAAATGTATGAAAGCTTTGGCCTGTTTTGAACTTCGACGGTTTTCGGTTCGACGCTGAGCCTCAAATGAAAAAAAAATTCTTGTAAAATTTAATTTTTGTTGTAACCCGCGTGAATCTGCTCAGGATTACAAGTCATTTTTCGCGGGTAACTATTTGTACGCACTGAAATCCTCCGCTGACCAGTGACAATTCAGCAGCGGAAACGTCAAACTGCTGCTGGTAGTGAGCCGCCAGCACAAACTCGTCCGGCAAGGACTTGTCATGAAGATTACTTGGGGCAGCATTCGAAAAAGCCCGACGCCAGTCCTGTGTTCGTGGAATCTGTCAATCAAAAAAGCCTCAACACAACAGAATTTCTCCGTTTGCAGTGGAAATTCTCAGCGTCTTTGCACGCGCCCTCCAAAACAAACAATTTATTCTCTGCGTAGCTAATGATATTGAAGTCATTATATTACCAGTCTTCAGTGCAAAGCCGTTGTAGCTACAAGTTTTTAGGGCAATTAACAAAGTAAGGCATGAGGACGTAAGGCCGTTTTGAGTGAGGCCGTTTTTTGTTTGTACCAACAAGCAACACACTCATAACACACTTTTACTTTTTAACACTACGGACTACACTTTTAGTATAAATGGCAGGTTTTAAGTTTGAAAATTAGGTTTTCTATCACAAAAAAATTAAATTAAAACCTAATTTTCACACGTAAAACCTGCCATTTATACTGAAAGTGTAAGTCCGTAGTGTTAAAAAGTAAAAGTGTGTTATGAGTGTGTTGCTTGTTGGTACAAACAAAAAACGGCCTCACTCAAAACGGCCTCATGCCTTACTCATGCTTGCCTTACTTTGTTAATTGCCAGTTTTTAGTACATAATCTAACCGCTTTTACCTGACTTACATTTTTTTGCAAACCCGTGAGCAACTACTACGAAATAGTTTTCCAATCATTATGAATAACTTGAAAACTTTTGCAGTCTCGACTAGCTCCGCTGAATCGCGGGCTCGGCTTGGCTGTTACGTTCATTACTACTATTTTGAAGGGTACTGTAGTCTAGGGTGAGAATGCTCGGACCGGATTCGCTGTGATGAGTTAATTTGTAAGTTTTAATTTTTACTTAGGTCATTACGGTTTACCTAACTAGGCCGTACGGCTTAGCTAACGAGGCCGTACGGCATAGCTAACGAGGCCGTGTATTAGGCCCGCGCGTCAGCCGAGCCCGCGATTCAGCCGAGCCAGTCGGCACTACAAAATTTCTCAAGTTTATCAATATCTAAGGGGAATGGAGAAGAAAAAGCAGCATACCTTGTTGATGCTGAGGCGAGGGAGGTTCCCGAGGAAGAGGATGACGAAGCCGGCAGAGCCTGCTCCATTGACTGCTCTGATCTCGCTAGAAAAGGGTCCGGAAATCTTGACGAGACAGCCATATAAATACGATATGGTTATCAAAAAGGTACACATAGCTCTGACAAGGGGTCCGCAGAGCTCGCATATCAGGCACCTAGCTCTGAGTAAGCCACACATTTACGGGCTGTGAGTTATCTTGGCGTAAACGAGTGTCTTCTACAGTGAACGGTGCATGCTGATGCACCGTTCACTGTAGAACTATGCATCAGCATTCGAAATTTGATTCAAATAGCGGCTCTTATTCCCTGTAGGGCATACCCTGCGTCTTGTCTTGCAGACATTGGAATACTAAACGAAAAATGGCTTAAACGCTACGTTTCGGAAATTTTCTTCATAAGTGATCATGTTACTTTTTTACCTGGTCTGGTAGGGCGCTTACTGCCGCGCGGCTCTGCTCCCCTAAAACACGGCCTGGCTCTATTAAATTCTTTTTCTTACTTGTTCTCTTTCTTTTCAAATTAATCTTTATAAATTCTGGGGAAAGGAAAGGGGGGGAGGGGGAGGGGGGTTTACCTCAGCAGGGGAAGGGAGGAGGGGCCCAGCCTAAGCAAGGGGGTAGGGGCCCTAGGGGGGGAGGGGGAAGGGGGCCCTAAAGGGGGGAAGGGCGCCTAAAGGGGGGGGGAAGGGGGGTTTTCATTAATAAAATCTCTTCCTGAGACATTGCGCGCGAAACGCGCGGAGGAGGCTCCGCCCTACCAGACCAAGTAAAAAAGTGCGGTGATCATTTTGAGCATCAGAGACTCCGGTTCTTGACAAAAACCATTGTTTTTACATTAAAAAAAAAACGCTTAGGCTTTGGCAAAAGTTCAGGCTAACGAGGCCGTACGGCTTAGGTTAACGACACCGTATGAAAAAATGCCACTCTGCACTCTCTGGCGGTCTAGTATGCCCCATGAGTATCATAAGAGCCCAAATAACTGCTTCAAAAGAATAACTCTAGTAATTTTTTCGGAACAGTTGCAATACCTCGAAAACACAGAAACCACAGGACAAAAAGTTAGACTACTTCAATATGTTTAAAGTTGAGATGAGAATTGTCCTAAGATTAAAAAAAATCTAACTACCCATGCAGAAAATATAACTGGCCTTTAAAAAAGCGAAACTATCGACAAATGCAAACGCGAAGAAGAAAGCGCGAGGTATTAAAGAGGTAGGAGGATTAGCTTTATGATCTACCACGTTGAACATTTCAAAATGATTTTTTTTCTCTCCAATAAAATTTAATTTAGTATCCTAGAATTTTATCAAATTAAAAGTTCTCACTTTTAACAATAAAAAAGTTCTCTCAATTTTAGTCTACTTGAATTTTAGATTTTCGGTTGGCACAGATGATCAAAGCAGGCGGGATTGGTTTGCAACTAAATGAAGAATATAACTTTCGAAGGCTCCTATTTCTAAAACTGTTTTCTTCGATTAAACTTTTTAATGAACTTTTGAGTGCTTTCTCTTCATGTTTGAAAAAAAAGAGATATTTATTCAACAAAACGAAGTGATTTATTCAATAAACGAATTACAGTATTTTAGAACAGAGAAACTTTTCTCGTCTCCACCAAAACGACACTTAAGTCCCAAAATTTCGAAACGTTTCCTGCTAGTTAAGTGGCAAGTCTAGCCAAATCATAAAGTTTTGAATGATACTAGTAATCTTTGTCACAGCTCATGCCACGTACTAGCCATGCCACGAGATCATTTTTTTCTTTAATCCAATAAATTACTCCCCTCTGACAAATCACTTATATGAAAATTTAAACCTGTGCTGAATAAATTAGATACAATTCTCAAATAGCAATGTTGATCCATTTTCGTTGAAAGTCGCTTTTGCTATTCGCAGAGGCGATAACGTGATAAAGAAACTTTTTTTTCAAAAAAAACTTCATTTAATAACCTTTCTTAACGTTTCAATTCGAAAAGTCCACATGATATGCAATCTAAACAGGTTATCTTAACGAAGAAAGAAAAAAAATCGAGAAAATGACCACGTGAACAAAACTAATCAATCAGAGTACTATCTACCTTTTACGAAAATTCCTTTATGTTGTAGCGGCCAAGAATTATCGACCTCTACTTTTCGTTTCTGTGACTCAAAAAAAGTTTTCGGTTCTTCGCCCAATTTGTACACCTTTGAGCCATAGTAACCGAATCAGAACGATAACTCAAATTTACTCTCTCTTTCTTTCTTTCTCTCTCTCTCTGCCTTATAATTCGTATCAAAAAACGTAGATTTCTTAGCGTAATGGTTGGATTCAATAGCGCTTCAAGCCCACCCACGACATCGACAATAAAGCGTATGAACTTGAATTGTGTTTCGCATAATGTAAGTTTCGAATGAGAGATCGAGACGGAAAAAGATCGGCTCTAATCTACTTTAGCCATCCAATGAAAGTTCAGCCGTCCAATGGAAGTTTTAATGAAAAAAATTAATATGAGAAATTTTCTTATGCCGTACGGCCTCGTTAGCTAAGGCCGTACGGCCTCGTTGGCGTAAACTTTTACTTAAGTCTTAACCTTTTTTTATGTAAAAAAATAAGCGAGTAAAATTGTAAAAATTTGATTGGACGGCTAAAGTTTGATTGGACGGCTAAAGTAGATTAGAGCCCAAAGATCTTCGAAGAGGTGAGATATTTTCAAGAGCTGAAGGGTATCAGAAGTGGTTGTAGGTCTCCTCGCCTTCACATGACTCGTCTAGTCTTCCTTGAGCACTGAGAAAGTGTGCTGCATATCCGGTCCCACAGTCTCTTCTCCACATTCTTCAACCATCAAAGTAGACTCGTTCCCGACACGATCAGCTTGCAACCTGACAGGGTTATACGATAACTAAAGTAAGACACTTTTAGTAATTGTAAGCCCACCATCACTCTCATAACGTAATTAATTTAAGTTTTTATTAATAATCATGTAATAAAATTAAAGATAGGTCATTGATTTCATTTTAAAAGTGCAATAGGAACAATCGCATAGGCAACAACGAAATCAGTTGACTCCCTAATCTCTCAGTGCTCCGATGAAATCAGCTGATGGGCGAGATTAAAGTAAGCTATTCTCAAAAATTGGAGACTTTGATGCCATATCTACTGGACCATTTCCCTTTCTCCTATCTATACATCACCGAGAAGTATCGAATTCCCGCTCGATGTTCCAAAACATTGACACACAGCCATATTTTGAAAAATTGAACAAAAAACAAACGTTTTTCGAGCTTAGGAGGATCTAGAATAGTCATAAGTTAATGACTTGAAAGTTAATGACTTAGAAAAAAAAGAGGTTTAGCAAGCGGTCAAGACTATCACAAACTCGCGAATTCTATATTTTTCTACTCTTTCATAGGTAAAACATATCATGATTTATCAATAGGACTTTAGTTCCGGTAGGTCAAAAGTTTCCATTTTTAACTTTTCGGAATTTAACTTGACGAAACCTTTTCGGATCGCAAACTAAACTTTCTGTAGCTACGTTACCTTAGACTACAAACTATATTAAGTTTAAATAGTTTAAAGGGCTTGCACATCATACTTTTGAAGATACGGTATTACATGGCTTACGCCATCCTTAAAGCTATTTCCAAAACATTTTAGCGCCGGTTCAAGTTTGTTTGTTTGTGTGTTTTCTTCGGTTCTTTCTGTGTTTTCTGTATCACGTTTTCAGGCTATCTTTAAGTTCTTCTTATCAAACCGATTGATCGGTTAGTTACTGATACACAAGGGGTTACAAGACAGAGCATTTATCATTGAAATGGTGCATCGGCTTAAGTGCTAAGGGCTATAGTATTATATTAGTGATATGGAATCAGTCAACATGTCGAAACAGGCGGAGAAGGTAGTTGTTCTCGAGAGTTACCAGGAGTTGAGTATCAGCATCAAAATCGCGCAAGAAATCTTAGATGGAAATATCGCCTAATATGAAAAAGCTTACTTGAGAGTAACAGCCGCGAGAAACGCAGGGAAAGACTTTTGCTTTCCGAGTCTTTCCTCCATTTCTGCAGTGAATCTGAAATTAAAACTCTTTATTTTTTTCATTTATTACTTGTTCTTCATTTAATATTTAAATATAGGGCCGTAAATGCTTACTAGTGCAGTTCCACTAGTAAGCATTTACGGCAAAACCACGCTTTAGATTTCAATTTTTGAGTTTCTGGGACATGACCTAAGTAAGCGAATTATGCACACAGTATTTTTTCAAAAAAAATTTTTTTCAATTTTTGAGAAAAGTTTTTTTTAAATAACAAACTTTTCGATTTTGATTTTTCTTGGCCCTATTTTACTTGAAAAGCAATTCGTGCCGGGAAGTAGCGGGAGAAATCCCGCTACCTGGGGTAGTATAGCTCGTCAAACGAGGGCGATGCCGGACCGGCCTGGGCCAACCACCGGACAAAACATCAGCCGATACTCCGCTATACTTATCAATGACGAGTCGAGGCGCCAGTCAAATAGCCTCTTACCTATCTCCGGTCAACGACAGGCGAGAAGTCTCTACTCCCAACTAAAGCGATGCTAGGCCGGATTGACCACCCACTCACAAGGCATATAGCACGAACAGGTTGCTACAACGATGTCCGCATTCACAAGGTGCAGCATGACAGTCTCGGGACTGCAAAGGACATCAAAACCCTTCTCCGGACGCCTCTCTTCCGAAGAACACGAGAACCTCTCTCATTAAATAGAGTGTTTATAACCAAAAGTCTTCGATGCAGGCTGCTTGCCGGCAACAACAACTTAGAAAGCATTTTTTTTAAAAAAAGAAAACCACTAACGGACGGCCAAGGGTCAGATTTTTTTCACACTCAGAGTTTCGACCAGATCGACGTCGGCTCCGATCCGCTCCCCCTCGGGAGCGGAGTTACGGATTCATGACTAATTTTTTGATACGGTCTCGTTAGCCTAAGCCGTAACGGTCTGGTTAGCGTAACCTTCGCCTAAGCCTAAGCGAGAAAAAAAAACAGTGAATAATAGCTGAAAATGGTCTATCACAATATTATAAAACTTGTTCGTGAGTTAGTTTATGGTAAGTTAAGCGCACTAAAAATACCGCAGTTTGTGAATGAAGCAGTATTGCTAATTTAGGTAAATTTCAGCAACTATTTTAACATTAAAAAAACGCTTAGGCTTAGGCAAAAGGTTTACGCTTACGAGGCCGTACGGCTTAGGCTAACGAGAACGTTTTTTCTTTCAAATTTTGAACCGTAATTGCTCTACCTAACCTTTGATAAAATTTGAAGGCAAAACTGAGTTTCCTTCGTTTCGAAAATTGTTTTCAGGTCGATCCGGAAGTTCTTTTCTGACCCCCCTCGGTTAGTAGTTTTTATTCAGATAACATGCTTTCGGAGTAGTATAGGGCCAAGAAAACTCTAAAAAAAGTTTTGGAAAAAAACTTCTTAAAAAACTGGAGAAATTTTTTTTTAATTTGAGAAAACTGTGTGCCACCTACGTCGCTTACTTAGGTCACATTATTTCGAAAAAAAACTCAACAAAAAACGAGTTTAGATCGCTAGTTTTGCCGTAATTGCTTACCAGTGGAACTGCACTAGCGCAAAAAATAGTATATAAAAATCATTTGGTTTGGAGCTTGGGCTACCTTAAACGCCGTTTGTTTGAATAAAAACGGTGCCTACGGTAGCCAAACCTACAGCTTTTTTATTTCGATGGTTTGAGTTGCAAAAACTGAGGTGATTACAAGCCGAGAAGTTGCTCAATAACTTCCCATCAAAGGTCACTTTGTGATATGTCAGGGTTCCGTCGCTAATGCGATCATACGAGAGTAAGGGGTAAAAATCGGGACACTTTTGAAAACGCATTCAGGTCAAATGAATGCGCTACACATTAAATTGACTCCTATTCTGTGTTTTTGCAGTCTCCCACTCGCTCAATCTCTCCACAAAGCGTGCCGCTACCTCATAAATAGTATTTTTCGATCTACACACCTGTTTTGCGGTTAGTAAAAATAGTTTGGTGATAATACTCCTTTTAAGTAGTTTTTGAGGCTCATTCCTCCCTCTGAGCTTTCTGGCGGACTTTCATGCGTATTCCCTCTTATCAGCACGTGAACGTAATCTCGTGCTTTCTGTGACTACTCATTTTAGACCCATGTTTGATATAAACAAAATAGGACAACTTCACATGACTCTTCACTAATTAAAAGCTCAGTCTCGATCTTAATGGAGAAGCCGACTGTTTTAAGCTCACTTCAGACATACTACTAATATTGACATCTTTACAATTCACTCTAAAAATAAACTTTAAACTGGAAACAAATGTATGAAAATAAGAGATATTCATAATCGTTCCAGCCATGTTTCGGAAAATTTCGGTACGTATCGACTGGTATTACCTCGAGCTCCCGACGACTGTTGACTCAACCAGTGACTCGAGCAGATTCAAACTGCCGTCTGAGTCAACCTGCAACTATTCCAACCTATTTTTTTCGATTCTCCTCTAAAATAATCCATATCAACTAGCCGTCTTTGCCTTTAAACTTTGTAACTAATTGTAAGCATAGATTCCTTACACTTATAAAAAAGAACTGGAGTAAAAAGCGCGCATTTGAGTGGGCCAATAACATTATAAACGAGTTGAATGCTTTAAATGCCCAATCTCTCTCTTTTCTCTGTTCTTTACCCCTCCTTCACTTCGCATCAATTCAGGCCCTCCACTCAAAAAGCAGTAGTTT
The DNA here is from genome assembly GCA_964056735.1 of Allodiplogaster pararmata. Taxonomy (NCBI): domain Eukaryota; kingdom Metazoa; phylum Nematoda; class Chromadorea; order Rhabditida; family Diplogasteridae; genus Allodiplogaster; species Allodiplogaster pararmata. Next base: position 32,665,819 of record OZ057404.1, on the reverse strand, counting down.
TTTGTTGAAAGAATTGTTTTTACAAGGCAGTCATCTATGCATCTGAGCATTTTTTCAAAAATTTATATTGAATGCTGCATCTGAAAAGATCTAAAAAAGACGCCTTTGTCAACATCATTAAAAATTCGGGAGTAAGAAGATTTCTCAAAAACTAGAGGTTTTTCGAACTAACAACCTTAATGTGGAATATTTCCTGGAGGGGGTCGAGCACCGAGACGACTTCTACCGATTCTTCCGCCTTCATTTTTATTTGCATGCCAGTAAGAGAGGCCGACAGCTCTCTCAACAATTCATTCTTCCTTCTTTTTTCAAAATAAAAAGATGACTTCGGAACAATAAACATCATCTTTCATATATTTTATGTACATCTTTCGATGAAAAAAACAGAACAACTACAATTGAATCAATGAAAAAAGCAAAACATAATTGAGTAATCTGATGAACTAATTGAGTGATCTAGAAAGCTAGTTAAGTAATTCAATACCATCCCCGAATTCTGCTGCTTCAGGTTTTTCTATCAGATATCTGAGCTGTTGCTGCAGAGGGGAAGAAGTGGAGAAGTTTAATTATTCGGGATGCTACTGACTCGAATGTTTCTCCTACTCGCGCTGCGAATACTATTCATGCGCAAATCAATGCGCACCCCAAAAAAGCTAATTCTACGAATTCTCGGTAAATCTTATTTTTGTTTCAACCTATGCTCTAAGCAGGGGTTAAATAAAATAGTTACCGGACCAGCTATGTTGGCGCATACATGTTCGCGCCGAAAATGATCTACAATTTTCCGTTCTATTGAAATTTTCCTCTAGTTCTTCTTCCAGTCTTTTTCCCCCTTTCATCTATTTTCCAACTCGCTCGGCGCGTACAAACATGCCTTAGACCGGTCTCATTTAACGCCTGGCTCTGGGTGTCTTTTCCAGGTCTCTATTTCTATCATTATAAAAACATTTGATCTACAAAACTCTCTTGTGGGTAATAAGAAACAGGAAGTTCTTAATATCATTAACATCAAATACTCCGAGCTCAGTCGGCACGAGACAATTCTAAGCAAAAGGAACGAATAAGAACTATTCACATTGTCATAATGCCTTCTTAAAACCTGTAATCATTCGAAAGGCACCTGTATTTTCTGGCCAGATCACTCTGGATACTAATCGCCCTCTGATTCTCCTTTTCCTTCCTTTTCAGCTTCGATTCCAATTCTGTATACGGTTTTTTCAATTTTAAAAAAAATGCAAATGAAAGTTTTTCTACGAAAATAAGAAAACAAAGGAATGGAAAAAACGTTCAAGAGAGCAAAAAGAGAGGGGAAATTAAAAACCAGACGCGATTAGAAATAGAAAGCGAGAGAGAAAGAGATATAGAGAAGAGATAGAAAAAGAGAAAGATATAAAGAGAAAGAGATAGGGAGAGGAAGATAGAGGGAGAGAAAGATATAGAAAAAAGAGATAGAGAGAAAAAAGAGAGATACAGAGAGAAAGAGATAGGGAGAGGAAGATGAAGAGAGAGAGAGAGGAAGATAAAGAGAGAGGAATATAAAGAGAGAGAGGAAGATAAAGAGAGAGGAAGATAAAGAGAGAGAGAGAAAGATAAAGAGAGAGAAAGATAAAGAGAGAGGAAGATATATATAGAGAGAAAACAGAGAGATAGAGAAGGAGCGAGAGAGAGAGAGAGAAAAAAAAGATAGAGAGGAATCGGGAGAGAGAGAAAAAAAGAGATAGATAGCGAGAGAAAAAGATGAAGAGATCTCACCCGCGATCCTACCGATGAATTCTGATTCCTCGCCCTCCTCCCTGGCCCTTTTGATTGGTGGTTGTCCATCCTCTCTCGCTTCTTCTTCCAATGCTCTTTTCCGAGCCAATTCTTCCTTGAAAACCAAATTTGAGAACTATGATACTTGTTATTCAAGAGTTGAACAATACTGTCCGATCATCCACTTGCGACCATCCGTTCCCTTTACAAACTCGGCAAAACCAATTTCTTCCTAGCGTTGTTTCGGCCCGGCCGAAGCCGGCTTGGGCTCCACTATTCGACCCCTAGAGTTGTGAGTCATGGTTTTTAACATACGATCGGCGTGGGGGTGGTCGGTGCAGCCTCGCTTTGTTGACTGGGAAAGGGCAAGAGGTTATTTTAGTGGCGCCTCAACTCGGCATTACAAAATATAGGGGAGTATCGGCTGATGTTTTATCCGGTGACATGTCCAGGCCAGTCCGGCAACGCCCTCCTTCGACGAACTATACTATACAAATTTATTTCGCGACAGGCAGGCCCGCTATCTCCAATCCAGATGTGCATAAAAACATCCCTCTATCCGCCGCCTGAGGACGCGCTCGATACCGGTGAGAATGAACCTGTCCCTTGTAGCAACGTTGCTAAAACGATGCCCGCCTTCAAAAGGAACAACATGACAGTCCCAGGACTGCAAAGACATCAAAAACGTTCTTTAGAATCGTATCGCTCAGAAGAATCAATCTTCGATGCAAGCTGCATCCCGGCCACAACAAAAACAAACCTGCCCCTTGCGATGAAAACAAAATTTGGACTGTAAAACCATCGAAGGCGAGCGGCGGTAGAACCAAGTTGATCAAGCCTTTTTTCTGCCAATTAATAATCGCCCCTCCCTTCCTTTGCTGACCCTCTTACTCTATCTATCTTTATCACCTGCTCCATCATCTCTTCTCTCGCCATATCCAACGGATTGCCACGAAGATGTACTATTTGAGTCGTATCTCCAGCATCTGTGGGTTCGGCCTGCAAGTAATATCATATTTTAACCCGGAAAACTTTATATGTTCTGCCGCCCAAGTCTCTGTCTTTCTCTCTCATTCTCTCTTCTCCGCTCTCTCTCTCTTTCTCTGTCTCTCTCTCTGTGTCTCTCTTTCGCTCCTATCTCAATAACTATCTTTATAATTTCTATCAGCTTTCTCGCGCCTTGGCTGGAGTCGGTCCTCCATATTGTTCTCACTTATCTCAATGGTTTCTGTTGACCGAGTCAGAGAAAACTGTAGCCTAGGGAACAGAAATGGGTCGCTATTACTCTTCCAGCAGCTCCTCTCACCTTGACTGTTGTTCCTTTCTCCTCCGCAGCTCTTCGAGTAAATTCTGCAGCCTCTTCCTCGAGTTTTCTTACCAAAGCCAACCTAATTAAATGTTAATTCACCGAAGCAAATTCCAGTTTAAATTTGATAACTTTGAAGACAATCTTGCTCGCTGGGAGATGAGTTGGAAAAACCGGATGTTACGGATTCGGAACTCGCTTAGCTTTTCCGTTGCACACATTTTTCTGTTACTTCGGTTGAATTTCGAGTTCTCGACGTTTATGATAACGATTGGAGTCCCGAAACGTAAATGCATCAATAGTGAATTTGGACTACAATAAAAAATTTATATGAAATTTGTGAAACTTAACTCCTTGTTACTTCATTTTCACGCTTCTTCTTCTTCTTCCTAGCGTTTATCCCGCCGCCGGGCAGGGTCCGCTTTGTAGACTGCACCACGCCATTTCACCCGATCAGCTGCGTCTTCAGTCTTCAGCCCGGTCGTGTTCATGTCTACTTCGATGCAGTCTCGCCACCTAGTTTTGGGTCTGCCTCTGGGTCTTTTGCCCTCTACTTCGAGGTTCCAGGACGATTGAGAAACGGAATGGGGATTTGATCTTATCACGTGCCCGTACCATCTCAGCCTTGACTCTCGAAGCTTTTCAGATATAGGGGCGATGCCCAGACGATCTCGGATGGTTTCATTTCGCACCATGTCTAGACGAGTGAGTCCGAGGCTCCATCTCAGCATTTTCATCTCCATAACATGCAGCATCTGTATAGTCTTTGCTGTGCATGGAGAACATTCGAGGCCGTACAACGCTACTGGTCTGACAACTGATCGGTAAATTTTACTTTTCAGTCTGTCAGGCATTCGCTTGTCGCATAGTACACCGGTTGATTCTCTCCATTTGAGCCAGGCAGCATTGACTCTCGCAGCAACTGTAGCCTTGGGGTCTAGGTCTGCGGTGATGTAGAATCCGAGGTACTTGAAGCCATCCACTTTCCGGAGTTCGGTGTTCTTGACTTTGATGGTATTCGAGGTATTCGAAGTACTTTTTCCCATTTCCAAGTACTCAGTCTTTTGGAGGTTTAGTCGTAGACCATAGTCACTGAAGCGTTCGTTCCACTCTCCTAGCTGTTTCTCCAAGTCCTCTGTTGTGTTGGAACATAACACAACGTCGTCAGCATACAGTAGAGTTTTCGGAGGGCTTGTTTGTAGATCTCTGGTGATCGTGTCCATTATCAGTATAAAGAGCAGGGGGGAAAGGGCGGAACCTTGATGAACTCCTACAGCAACCTTGAATGACTCCGAAGTACCCGCTGGACTTCTCACGGTACTTCTAGAGTCAGTATACATCATTTGAATCCATCTTATGTACTCTTCTGGGACTAGGTGGTCTCGAAGAGAGAACCATATCAGCTCATGAGGCACACGGTCGAAAGCTTTCTCCAAGTCAAGGAAAGCGCAATGGACTGACTTCGCCTTTTCCCTGTGTTTCTCTAGATAAAGACGAATGGCGAAAATAGCATCTGTTGTTCCACTTCCTTTGACGAAGCCACACTGATTGACGGTTGTGCTTACAATTTTGCGGAGCCGTGCTTCGATGATCTTTTCCAAGATCATTGTGGTATGAGGAATGATTCTTATCGGCCGGTAGTTGGAGCATATTGTGACATCTCCTTTTCCTTTGTAGATGGGTATTGTAGATGATCTACTCCAGTCTTCGGGATACTCCAGGCGAGCAGTGGCTTTTTGAAAGAGGGTCGTAAGATGGAAAAGTCCACAATCACCTGCGAGTCTCCATGCAGAGGCGGCAAGATCATCTGGCCCACATGCCTTTCCGTGCTTCATTTTCTGAAGGGCTTCTCTTACTTCAATCTCTGAGATGGTGGGAACTGGTCCTTCTACTGGTAGGGACAGCGGGACGGGAGGGTGGTCGAACTCGATGTTCGAGATTTCCTCGAAGTGTTCTCTCCATCGCTGACTTTCTCTCCATCGCTGACTTCATTTTCACGCTATGCCTCGTAAAAATTATTCTGACTAGAAGAAACAAACAAATGACTGGTTCTTCAGAACATGACAATAATATTGGCTTAAGGATACGATTTTTATTGTTATACAGTACTAACTGCTATTGTTATACAGTACTAACTGCTATTGTTATACAGTACTAACTGCTATTGTTATACAGTACTAACTGCTATTGTTATACAGTACTAACTGCTATTGTCATACAGTACTAACTGCTATTGTTATACAGTACTAACTGCTATTGTTATACAGTACTAACTGCTATTGTTATACAGTACTAACTGCTATTGTTATACAGTACTAACTGCTATTGTTATACAGTACTAACTGCTATTGTTATACAGTACTAACTGCTATTGTTATACAGTACTAACTGCTATTGTTATACAGTACTAACTGCTATTGTTATACAGTACTAACTGCTATTGTTATACAGTACTAACTGCTATTGTTATACAGTACTAACTGCTATTGTTATACAGTACTAACTGCTATTGTTATACAGTACTAACTGCTATTGTTATACAGTACTAACTGCTATTGTTATACAGTACTAACTGCTATTGTTATACAGTACTAACTGCTATTGTTATACAGTACTAACTGCTATTGTTATACAGTACTAACTGCTATTGTTATACAGTACTAACTGCTATTGTTATACAGTACTAACTGCTATTGTTATACAGTACTAACTGCTATTGTTATACAGTACTAACTGCTATTGTTATACAGTACTAACTGCTATTGTTATACAGTACTAACTGCTATTGTTATACAGTACTAACTGCTATTGTTATACAGTACTAACTGCTATTGTTATACAGTACTAACTGCTATTGTTATACAGTACTAACTGCTATTGTTATACAGTACTAACTGCTATTGTTATACAGTACTAACTGCTATTGTTATACAGTACTAACTGCTATTGTTATACAGTACTAACTGCTATTGTTATACAGTACTAACTGCTATTGTTATACAGTACTAACTGCTATTGTTATACAGTACTAACTGCTATTGTTATACAGTACTAACTGCTATTGTTATACAGTACTAACTGCTATTGTTATACAGTACTAACTGCTATTGTTATACAGTACTAACTGCTATTGTTATACAGTACTAACTGCTATTGTTATACAGTACTAACTGCTATTGTTATACAGTACTAACTGCTATTGTTATACAGTACTAACTGCTATTGTTATACAGTACTAACTGCTATTGTTATACAGTACTAACTGCTATTGTTATACAGTACTAACTGCTATTGTTATACAGTACTAACTGCTATTGTTATACAGTACTAACTGCTATTGTTATACAGTACTAACTGCTATTGTTATACAGTACTAACTGCTATTGTTATACAGTACTAACTGCTATTGTTATACAGTACTAACTGCTATTGTTATACAGTACTAACTGCTATTGTTATACAGTACTAACTGCTATTGTTATACAGTACTAACTGCTATTGTTATACAGTACTAACTGCTATTGTTATACAGTACTAACTGCTATTGTTATACAGTACTAACTGCTATTGTTATACAGTACTAACTGCTATTGTTATACAGTACTAACTGCTATTGTTATACAGTACTAACTGCTATTGTTATACAGTACTAACTGCTATTGTTATACAGTACTAACTGCTATTGTTATACAGTACTAACTGCTATTGTTATACAGTACTAACTGCTATTGCACAACACTGAAAAATTATCTCTCATATAACCAAAAACGCACTGATTATTAAGCTCTTCTTCTGCTTCCTGCTTTCTTGCAGTTTCTGTCTTCAAAGAATATTCTAGCTGGGCGATTCTGAAACAACTCGTCATTACCAGGGGTTGTTGTTGTTGTTGTTGCCGGCAAGCAGCCCGCATCGAAGACTTTTGGTTATGAACACTTTCTTCAATGAGAGGTTCTCGTGTTCTTCGGACGTGTTCAATTACCAGGGGTTCAATAGTCATGTCAGACCTTCTGTCGGCGGGCCTCTGTTTCTACAAATCATAAGGGGGACCCTTATGGAAAACAAAAAACAAAAATTTTCGCGGGCCTCTGTTTGAAAAATCTTAAAGGGGGACCCTTATGTGAAATATTTTTTCCGCCTTCTGCGGGCATCTGTACCTTTTTCTTGCACACTAAAAAACCCCTGGTCATTATCAAGTTACAGGAAAAAAACTGATTGAAAGTTATTTTAAGTTAAGTTATCATATGTTCACAATTAACGATGAAATAATAAATGAAATGAAATGATATAATTTTCACCAAAATTTAATTTGTTTTTGAAGAGCGTTTTCCCAAATTACGATTTTAATCACGGTTCTATTTCTGAATCATGCATCGAATAGAAAATGCAGTGTTTGTTTTTTAAAAAAAAACCTTTTTCGTTCTCAGATAAAAAAAATCCGTAAACGAGCAGTTTTCGCATCAACAAAACACACGTTGAAGCAACCCCTGAGCAAGGTTTTTCTATTTAAAGCTGTTACGGATAATGATGTTAATCTTCATTCTGTACTAACTGTTTGTGTAACTCGGCCACTTTCCGGATGAATCTGTTCATTCCTTCTCGATCTGATCTACAAGCATCGTCGACATCCTTCACTAGCAGACTACGTACTGCATGTACTTCTTCCTTGAAAACGAACCAATATTTTCTTAGACAATGACTATGATAGTTAAGAAATTTCATGAATTGAACAATTATGTATAATCATGAAATAACCTAAATTCAACGAGTTGAAAATTTCTACAAACGACCTTTCTTTGAACGAGGTTATTCAACTCCTTCTCTGTTATTCATTTTGGAATACCAACACTTTGTGCCCACGACACTTTGTACCCACAACACTTTGAACCGCGACACTTTGAACCGCGACACTTTGTACCCACAAAAAAATGGTAATGTGAGAAATTTTCTCAAATGGTCTCGTTTATAAGCTGTACGGCCTCGTTAGCGTAATCATTATCTGAGCCTGGCGAGAAAAAAAGAAAAATTATTATTAAAAAAGAACATTTAGCGGTACAATGTGTCACGGGTACAAAGTGTCGTGAAACACTTTATATCTAGTTCGGTTCTCATTATTATATCCATTATTCCAAACTCCATTTTTAAAAATTTCTAAAATTGTCGGTGAGCTTTCTTGAGTCATGCCACCAACCCAATGAATCTTTTGATAAAAACCTCGCCACGCTGAGAATGTTCTTTTCTCTTATAATACAGAGCCGTCCCGGCTCAGTTACATTGCAAGCACACATCTCGAGCGGCTAAATGGTTACTCGACCCTCTTCCCAGTCCAGAAAACCAACCAAAGTAGCGTCCAATGATCCTTGCAGATTTTTGAACTTGAGCTGCCATGAAAGTTTTTCTTCGCGCTCCAATACAAACTTGTTGGCTCGTTCTCTGAAGCGAACATTTAGTCTTTCTGTTTCAAGAGAAGAAAAAAAAACTAGTATACAAATTTGAACAAAGAACGCACTGTGATAAAAAAAGAGGCGCTAGAATAGTTACAAGCGAGTGGTCTAAGACAAGCTGTTTCTTTCCATCCACAAAAAGTCAGCATATCGAGATGACTAATTATGAAGAAACAGAAGACCTTTTAGAGAGTGCCAGAGCGTTTGATGTAAAAGGGAGGATAAAGACGATCAGAGCATTTTTATTGTCCAAAGTTTTCGAAAAAAATCTAGCGAATTTCTTATACTTTTGTATTGAGAAGAATGGTTAACTGTCCCAATTCCAATGCGGGTTTCGATCTTAACGTTCAATTATAACCTCACTCGCTGAATCACATTCTTTCATGACAAACCATCTAATTAAACAATCTCCCGTCGACGTAATATTTCTCTATACTTCCAAAGCTTTCGATTGCGTTGATCATAGATTTCTGACATATAAGCTTAAATGTTTAGGTATCAGCGAGTCCTTTGTTAAATTGATATCCTGCTTTTTAGACAATCGTTAACAATCTGCATCTTTTGATGGCGTTTATTCTCACCCCGCAGTAGTATCCAGTGGGGCTCCTCGAGGTTTTCATTGACGACATTACTAAAGTTATTCCTACGACGATTCGATATAGCATTTTCGCCGACGATCTCAATTTGTTTGCAGAAGTCCCAGTGACTTGCAGTTAGCCATAAACAACATTTGCGACTGGTTCTCTACCAAATGTACTGTTTTCTCCCTTGGTAAAGTACATTTGGTAGAGTAAAGTACATTTGGTAGAGTACATTTGGTAGAGAACAGTACATTTGGTAGAGAACAGTACATTTGGTAGAGAACCATTTGCGACTGGTTCTCTACAAAATGTACTGTTTTCCCCCTTGGTAAACAACCTGTTGAGCTTGATTATAAAATCAATATGCCTATCCTGAGAAAATCTTCTTCTGTTAAAGATTTAGGTGTAACGATTGATGGTAATATGTATGAGCTACAAACTTCATATAAAGATTATTTGCAAAAAAGCATCTTATTTAGCTAATATGATCCTCAGAGCATTCAAGTCTAAGTCTCATTCTCTCCTCATGCAGTCTTTCAATGTTTATGTTCGTCCGATACTCGAGTATGTTACAGAAATTTGGTCACCTGTCTCCAAACAACTAGTCAATGATAATGAATATGTGCACCGTAATTACATTAGAAGAGATGTGGCCTCGGCAATGCTTCCTACTACGAAAGTTTGAATTTTCTTGGTACTGAATCACTTGAACTCCGTACGGGAAAAGCGTCGCCAACCGAGTCCACACAAACATGGTCTCAGAAGAAAAGGAAACCATTCAAAGTCCAGTCATACTGGGCGGCCGACCACCACCAGACATAAATGAAGAAGAAGTGGACCTCTCCAGAAACGCCCGCTGCACGCTGAGCCAACTCCGCTCAGGCTCCAGCAGGTACACCAACCACTACTTACACCGGATCGATGACTCGATACCTGACTGCTGCCCAGACTGTCTCAATGGACCACACGACGTAGCCCATCTCTTCAAATGCGCTAAACGTCTAACAAGAGTCACGTTGGAAGATCTCTGGATGAAACCAAAAGAAGTAGCCTCATTTCTGAGACTTTTGTGAAGGAAAGAAGAAAAGATGTATTAAAAAGGAAAAAAGAGAAAAAAAAGAGAGAGCGGGAGAGAGCGGCTCTCCATAGCCGACTCTCTTCGATGCGAGACGTTTGCCGGCAACAACAACAACTTGAACTCCGTCGCAATATAAGAGATCTATTTTTTCTCCATAAGAGCCTTCATTCAAACTTATCCATCGACTCTTCTCATTTGTATATACTTAATCCACACCAGCACAATACACGGCATGGTCACCAATTGAACATTAGACTTCCCGTTCTCTATCCTGCTAGATTGTCTACTTTTGTTTCAAGATCGATTCCTATATGGGAATGTCTTCCTAGTGAAGTCAAGTCATTGCAAAGCTCTGCTACATTCGAAGAAAAAATTGAAAACTTCGATACTTCACTTCTTAGCCTAAACTCCTTGGTTCATCTGTAGCCTTCTAACAATAGAACATTTGTTTTTATCTTTTATTTTGTAACTAGATTATCTCCAGCATCAGTGTTTAGACGATGTTCTTTTTTTCAGTTAATTTATATATCATAGTCCATGCTCTGATTTGTCTCATTCACTACGTGATATTGTTTATAATGTTGCGTGGAACAATAAATGAAATTAAATGAAAAATCGCTAGCTTTTTTGGATAGCGCATAGACTTGTGCATAGATTTAACCCTCACTGCTGTTTGAAGAAACAAAATGGTTTGAGTGTCTGGATCTCTTACATTGGCTAATCTCTTTCCCTTCTATGCCTTCCACCCTCAGCTCGGTTCTCTCTATTATGAACCACCCCCGCTCGAAGAGCGTTGGTTTTTACCCTCCAAGTTTTCAAAAACCATGTACATGGTGGTGGTGAGTGACCTATGATTACGCTATGGTGAGCAATGGAACCAACTCACTTGGCAATCCGGAGCTGGTCTTTTAGCTCTGCAACTTCCAGTTCCAAATGCATGAGTTGGTCCTCGCTCTCTGCCAGCTGCTCCTCCAATGCTGCATTTCTCTCTGCAGCTGCCGACTCTTCTCCTCTATCTGCAGCCTCCCGGCATGCTGCAGCGAATTTCTCTTCTACTTCGACAGCCTCTTCTGGTGCATCTTGGTCCCCACGGAATGTGATATCTTTAAAAGAAAACTTCTTCACCTGCAGGCTGTTTTTCATCACCCGCTAAAGAAGCTAATATATATCATAAAGACTAACTAATAAGTAACACTTTAAAGAAAAATTAGAAAGTTTTGAACAAAGTTGCAACATTTCTTGGGAGAATTCATTGTTTAATTAAAACCCTCAATCCGGCAGATCTTTTTTTCTCGAGCACTGAAACACCCAGTAAAAATAGCGGACATGGGAGAGTTTTATCGGCAGTGCGTCAACCAGAAAAAAACCGGTTTTGGTCTAATTTGGTATGGTTAGATGAACTAGCCGTTCAAACTTGTCTCCCCTTCCTCTGCCTCGGGAGTCTCTACCATCAGCTCCTCTGATGCGTCTCCTTCCAAGCCGTCGATCCCTTCAAACTCTTGCACTGAACCCGGTCCCAGTTCTTGAGCGAGTTCTGCAGCAAAAAAAAACCTTTTTTCTCGCTGTATTCATCTTCTCTCTTAAAAATTTCTCATATAATTCTTTCCCTTTGTCGTTTCTAATATGGAATTCCGCTAATAATGGAACCGCAACTTTGAAAATAGTCCTTGCATATCGACAAAAATTTTTACTCTCTACATAAATCAGCTGAGTTTAGCAAACAAGGTGTTTCTCTAACCCGCACTGCGGGTAGACAACATCTATGCGCTCTCTAAAAACCCCGAAAAACTGAAATCTATGCGCTTGGAAAACAATTTCTGTCGGATTTTCATAGAGAAAGTCCAAATTATTAGAAAAATTGAATGTTTGAACACTGAAATCTATGCGCTCGAAAAAAGTTGTGCGGGTGCTAAGAAACACCCTGTTAGCAAACAAACTCCTGCTCCGTCGTTCGGTCAGAAGCCAAGAATTGAAAGAAATACTCGAGTCTCAACAGAAGCTCTCAAACGCTCGGTTTTTCTTCCTCTCTCTATGCTCCGCGCTTCCTATTTCCTCTTTAACTTGAACGATAACATTTTTTTAAAAAAAAATTGCCAATTACCAGTCCACTTAAGGTATTTCGTTATTATATCTGAAAGGAATAAATAAAATAAAATAAACTGAACGCGCGAAAATTCTTGACCTGGAAAATAAAACCGAAATTCTTCTTTTTCATTGTTTTACCCATTTTTATCGCGCCTATTCGTAGTCTTTTTGCAGTCATTGGACTTTTTTGTGATCTACGCAAGTCAAGATAATCAAACTGACGGAACCACTCAAGCCTAAACTATAATAAATCTTACCATTGGTCAGGGATTCTGGGTGGATCAGTTTGTACGCTTTCCGAACCTCAACACGTTTTAGTTGAATGGAAAAGAATACATTTTTGTATTAGATTAACGTTAAACCAATTTTTGATAATAAAGTTTTTTTTAATTCAATTATAACAGGGTAGACGCTCAAAAGCTTGTGAACCTGCAGAGTTGGAAAGAAATTTTGTGTAGCAGAGTGTGATCACATCTTAGTTTAACAGAGGTCACTCGTAATTGATGCAACTTTTTTGAAAAAGACCGCTCTTCGAGCGAAGGAATCGGAAATAATGACAAGTTTTGCTGTAGTTGTTAAGAAGACAGAGCTTCTCGTTATTTTAGACTCCCTCGCTCAAAGAACGGTCGTTTCTCAAAATTCTCAACAGTGCTCATGACCTATGAATGTGATGGAAAGACTCGTGTATGGAAATCTATCCGAATAGTGCACCTAATTTTGTTTTAAATCGTGATTTCTATTATAGAAATTGTAAGTGCAAGACTTCAACTGCTCGTGTTACACGAGCAGTTGAATCAATGTAATAGAAAACTTTCAATAATTGATAAAATAAAGTAAGCAATTCTTCGACTTCTCAGTTAAAAGTTGTAAGTCAGTCAGTCCTGACAAATAATTCAACTATCGCAGGTTAAAAAAAGGATCGAACCGAGCCATCTCTTATATCTCTTATCCGGGCTGAGCATTTCACCACTACACAACAGGGTTAGTTTGGTCAATAATAAGCTAGTTTTTTATAGAAATTTAAAAAAATGCTAATTATGTAGTACCTGGAATCGATTTTCTCGAGTCCACATCTTTCCACGAATCAGGAGTTGGGCGCACATTGATAGTTGTGCATCCTGTTGTCAAATTATGGTTTCAGCTCAAATTATCGAAAAGAAAAAACCATATTATATCATAGCTTGTCAAAACACACTAAAAAAAAAGTTCCGAGCGGGTGACCGAACGACTCGGTGATCAAAGGAAAGGGAAATGCGAGGGGAGAATTCATCAACTTTTTTGTCGGTTCTTCTGAGTCAATTGCCTTTTCATACCGCATATCCAAGGCCGAAGTTCCTCATTTAAGTGACCTGGAGAATAACTAGTAGCATTTAGATATTTGCCTTACTTTTAGATACTTGCCTTACTTTTAGATATTTGCCTTACTTTAGATATTTGCCTTACTTTTAGATATTTGCCTTACTTTAGATATTTGCCTTACTTTAGATATTTGCCTTACTTTTAGATATTTGCCTTACTTTAGATATTTGCCTTACTTCTCGCCACACTTGAATATTATTTACAATGTCTCTCACCATAACTTTGCATTGCAAAATGTCGATAAAATATATAATATATATATTTAAAATTTTGTTGACTTCCATCAACTTATTCGTCCTCCTGAGCGGCTGCCATCTGATAATTCTATCCCCTTCTAATTATCCTAACCTGGATGTGATGTGATGAATTTTTCTTCGAATTGTCCGAAGAAATATCATTCAACCGCGCTTTTGAACCCCTAAAACTTCGGAACACACTGGCAACAGTGGCCTTTCGTGACTCTACAGCCTTAAGAGCCTGTCACGGATGGAGCCAGATCATCCAGTCCAGAATCGAGCGCGACCTCAGGTGGCGGATAGAGGGACGCCTCCCTACGAAGAATTCGTGCTGGGAGATAGCGGGAGAAATCCCACCGCGGACCAAAACTGGGTAGTATAGCTCGTCAAAGGAGGGCGATGCCGGACCAGCCTGGGCATGCCACCGGACAAAACATCAGCCGATACTCCGCTATACTTTCAATGGCGAGTCGAGGCGCCAGTGAAATAACCTCTTGCTCCGGTTAACGAATGGGTCTCGCCAAGAGGATCGCCGACTGCGGTGCGAGTGTAGACGGAGAAAATCTCTCCGGACTCAAAAGGATCCTCACCAACCTATCCCAAAAGGACTCCCCTCGATAGGACCTATGGGCAAAACTACAACAACAACAACCCCTAAAACTCGCCCCACTTAAACCAAGGGGTTAAATAGTCATGTCAGACCTTCACTTTGCGTTAAACCCTATGTCATCTACTTCACCTTTTCAAGATCATTTATACGCGATGTTGTGAAACACTTCAGTGGCATAGTGGTAGTCCGGGCGTGGCATAGTGGTAGTGTGATAGACCATTGTGCGAAGAGTCTCGAGTTCGACTCCCACCCCGGACAGATCCACCCAAACCAAGGGGGTTAAGAAATGTTGGTAGTGCTCATGCACGAATCTGACTCTCCCCACTGCTGCTAATCACACTAACAGTGATCTAGCAGGCAGCCACTGGTTCTACCAGGATAGGTCTGTCCTGCATCTCAGGGGAGCGCGTACCCTGTCGCGAGGCGGGAACAAGCGCGAGGAAAAAGAAGAAGTTGTGAAACACTTCGTGTAACAAAACTTCAAACTTCTGTTATACTTTCTTATTAAATTTCTGAAGGTACGGGCGAGAGACCGGGAGAAATTTCGCAAGTTTGGTGAGCTTCGATCATAGTTGTTATATAATCAAACATAGGTTACATCGCTCGAACATACAAACAATTCGTTCTCGATTTACATTATAAGCCTAGGCGCGCATAAGACATGGAGTTATTAATTGAGAAAAAAACAACTAATATTCGGAATCGAAATAAATTTTTTTTCTAGTGATGAAACCTGTGATTGATTATATAATAATAATAACTGTAATATGATTATATGAAAGTAAATAACAACAATAATATTTTTATGATACAATAAGATGATTTTTCTAGTGATGAAAAAAAATTAGTGATGTTAAAAAATAAGATGTATGATCCAATAACCTTCCACTGCAGCCAAACGAATTGCTTCTCTGCTAAGGATTGGTAAGCGTTCAGTTGATTTTGCACTTCTATCTTTAAGCAAAAAAAAAACAAATATTGATTAGTTTTTTCTTGATGAACTACTTGTGATGGTAAAGCGTCGCTAATCGATTCATTCAAATAAGAACCAACCAGGCTAATTATTACAACAAACTAAAACAAATTGTAGATCAAAAATACTCATTATGAGCGAACGGCAGATTTTAGAATAATCCTAAAAACGTGCGATAAAAAAGGATAGTGCCTAAAAAAGAGAATGTTTATGCTTTCTTGAAAGCTTTTTAAGAGATTATAAATTCGCCCATAGATTCTACTTTCACTTCGGGTTGGGGAAACACCTACAGGGTGGTCCATGAATAGTGTTACAAATTGGAATTGTTATACCTTTTTTCAAAACAGAGAAAATCATCTCAAATTAACATATTTTATCAACAACATAAATGTCAACATTCACGCAAAAGTTCAGCTCAAACGATCTCCTTTTGACCAAACTACAGCTCGAAGTCTCTTTGGGAACGCCTCCACCACTGTACGAAGGTATTCGACTCCGATGTTGTCCCATTCTGCCTGAAGGGCATTCTTCAGGGAATCAATATTTGGGTGGGAGCGAGAGTTTACCTTGGACTCCAAGTAGGCCCAAACGGAATAATCGAGCGGGTTCAGGTCGGGTGATGAGGCCGGCCATTCTGCTGTTGTGATGAAGCCGGGAAAATTTTCCTTGCACCACGTTTGAACCTTTTTAGCTTTGTGGGCTGGTGCTGAGTCTTGTTGAAAGGTCCATGTCCTCTGATTGGAATGCGATTGAGACCATGGATGGAGCACGTCTTGCAGAACATGTTTCAGATAGTATTCCGTGTCGATCTTGACGCCTTTCTCGACGAAAACAAGCGGTGTTTTTCCTGTTGCGCAGATCCCCGCCCAGACCATGACTTGAGTTGGATGTGCACTGCGTTGGACCGTTCTACCCTTGCTATCGGCTTGCTCTGCGTCCTTCGCAAGCACTCTGACGTTTTGGGAGTTGTGGACTTCTTCCACGGTGAACAGCTTTTCGTCAGAGAACACCATATTGAAATGTTCGCCTTGTTGCGTACGACGAAGAAGGTCGCGACATCTTTTGACTCTTTCCGACTTGTTGCGAGCCGACAGAAAAGCGGCCTTCCGTGTACGATACGACCTGAGTCCCAGCTCCTCCGTGACTATTCGTCCCAATGAAGTTCGGCTCATCGGGAGCTGCTGCGCCATCTGTCTGATGCTTCGTCGTGCATTTCGGTTGATCCGACTCCGAACGGTTTCGATGAGTTGTGTCGTGCGAGCAGTGCGAGGACGACCTCGCCTTGGACGGTCCACAGATGTGCCAAGCTCCTCGAATCGTTTGATCGCTCGATACACTGTCATGTGAGGCAGGCGAAGCGTTTCAGCAATGCGAGCAGGGGCGTGGCCAAGAGTGTGTAGGCGAATGATCGCAGTTCGCAAGCGATTCGACGCTGTCATTACCCTAAACATCGATGGATTCAATCGAAACTCACTTGACACGTATAAAAAATTACGGGGAATCGGAAAAAACAAGAAAAGTGACCGCTACGTGCGGTCACTTCCTCAGGAAATGTTCTCAAACATTTGTAACACTATTTATGAACCACCCTGTAGTTTGTAAAAGGAACTTGACATCTTCAAACCGTGTTTTCAGGGGTTAAATGGAGCCGCCCAATTTGGGTTTACATGTATCCGCCGCTCAAAGTTTGGAAGAAAAAAGAAGAGGGGATGAAGGAAAAGGGTAAGAAAAGAGAGGGAGTTTTTGTCAATAGTGTGTGTACATGTATCCGCCGACGGGACCGATCCGGTCACTATTTAACCCCTGTCAATAGTGTGTTTACATGTATCCGCCGACGGGACCGATCCGGTCACTATTTAACCCCTGTCAATAGTGTGTTTACATGTATCCGCCGACGGGACCGATCCGGTCACTATTTAACCCCTGTCAATAGTGTGTGTACATGTATCCGCCGACGGGACCGATCCGGTCACTATTTAACCCCTGTCAATAGTGTGTTTACATGTATCCGCCGACGGGACTGATCCGGTCACTATTTAACCCCTGTCAATAGTGTGTTTACATGTATCCGCCGACGGGACCGATCCGGTCACTATTTAACCCCTGCATGTTTTATAAACATTTCTCACCCTCTTACGTCTCGACAACTAGGAATGCTTGCTTCGTGACTGTTCGTGTCTAAGACATGATAGGGAGCGCTTTTTTTAACTCTCAAATTTATCCTTCTCTAAATTATCCCTTTCTCCCATAGCTCACCAGAATGTGCTGAAATTTTTTTTTCGGGCGAGTGACCATGGAAAAGAAAAGGGTTGAGTCAACAATTATTTAAGTCTGTTGACCGAAATCAATTGAATTTTATGTGGCCGAGGCCAGACTCCTCTCCGTAGTAAACATTAAATATTTTTATCACTTGCGAAAATTTAGTTGTTTTTTAATAGAAGAAGTTCTATTATGTTTCCTCCACCAGCAGGGTGTTTCTTTCCCCAGCACTGCGCTCTTCAAAATATCCGAAAAACATTCAAATCTATGCCTTCGTAAAAAGAAAGTTTCGATTTTCACCTAGGAAAGTTCCAAATCTTTGGTTAAAAAAAACCAAACTCTTTTAAATTCTGGAAATCTATGCGCTCGAGAAAAAATTATGCGGGTGGTAAGAAACACTTTGTTCACCAGTCAAAAATTTTTCGGGGGAAGTGCGGGAATAAAACCTTAATTAGTTGTACTTCTGGCTCTCTATTTTCATGTCTTTCTTGTCCCCTTTTCTCACCTTCACTCTTTCCCTTCTAAAATGGTCCAATTTGTTTGTTCTACTTCAGAGCGAAAATCAAACGAGTAACACATCCATGGTATTTCTTACCACCCGCGTAATTTTTATCGAGCGCATAGATTTCCAGAATCTAAAAGAGTTTGGAATTGTTTTCTTCGAAGGTTTGGAATTTTCATCATAGCTCACCAGGATGTGCTGAAAAAAACTTTTCGGGGTGGGCGACCGGGCGATCCTTGACGACAAATGTTTTTTTTTTTGCTCAGTTTAACATAATTGTAGCCACCCACAAACAAACTTTCCAGTGGGCTTTTTTGAGGCCGTTGATTTTCAAGTCCACTCCATGTAACTTCTGCATGTAATTCAGTTATAATTTCAGCATCAATGAAAAAAAATTTATGGAGGACCGGGCGGGTGACCGGGAGTATTTTTACAAGTTTGGCGAGCTATGCTTTCTCCGATTCTCTCTGTCTCTCTCCATTTATTTCTTTTTTATTATTTTGAAATGATGTAATACACCATGACCTTAGAAATTGGGTGGATTTTTTATTTTCTAAACATCAAGAAAATGATACTTTCTGAGCACTGTAGCCATGAATTTCATATGGGAAAACAATGAAAAAAGTTTTTCGAATTTTTCAAAGTTGGGTTCTTAATAACCTGTGGTTTCTGAAATTTCCATGCTTTTTTCTCTTCCATCACTTTCTGAAGCTCTCGCTTCAGATGCGCATTTTCACGAAGCAAATCGTCGTTTCTGGCATCAGTTTCCTTTAAAAAAACTTTTGAGACATTATTACTGCAAACTATTTGTTATTCCAAGCTTCCGTTTCATTTATCTAAACTTGTATCTCTCTCTTTTACTTCCATCTCTCTTGCTTTCCTCATCCTTTTCTATCTCTCTCTCCAACCTTCTCTCTTTCTATAGCCGCCTGTGCTTCCTTCTTCCACTTCTCCGCGGTCTTCCGATATTTCTCCAAGTTCTCTTGGGCCTCGAACAGCTGCGCTAACACATTCTTATCTGTAATTCTGAGCTGCGTCATTTGTCCATAGGTAAACTGCAGACTGGCAAGAAAGTTTTCTAGGGCGACCGATCTACCGACCCTCCAGAAGCCGTGCACTGCTTCCTATACGCAGACGACGTGAAATTGTTTTCTGAAGACCCTAACTTTCTCCAACGTTCTCTCGATTCACTCAGACTATCTAATCACAAATATTTAGTACTGTCTTTTAACATCATATTTCCTTGACCAGAATATTCTGCCAAATCAATAGGAAGCTCGTGATTTAGGTGTTTAGTTCCATTCCTCGCTTTATTTTCCTAATAACATAAACTTACAGGTTGCCAAAGCGTACATGTGTATCGACATATAATAACTCTCGGATCCTTGAAAACATCCTCAACTGCGGTTTTACTAAATGCATTTAAAACCTTATCCTGCCTCTACTCGAATATGGCTCAGAAGTTTGGTCTCCCACGGCCATCGGTTCAATAAATGATATAGAGCGGGTACAAAGATGCTTTTTTAGAAGGTTATTTGTTAGGGCTCTCCTTCCGAAAACCGACTATCTGTAGAGATTGGAGTTTTTAAACCTTCGAACTCCAGAATACAACTTCAGAAAAAAAGGCAGGCCGTAAGTGATCTATATTTCCTTCATAAAGCTGTTCACCATCATGTTCTTTTGAACTACTCATCACTATATAATCTTCCTCGCGCTTGTTCCCGCCTCGCGGCAGGGTACGCGCTCCCCTGAGATGCAGGACAGACCTATCCTGGTAGGACCAGTGACTGTCTGCTAGATCAATGCTAGTGTGATTAGCAGCAGTGGGAAGAGTCAGATTCGTGCATGAGCACTACCAACATTTCTTAACCCCTTTGGTTTGGGTGGATCTGTCCGGGGTGGGAGTCGAACTCGGGACTCTTCGCACAATGGTCTATCACACTACCACTATGCCACGCCCGGACATAACTGTACTCATCACTATTCCGAGTTTTTCCTTCTTCTTATAACAATCGTATTCCTCATTCTTTGGGAATCGTTCTGCCATTCAAGATTCAGTTCTCATAGTACCTGTCCGTCTCGCTGTATTGACACTTAGAATTCTCATTCATCTACCATTGTGAAAATATCATCCCCAGCCACGTTTAAAAAAGCTCTTTAACAAATACCATCTTCAATAAAATCAAAATTAAGATTATGATTTTTAGGATGTTAGTATCATATCTCTTTTTTCACTCTGTTCAAATAGCTGTATTTAATACTGAACTCGCACCCACGACAGATCTCCGCTGTTAATACTGAACTCGCACCGCGACAGATCTCCGCTGTTAATACTGAACTCGCACCCGCGACAGATCTCCGCTGTTAATACTGAACTCGCACCCGCGACAGGTCTCCGCTGTATGTATTATCATATATGCATGGAATAAAGAATTGAATTGACTACACAATCTTTCTGCCTGTGAGGAGAAACAGAAACAGCCTGGTCACAGCCTAAGAGAAGAAGAAAACAGACAAAAAGAGTGAAACATCTCCCCGGAACAAGGAACAAAGTTGGGGGTTTAGGTAAAAGCATATCATCATTCTGAACGCTTCAATGCCAAATGTTATACGTCGTAGAATTCTATGTCACTTCAGTTGTCATACTGACATCACTCAAATACTCTAAGCAATCATTATAAAAGCTCTATACGTCACATTTGACTGTTCTGAATTAAAATTACTACAGTAAACTCACTCAAAACTTTCGAACCGAAACATAAGTCAGGCTCAAAACCAAAAACCTGCTGCTTTGGAAGAAAACGACTCTTCGAATGTAAGCTTCCGTTTGAAACTGTCTTTAGCTGAGTCGATCACTCGCGGACGGAGCGATGTGAATTCAGATTGAAAGGGCCTCTTCTCTGACCTACAAAGCTGGGAATAAAACTCTGGTTTTGATAATATACGGTCACCCGTATTCAATACACTGATCAGAAAGATGCACTTTAACTACTCTTACTCAATCAGATTCGGAAGGAGTTTATCAACAACGCATTTCAAGATGAAAAGATAAGTGTGTCTCAATTATTCATACTGAACAAATCAGAAAAAAATCACCTCAAAGAATATTCAATATTCGTTGAATATGATTCCAACGACCCCTATTTACCTGATTTGAAAATTGATATTTGTTGTGAAGTTTGCCTGACTGAACTGAACCAGACTGAACCTTAAAAATTTGACTGAATGGCTTATGTTTTGAGCTTAAGGCAATTTACCAGCAACAACAAACCTCAAAGGATAGGCTTCCTTGAAACGCTTTGTTATGTTTTCGCTGAAGATTCGAGTGACCTCGCTCTCTTCTGAGCTTTCGCCAGGGTTAGAATCGATGGAAAGATTCATCTTGCTAAATGAAATTGGGTTCTTTTTAACTTGGGGGGAGGCGCGCTTTACTTGGGGGGGGGTTTGAAGATAACTTTTTAAAAGATTGTTTTCACATTAAAAAAAAACGCTTAGGCTTAGGAAAAAAGTTTACGCTAACGAGGCCGTACGGCTTAGGCGAACGAGACCACATAAGAAAATCTACATTATATAGACTCCTACTGTCGTAAACTCCATCCGTCGTCTCATATAACCTTTGTTTGAATACACCCGCCTTCGGGATGTACAACACTTGACCGCAGTGAATAAACCATGAGCCCAATTTTTTTTAATTTTTCGAACGCACCGAAAAGAGCCCCCCCCAATTAAATTGTTTCTGAAAATGTTATAGTTAGTAGGAAAACCGTCACATTAAAAAAATTAACAATGTTGGAACTCGAATAAATTGGCAAGAAAAAAATGACCTTTAAAACTACTTTTTTCTCTAAAATCTGCATATCAAGAAAAATAAGCACTTTGTCAGTTGGGAAGAAGGCGTGCTTTACTTTGGGGGGGGGGGGGGCGTGCTTAACTTGGGGAAGGGGTCGGGTTACTTTTCACAAATTTTCTCGCTTAGGCTTGATTAAAAATGTCTGCTAGCGACGCTGTAGGACTTAGGAACGAGGCCCTATGGAACGGATCACCGACAATTTGTACCTGCGACACTTTGTTCCCACGATCGAATCGGCAAAAAATTTATATTGAGATAAATTTAAAAAATTTATTGAGATAAATTTTTTCAAACGGTCTCGTTCCTAAGCTGTACGGCTTTGTTAGTGTAATCTTGACCTGAGCTTGAACAAAGAAAGTGAAAAAGAACTTTTTAAATAAACAAAATTTTGTGGTACAAAGTGTCGCGGGTACAAAACGCAGAGGTCTCGCTCATTTTTGATCTTCTCTCGTCTAATTAAGATTTTTTCGATTACTTGGTATCGTCTGAATAAGAATATCGATAGCAAGATGGAACTTATTCGGTTTAAAACAACTTTTTTTTATTCTCTCATTTGTTGTATTTTGAAAAATTTAGTCAATCAAATCAGGAATGATTTTATAACGAGAGTGAAATTTCTGAAGCAGTCTCATTCCTAAGCCGTAACGGCCCTCGTCAGCGTAACCTTCACCTTAGCATAAGCGAGAAAACAGTTTTTTTTTTCAAAAAAAAACCTGAAAGCCTCTCATACCTTTTAAAATGTGACCCAGCGCACGACACATTACAGTTGTGTCGAGCTCTGGGTCAAACTAATGCTTGTGTGTTTGTATCTTGCTCATTTCAAAAACAGTTTTAACTGGTTTTGATTGATATAACGATTTTAATTTCCACTCAGAAATATGTAATTAGCTATTCTAAGCTTTTCCGGCTCGAAAATTTTTTCAAAATTCTAAAAAAATTTTTATTAAAATTTTTTTCAAAATTAAAAACCTTAGTCGAAATAAAACTTTTTCGAAAAATCGAAAATTAAGAATCGGAAAATTTTTTTAGAAATTTGAAAAACCAAAATGCCGGAAAAAAATTTTTGCGACATTTCGCAAAAAGGTTCAACAAAAGTTTTTTCGAGGTGTCGAAAATTTTTTCGAGAGCAAACCAAAAAAACCGAAAAACTGCGCTCCAAATTGAACTTAATAGCTATGCTTGTGTACTTGGTATACTTTCAGTGTTCAGCCGCCCTGCTCAACTTATAGTGTGGAATGAGTTCTGGTTTTGATTATAAACCTTTTTAAAGCACAGATACTTTTGAGAATGGCCTTAATACGTCTGGGTTTTTCTGCGAGGTGAACACTTCATTTGAAGGAGGTTATTAGAGGAGTTCTATTAAAAAATTTTCTTTCGCTCTTGTATCAGAGATTAATAAATAATTTATTTATTATAAATTGTTTATTGTGGTTTTTGCTGAAGGAGTCTTTAGCTTTCAACGGTGATTTTCATGATGTATGATTGTTGTAAACTGGTAATCAGAGACAATTATCATCTGAGATGAGTGAATGTATTACAACTTTGAGAAGCATTATAAAATAACCCAAATAACTCTAAAATAAGGTTTCTTTCAGACAAAACAATTTTTTCTTTTTTTTTGGTTTTTTAGATCGAAAAAAAAGTTTGAAAGTTTTTTTTGGTTTTTAAAATCGAAAAAAAAGTTCGAAAAAAATTTCTGGTTTCTGAAATCGAAAGAAAAACTCAAAAAAAAGTTTTTTGGTTTTTTCGCTCAGCCCTGGTTACTATCGCGAAATGGTCTTTGTGCCTTCCGTTAGTCCATGTCAAATATTTTAAAAAATTGGCTGGCTCTTCTCCAGACCTAGGTGTAGTGAAGCGTCAGACAGTGCAGAGTCGTCTGCTGTCCACGTAATATCTTGACTAGAATTTTTCTCAGCTTGTCACTATGACACTCGAAGCTCAATATCTCGTCGAGCCTGACCTCAATGTTTCTGTTTTCTGAAGCTATGCGCTTGAAAGTGTTTTGAATGAGCTCGAGTATTAAAGGGGAATAACATAGCCTCTACTTTTTCTCACTGAGTACGTTGAACCTCAAAGACAACACCTATGATGAGGCTGATTGAGCCTCAACTACTAATCAAGAAGCTACGCGACCTTCGAACAAAAAAGGACCATGCACGTGCGTCTAGTGAGCGGGAAACTTCTGTATACCAAGCCATGCAGTGTCGCTCTTTAATCGTCTCAGACCAGGAATTACTATTTTCGGAGTCTCAATTGATATTTTAAGTTAGATCTCAATCCGCCGCAAAAAAGATAGTGACTAACCTCGTCAAATATCCCGAAAGTTTCTGGAGATTCTCATTTAAATCAGGAATAGAGGCCGCACTTACACATATACT
Organism: Allodiplogaster pararmata; assembly: GCA_964056735.1. Taxonomy (NCBI): domain Eukaryota; kingdom Metazoa; phylum Nematoda; class Chromadorea; order Rhabditida; family Diplogasteridae; genus Allodiplogaster; species Allodiplogaster pararmata. Next base: position 32,641,409 of record OZ057404.1, on the reverse strand, counting down.
GCGCCTTCATAAAAAGTCCCAAATATTGGAGGTTTGAAAGAGAGGGGGGTTAAAAGCTGGAGGTTTTTGTTGGGTTACGGCTACACGACAAACTTGTCATTTGTCGTTTGAGAAAAAAAGGTGCCCCTTGTCATGTCCTTGTCGTTTTGCGATGACATCATCAGCGATGATAAAGAGCAACTGAGAAGTCGATAACGACCGAATCATGAAGAAACACCGCGTCTTGATGATCAACCGACTAATGAAACTTTTTGATAAAGAGCGAACGATTGAAGGAGCCTAGAAGTGAAGAGAAACCAAGTAGGGAATAGAAACCGGGAGAGAGAACGAGTAATGGAGAGAAACCGAGTAGAGAAGAACAAACAAGTAACACAGAAGATCATGTTATTAAGGAACCACTAGTATGGAACCGAGTTTAAGGAGAAACTGAGTAATAGAGGGCGAACGAGTTAGGAACCTAGAAGTGAAGAGCAACCGGTTAATGATGTGCAACCACGTAAAGAATAGAAACCGAGTGGTGAAGAGCAAACGAGATATGGAGAGACAACGATTAATAAAAAAGGGAGTAGTCATGAGTTACTCAGTAATCTCGAAACACACTGGCAATAGTGGTCATTCGTGACTCTACAGCCTTAAGAGCCTGTCACGGATGGAGCCGGATCATCCAGTCCGGAATCGAGCGCGACATCGAGTGGCGGATAGAGGGGGAATTCGTGCTGGGAGGTAGCGGGAGAAATCTCGCCGCGGACCAAAACTGGGTAGTATAGCTCTTCAAAGGAGTGCGGGGCCGGACCGGCCTGGGCAAGCCACCAGACAAAACATCAGCCGATACTCCGCTTTACTTATCAATGGCAAGTCGAGGCGCCAGTCAAATAGCCTCTTGCCTATCTCCGGTCAACGACAGGCGAGACGTCTCTACTCCCACCCAAAACGATGCTAGGCCGGATTGACCACCCACTCACAAGGCCTATAGCATGAACAGGTTGCTACAACGATGTCCACCTTCACAAGGTGCAGCATGACAGTCTCAGGACTGCAAAGGACATACATCAAAACCCTTCTCCGGACGCGTCTCGTCCGAAGAACACGAGAACCTCTCTCATTAAAGAGAGTGTTCATAACCAAAAGTCTTCGATGCGGGCTGCTTGCCGGCAACAACAACAACAAGTTACTCAGTAATGAACCGAGCGAATGATGAATAGTCATCAAGTAGAGAAGATTCTAAACAAACTCTAAAACTTGCATGAAGAGTTTTGATTAGATACAGAAGTGAGGCTACAAACTGGTTGACCGATCCCTTCGCGGCTTATCTTGAAGTTCATCATTGAGATCCGAAACATGAGTTTTATATCCACACGTAAATAAAGTTAGGATTACTGATTGCCATGATTTAGCAAGGATTGAACATTTTAAAACAAGGAATGGCTGTGTTCGAAGCGACCACTCCATCCGACTCCACCCAAGATGCAGCCCAGCAACTTCTCAACTAAGACAGGGCGCAACTTCTGCTAGTTAACCTGAATTCTTGGCTCCCTGCCTGTTCTCAACCTTCACGTCTCTAATTAACGCAACTCACACCAACAACTCTTTCGTGTTCGCATGAAGGTTCAGTGAGTAAGAAACCGAGAAGTAATGGCTGCAAATATGACGGAGAAGAGAGAAAAACTGCTTTGTTCGGAAGAAAACTCTTGCGGTTAAACAAGTCACCAGCCGGGAAATTGACAAATTAAATAGGCTCTTGACCATGAAGTTGTCGAGGTATGCAATCGACAGGCTGTCCTGTAAGTGTTCGAAAAACACTTTGTATTCTCTTTTTCCTTATTCTTATTCTCTCATATCCTGTCTGCAATGCGAAGCGAACACACCTGGGGGGCCTATGAAAGAAGAGCCCTTGCCCCAGTTGCATGTGAGCACACGCATTGTGCCTGCTCAGGCTGTTTCTGACACGACAACGAACAGGATACAAGAGAATTCTTCGAATGTTATTTAATTGCTAGACTTTGTTAGACTTTGTCAGAAAGAATTCCTACAGATCAAGAGCCCATTGTATCTATCATTTTTTCGCGTTGCCAACTTGTTCACCCGCTTGAAATTTTTCTCAAACAATTAAGTTTATCCTTCCACTCAATGAAAGTTGCAGTCAATGCATCAACAGTTCTCTTCTCATTGCCTCTAAACGCGAAAGCCAAGGAGTCAACAAAAATCGCGTTGCTCAGAATTACGAAAGTTAGTAGCAGACACAGAAAGCTAAGAACAAGTTATCTACCAAGAAGTGGAGCTCGGTCTCCATCGAGTTTTTGCCACAGTAGCTTCAGAGGTGAAGGTAAATGAGCTGGTCAGGTCGAGCCTCACCCTTCCATGTTATAATGAAGTGGAAATTCCATCGACTAATGGCGAGGATGGGTCAAGATTCCATATTCATGTGGATTAAATAGCTCATCCTTCAGACCGGAATGATATAGCTCAATGAAAGCCTCAAGTGCTTTTCTGATCGAGAGCAACATGTAAGCAAGTAAAATGAGTTGTTCTAATCTTTGATCACTAAGAAATGCGAGTAATTCAATACAAAAATACAAGTATTAATTCACTCACTAAGTCACTTACTTACTTACTCACTCACTCACTCACTCACTCACTCACTCACTCACTCACTCACTCACTCACTCACTCACTCACTCACTCACTCACTCACTCACTCACTCACTCACTCACTCACTCACTCACTCACTCACTACCTCACTCACTTGAGAATGGAGGCGGTGGAGGCGGTGAAGATTGCGCGGAAGGCCTTCTCCGCGCCAGCCTTCATCTCCATTCTCGCGGCAGCTTTCTTCATACCTGGCGTCCTCTCGTCCCGGTTGCGGCCGGCCCGCACATTTACATTGCCAACCTGAACAATTGATTCCTTATTTTCAGTAACTAGAACTTTTTTCAACTGTGAAACACCAGCGAAGGCGGCTTTTTGAGCTCACAATATCTACCAACTGGTAATCAATACAAAAACGTCTATTTCATTTAGTTTATACATCGTATTGTGAGGAAGCTTTTTTTCTCAAAAGCTCGTGGATTTCATAGAGTGGGCAAACCATTAAAAACTTTTTGAGCATATTATTTCAATGATCACCACATACAAGAGGAATGTTTGTTGTTAAGAAGTATGCAGTTTAGTAAGTAGACAAATTCTAAGTTTTCGCTTTCGTATACACTTGTTTGGGAAGGTACAAAACTTCACTTTTTTATAGTGAATAAAGTGAATCAAAAACTTTTCTGAATTACTCACCTCGATGACCGTGTCGACGGCGTCACGAAGCTTCTCGTAAGCCCGGAGGTGACGCCTCCTGGCTTTCTCCATGTACTCGAAGTTCGGGAGGTACTCGACTCGGACCGGCAGCCTTAGCAGGGCCAGCTGATAGGCCGTGTCTTGCTTGGCCTGGACAATCAAGTGTTCGTATGCTGATTATTTTGTTTCACGACTTTATTTTATTCATTTAGTCTCTGAATCAAATCATAATAAAGAGAACACATCACAGTTGGGATTTTTGTTAACATTTATACTGCTCCTTCTTTCGGAACACGAACTCTATCACAAATTAGACGTTGACAGCGTTTTGTTCCTCCATGATGTCGATGCAGTGAAAAAATAATTTTAGATACAATTGAGGATCGCCTTCGATGATGCTACAGCCCAAGACTCCACATCATCGCAAGGGACTGTTTCACCAGATCCGGTATCGAACGCGTTTTTATGTGGCGGATAGAGGGTCCTCTCTATGCAATTGTGCATGGGAAATATAAGGCATGTCCGTCACGGAATGAAAACGAGTGTAGTTTGTGAAAAGAGGGCCATGCGGGACAGGCCTGGGCATGCCACCGGCTAAGACATCAGCCGATATTTTCCCTTACTTTGTGATGATAAAATAGCCTTTTGCCCTTCTTCGATCAACGAATGGGTCTAGTGAAGAAGTTCGCGAACTGGACAAGTGAGAAAGTTTCTCCGTAGTTCGCACTCAAAAGGATCTTCATCGAACTATATCAAAGGATTCCCCTCGACAGGACCTTTGGGTAAACAACAACAAATTTCATCTTGGGAAGCCTACCTTTGCTGCTTGGGCTGCGTTCGCGATCGCCCGAGCCGACCTCGTGATGAGGACCTCCCCCTTCTCCAACAACGGTGGTGCGCGGCCGGGGTACCGGGCCGAGGCAGTGAGGACCCGAGCCGCTGGCTCGAACACTCGACCTTTTTTCACACTGCAGCAAAAAGAATATGTCATAAACTATTTTTCGGTTAAGTAGCTTGAGCTATCATTACAAACGTTTGGTCATCACTCAGAGACTTATATATGTAAGCGTGTGAAGCAAAAACATACTCAGATTTAAATGTTGCCCTAAGGCAGGATTACGCGCTTTTTTGAGATGTTATGCAGACGTATCCTGATGGTTCGAATGGCTAACCTAACAATAACTGCTGGTGTGTGTTCCAATACAGGCCAACCAACTGTTTTTCTCAATGTTTTAGAGAACATGTAAAATAAAGATAGAAGAAACTGTTTTTTAGTACATGAAACTTTTCATTTTTTAAATGCAGACAAACTTACGCTCTCTGTAGCCGGCGAAGTTTACGCAGTTTGTATTCAGTCGAGTTTCGAGCGGTTGGCTGGGTCACGTCCACCGGTGGAGAAGCTCTCGAGGCAGATGGAGGCAGCGCTTGGGGAGCAACTGTACCGGGTGTCGAGGCGGTGGGGGGAAGCAGTGGGGCGGGAACGACTGGAGAGGCGGGCGGGGCGGTGGTAGAAGGCATTGGGGCGGAAACGACTGGAGAGGCGGGCGGGGCGGTGAAACGAGGTGGCGCTGGCGAAGAAACTCGGGCGATTTTCGGAGTCAAGGCTGCCCAGGTTTTCCTCATCCACCTGACCGGGCGGCAGATCCTTGCAACCTGTAGAGTTTCTATTCATTCAAACTGTCTATAAATGATATTCACGTGCCAAAACACTAAGAGTCAACTAAAGGTATCGGTGAAATGCCAGGAAAAGAAAATGAGATGATTGAAAGTATTCACAGCAAAGAGGAGCGGGAAATGGGTAGCAAGAAGAAAAAAGACGGTGAAGAAGTTAAATGAGCTAAAAAAAATGTGAAGTCCGTAGGAGAGGGAGGTATTGGTCACCGGCTAAAACAACCAGGGCTGCTAACGAGAGCTTGAACACCATAATTGAGCTTTCGTGGTCAACCTTGTGTTGTATTGGGCATCCGGCGATTGTTGCAGATCGCTTTCTGCTGATAGTCCCGACCAGCCTTCTCTCCTCCGCCGCTTTCTCTCCCCACTTTTCATCATCCGAAAGCCAGCCGACCTGCGCCCACTCCTTCCTCTGCAAGATTAGCAATATTAGCACTAAAACAGAAAGTTATGGTTTGCTGGAGCAGGGTGTTTTTCTGGAAACTTTGAAGATAAGAATTCCTTTTTTTTTCTTTCAAGGGTTATTTACGCTCAAAAAAATAAAAAAAATTACCGCGTTCTCTGCAGTCTTCTTCTCCTTTTCGTTCATCCGCGGCTTCTAGAATTATCATTGCATTACACAAGTTCACCATTGAATGATGCAAGAATAGTTATTCAAACTCCAAGCCATCTGCATTTTCCGATCTCAATGTATTGTGTGAGTACTCGAAAAGATTATGTACGTATGCTATTCTTTACAAGCGTCAATAATCATTTTTTTTCTCAGATCCTATCGTGATTTTTAAACTTACAGCAATTATTTTTCAAAACTTTTAAATTCAAAAGACTAGGATTTTTTCTTTATTTAACGGCATTCATTCTCATAACGCTAGAACAAACATAAGAATTAGATCAGAAGTTACGTTGTTGTACTATTTTATATGTGCTATGGATATTCAACTCTTGCAGGAATACTTCAATCGAACTGTGAGTTTTCAAACCTTGGGCAGACTGTCATCCGATAAAGAAGCGGATCTTTTGCGGTAGCAGATCCTGGCCCGACGCCGGCCCTCCTCATCCTCCTTTTCCTCCACTCCCCACTCCTCGCCGTCCGACTCTTCCACCCAGAGGGCGTCGTCCTCGTCCGCTCCGGCGCGTTCTCGTTCCTCTCCTTCCCCATTTTCCACTCCTCCCTCTTCTATAAACAAACATCTAATCTTCTGCCCCCCCTTCTGCCCTTCTTCCGATTATGTACGCGTCATGAACTTTTGATGAGATCAATACTAAATGCTCCTAGAAGAACTATAAAAGTTGTATTTTTTTCTTTAACTTTTTTTCTTTCTCTTCAAAAATTTTTTTAAATTACCAATTTTGTTGAGCTCATCATTTACCGATGATTTGTTTTTGAATGGAATTTGTTATATAAAAGACTGAGGAGAAAGGGAAAAGAATTTACGGGAGTTCAAAATATTCTTGCGCTTCTCATGATTTTTTGCAGAATTCTTTGCACTTCAAAATCGTTTGTTATGAATGTAAATTGCTATTTCACGCGGTTTTACCACATAAAATGTGCAATAACCTTGGTTTTATGAATTTGTTAGACTATGAACATCTACTAAATGATTACCTGCGACAGGGGCATCCATCAACTGGAAGTCGGCCACCACGAGCTGAAAAACCAGATTCTTCACACAATGAATGCTTTCTGACTGTGAATAACTCCGCTGGATTCAAGATTGGAATGAATTCTCAGGAAAAAACTAAATGAAGTTTTTATTCGACATTTTTATCCAAATTCCAGGCGATACAATTTTTATATCACTTTATAGGAAACTTTTCATATTTTCTTTCAAATAATTGCTTTATTTCTAATTGATAGCCACTGATTTTCTCTCCTTTGTCCCCCCAGTACCATGTAACTCTATATGCGAGAATTGAATCTCAATCTTTCGTGATCAACTGCTCGATCCTTTTCACATCTAGAACTATACAAAATTCAAGTGCTGAAAGGTTTCCTCTTCACAGCTCACCCTTGTGATTCTGAATTAAAACACAACATAAATTTATTTGTCTCAAATCATCTTAGATGAAACTTCAGGTTTCTAATCTCATAAATCCTCGCCCTCCTCCTCCCCTTCCTCCCTAACGCTTCCGGCTAAAATGCCTGCGAGCGCTTTTTTCCTCTTGTAACTACACTTGTATTCAAATAAGCAGAATCTGATTCTAAGACACCGGATACTTTGAACGGGAGCTTCAAGAACTTGAAGAATGTTGACTTAGCGAATAGAGGAACACTTCTAACCTCCATGCTGTCCAAGGATTATTCGCTACAGTGCGCTATTCGAGTTCAAGCTAGGGCTTGCACAGCGATTAATGATAGAATGAGTAGCATGGTGACTCACCCCGGCCTCCGCCGCGAGTCGGTGGTAGATGCGGGCCTTCCTTTCAAAGGCTTCCGCCTTCCTCACCGCTTCCGCCACTCTCTCTTCCGCTCTCTCGATGGCCACGTAGGCAGCTTTCACTATGGAGCTCTTCTGAGAATTAACACACGTCGTTAACAAGTCTTGTTTATCTCAAAATTTGAAATTTTTTTTACTAAATTTCGCCAAATTGTATTTTGTGACGCAATGTGAAAAATTGAAGAAAATAATTCATAAAAAAGCGTTTATACGTTGTTAACTGAAGTTTCCCGGTTCTCTATTTATAAGGCGGTCGAGTCTTCATTTCTACTCACCTTTTCTCATTCTACCTTGATGTTCAACTTAACCCATCTTATAGAAAAAGCAGCCGTTCAATTCCAACTTTTCTTATCCAGTTTTATTTTTACATAATTATACTTGAAGGTTTCGCTTTATCATGTCTCATAGGTTGGCGAAAAGTAACAAAATGGGTCACATGACGAAACTAATCTAAATTGTTATGCACGACCGGCATAAAAGCATATACTGAACAATTTCAACTTGATTCACACATTTGTAACAAAATCCCAAGTAGTAAATACTCACGGCCTCCATTTCAATTCGGGCGACAGCTTCGGCGTTCGCCGGTCCTGCCTTGAGGAGAGCACAGAGGCTCTCAAATTCGCGATCGCTTTGTGTGAGCATGAATGCTGAAATGAGGTATTCTCATCTCACGGGATGAACACTTTCCATCTTCTTATTGAACCATAAACCAGTCTAAAATTCTTAAACAGTAGCCATAAATCCCTAATACCCACTCTTTTCAGTACTATCTTCAGAAAAGAATGTTATAGAGAAAAACGCTAAAGAATTTGTGGTTCACTGAGCTCTAAAATACTTTCTAAAGGTTTTTTGTCTCATTTGATGAACGAGGCTTACGCTTGATTGTAAAGCAGGAAATTGTCCAAGCTCAAAACAACAACTATTACAGACAAATACGGATTGGTTATCATTAAACTATTTTTGAAATATCCCCAACGTTTCAACAGATCAAGAATATCCTAGCAAGAAAAAAAAACCACCAACCGTCAACGTTGCGTTGCATAGTGAAGAAGTTTTTTCAAACTCCCGTGTTCTAGAGAGTGTTTAAAATGAGAGGGATTACCACATGTCATTTCACAGTGCTAGGATGCACCAGCGCGGTCCGTTCAATGTTGGAGCATAGAGAAACCACAGTGTTTCATATCATTTTGTAAATTCTATGTGAATATGAATAACGGCTTCTGCAGAATTCTCTGAGCTCATCTTAACTCAACGTAAGATGAGGATTTACTACATGTAGAACGGAAATTGCCTATTTGGATACTGGAACAAAGCTCGGTGAGGAATCACTTCGACCAATTAAGAATATTTATTTTTTCCTTTTTATTAGAATGTTAATTTTTTCGTTAACAAAAGAAACTGTCTTTTTTGCATATTTCCAAAAAGCATCATATTGTTTTGTCTCTTCGATGGTTTGGATGTATACTTTTCGACGTGATGTTTTATATTAGAAAGATCGTCTCCACGCATTCAATCAATGATTATCTATCTTAATTTTTTTTCTGTGTTCTCGAAGTAAAATTGATGTTCAGGCGTTTACATTGTAGAACGATTGTTCTTATTTGTAAGCCTCATGTTCTGCGGATCCCTAGTGATTCACTTTCAATTCGTTTTTTGCTTTTTTTTGTGTGATGTGATGTAGCAAAGAGTGGGTATATAAAATCTGAACAAATTTTTCCATCTGTTGAATTATATATGTAAAAATAACAGAGAGAGGGATTAGAAAGAGAAGAAAATGAGAAAGAATAGGAGCAACATCGTGCAGCAAAATGCAGGGGAGGAGCTTACGTCGAAAAAGACAACGGTCGTCATTTCTGTACATTTTTTTTCATTTCAAGAAAAAAGCTCTCATAATTTACATCACTAACATGGAAAGGTTCGAAACAAATCATCAATTTTTGAAGTTTAATCGAGGACATTATCACCGGTACTAATTTAGTATTCAGAGGTTTGATTAGAGATGTACTTCGGTATTTGAGTACGTTATCGCTAAACATTCCCGATTAAATTGTAATATGCACTATTCGTCTTTAAATCACCCCATGTGTTATACATGTGTTCACGCAACGAAACTCGAAGGAATCAATTTATTCTTATTGAAACATGTTTATTATTCTGAAATAATAATTTAAAACATCATGAATTTGGCTCGCAAGCGTGTTTTTAAAACATCATCATTTTTATATGGTAAAATATTGACTGAATTTTCAATTATGAAAAAGTTATTTAAACTTTTTCTTCAATACTAACACTAAGGGTTCTCATCACTTTTTAAAGAAAAAATATTGAAGATGAATATTGTTGCTTCGGATATTCCTTCCTATTCCTCATCCATCAGCTCTGCAGGGCCTGAAAAAGTAAGTGAATATACTATGCAATACTTTTGATCTTTAATCTTCTGATTTTGCTTGCAACAGGTCACCCCTCCGATGAAACGCAACATGTATTCTGTACAGTACAGCATCAGCACAACTCAGAAATCTCTCAAAAATTAAAGAACATCGCTTGCTAGGTAAAAAGCTCTAGTGACTTCGCAATCGGCTTATCGAAGAAAGTCGATACTCTAGACATTTATAACTACGCTATTCTTGGAATATACTTTTATCGGGACTCAGTTATCGCGCTCCGAATAAGAGAAATAACTCGAATGAGGCAAGTAACCTTCATTAGACCAACGCCTTTTCAAAAACTTGGACTCTCTCAACTGGACTAGGTTGGTGTCAACATTGAGGATCACAGGTAATAGCCTAATTCTCTCAGCTTTTCTACTCTAAAAAAAATTAAAAACCGAAAACAGAATGGGTGCTGCGTGTGCAACAGATAAACATGTGGAGGAATCTTTCTGACAAACTGTGGCAGGCAGAATGCTGCAGAGTCGACGCGGCTATTGTAGAACCTCAGCTGCATCTTCTCTACCTCCTCCTCGCTCAGAATTCGACTCGGAACACTCAGATCACGACTCTAAATAGGAAACATGTCCGCCTTCATCTTATTTATACATCTGCCTACCGACATAAAGCACTGAAAACTCTATGGAATAAGTGGCAAGAAAGTCAAAACAAAACTTGAAAATTAGGGGAACTAAAAGTAGCAACTCAGTACTTGCAGGGCGAACACAATCTTTCTTTTCATGTTTTGCATGCCGTTAAAGGCTGTTTCGCTCAGATTTCTTCCGGTCATGGTTAGAGCGGAGGTTTTCAGGTATTCATAGAGTTTTTGTGAGTTTGTGCCTGTTTTAAGGTTCGAAACACTCCCTTCATCAGTTTTTCTGGGGAGTATGAGGGACTGTGGAAGAATAGTAATTGAAGACCTCAACCATTCCGATTATCATTTCAATTCAGCTGTAGGATAAGGTTTACAAAAGATAAAATCACTGAATGCATTAACATGTTTTGAGGCGAGAAGGTATCCCATGAGCCTTGATTGATACTTTATTGCATAGTGCGAGTAGCGTATTCACAAAAGTAAGGTATTGATCACAATTGAAAAAATTACACAGGCATTTCACTTTTTCATAAAAGAAGTGAGAAAATTGAGGTTTGAGAAAAAATAAGATATTTCTCAGTAGAAAGTGCTTGAAAGTTTTTCGTTTAAATTTGATATTTTAGGCAATTGAAAATGATACAAAGAAAATGTTACAGAGAAATTTTATAAATTATAAATAACTTTTCATGTGCTCTCTGAACAAGCTGACAGTAGGACACCTCATTAGGTATGTCGTACCAACTCTCAACTACTCGGGATGATAATATATCATAATGCAAAGCTGATCGTGTTAATGGTTTTATGAGTGCATTTGGGTTAGATCTAGTACCATAGTTATGGCTGTTGAAATGAAACATGGAGTTTGGGTCAATTCAAGTGAAATTGTTGAGAATCTTGAACGTCGCTAGTAAGTCTGCAGCCTTTCGCCGTGAATGCAGTTTCGGGAGGTTCAAGAGCTGCAGTCTTTTTTCGTAACTCAACAGTAGACCGGCTCTCCTGCAAACTTGTTTCGTGAAGTGACGTTGAACTTGTTCAATCATTTCTATGTCCTTTTTCAAGTAAGGAGACCACACAACTGAGCAGTATTCAATTATAGGTCGAACGTATGTCGTGAACATTTGCTTATACAGCCTGATATCTTTCGACTTGAAGGTCCTTAAAATATACCCGCACCTCATGTTAGCCTTACGACACATATCCTGGATATGTTGCGAGTAGTCCAGAGTGTTAGAGTACACAATACCTAAATCTCGTATATGGTCTGATTCGCTGAGAACTTTCCCATTAAGAAAATTCTACTTCTGGGTGATTCTTACCCATCCGCATAACGACTGTTTTAGATTCGGATATTGTTAGTCGCCATTTAGTTGCCCACTCAGCTACACAATCGAGTCCCGCTTGCAAACTTTTTACATCATTAGTAGTGGTTAATTTAACGTCCTCGGCATACATGGTCACGCTGCATCCTTCAGGTAAAGCGTCTGGTAAGTCATTAATGTAAAGAAGGAAAAGCAAAGGTCCAAGGCAGCTCCCTTGAGGAACTCCAGATGGAGTTGCATAGGAATAGGATCGTGCTTCACCTACCTGTACACTTTGCTCACGATTTTCCAGGAAGCTTTTCAAGAAAATTAAAAGACAACCGGATATTCCGAATCGCACGAGCTTCTGTATGAGTAGAGTGAGTGGAACTGCATCAAAGGCTCGTGTGAAGTCTATGAGAGCACAGCTGATGAAGCTCTTTCGATCCAGTTGTACATGCAAATTAGTAAGAGACTTGAGAAGAGCAAGCTCGCATGAATGTCGCGGCCTGAAACCAAATTGGAGGGGACTGATTAAATCGTGCTCTTAGAGATATTTGAACACCTCACGACAAATTATGCGCTCGATAACTTTGAATATGGAAGGAGTTAGACTCATGGGCCTATAGTTCCTGAAGTCAGTGCGCTTCACTTTCCGTTTGAAAACCGGCTTGACGATAGCAGTACGCCATATTTGTGGACATTTACCGTTAAGTATTTATTTATCAAAAAATATTGATAGTGGAAGAGCCAAAGAAGGAGCGGCCTGTTTAAGAAAGATGTTAGGGATGCAATCTGGAGAAGTGTTATTTTTGGATGAGAGACGCTTGAGATATGAATAAACCACATGAGCGGGCAGGCATATGAAGTCGATATTGCAAGCATTAGCAGAAATTGACATGTCATCCGGCACTGTTAGGTCAGTAGTGTCAGTTTGGTAAAGAGATTCGAAGGGCTGAGCGAATATCATTGCCTTTCCAGAGTCTTCATTAGTTATCTCACCCATGCAATTGACAATTGGGCCTATTAGTGGATCATCTTTGATGTTATAGTTAGTGAAACGATACAGTTTTGACAAATTTTCACTCTTTAAAAGAGTCTTCTCCATGTTTCGACGGTGGCTGTCAAGTTCTTTCCGAAGTTTGCGGTTCATTCTAACAAATGGAGAGATTCCAATAACAGATCTTTTCTTATAAAGACGTGCACATCTTCGAGTAACCATCCCAGGTGACTTTTTGGTTAGTTTCGACAATGTAGTTAGAGGAACGCATTGTTTAATCACACCACGAACCGTAGATGAGAAGATTTCATACGTGTCATCTACATTCTCCTTGCTGCGAGAGATGGCCAGTCGATTGAAGATAGCAGAGAGTTAGCTAATGCTTCGTTAGTTTCCTTGAAATTATACATGTACTTTCTTTCCTTCGGGACCCTTCCGGGACAAGAGATGTTGAAAGAGACCAAGTTATGATCGCAAGACGTTGGTGGTGGAGCTACTAGGCAATTGGTAACAAGACACGGTCGAGAAGATAGAACCAGATCCAGTGTGTTCTTCAGCCTTGTAGGGGCCGAAACATGCTGTTTTAGAGACAGGAAGTTAGTGAAGTTAGAGAGAAGACGAGAATGATGGTCTAAAGATAGTAAGTGAGAAACGGTGCCATTAGGCCGTGTAACTTCGAGTGAGTTGAAATCTCCTACGAGTACGTGATCGCATTTGTTGGTTAACATGACTTGCTGGAGGTAAGAAAGCGCTTCTTCGAAGGCTGTCAACAAATTGTTGAGAACAATTGTGTTGTTTATTCTAGAGGTCTGAACCTCAGCCCGCGTTTTTAGCCTTTAGTAATTATCCACGCACGTGGGACACTATAATGATTATTTGGTCTAAATATAGGTTTTTTGGAGGATCTGGCACTTCTGGCCTTTGCTTTTTGTTTTTTGTTTCTGTGTTGGTTGTTGCATTTCGTTCTTGAGTAACTGAGTTCATTGTCGATAAAGTTCTCTTTTTCTCACAATCCTGAGTCAAAACATAGTCACTTTCTGAGAAGAAATTTCTTCATAAATTGTACCTTGAGCTACAATTCTGAGTTGCAGTTTTTCTCAGAAGTTACAGGACTAGTTTACATGTACGAGCAGGGATCGAACCAGCGACCTTTAGATATTCATGTAAACTAGTCCTGTAACTTCTGAGAAAAACTGCAACTCAGAATTGTAGCTCAAGGTACAATTTATGAAGAAATTTCTTGGGTAAAAGCAGTGCAGGAGTGTTTCCACTCCATTCGTCAGGTGAAGTTTAACTGAAACGAGCTGACAGAAAACAGAAAAGCTTTGGGACAAGAAAAATGAGGAGTTGATGGACTTGTGGACAAGAAGAGCGACGCCTCCACCTGTCAAAGCCTCATCTCTATCGCAGCGAAACACTGAGTAAGTATGATTGAGAGAAAGCATAGAGTCATGAACGATTAAAGAGTTAGCCCAGGTTTCTGTTAATGCAACAATGCTGGATTCGAATTGTGAGAACAAGTCTTCTAGTATGTTAATTTTATAAGAAACTGATCGAATGTTGATGAGTAGAAGAGTGATGTTATGTGAGTCCAAACAATGTGGGTTATTGCATGAAGTTTTATTTATTTATTTATTTATTTATTCATACATCAATACTGATGTGACAAAACATAAGATAACTCATACAATAGTGAGCGTTGTTCTTGACAATAACATCTGAACAATGATTTTCTAGAATAAGAAAGGAGAGAGAAAGCAAAAAAAGGGAACAACTCAGAGATTAGGTAAGTGCAGATCGAGAATTTCAAGAACATTTAGCATCTTGAGCCTCTTTTTGAACACATTAGAGTTAGGAGAAGTCATAACTTGAGCAGGTAAATTAATCATCCACCTAGACGTTCTTACTCCAAAACAATTGAAAGTTAACCTCTTATTTGTGAAAGGTATGTGGAAATTAAAGGCGGATGTTCTACCATTACACGGTTTGAACACATAAAAGGTACTAACTTTAAGATCAACTTCACCTCGGATTATTTTGAAAGCGTAAGTGAGATCATTAATGATTCTCCTACAATATAGAGAGGTCAAATTTAAAGTATTCAAACGATTCTCATAACTAATATTAGGAGAGCAGTTTAAATTACATCTAAAATAGAGAAGTTTAGTAAATATATGCTGGACCTTCTCTATTTTCCTAATATCATTTTTTAAATGAGGAGACCAAACCGATGAAGAAAATTCACAAATCGGTAGAACATATGATTTGTAACATCTTACATATATATCTGGTGTGATACATGAAATAATTCTGAATAAGGCATAAACTGTTTGTAATGCCTTCCGACACAAAAGCTCATATTGTGATTTGAAAGACAGGGAATCATCTATTAAAATACCTAAATCTCTAACAGAGGTTGATTTCGTGAAAAGAGTATTTGGACTTACATAATAGGTTGAGCATGGGTTTTTATTACCTAAATATAGAACAATGCATTTCTTTTCAGCTATTGCCAACTGCCATGTATCGCAATACCTATCGAATTGATTTATTGCTAAACAGAGTTGGGATTTAGCAATTTGAGCACCTAGTTCATCATAAGAAATATACAACTTAATGTCATCAGCGAACAGCTGAATACTAACTGAGGGTAAGTTGGAAAAAATTCGAGGCAAATCGTTGATATAAATCAAGAAGAATAGCGGCCCTAAAACCGATCCCTGTGGGACTCCAGATGATATTTCTCTAGTGTCACTAAATGTTCGGTTGACCTTAACACTGAAACAACGTCCTGTTAGAAAACTTCTAGTCCATCTCAAAAGATTTCCACGAATGCCTAAACTTTCTAGTTTGTGGAGAAGTTTACAATGCGAGACAACATCAAAAGCCTTAGTCAAGTCATAATAGAGACAATCGACAGATTTACTTTGGTCGAGGGCTCTCGTCCAACTATTAGTTACCGAAAGAAGCTGAGATTGAACTGATCTTCTAGGAACGAAACCATGTTGCTCTTCAGAAAATATAGAATGCATGTCCATCCACTTTGTTATCCTATCACGAACTATGCGTTCGAAAACTTTAGAAGGTGTGGGCGCGATTGCGATAGGTCGAAAGTTGTCTACATTCAAGGGTGGAGATTTTTTTGGAATAGGAGTGATGTAAGATATTTTCCAAAGAGAAGGAAAATGGCCAAGTTTAAGAGAGAAATTGAAAATATAGCTTAGTGGTTCTGCAAGCGACGAAGCGCATTCTTTGTAAAATTTCTGAGGAATAGAGTCAGATGTCTGCGTAAGAGAAGGAGACAGCTTTTTTAAATAGTACTTGACGTCTCCGGGAAGAATAAGCATATCAGTTAGGGAATGATCAATAACTCTATCAACATTCGGAATCAAACCATCATCGATTGAGAAAGCGGAACAGAAAAAATCGGATAGAGCACTAGCTTTAGCTTCATCCGTGTGAACAAAAGAACCAACTAAATCTGTGAAAGATGGAATCGAAGAATGGGATTTTAGACGATTTCCTACGTATTGATAGAACTTTCTAGGATCGGAGAAGAAAGCCTTCTGTCGATTTATTTCAAACTTCTTGATTTCCTTGTCAAGTTTTCGAGAAGTGCGTTTGAATAATTCTAGAACAGTGGGAACATGAATTTTAGAGAAAAGGGCTAATTTATGCTCGAAGAGGTTACGGATGTGCTCAGGATAAGTTTCAAAAGCAGCTTTCCTACGTTTTCTAGGGATAAATTTCTCAATTAAAGACTTCGCAATAACATTCAGTCGATCAACTAGGTCATCTACAGAAATGAAATCATCGAAAACAAGTGTCCAGTCCATATTTGATAATAGCTTATTGATATCTGCATAACTGGCCCGGTTGAAATCAAAAACTTCTACAACAGGTTGTGGGTTCGAAAGTAAAAATACAGAAAAAGTAATCGAATTGTGATCAGAGTTAGAGAACGGAGGACAAACTTTACAATTAGAGATACAGTCAGCTTTAGCAAGAACATGATCTATTATTTTCTTACCATGTGTAGGCTCAGTTACAAATTGATGAAGAGAAAAGTCTGTACACAAGTCGATAAGAGGCTCAGTTGAAGAACATTTTTTGTCAACAACAATTTCTAAGTTGAAATCACCACAAAGTACAGATTGTTGAGGTACCGCTAACAGTTGAGTAAGAACATCGAAAAAGGCATTATTCTGATGCACAGTAGTGTTTGGCGGTCGATAGCATATAATGAAACGTGTTCTGGAGAGTGATAAGTTGCATAAGAGATCGAAAGCTAAGACATCAGCTGATATTTTAGTCTTGAGAGTTACAACAGAGTATATTAAATGATTACGGATAAAAGCACAGACACCACCACCTCTTTTTGAAGTTCTATCACAGCGGAGCACACAATAAGGCAGATTAGCTGTCAATGAGGCATCTACTATGTTTTTATTTAACCAAGTCTCACTACATAATAGAATATCTGGTTGTGTTGATGACAAATAATGGTAAAGTAGATCAATTTTGTTTTTGAGGGAACGTGCATTGAAATAAGAAACAGAGAAAACTGAACTAGATTTATTGGAAGTTGAAAATAAAGATCTATAACATAGTCCTTTCTGGATCAGTTTCCCTGATTAGAAGATGTTGGTAACCGCAAGGGGGGCGGTAGAGTTCTTCGTGCTCCTCCAATTTCTTCTTTCAGCCACAGATCATCCTTGTAGAGAACCCAAGTCGACGATGGATTAGACAGACGGAGTTCTTTCAGTTGAGCTCGCTTTGCATTCCAGGTCATCAACTCATCAGGCGTCATTGACTTCCTGATGAAAACCCCCTTCCAACGGGGGTTTGAACGGATGGAAGAAGCTGAACGAAGTCCTGCCAACATGAAAGAACGAGCAGGAAGCATTACTTTGAGTAACCTACGATTACCTTGACCCATTCTGAAAACGGCTTCTGGTCTAACTTGAATATTGAGATCATCCAGAAGAGACTGGACGATAGCCTCGTCATGGACGACCCTCTCGCTTGCTGCTGGAGAGAGACTTTCTGGAAGACCCGCGATGACCAGAGAACGTGCCCTTCTGTGAGACTCTTGATCAGAAGTAGTTGACAAGAAGGCGGAAGGCGACCCAGATGATTTCAGTGTCGCGCTAGGGGGAAGGGATGTTGAATTGCAATGACATGTCTTGGAAGATATGGCTTCGAGTGTAGACGAAAGCATGGTTATGATCCGAGAAATGGATTTCCAAAGTGGAATCGAGATTCCGTCTGGAGCATCTAATGTAGCGAAGGCGACAGCTTCGGCAACTGTTTCGGAGATTGAGACACTGGCGGAGGGAGATTTGGTCGAAGGAGAAGACTTCGGAGATTTTGGGGAGGAATTCTTTTTGGTTCTTGGCATTTTCGTGTTGAGTTAACGAAAATCAATATCAGAGCGAATTGTCCAGTCACCACTCACTGTGAGGGAAAGGAAGATAAGTGAGGGAAAGGAAGATAAGTATCTGATGTTAAGTTCCGAGTAGAGTCACTTAGTGGGGTTACCTTTGCAGAGCGCTGAGAAAGAACTGACTGCTCTCCCCTAGAGGGAGGTTTTGCGGTCTTTTGTCTTGCTTCCCCGCGGGCACTTCTTGTCGTCATCCTCGTTGACGGAGGAGCAGGGACAGGTCGGCGATTACCGGTACCTCTTCCACGGCCTCTTACTCCCGTTAAATTCTCTTTTAGATGTTTTTAATTTCTGATAACGCTTTGTTTTACGAGAGTCTGCTTAACCTGCTGGAGTGCTTGATGTAAAGATTCGATGAGCACTCAACAGCTAGGCCAACAGACGACTTCGTGCCTGCTCAGGCTGAATCTGGCACGACACGCAAAGCGAAATAAGAAATCGTTGAGAAATTGAATTAAATGTAGAGCAAAGGAAGAGCGACTACCTTATGCGAGAAATTTAACGGGAATGAATAGGTAGACCTCGAGGGATAGGTAGACACAGCCGCCGCAAAAAGACCGACAAGGAATTCTTCGGATGTTTTCAAGAGCAGGCGAGATGCTTCCGCTGTAGAGATTGCGAGAGACGACGAGTGCTATTGGTCCTGTAACGAAAAACAAAACTGAGTTATCTGTCCAATAAAAAGATGCTTCAGCTAAAAACGAAAAAAGGATAGAACGTCTTATCCATGATATTGATTAGAAACTTGAATGTTCATATGTACTTTACCTTCACCGGTTTTCAAACAGAGCATACCTTAGACACATAAGCCTTCGCTCGAAAGTTCTGAGTATCTTATTTTATCGCTTCGGCTACTGTACCACTTCTAATAATGTGAAATTACTTGATTCAGATTCAATAATCTTTCCTAAAAGCAAACTCACGCATCTTCGGACACCCCAGTTCAGCTCTAAATGTCGCCATATAATTCTTGGTGGCAGGAGCGATCATCGATTAGTTGTTAACTGCGATGAATGGCATCGAGGCCATGGCCCACAGAACTAACAACTTCACTTTCAATAATCTCTCGTTTTCGGATGGTGAGTTTTTCCGATTCTTCTCAAGGTCACACACCACACCCATATCATGTCAACATGATATAACTTCGGTTCTCGCTTTCGATGATGCTTCATCCCACACTGTTCTCCCACACTGTTCAGCTACATGATGATGCTCCGACTTGAAATCAAAATTCGCCATAGAACCCCTTAATAACAATAGAAGCCATGCGAAATACATGTACTGAAACCAAAAAGGAGTTCCGCAAGGTTTTGTCATTATCCGATACTATCACCGCTGCTCGGCATTTTGGAGCATTTGTTGAGCGAGATCTTTCTTTTCGGCGGCTTTCAACCAGGTGTTAAATGGAGCCGCCCAATTTGGGTTTACATGTATCCGCCGCTCAAAGTTTGGAGGAAAAAAGAATAGGGGATGAAGGAAAAGGGTAAGAAAAGAGGGAGTTTTTTGTCAATAGTGTGTATACATGTATCCGCCGACGGGACCCATCCGGTCACAAACCCCTGCTTTCAACATGAAGCATTCAATAATAATGTTTTTAAATTCCAAAAAAAATGATATTGTTAATGATATAAATGTTGAATAATCTCGTTCTGTTTAGAAAAATGGCTCGTTGCTTCGGATGATCTGGCTCGTCTTTGCTTCTTCTGCATATCGATTGAAGGCTTGGGTGTGCAAGGTACACGTATGTTTATGCTCTGTTTGAAAAATGGCTCGTTGCTTCGGATGATCTGGCTCGTCTTTGCTTCTTCTGCATATCGATTGAAGGCTTGGGTGTGCAAGGTACACGTATGTTTATGCTCTGTTTGAAAAATGGCTCGTTGCTTCGGATGATCTGGCTCGTCTTTGCTTCTTCTGCATATCGATTGAAGGCTTGGGTGTGCAAGGTACACGTATGTTTATGCTCTGTTTGAAAAATGGCTCGTTGCTTCGGATGATCTGGCTCGTCTTTGCTTCTTCTGCATATCGATTGAAGGCTTGGGTGTGCAAGGTACACGTATGTTTATGCTCTGTTTGAAAAATGGCTCGTTGCTTCGGATGATCTGGCTCGTCTTTGCTTCTTCTGCATATCGATTGAAGGCTTGGGTGTGCAAGGTACACGTATGTTTATGCTCTGTTTGAAAAATGGCTCGTTGCTTCGGATGATCTGGCTCGTCTTAGCTTCTTCTGCATATCGATTGAAGGCTTGGGTGTGCAAGGTACACGTATGTTTATGCTCTGTTTGAAAAATGGCTCGTTGCTTCGGATGATCTGGCTCGTCTTTGCTTTTTCTGCATATCGATTGAAGGCTTGGGTGTGCAAGGTACACGTATGTTTATGCTCTGTTTGAAAAATGGCTCGTTGCTTCGGATGATCTGGCTCGTCTTTGCTTCTTCTGCATATCGATTGAAGGCTTGGGTGTGCAAGGTACACGTATTTTTATGCTCTGTTTGAAAAATGGCTCGTTGCTTCGGATGATCTGGCTCGTCTATGCTTCTTCTGCATATCGATTGAAGGCTTGGGTGTGCAAGGTACACGTATGTTTATGCTCTGTTTGAAAAGGCGAAAAACCGCTGGAATTATAGAATAGACGCGGTTTTGTTGGGTTTATAAAAGGGAGTGCTTTCGAAAAACAATTAATTCAGAACACATTCCTAGAAGAAATGTTGGGGAAAAACCTTGATTTCCTCCCCCCCCTTGTCCACAAACCTTGATTTCCTCCCCCCCCTCTCCTTGTCCACAAACCTTGATTTCCTCCCCCCCCCCCTTGTCCACAAACCTTGATTTCCTCCCCCCCCCTTGTCCACAACCCTTGATTTCCTCTCCCCCCCTCCTTGTCCACAAACCTTGATTTCCTCCTCCCCCCTCCTTGTCCACAACCCTTAATTTCCTCCTCCCCCCTCCTTGTCCACAACCCTTAATTTCCTCCTCCCCCCTCCTTTTCCACAACCCTTAATATCCTCCTCCCCCCTCCTTGTCCACAACCCTTAATTTCCTCCTCCCCCCTCCTTTTCCACAACCCTTGATTTCCTCCTCCCCCCTCCTTGTCCACAACCCTTAATTTCCTCCTCCCCCCTCCTTTTCCACAACCCTTGATTTCCTCCTCCCCCCTCCTTGTCCACAACCCTTAATTTCCTCCTCCCCCCCTCCTTGTCCACAACCCTTAATTTCCTCCTCCCCCCTCCTTTTCCACAACCCTATCGCTCGTTTTCTGATGATTTTAGGGTAAAAAGAAAGTTTGTGTTTTTCTAGTAGCTCGAGTTATCTATGAAAGAGATGTGAAAATATTCAATGAAAAATTCTCGTTATACAATTTTGATTTTCATTTCGATGCAAATATATTTTAATAGAAATTTAACTCGGTCTCGTTTGTTGTTACAGGGCCCAATAGCACTCAGCGTCTCTCACATTTTCTACAGCTGAAGCATCCCGTCTTCTCGATGAAAACATCCGGGGAAAGTCAGTCTTCATATCCGGCTGTTTCTTATTGTGTCAAAGGAGCATTTAGATCAAATAGACTAATCATCAACGAATGCCAGTGATAAGTAACAATCTGCTGAAGTAAGTTTATGCTGAATAGATTTATCGCTCTCAAAATCTCAAATTGGAATTTTTATAGGAATTTTCTTACTTGCAGGTCTGCGGGGACTCGCACGGTTATCTGCTCGTCTTCCGATGGGAAGACCTCATCGCCAATAAGTCCACTGACCCAGAAAACACCAGCATTGACGTGTGCCCCCCTTGACGAGAGTATCAGCGTTCGAAGGTACAACCTTTTTCTTATTTTTTAAGACTGAAGCGCGTTTTGACAATGGTATCCTACGCTGACCTCACCTCTACCGCGCTAAATTACTATCCTGTTGTTAGTATTCAACGGTAACTCTCGTTTACAGTGCCTCACAGAAACGCATTCCCGCTGTTTCTCACTGCTTCATGGTAATTGGGTATATTTGAATATTGAAAAGGGGGTTTGGTGTCACTTATGGTAATCGTAATCATTACCGATGAAATATATTGATTGTTAACTTGCAGGATGCAGAATTTCTATGCCTGGTCCGCACGAAATAAACGCCCTTCAGGTGAGTTTTTATTTATTAAATTTGAAAGCAAAAATTGAGTTGGTAGATCAAAAAGACCGGTGGTGCACGACACGGTACTCCGAGAAAAAAGAAAGTGAGGGGCGGGCGTGCGATCAAAAAGAGAAAGCGATATGTACAGAGGTTAAATAGTGACCGGATCGGTCCCGTCGGCGGATACATGTACACACACTATTGACAAAAAATACTCCCTCTCTTTCTTATCTTTTTCCTTCATCCCTTCTTTTTTCCTCTAAACTTTGAGCGGTGGATACATGTAAACCCAATTTGGGCGGCTCCATTTAACCCCTGGATATGTATTCCTTATGTATTTTTTCCTTATCCGCAGCTTATACGAAAAGTGTTTATATATAAATTTCACACAGATCGGGTAAGAGAGTAAACGGGTTCAAAAGTGATAATTTCTATCCTGATAGTGTAGTTTATTCAGGTTTCCAGTGATGGACAACGAATTTGGGCTGGTGGAGCAGGGGATAACTCAATCAAGGAATACGACATCGAGGGACTTTCCAAGGTTTCTCCGCTGTGGAGACTTTTGAGTTTGAAGGAACTCCGGGTTGATTTTTTGATCAGTTTTTATCTTATTTCGCTGGGAGGAGTCGGCTCTTACGATGAAAGGGTGATAATGAACATCTTGTAAAAATTCAAAGTTCTACCCGCTTTTGGGTTGATGCACCCAAACTTTCTTTCTCTCTCTCTTCCTCTCTCTCTCTCTCTCCCTCTCTCTCTCTTCCTCTCTCTTTCTTTCTCTCTTTCTCTTACTCTCTTTTTCTATTTATCTCTCTCTTTCTCTCTTTATCTTTCTCTCTCTCTCTCTCTCTCTAATATACCGCTTACTCATGATTAGTAATCATGACCCACCCGTTTATAAAAGAGCGAAGTAGTCTGATGTCTTTGCAGGCCAGGCGGACGTTCTCCGGTCACACGGACTACATCTGTGATTTCTCCTACAGTGACTTCTCCTCACCGACCTCCTTGCTATCTGCCTCGGCGGACGGAACAGTCCGCGTGTGGGATGCGAGAGCCTCGAAGCCCGCCGTTCACACCATTCATGTTGCGAAAGAGATCAAGGTGATTGCAAGCAAGAGATCAAGGTGATTGCGAGCAAGAGATCAAGGTGATTGCGAGCAAACATACGCTGGGGGGAAAACACGGGCCTGCTGAGGAAGGTTTTTAGACATATAATGTGTTTCTTAAAGCGAAAAGCTCTCATAGATGAATCTTCTATTGCAATGTGAAACGGAGTTCCACGTAAGGTCAAAACAGAATGGCCCCGCCACATGGTTGAGCATAACTATTTAACCCGTGGTCACAATACATCGTCATAAATGACCTAATGAAATCAATCTGCATACACGCGAGAATGATGAGAAAGTGAGCGAGAGGATGAAGCACGGAAATAATCAAGAGATGGGCAAATGAGAAGGCTAATAAACAAAATACACACAGAAACTTTCTCAGAAATAGCCGACCCAATCCTGTTCTAGGCACTAAACCTCCTAGAATACATATGTAAGTCCACGTCCCAACTATCAAGAGAAAATCAGATAACTCTGTCACAACTCCGTAGCGGGCACTCCAGTTTTCTTGAAAGCTACCTTAATCGAATAGGAGCCAGTGAATCTCCCATGTGCCCACTGTGTAATTTAGAGCCTCATACCTCAAGACATATCTTTTCGTGTCGCTGTAACCCCACTTCACTAAGCCCGATACACCTTTGGTATAGGCCGCACTCGGTTGTTGAATATTTAAGTCAAAGTTTCGACGCCGGAGTATAGCTGTGAAGAAGAATAACGATAAAAGCCTGTTTAATCCATCACCGAAAACCAAAAGTGGGTGCAAATGAGCTTTATTACTTTTATGTGAAACTCGAATGGAACATAGAGCGTACGAATGGAACTCGAATAGGATTATCCTACATATTATGTGATTCTTCCGATTCGAAGGTAGGTTAAATGTAGAGAAACGCAACAAGGATTCGGAAAAGTTTTCATATTTTCTACTCTAAAATAGTTTTCTGAGCTGAGCTTAGGTGAGTTATTGATTGGAAAATGAGCAATGAATTCTTTTGGAGGTTTCACGACCTCATTATGGGAATGCAGTGGCGACGGTTGCTTCGGATGGAAACTTCATGGTGTGCGGAGGAGGTGTCGACCTCGGAGTCTGGCATCTAGGGTCGTACTCCTTAGCGGAACGACTCGATGGACATGGTAGGCACAGGAGTATTTGGAGGCTTCTCTGAACTCCGTAGCGGGTACGGTACATACCGACATATGAAAGGGGGAATACTTATCTCAACACTCATGAACCAGAAGTCAAGTTTTGAAGTATCATTATTAAGTTCTAATCGATAAAAATTTATGTTTTTTGTCAGATATTGGTCGACATTTGACGGCAGTGATGCGAGGAGACAAAATTGTGTGCGGCGGTGCATCTTCCAAATTGGAGCAGTGGAATTACGCAGCTGAGAAGTCACTTAGGTAAGCTGCTGTTGAATTAATCTTAAAGTAAATATCACTTGTTGTGAGGAAGTTCACTTAAGTCGAAGAAGGACTTTCAAGCTTAGGAATCATTATTTTGTTGAGTGTTCTCATTATAGCTGTCTCTCTAATCCTTATAGCTGTCTCATTATAGCTGTCTCTCTAATCCTTATAGCTGTGTCTCTAATCCTTTATTATTCGTTTTTGTCTAGTCCAAATGACCTATCCAAACGTCTTCAAGTCACAACAGTTATGTGAAAACAAGATATCAGCTGATGAAAGAATGAATTTTTAGTGTGGCGACATCTGCAACGGCGATCTTCAGTATTCTTCAAACCGAAGGCGCTTTCTTTTCTGCAGGAGACTCGCATTTGATCGACGTTTTCTTAAACCTTGGCTATGTCTCGTATTCCTTGGATGCATTTCCTATCAAAAATGAAGCTTAAAACCAAGTTCTTTTCACTCATGTTATTTACGGGCTTTTCAAAAAATTTGCAGTAATCTAATAAAACCAGGAATCTGATTATTTTTTGCTGTTAAGCGGAACCCTTCTACTTGTTTTGTTGAATTCCTTCTAATTCTCAAGATGTTATCCCAATTCTCACACATTAAATACGGGAACGGTATAAGCTCGTTTTGGTAGTTGATGAAACGATCAGATTGGCTCAAGTAAAACGATTTCGTTGCAATTGAATTGTTAACGTTACTATAATTAGATTTAATAAACATTCTTAGTTGCATTTGAACGAGGTGATAAAAGAATTGAATGCCTTGTCAATTTTAAAGAAAGTCAGCAGATAAGACATATATATATATATACATTTTTGGAATAGTTACACTATGTCTATACAAAAAACCTGCTGAATAATGTACCAAAGTCCGTTTCGCCCCAAGTTCAGACAGACTGGTGCTCTCTGGGTGGGGCTCATGCAACATTAAGGCCTCAGCCAATAACAACACACATGAATGCACCAGCATCAGTAAACTACAAATTACGGCAAGTGTAAAATTAAGTATATCTCATCAAAGAGTATTCGTCCATCCAAAATTAAGTATATCTCATCAAAGAGTATTCATCCATCCAAAATTAAGTATATCTCATCAAAGAGTATTTGTCCATCCAAAATTAAGTATATCTCATCAAAGAGTATTCATCAATCCAAAATTAAGTATATCTCATCAAAGAGTATTCGTCCATCCAAAATTAAGTATATCTCATCAAAGAGTATTCATCCATCCAAAATTAAGTATATCTCATCAAAGAGTATTCGTCCATCCAAAATTAAGTATATCTCATCCATCCAAAATCAAAGAGTATTCGTCCATCCAAAATTAAGTATATCTCATCAAAGAGTATTCATCCATCCAAAATTAAGTATATCTCATCAAAGAGTATTCATCCATCCAAAATTAAGTATATCTCATCAAAGAGTATTCATCCATCCAAAATTAAGTATGTCTCATCAAAGAGTATTCATCCATCCAAAATTAAGTATATCTCATCAAAGAGTATTCATCCATCCAAAATTAAGTATATCTCATCAAAGAGTATTCATCAATCCAAAATTAAGTATATCTCATCAAAGAGTATTCGTCCATCCAAAATTAAGTATATCTCATCAAAGAGTATTCATCCATCCAAAATTAAGTATATCTCATCAAAGAGTATTCGTCCATCCAAAATTAAGTATATCTCATCCATCCAAAATCAAAGAGTATTCGTCCATCCAAAATTAAGTATATCTCATCAAAGAGTATTCATCCATCCAAAATTAAGTATATCTCATCAAAGAGTATTCATCCATCCAAAATTAAGTATATCTCATCAAAGAGTATTCGTCCATCCAAAATTAAGTATATCTCATCAAAGAGTATTCATCCATCCAAAATTAAGTATATCTCATCAAAGAGTATTCATCCATCCTGTAGCGACGAAACGCTAATAACATTTATAGGCGTTAATACATATTATAGCAGGTGACGTCATCAATATCATATAAACAGATGACGTCATCAATGACGTTTCGCTTCAATAAAACTGTCGACTATATAAGCGACGGCTCTTTGAATTTCTTTCAATTTGTTCTCCCTTTTTTCTATGTATTCTTTTTAATGCTTTTAAAGATATAAAGGTTTAATTACCCAAGTTTGAGGTGTTGCCACACAAGACAACCCCGACAAAATGGCGACCACGGCGACCACGGCATAGTCAAGCAGGGACAAGCAGCAATCAGTCGAGCAGGGACGAGCAGCAACCAGTCAAGCAGAGACAACTACCAATCAACTGATCATCTTGCTGCAGCGTCTCAACCCTGCCCTCAACTCTTGGACACAAGTTAAAAATTCAAAAGAATTTTCAAATCAAGAATTAGCCTCTTCATTCAAGCTTGAAATAAGGCATTCCTCACTGATCACCTTCACTTCATCATGTCCGGCCGTATTCGGACCTCGATAGCACAGGCAAGCAAGGCCCTCAAACACAGCATCAACCAAGCAAGTAGTTTTCTGGACAAAGCGGAAAATACCACCACAAAAGAGAATTCTGACTCTGAGATCACAGAGCACCTTCAAAAAGTATTTGACGAGCGATCCATTCTCCTAAAGCCCTATCGCCGCTTAGAGAAACATCACAACGCCTTCGAAGAACTGAAGACAGATTCTCCCAACGAAGTGTTAACCTTTGACAACTTCATCGCTAAACACGGAGATTATCGAACTCTCCTCAACTTGGCGACTGAACTACTAAACCGTTTCGACACCCTCGTGACAAAATACATCACTGAAGGTCGTTCTCGGAAACTGCCTCTATCTGACATCATTGACGAACACAATGAACAATCCTCGCAAATTTCAACAGATTCGTTTCAACAAAAAACTGGAACTGTTGAAACAACATCAAAAGCGGTACCACCCAAAACCAACTCTACAACGGATGTGGCAAATCACACAAACGAGCCCCTCTTTGCCAACCACGGACTAAGTGCCTTCACAACAGCCGCCCTCCTGTCTGATCGACTTCCCAAGTTCAGTGGGGACATTCTAAAATGGCCCTCTTTCATCGAAAGCTTTCAATCTCTAATCTCACAAGGCGGAGTGCGTGGAGTAGATCGTCTTTCAATGCTGAAAATGTGCGTTCAAGGCGAAGCAAAACAGATCATCTCTGGCCTAACTTCTATCGATCACAACTTTGAAACCGCTCTCCACTTGCTGAAGATGGAATATGACCATCCCATCTTTGTACAGCAGACACTTCTCAATCGCATTCGTGACCTTCCCGATTGTCAAAACTGCACAAGCCTAAGACCTTTCTACCTCAGCTTGAACGCTCTCGTCCAACAACTGCTCCCCGACGGCACTTTAGAAGGAGGAGACACCTACCTCATCAATTCCATACTTGGAAAACTACCCACATCAATGAGCGCTCGCATTGCCAAAGATATGTCTAAGCGTCAAGTGACAATATTCACTATTATGGACATCCTTCAAGAATCAGTCGAAACAGAACGCTTCGAACAACTTTTCTCTAAGCATAATGCGCGTTCGAAAGACAACCATTCTCCGGCAGCTAAACCAAGGCAAGTCAACCGTCTCTTCTCAGCTCCAACTCACAACCAACATCGAGCTTCTAATACGAAGACTTGTCAACTCTGCGGCGGTAATCACTCAGTCTTCGCATGCACACAGTACGCAACTCCCCTCGATCGCAAAAAAGCAGCATTCCAACTGAAGTTATGCTCGAACTGTCTCTCACCAAGTCATCTCGTAAAAGAATGCCGGTCTCGCAGACGATGCCAAAGCTGTCAAGAAACACACCACACAAGTACTTGCGAGAAACTATTCAATAGAATGACCCCGCAAACAACAGAGCGTACTCCTCCCAGTCCTAACCCGAAATACAACTGTAACGCCACTTCAGGAGAGAGACATCGCAACAACAAACAGATGCATCCGCGAATCACCCATCATACATCAACTAACTGTGCAATTACGCAAAATTCAAATGCAGTCCCCATGAAAACACAACAAAAACTCTCGTCAACACAAAAGACCACAGCTCCTGTCTACACAAACGACATGAATCCTTCTCTAGCCATATATGCAACTCTGTTCAATCCAAAACATCACGAACTCCTGTCGGATCACTGTGTCGTTCTTTTCGACTGCGGATCGACGATCAGCTACATCGATGAAAATCTAGTTACATATCTCGGCTTGGAAACTTCGGATCGTCGTAACCTCAAAGTAACGACGTTTCACACAAGTGAGCCACAAATGATAACATCGACGCTGCATATACTGGGAATCAAGTGTGTGAATGGTGACCCGTATTACCTGCCTGTCCACTCCACCGATTTCATCATACCAGAGATATCTTGGATGGCACATACATCCGGGATTACGCCAACATTGATCAGATCTCGACCCCAAATTTTGCTCGGTCAGGACACTCTTTTCGACCTGTTCTTCAATAACATTACAACGTCTGATTTGACTTCGGAACTACGGCTATTACACACAACAATAGGAGACATAGTCAACTTCAAAAAATCCAACTCAACAATGAAGTTCATGACCATGGTTGCCGAAGTAACTGAATGCTCGCCGACGCCATTGCACGACGACATACCTTCGCTCGAGCAACTCGAGAAAACCGTCGATTCATACCTCTCGCTCGAATCTTTTGGGGTGTTGGACACTCCGGAAGCAACGAATGAGGACCAGGCTTGCCTCGAACAATTCAGAAAGACCATCAGATACGACAAAGAAGAAAAACGGTACTACGTTCAACTACCATTCAAAAAAGATCCCAATCTTCTTCCATCCAACTTCGGACTCGCTTTCGGCAGACTACGCAACAATTATGACCAACTAACAAAGAGTGGCTTGATCGAAAGCTACGATGCAAACTTCCGAGAACA
The DNA here is from genome assembly GCA_964056735.1 of Allodiplogaster pararmata. Classification (NCBI taxonomy): domain Eukaryota; kingdom Metazoa; phylum Nematoda; class Chromadorea; order Rhabditida; family Diplogasteridae; genus Allodiplogaster; species Allodiplogaster pararmata. Next base: position 32,611,720 of record OZ057404.1, on the reverse strand, counting down.
GATCGAACGGGGCATACTTGAAGAAGTACCCTACAACGAGATTTACAAGGAGACTGGATGCCACTATCTTGCTCACTTTGGAGTCCAGAAGCAATCAAATGAAACAACCAAGTTGCGGTCTGTACTCGACGGCTCTGCTAAGAGCCGAAACAGTTTCTCACTCAACGATTGCCTCTTTCGAGGACCTGTGATTCTACCAGACCTGATCGGCATTCTTCTACGTACCCGGACCGCTCCGATTCTAATCTCTGCGGATATCGAGAAAGCATTCTTGATGGTAGGCCTGGAAAAGGCTTCTAGAGACTTCACCCGCTTGCTGTGGGTACGCGACATTCATCAGATCCCATGCAAACAAAACCTCGTGGTATACAGATTCCGAAGAGTCCCTTTCGGTCTCAACACGTCTCCCTTTCTGCTGGCCGGAACGATTCTGCATCACATGGAAAGAAACCCGTCTTCGATTGGTGACAGAATCCGAGACATGTTGTACGTCGACAACATGTTCGGTCTGGCTGAAACAGAGCATGACGGAGAGCAAATGTTCCACGACTCACGCAAACTTTTCAAGGACGCATCAATGTGTCTCCGTAAATTCGTTTCCAACAACCAAAACTTGAACGACCTCTTCCGACAACACGATGCAGCATCAGAAAACACAAACTACACAAAAGTTCTTGGTCTCACTTGGAACACTTCAGAAGATATCTACTCTCTACCTCCATTTCCTTCCTTGCCGAGCATGCCTTGGACAAGAAAGGCACTCTACTACACTGCAAGCTTATTCGATCCTCTAGGATTCGTTACGCCAGCAACTCTGCCACTCAAAATCTTCCTTCAAGGATTGTGGAAAGAAAAACTCGGATGGGATGACAGTTTTCCAATACATCTCATGAAAAGTTGGAACAGTATAATTGCACCCTTGACCGACGAGCCAGCAACAATCACTGTTCCACGACTCTGCCTACCTTTCTCTACGGATGAATGCACTTTCGAACTACATGCCTTCACGGACGCCTCAAAAGTTGCCTACAGCGCAGTAGTCTATTTGGTTACTCGTCGCCCTGACAACTCCACTCACGTGAAGATGATTCTCGCGAAAGCCCGCGTCGCTCCCTCCAAGTGCTCGACAACTATTCCCCGAATGGAATTGCTCGGAACATTACTTGGAGCAGAGCTTCTTCATAAGACAATCTCTGAGATTCGCCTTCCGATCGGAAAAACATACCTGTGGACAGACTCCATGGTATGCCTTTTCTGGATTCGTTCGATTTCCAACGACCGGCTTCCGATCTTCGTACGCAACCGGATCACTAAGATACAGACCCTCATTCCAAAGACCGAAATACGTCACGTCAATGGAGACAACAATCCCGCGGACTGCGCAAGCCGAGGATGCACATTCTCGGAGCTCGGACATCACAAGCTCTGGTGGCAAGGACCCAATTTTCTTCGGCTACCCAGCCAACAATGGCCAACTCAACCAGTGGAGATCGCAGACGTTTCTTGCCTGCTCACTCAAACCACTACGCGACTCATCCCTTGCATCGACATCTCTCGATTCTCGAAGTGGACAAAACTAGTTGGAGTCATGCGAATGGTTCTTCTCTTCATACAGAAAGCAGCGAGAAAGCCCATTCACAGCCCAGCAGATCTCACAGAACTGAGCGAACGAAAACTTTTCTCAATCGCACAACAAGCATCTCCACCACACGAAAAGCAATCATCTATTCTACGCCTCTACTTCGACCACCAAACTAATCTACTACACTCATTAGGACGCATTGACAACTGCCAGCTGGACGAGAAAGCTCGAAGACCAATTTTCCTTCCACATCACCCAATCACAAAGCTGTTCTGCCTGCACACGCATCAACTTTTAGCACACGCGGGAGTCGAACACTGCGTACGAGAACTACGCCAACGGGTATGGATACCGAACATTCGCAAGTTCGTCAAGCAAGTCAACGATAAGCTCTGCATGACCTGCATCAAAAACAAAGCAAAACCGTACGTACTTCCCGACTTTCCCCAGCACCCAGAAATACGAATCAACACTCCGAACCATCCGTTCCAACATGTTGGAATGGATATGACCGGACCTATCGCAATTCGCAAAAACGACGGAACAACTGAAAAAGCATGGATCTTACTCATTACATGCATCAACGTCAGATGCATTTATCTCGACGTTCTATGTGACCTGGGCACCGCCACATTGCTCTCTCGCATACGACGTTTTGTAGCAACACACGGAGCCCCTGCCACCATAATATGCGACAACGCGACAGCTTTCAAAGCTCTAAAAGACGTACAACAAGTGCAACTCGTGGAGGCACTCCCTTCAGAAATCATCGACTTCTGCGCACGCCAAAAAATCGACTATCATTTCATCACGCCCTACTCGCCATGGAGTGGCGGGTTCTATGAACGACTCATTGGCCTCACGAAGAGCTCCCTCAAGTCTACCATTGGAAGAAGAACGCTTGATCTGGAAACTTTCACCACCCTCGTGAAAGAAACAGAAGCCATCATTAATAGTCGCCCGCTCACGTACATGGCCTCAGGTACAGAACTACTACCTCTTCGGCCGATTGACTTCCTCAGACCCAACGCTAAAATCTCTCTCCCTCGGTTCCCAAAAACTGATCGAGACGACCCAGACTACATGCCACGACTGCAATTCCGCGATCACCTCATCAACTCATGGCAACAACAATCACAAATGCTTGATCAATTGTGGAAACGTTGGGTACAAGAATACATCACCAGCCTTCGAGAAAGAAACCAACATCAACATCCTCACGGAAGGCTGGTCAACAAAAAGAAGCCGAAGTTGAATGATATCGTTCTCATCGCAGATGAAAACCTAAAGAGAGGAGAATGGAGAATCGCCCAGATCTGTGGTTCCAAGAATAACCTGGAACGATCCGCCATCGTAAGGGTGGCCAATGGGGGTACACTTTCCCGTCCCATCTCTCTACTGCACAAAATGGAAATCGACAAATCGGAATCTGATGAGAATGATGAGCCTCAAAACCCTCCAAATCCTAATGATCAGACAAGCCAGAGACCAGCAATCCGCAACAGAATGCGAGCCAATAATCACATTGTCTCTCTAACAACACTCGTGATGCTACTACTTCTGCCCATATCCAATGCAGCAACAGACTCCCGTTGTCGCGACGAGACCGAGCTCAAAATCAGAATGCTGTACATGACACCTTGCACTCAACATGGGATCGGAATTGCGCAGGCCACCTCAGCAATTTCATCAGAAATATGTTGGACCACTATGCGATGTCCATCCGGGGTGATCCAGCCGCTCAAATTCGTGCACAAAGTAAACATAAATCACTGTGGACCACCTTGCCAGTGTCCCAACTGGACCTCCTCATGCAGTAACTACGATGGAAAATTCCGCAAAGAATGGACGAGAGAAAAACTTCCTACAGAAATCACTGAATACGTCCCTCCACAAGTTTGCTCCTTCAACAAGGAATCACACTGTTCTCCAAAAGAGAAATTTGGTTTTCTCAACCGAATAGCTCTATTTGATGGCACACTCCTCATCGTCCCCAACATGAACGTCGCGACTTCAGAAGTATACAGAAAAGACGACTTCCGATGCTTCAATCCAAACGGTACCGAGTCTTTCGCCAATCCACCAGAAGTCACAGGAACTATAGCTTTCTGCCGCTATTTTTCGTGCTCAGAAGCTGCTGAAACATTTTGTTTCTACGGCAGTCCCATCACTACGTACAAATTCAAGGAACTTCAAATTCCAATCGCAGCTTGGGGAACAATAAGAAGAAAATACTTCCCTCACCCACCAGCTGGAAAATCGAACTCTATGCAGCTTGCGATTTGCAGCACCGGGGGCATTGAACTGAAACCATATGACCACCCACAAACAATACAAGTATGCATACCTTCCATTTGCACACTCATCGAGAGCACTGAGTCAATTGATCCAAGAATACTGCTACCTAGCTCCCTCGTCGCAACTCCTTATGAAGTCACTATCACTGCCTGGGAGAATGGATTTGAAATGACTACACAAAAACTTCTCTGTCCAGCGAGCCTCTTGTGCGATTCTATCAACTGTCTTGTCTGCTACAACTTCATGATGAACTACCAATGCTGGTCTTTCTCTCATCAAGTTATGGGAGTAGGGACGGCCTTCCTGCTTATTTCATTCCTCGCCTTCCTTTGCAACACTTGCATGATAATATCCAGGATCATTAACATCTTTCGTCGTGTGGTTATCGCTCTTTTCCAATGCGTCTGCAGGATTTTCCGCGGTCAACAAGTCTCACTTCCTTTCAAACCATACCGAAGAAAACGATATTTTTCAATTGCCACAATCTTGACGATTCTCTCACCTTTTGCAAATTCATGCTCAGAGGTTACCTCTCTCACCGCAACTGAGAGCAACTGCATTCGAAGCGCAAACGGCACGCTGTCCTGCACCATAAGCGAAACGACCCTTCTAGCTCTGCGTCCGATCGGTCTGCCTACTTGTCTCACAATCCAGAACAGCAACGGAACGATTCTAGGCACCTTGTCTCTTCAGGTCTCTAGAATCGAGTATAAATGCAACAAACAAACCCTGTTTTACACTCGAAATCACAAATTGGAGGTACATTCCCAACAACTCTGCGGACCCGCTTTCAAATCGGGAACGTGCAAAGATGAATACAACCTCGTCCACACCTGCCCAAAATTCAAAATACGGACAAGCTGAAAATGTTTGAAAAGATCAACAATCACCCCGGTTACACCTACTGCCAGAGTAGTTGTGGCTGTACCACGTGTGGCTTTTTCACCTGTACCGCTAGCTGTCTCATGTATCGCATCATCGCCCTACCTGAAGACGACGAAGTCTTCGAAGCCTACCGATGTCTCAACTGGCAAAACGAATTTACCCTCCAAGCAAGTCTTGCCACCAGAGACGGCATTTCGGAAAAGACCTTCCACTTGCAACCGGGCATCAGCAGTCGCTGGAACGACATCGTTCTCACCATCGTATCATCGAGTCACGTCGCCTTTGAGAACATTCTCACCCAACAATACCTCACGAATGGAATACGTACCGCCCTCATGGAGAACGTCAACCCCGGTAATCAAACTCCCTTTTCAGCCGGACAACTACAATGCCAAACCAGAGAGGATGCGATAGCCTTCAACTGTTACTTCAGCCCACATGCTTGTCAATGTTCTCCCGCGATGCGTGTCATCTCATGTCACTGTCCATCAGGCAGGATCACTTCTTTTTTCGGGCAAACCAAACTACTTCCTCTGGAACGTGACGGCATCTCTCTACAAAACACTCCGTCCGGTTCTCTCGTAGCTATTGTCAACAACCACGCTGTCTTACAACTTCAAGTGCGCATGCAAGAGATGACATTGAAAAGCACCTGGGAAGAGACCGATTGCCGCACGGAAGCCTCCACAGTAGAAGGCTGCTTTTCCTGCTACCAAGGCGCGTCTTTCGAACTCCTTTGTACGTCATCTTCCTTTGCTGCCTTGGCCAATCTCGAGTGCCGAGATGGAGAATGGAGAGCCAAGCGCACAGTCAAGTGCACGCCCTCGGGACACCGCCAAACACTGAAGTTCTACTACGGCAAAGAGATTGTAAATGCGAACTGCTCTGCGAAATGCCCGGGAGGGCATTTGAACAACTTCATACTGAACGGGACCCTGAATTTCGTTCCAGAATCAAACATGAATATTGTAACCCATACTAGACACGTGATTTCCGGTACAATAGATGAAACAGTAAAAAATGTTTTTGGCCACTTCAGCGACCTTATCAAATCAACATTCGAGGCAATTCTAAATTTCATTAAATCCCCATTTGCCTTCATGATGGAGCTTCTCGTTTTAGCAATCATAATTTGCATTGTTCTGGTTTTGATTAGACAATATCCTTTCCGAATGAAGCTCCGTAATTTTCCGCCCCGGGGAGTGTAGCGACGAAACGCTAATAACATTTATAGGCGTTAATACATATTATAGCAGGTGACGTCATCAATATCATATAAACAGATGACGTCATCAATGACGTTTCGCTTCAATAAAACTGTCGACTATATAAGCGACGGCTCTTTGAATTTCTTTCAATTTGTTCTCCCTTTTTTCTATGTATTCTTTTTAATGCTTTTAAAGATATAAAGGTTTAATTACCCAAGTTTGAGGTGTTGCCACACAAGACAACCCCGACAAAACATCCAAAATTAAGTATATCTCATCAAAGAGTATTCATCCATCCAAAATTAAGTAAATCTCATCAAAGAGTATTCATCCATCCAAAATTAAGTATATCTCATCAAAGAGTATTCATCCATCCAAAATTAAGTATATCTCATCAAAGAGTATTCATCCATCCAAAATTAAGTATATCTCATCAAAGAGTATTCATCCATCCAAAATTAAGTATATCTCATCAAAGAGTATTCATCCATCCAAAATTAAGTATATCTCATCAAAGAGTTTTCATCCATCCAAAATTAAGTATATCTCATCAAAGAGTATTCATCCATCCAAAATTAAGTATATCTCATCGAAGAGTATTCATCCATCCAAAATTAAGTATATCTCATCAAAGAGTATTCATCCATCCAAAATTAAGTATATCTCATCAAAGAGTATTCATCCATCCAAAATTAAGTATATCTCATCAAAGAGTATTCATCCATCCAAAATTAAGTATGTCTCATCAAAGAGTATTCGTCCATCCAAAATTAAGTATATCTCATCAAAGAGTATTCATCCATCCAAAATTAAGTATATCTCATCAAAGAGTATTCATCCATCCAAAATTAAGTATATCTCATCAAAGAGTATTCGTCCATCCAAAATTAAGTATATCTCATCAAAGAGTATTCATCCATCCAAAATTAAGTATATCTCATCAAAGAGTATTCGTCCATCCAAAATTAAGTATATCTCATCAAAGAGTATTCATCCATCCAAAATTAAGTATATCTCATCAAAGAGTATTCATCCATCCAAAATTAAGTATATCTCATCAAAGAGTATTCGTCCATCCAAAATTAAGTATATCTCATCAAAGAGTATTCATCCATCCAAAATTAAGTATATCTCATCAAAGAGTATTCGTCCATCCAAAATTAAGTATATCTCATCAAAGAGTATTCATCCATCCAAAATTAAGTATATCTCATCAAAGAGTATTCATCCATCCAAAATTAAGTATGTCTCATCAAAGAGTATTCATCCATTCAAAATTAAGTATATCTCATCAAAGAGTATTCATCCATCCAAAATTAAGTATATCTCATCAAAGAGTATTCATCCATCCAAAATTAAGTATATCTCATCAAAGAGTATTCGTCCATCCAAAATTAAGTATATCTCATCAAAGAGTATTCATCCATCCAAAATTAAGTATATCTCATCAAAGAGTATTCATCCATCCAAAATTAAGTATGTCTCATCAAAGAGTATTCGTCCATCCAAAATTAAGTATATCTCATCAAAGAGTATTCATCCATCCAAAATTAAGTATATCTCATCAAAGAGTATTCGTCCATCCAAAATTAAGTATATCTCATCAAAGAGTATTCATCCATCCAAAATTAAGTATATCTCATCAAAGAGTATTCATCCATCCAAAATTAAGTATATCTCATCAAAGAGTATTCGTCCATCCAAAATTAAGTATATCTTATCAAAGAGTATTCATCCATCCAAAATTAAGTATATCTCATCAAAGAGTATTCGTCCATCCAAAATTAAGTATATCTCATCAAAGAGTATTCATCTATCCAAAATTAAGTATATCTCATCAAAGAGTATTCATCCATCCAAAATTAAGTATATCTCATCAAAGAGTATTCGTCCATCCAAAATTAAGTATATCTCATCAAAGAGTATTCATCCATCCAAAATTAAGTATATCTCATCAAAGAGTATTCATCCATCCAAAATTAAGTATATCTCATCAAAGAGTATTCATCCATCCAAAATTAAGTATATCTCATCAAAGAGTATTCATCCATCCAAAATTAAGTATATCTCATCAAAGAGTATTCATCCATCCAAAATTAAGTATATCTCATCAAAGAGTATTCATCCATCCAAAATTAAGTATATCTCATCAAAGAGAATTCATCCATCCAAAATTAAGTATATCTCATCAAAGAGTATTCATCCATCCAAAATTAAGTATATCTCATCAAAAAGTATTCATCCATCCAAAATTAAGTATATCTCATCAAAGAGTATTCATCCATCCAAAATTAAGTATATCTCATCAAAAAGTATTCATCCATCCAAAATTAAGTATATCTCATCAAAGAGTATTCATCCATCCAAAATTAAGTATATCTCATCAAAGAGTATTCATCCATCCAAAATTAATTATATCTCATCAAAGAGTATTCATCCATCCAAAATTAAGTATATCTCATCAAAGAGTATTCATCCATCCAAAATTAAGTATATCTCATCAAAGAGTATTCATCCATCCAAAATTAAGTATGTCTCATCAAAGAGTATTCGTCCATCCAAAATTAAGTATATCTCATCAAAGAGTATTCATCCATCCAAAATTAAGTATATCTCATCAAAGAGTATTCATCCATCCAAAATTAAGTATATCTCATCAAAGAGTATTCATCCATCCAAAATTAAGTATGTCTCATCAAAGAGTATTCTTCCATCCAAAATTAAGTATATCTCATCAAAGAGTATTCATCCATCCAAAATTAAGTATATCTCATCAAAGAGTATTCATCCATCCAAAATTAAGTATATCTCATCAAAGAGTATTCGTCCATCCAAAATTAAGTATATCTCATCAAAGAGTATTCATCCATCCAAAATTAAGTATATCTCATCAAAGAGTATTCGTCCATCCAAAATTAAGTATATCTCATCAAAGAGTATTCATCCATCCTAAATTAAGTATATCTCATCAAAGAGTATTCATCCATCCAAAATTAAGTATATCTCATCAAAGAGTATTCGTCCATCCAAAATTAAGTATATCTTATCAAAGAGTATTCATCCATCCAAAATTAAGTATATCTCATCAAAGAGTATTCGTCCATCCAAAATTAAGTATATCTCATCAAAGAGTATTCATCTATCCAAAATTAAGTATATCTCATCAAAGAGTATTCATCCATCCAAAATTAAGTATATCTCATCAAAGAGTATTCGTCCATCCAAAATTAAGTATATCTCATCAAAGAGTATTCATCCATCCAAAATTAAGTATATCTCATCAAAGAGTATTCATCCATCCAAAATTAAGTATATCTCATCAAAGAGTATTCATCCATCCAAAATTAAGTATATCTCATCAAAGAGTATTCGTCCATCCAAAATTAAGTATATCTTATCAAAGAGTATTCATCCATCCAAAATTAAGTATATCTCATCAAAGAGTATTCATCCATCCAAAATTAAGTATGTCTCATCAAAGAGTATTCATCCATCCAAAATTAAGTATATCTCATCAAAGAGTATTCGTCCATCCAAAATTAAGTATATCTCATCAAAGAGTATTCATCCATCCAAAATTAAGTATATCTCATCAAAGAGTATTCATCCATCCAAAATTAAGTATATCTCATCAAAGAGTATTCATCCATCCAAAATTAAGTATATCTCATCAAAGAGTATTCGTCCATCCAAAATTAAGTATATCTCATCAAAGAGTATTCATCCATCCAAAATTAAGTATATCTCATCAAAGAGTATTCATCCATCCAAAATTAAGTATATCTCATCAAAGAGTATTCATCCATCCAAAATTAAGTAAATCTCATCAAAGAGTATTCATCCATCCAAAATTAAGTATATCTCATCAAAGAGTATTCATCCATCCAAAATTAAGTATATCTCATCAAAGAGTATTCATCCATCCAAAATTAAGTATATCTCATCAAAGAGTATTCATCCATCCAAAATTAAGTATATCTCATCAAAGAGTATTCATCCATCCAAAATTAAGTATATCTCATCAAAGAGTTTTCATCCATCCAAAATTAAGTATATCTCATCAAAGAGTATTCATCCATCCAAAATTAAGTATATCTCATCGAAGAGTATTCATCCATCCAAAATTAAGTATATCTCATCAAAGAGTATTCATCCATCCAAAATTAAGTATATCTCATCAAAGAGTATTCATCCATCCAAAATTAAGTATATCTCATCAAAGAGTATTCATCCATCCAAAATTAAATATGTCTCATCAAAGAGTATTCGTCCATCCAAAATTAAGTATATCTCATCAAAGAGTATTCATCCATCCAAAATTAAGTATATCTCATCAAAGAGTATTCATCCATCCAAAATTAAGTATATCTCATCAAAGAGTATTCGTCCATCCAAAATTAAGTATATCTCATCAAAGAGTATTCATCCATCCAAAATTAAGTATATCTCATCAAAGAGTATTCGTCCATCCAAAATTAAGTATATCTCATCAAAGAGTATTCATCCATCCAAAATTAAGTATATCTCATCAAAGAGTATTCATCCATCCAAAATTAAGTATATCTCATCAAAGAGTATTCGTCCATCCAAAAATAAGTATATCTCATCAAAGAGTATTCATCCATCCAAAATTAAGTATATCTCATCAAAGAGTATTCGTCCATCCAAAATTAAGTATATCTCATCAAAGAGTATTCATCCATCCAAAATTAAGTATATCTCATCAAAGAGTATTCATCCATCCAAAATTAAGTATGTCTCATCAAAGAGTATTCATCCATTCAAAATTAAGTATATCTCATCAAAGAGTATTCATCCATCCAAAATTAAGTATATCTCATCAAAGAGTATTCATCCATCCAAAATTAAGTATATCTCATCAAAGAGTATTCGTCCATCCAAAATTAAGTATATCTCATCAAAGAGTATTCATCCATCCAAAATTAAGTATATCTCATCAAAGAGTATTCATCCATCCAAAATTAAGTATGTCTCATCAAAGAGTATTCGTCCATCCAAAATTAAGTATATATCATCAAAGAGTATTCATCCATCCAAAATTAAGTATATCTCATCAAAGAGTATTCGTCCATCCAATATTAAGTATATCTCATCAAAGAGTATTCATCCATCCAAAATTAAGTATATCTCATCAAAGAGTATTCATCCATCCAAAATTAAGTATATCTCATCAAAGAGTATTCGTCCATCCAAAATTAAGTATATCTTATCAAAGAGTATTCATCCATCCAAAATTAAGTATATCTCATCAAAGAGTATTCGTCCATCCAAAATTAAATATATCTCATCAAAGAGTATTCATCTATCCAAAATTAAGTATATCTCATCAAAGAGTATTCATCCATCCAAAATTAAGTATATCTCATCAAAGAGTATTCGTCCATCCAAAATTAAGTATATCTCATCAAAGAGTATTCATCCATCCAAAATTAAGTATATCTCATCAAAGAGTATTCATCCATCCAAAATTAAGTATATCTCATCAAAGAGTATTCATCCATCCAAAATTAAGTATATCTCATCAAAGAGTATTCATCCATCCAAAATTAAGTATATCTCATCAAAGAGTATTCATCCATCCAAAATTAAGTATATCTCATCAAAGAGTATTCATCCATCCAAAATTAAGTATATCTCATCAAAGAGAATTCATCCATCCAAAATTAAGTATATCTCATCAAAGAGTATTCATCCATCCAAAATTAAGTATATCTCATCAAAAAGTATTCATCCATCCAAAATTAAGTATATCTCATCAAAGAGTATTCATCCATCCAAAATTAAGTATATCTCATCAAAAAGTATTCATCCATCCAAAATTAAGTATATCTCATCAAAGAGTATTCATCCATCCAAAATTAAGTATATCTCATCAAAGAGTATTCATCCATCCAAAATTAATTATATCTCATCAAAGAGTATTCATCCATCCAAAATTAAGTATATCTCATCAAAGAGTATTCATCCATCCAAAATTAAGTATATCTCATCAAAGAGTATTCATCCATCCAAAATTAAGTATGTCTCATCAAAGAGTATTCGTCCATCCAAAATTAAGTATATCTCATCAAAGAGTATTCATCCATCCAAAATTAAGTATATCTCATCAAAGAGTATTCATCCATCCAAAATTAAGTATATCTCATCAAAGAGTATTCATCCATCCAAAATTAAGTATGTCTCATCAAAGAGTATTCTTCCATCCAAAATTAAGTATATCTCATCAAAGAGTATTCATCCATCCAAAATTAAGTATATCTCATCAAAGAGTATTCATCCATCCAAAATTAAGTATATCTCATCAAAGAGTATTCGTCCATCCAAAATTAAGTATATCTCATCAAAGAGTATTCATCCATCCAAAATTAAGTATATCTCATCAAAGAGTATTCGTCCATCCAAAATTAAGTATATCTCATCAAAGAGTATTCATCCATCCTAAATTAAGTATATCTCATCAAAGAGTATTCATCCATCCAAAATTAAGTATATCTCATCAAAGAGTATTCGTCCATCCAAAATTAAGTATATCTTATCAAAGAGTATTCATCCATCCAAAATTAAGTATATCTCATCAAAGAGTATTCGTCCATCCAAAATTAAGTATATCTCATCAAAGAGTATTCATCTATCCAAAATTAAGTATATCTCATCAAAGAGTATTCATCCATCCAAAATTAAGTATATCTCATCAAAGAGTATTCGTCCATCCAAAATTAAGTATATCTCATCAAAGAGTATTCATCCATCCAAAATTAAGTATATCTCATCAAAGAGTATTCATCCATCCAAAATTAAGTATATCTCATCAAAGAGTATTCATCCATCCAAAATTAAGTATATCTCATCAAAGAGTATTCGTCCATCCAAAATTAAGTATATCTCATCAAAGAGTATTCATCCATCCAAAATTAAGTATATCTCATCAAAGAGTATTCATCCATCCAAAATTAAGTATGTCTCATCAAAGAGTATTCATCCATCCAAAATTAAGTATATCTCATCAAAGAGTATTCGTCCATCCAAAATTAAGTATATCTCATCAAAGAGTATTCATCCATCCAAAATTAAGTATATCTCATCAAAGAGTATTCATCCATCCAAAATTAAGTATATCTCATCAAAGAGTATTCATCCATCCAAAATTAAGTATATCTCATCAAAGAGTATTCGTCCATCCAAAATTAAGTATATCTCATCAAAGAGTATTCATCCATCCAAAATTAAGTATATCTCATCAAAGAGTATTCATCCATCCAAAATTAGGTATGTCTCATCAAAGAGTATTCATCCATCCAAAATTAAGTATATCTCATCAAAGAGTATTCATCCATCCAAAATTAAGTATATCTCATCAAAGAGTATTCATCAATCCAAAATTAAGTATATCTCATCAAAGAGTATTCGTCCATCCAAAATTAAGTATATCTCATCAAAGAGTATTCATCCATCCAAAATTAAGTATATCTCATCAAAGAGTATTCGTCCATCCAAAATTAAGTATCTTCTTCTTCTTCTTCTTCCTAGCGTTTATCCCGCCGCCGGGCAGGGTCCGCTTTGTAGACTGCACCACGCCATTTCACCCGATCAGCTGCGTCTTCAGTCTTCAGCCCGGTCGTGTTCATGTCTACTTCGATGCAGTCTCGCCACCTAGTTTTGGGTCTGCCTCTGGGTCTTTTGCCCTCTACTTCGAGGTTCCAGGACGATTGAGAAACGGAATGGGGATTTGATCTTATCACGTGCCCGTACCATCTCAGCCTTGACTCTCGAAGCTTTTCAGATATAGGGGCGATGCCCAGACGATCTCGGATGGTTTCATTTCGCACCATGTCTAGACGAGTGAGTCCGAGGCTCCATCTCAGCATTTTCATCTCCATAACATGCAGCATCTGTATAGTCTTTGCTGTGCATGGAGAACATTCGAGGCCGTACAACGCTACTGGTCTGACAACTGATCGGTAAATTTTACTTTTCAGTCTGTCAGGCATTCGCTTGTCGCATAGTACACCGGTTGATTCTCTCCATTTGAGCCAGGCAGCATTGACTCTCGCAGCAACTGTAGCCTTGGGGTCTAGGTCTGCGGTGATGTAGAATCCGAGGTACTTGAAGCCATCCACTTTCCGGAGTTCGGTGTTCTTGACTTTGATGGTATTCGAGGTATTCGAAGTACTTTTTCCCATTTCCAAGTACTCAGTCTTTTGGAGGTTTAGTCGTAGACCATAGTCACTGAAGCGTTCGTTCCACTCTCCTAGCTGTTTCTCCAAGTCCTCTGTTGTGTTGGAACATAACACAACGTCGTCAGCATACAGTAGAGTTTTCGGAGGGCTTGTTTGTAGATCTCTGGTGATCGTGTCCATTATCAGTATAAAGAGCAGGGGGGAAAGGGCGGAACCTTGATGAACTCCTACAGCAACCTTGAATGACTCCGAAGTACCCGCTGGACTTCTCACGGTACTTCTAGAGTCAGTATACATCATTTGAATCCATCTTATGTACTCTTCTGGGACTAGGTGGTCTCGAAGAGAGAACCATATCAGCTCATGAGGCACACGGTCGAAAGCTTTCTCCAAGTCAAGGAAAGCGCAATGGACTGACTTCGCCTTTTCCCTGTGTTTCTCTAGATAAAGACGAATGGCGAAAATAGCATTTGTTGTTCCACTTCCTTTGACGAAGCCACACTGATTGACGGTTGTGCTTACAATTTTGCGGAGCCGTGCTTCGATGATCTTTTCCAAGATCATTGTGGTATGAGGAATGATTCTTATCGGCCGGTAGTTGGAGCATATTGTGACATCTCCTTTTCCTTTGTAGATGGGTATTGTAGATGATCTACTCCAGTCTTCGGGATACTCCAGGCGAGCAGTGGCTTTTTGAAAGAGGGTCGTAAGATGGAAAAGTCCACAATCACCTGCGAGTCTCCATGCAGAGGCGGCAAGATCATCTGGCCCACATGCCTTTCCGTGCTTCATTTTCTGAAGGGCTTCTCTTACTTCAATCTCTGAGATGGTGGGAACTGGTCCTTCTACTGGTAGGGACAGCGGGACGGGAGGGTGGTCGAACTCGATGTTCGAGATTTCCTCGAAGTGTTCTCTCCATCGCTGACAAATTTCGACATTGGATCGGAGTAGTATGCCGTCCCGGTTCTTGATTGTCCGCACGTGAGAAAGGTCTTTTGCTGCTGTGGCTCGTGCTTTGCAAATCCGGAAAATTTCCTTCTCTCCTTGAGGCGTGTCGAGCTTACTGTAGATTTCTTGGATGGCTGAGGAGCGTGCCTTCGCTACGGCTCTCTTAGCTTCTCTCTTCATACATAGGTACAGAGCTCGGTCAGCTTCGGTTCCGGATCGTTTCCATTGCTTGAGAGCCACTTTCTTCTCCTTGACAGCAGTTTGAACGTCTTCGTTCCACCACCATGTCTCCTTGTCTACAATGCGTTTGCGACCTGGTTTTGTTAAGCCCAGAGTGACTTCTCCTACCGCCTTCATCTTGTCTCGAACGAACCTCCAGTGCTCCTCAATGGAGTCAGGGAACGTTTTTTGGAGAGTGTCCGGGGATAGGGCGAGAAGAAGCTGATGCATGAAGCGAACCTTGTTGTCACGTACCTTCCACCATTTTATCCGAGAAACTTCGTTCAGAGGCTTTACGTTGCATTGCTTCTGGGAAAATCGGAGATCGATTATAACTGGATGGTGCTGCGAGGAGACGTTATCGCTCGGAATCACCTTGCAATCAGTGATGAGTCTCAGATTGGTTCTTTGCGTCATCCAGAAGTCGATTTGGGTTTTCCTTCCACCACTGCAATACGTGGTGAGGTGAGACTCTCGTTTGCAGAAGAAGGTATTGCAGATGGAAAGATCGTGCTCTTCGGCAAAACTCAAGATTCGCTCTCCTTCTGCATTCGGCAAACCATAGCCGTTGCCTCCATGAGCTCTCTTATGGGCTTCGCATCTTCTTCCTACGTGCCCGTTCAAGTCTCCTCCGATCATGAGAGTTTCTTCCGGAGAGCATTTTCTGATGACGTCATCGAAGTCTTCCCAAAACCCGTCTTTCTCGGAGTCGCTGCATCCTGCCTGCGGTGCGTAAGCACTGACTATTTTGAAGAGTTTGCCATTGCATTCCAAGGAGATGGACATCAAACGATCTGAGATTCGACAAACTTCCGTGACGGATGTGGCAAGGTAGGAGGCAGCGATAATTCCGACGCCATTGCGGGCTGCTGATGAAGTATTGCCCGAGTACCACAGCTTATACCTCCCGTCGAGCTGCTTTGCTTTCCCTCCTTTCCACCTAGTTTCCTGGAGGCATGCCAGATGTACTCTTCTTTTTGCCAGCATGTCACAGACTTCCATGGACTTCCCCGAGAGACTTCCGACGTTCAAGGTAGCTAGTCGGAGGCGTGTAGGCACTGCTATTTGATTAAACCGAGGACGCGGCCTATTATTCCTCGAAGACCCTCGCATATTTCTCACGTCGATCGGGATTCGACGCGCGTCGCTTGAAGGGGACGCCCTAGCATTGGGGTTACTCTGATGGTGCATCTTGGGGGGGATGCGACGGTTTCTTCATAGACCGGCTTGTCGCACGAACATCCAAGTCGATAGTTCAGCCTGACGTCCGTTTACGACCCTTTGGGCCACATAACCCGGGATTTTGGGCTATGTGGGCTAGAGGTTATTTTTTGGACACGCCTCTTGACCGTGTCCCTTAGGCCAGTGAGATAACAGTGAGCGAGCATTTTATAGGATGTGGGCTGCCCAGTTCCCACACCCACCCGCGACGCTCACTAGCCTAAGCCCCTCTTTGGTCAGCCATGGCAAAGCCACCAAGTCTCCCATCCGCCTGCGGGAGAGGCCCCACATACGCCATCGGGGTAATCAAAATTAAGTATATCTCATCAAAGAGTATTCGTCCATCCAAAATTAAGTATATCTCATCAAAGAGTATTCATCCATCCAAAATTAAGTATATCTCATCAAAGAGTATTCATCCATCCAAAATTAAGTATATCTCATCAAAGAGTATTCGTCCATCCAAAATTAAGTATATCTCATCAAAGAGTATTCATCCATCCAAAATTAAGTATATCTCATCAAAGAGTATTCGTCCATCCAAAATTAAGTATATCTCATCAAAGAGTATTCATCCATCCAAAATTAAGTATATCTCATCAAAGAGTATTCATCCATCCAAAATTAAGTATGTCTCATCAAAGAGTATTCATCCATTCAAAATTAAGTATATCTCATCAAAGAGTATTCATCCATCCAAAATTAAGTATATCTCATCAAAGAGTATTCATCCATCCAAAATTAAGTATATCTCATCAAAGAGTATTCATCCATCCAAAACTAAGTATATCTCATCAAAGAGTATTCATCCATCCAAAATTAAGTATATCTCATCAAAGAGTATTCATCCATCCAAAATTAAGTATGTCTCATCAAAGAGTAGTCGTCCATCCAAAATTAAGTATATCTCATCAAAGAGTATTCATCCATCCAAAATTAAGTATATCTCATCAAAGAGTATTCATCCATCCAAAATTAAGTATATCTCATCAAAGAGTATTCGTCCATCCAAAATTAAGTATATCTCATCAAAGAGTATTCATCCATCCAAAATTAAGTATATCTCATCAAAGAGTATTCATCCATCCAAAATTAAGTATGTCTCATCAAAGAGTATTCATCCATCCAAAATTAAGTATATCTCATCAAAGAGTATTCGTCCATCCAAAATTAAGTATATCTCATCAAAGAGTATTCATCCATCCAAAATTAAGTATATCTCATCAAAGAGTATTCATCCATCCAAAATTAAGTATATCTCATCAAAGAGTATTCATCCATCCAAAATTAAGTATATCTCATCAAAGAGTATTCGTCCATCCAAAATTAAGTATATCTCATCAAAGAGTATTCATCCATCCAAAATTAAGTATATCTCATCAAAGAGTATTCATCCATCCAAAATTAGGTATGTCTCATCAAAGAGTATTCATCCATCCAAAATTAAGTATATCTCATCAAAGAGTATTCATCCATCCAAAATTAAGTATATCTCATCAAAGAGTATTCATCCATCCAAAATTAAGTATATCTCATCAAAGAGTATTCGTCCATCCAAAATTAAGTATATCTCATCAAAGAGTATTCATCCATCCAAAATTAAGTATATCTCATCAAAGAGTATTCGTCCATCCAAAATTAAGTATATCTCATCAAAGAGTATTCATCCATCCAAAATTAAGTATATCTCATCAAAGAGTATTCATCCATCCAAAATTAAGTATATCTCATCAAAGAGTATTCGTCCATCCAAAATTAAGTATATCTCATCAAAGAGTATTCATCCATCCAAAATTAAGTATATCTCATCAAAGAGTATTCGTCCATCCAAAATTAAGTATATCTCATCAAAGAGTATTCATCCATCCAAAATTAAGTATATCTCATCAAAGAGTATTCATCCATCCAAAATTAAGTATGTCTCATCAAAGAGTATTCATCCATTCAAAATTAAGTATATCTCATCAAAGAGTATTCATCCATCCAAAATTAAGTATATCTCATCAAAGAGTATTCATCCATCCAAAATTAAGTATATCTCATCAAAGAGTATTCGTCCATCCAAAATTAAGTATATCTCATCAAAGAGTATTCATCCATCCAAAATTAAGTATATCTCATCAAAGAGTATTCATCCATCCAAAATTAAGTATGTCTCATCAAAGAGTATTCGTCCATCCAAAATTAAGTATATCTCATCAAAGAGTATTCATCCATCCAAAATTAAGTATATCTCATCAAAGAGTATTCGTCCATCCAAAATTAAGTATATCTCATCAAAGAGTATTCATCTATCCAAAATTAAGTATATCTCATCAAAGAGTATTCATCCATCCAAAATTAAGTATATCTCATCAAAGAGTATTCGTCCATCCAAAATTAAGTATATCTTATCAAAGAGTATTCATCCATCCAAAATTAAGTATATCTCATCAAAGAGTATTCGTCCATCCAAAATTAAGTATATCTCATCAAAGAGTATTCATCTATCCAAAATTAAGTATATCTCATCAAAGAGTATTCATCCATCCAAAATTAAGTATATCTCATCAAAGAGTATTCGTCCATCCAAAATTAAGTATATCTCATCAAAGAGTATTCATCCATCCAAAATTAAGTATATCTCATCAAAGAGTATTCATCCATCCAAAATTAAGTATATCTCATCAAAGAGTATTCATCCATCCAAAATTAAGTATATCTCATCAAAGAGTATTCGTCCATCCAAAATTAAGTATATCTCATCAAAGAGTATTCATCCATCCAAAATTAAGTAAATCTCATCAAAGAGTATTCATCCATCCAAAATTAAGTATGTCTCATCAAAGAGTATTCATCCATCCAAAATTAAGTATATCTCATCAAAGAGTATTCATCAATCCAAAATTAAGTATATCTCATCAAAGAGTATTCATCCATCCAAAATTAAGTATATCTCATCAAAGAGTATTCATCCATCCAAAATTAAGTATATCTCATCAAAGAGTATTCATCCATCCAAAATTAAGTATATCTCATCAAAGAGTATTCATCCATCCAAAATTAAGTATATCTCATCAAAGAGTATTCATCCATCCAAAATTAAGTATATCTCATCAAAGAGTATTCATCCATCCAAAATTAAGTATATCTCATCAAAGAGAATTCATCCATCCAAAATTAAGTATATCTCATCAAAGAGTATTCATCCATCCAAAATTAAGTATATCTCATCAAAGATTATTCATCCATCCAAAATTAAGTATATCTCATCAAAGAGTATTCATCCATCCAAAATTAAGTATATCTCATCAAAAAGTATTCATCCATCCAAAATTAAGTATATCTCATCAAAGAGTATTCATCCATCCAAAATTAAGTATATCTCATCAAAGAGTATTCATCCATCCAAAATTAAGTATATCTCATCAAAGAGTATTCATCCATCCAAAATTAAGTATATCTCATCAAAGAGTATTCATCCATCCAAAATTAAGTATATCTCATCAAAGAGTATTCGTCCATCCAAAATTAAGTATATCTCATCAAAGAGTATTCATCCATCCAAAATTAAGTATATCTCATCAAAGAGTATTCATCCATCCAAAATTAAGTATATCTCATCAAAGAGTATTCATCCATCCAAAATTAAGTATATCTCATCAAAGAGTATTCGTCCATCCAAAATTAAGTATATCTCATCAAAGAGTATTCATCCATCCAAAATTAAGTAAATCTCATCAAAGAGTATTCATCCATCCAAAATTAAGTATGTCTCATCAAAGAGTATTCATCCATCCAAAATTAAGTATATCTCATCAAAGAGTATTCATCAATCCAAAATTAAGTATATCTCATCAAAGAGTATTCATCCATCCAAAATTAAGTATATCTCATCAAAGAGTATTCATCCATCCAAAATTAAGTATATCTCATCAAAGAGTATTCATCCATCCAAAATTAAGTATATCTCATCAAAGAGTATTCATCCATCCAAAATTAAGTATATCTCATCAAAGAGTATTCATCCATCCAAAATTAAGTATATCTCATCAAAGAGTATTCATCCATCCAAAATTAAGTATATCTCATCAAAGAGAATTCATCCATCCAAAATTAAGTATATCTCATCAAAGAGTATTCATCCATCCAAAATTAAGTATATCTCATCAAAGATTATTCATCCATCCAAAATTAAGTATATCTCATCAAAGAGTATTCATCCATCCAAAATTAAGTATATCTCATCAAAAAGTATTCATCCATCCAAAATTAAGTATATCTCATCAAAGAGTATTCATCCATCCAAAATTAAGTATATCTCATCAAAGAGTATTCATCCATCCAAAATTAAGTATATCTCATCAAAGAGTATTCATCCATCCAAAATTAAGTATATCTCATCAAAGAGTATTCATCCATCCCAAACTAAGTATATCTCATCAAAGAGTATTCATCCATCCAAAATTAAGTATGTCTCATCAAAGAGTATTCGTCCATCCAAAATTAAGTATATCTCATCAAAGAGTATTTTTTGTCGGGGTTGTCTTGTGTGGCAACACCTCAAACTTGGGTAATTAAACCTTTATCATTTGAACATCTTTAAACGAGAAATAAATTGAAAGAAATAATTAAGGACAGAAATTCTTCTTCTTTAAATAGAACTATGATCGTGGGAAACTATTCTGATCGTGTGAACAAATTGTGCTAACACTGGGAAGGAATTATGATCGTGGGAAACTATTCTGATCGTGTGAACAAATTGTGCTGACAATGGGAAGGAATTATTACCTCATAAAGTTATTAGCGTTTCGTAGCTACACTCCCCGGGGCGGAAAATTACGGAGCTTCATTCGGAAAGGATATTGTCTAATCAAAACCAGAACAATGCAAATTATGATTGCTAAAACGAGAAGCTCCATCATGAAGGCAAATGGGGATTTAATGAAACTTAGAATTGCCTCGAATGTTGATTTGATAAGATCACTGAAGTGGCCAAAAACATTTTTTACTGTTTCATCTATTGTACCGGAAATCACGTGTCTAGTATGGGTTACAATATTCATGTTTGATTCTGGAACAAAATTCAGGGTCCCGTTCAGAACGAAGTTATTCAAATGCCCTCCCGGGCATTTCGCAGAGCAGTTCGCATTTATAATCTCTTTGCCGTAGTAGAACTTCAGTGTTTGACGGTGTCCCGAGGGCGTGCACTTAACTGTGCGCTTGGCTCTCCATTCTCCATCTCGGCACTCAAGATTGGCCAAAGCAGCAATGGAAGATGACGTTCAAAGGAGTTCGAAAGACGCGCCTTGGTAGCAGGAAAAGCAGCCTTCTACTGTGGAGGCTTCTGCGCGGCAGTCGGTCTCTTCCCAGGTGCCTTTCAATGTCATCTCTTGCATGCGTACTTGAAGTTGTAAGACAGCGTGGTTGTTGACAATAGCGACGAGGGAACCGGACAGAGTGTTTTGTAGAGAGATGCCGTCACGCTCCAGAGGAAGTAGTTTGGTTTGCCCGAAAAACGAAGTGATCCTGCCTGATGGACAGTGACATGAGATGACACGCATCGCGGGAGAACATTGACAAGCATGTGGGCTGAAGTAACAGTTGAAGGCTATCGCATCCTCTCTGGTTTGGCATTGTAGTTGTCCGGCTGAAAAGGGAGTTTGAATACCGGGGTTGACGTTCTCCATGAGGGCGGTACGTATTCCATTCGTGAGGTATTGTTGGGTGAGAATGTTCTCAAAGGCGACGTGACTCGATGATACGATGGTGAGAACGATGTCGTTCCAGCGACTGCTGATGCCCGGTTGCAAGTGGAAGGTCTTTTCCGAAATGCCATCTCTGGTGGCAAGACTTGCTTGGAGGGTAAATTCGTTTTGCCAGTTGAGACATCGGTAGGCTTCGAAGACTTCGTCGTCTTCAGGTAGGGCGATGATGCGATACATGAGACAGCTAGCGGTACAGGTGAAACACCCACACGTGGTACAGCCACAACTACTCTGGCAGTAGGTGTAACCGGGGTGATTGTTGATCTTTTCAAACATTTTCAGCTTGTCCGTATTTTGAATTTTGGCGCAGGTGTGGACGAGGTTGTATTCATCTTTGCACGTTCCTGATTTGAAAGCGGGTCCGCAGAGTTGTTGGGAATGTACCTCCAATTTGTGATTTCGAGTGTAAAACAGGGTTTGTTCGTTGCATTTATACTCGATTCTGGAGACCTGAAGAGACAAGGTGCCTAGAATCGTTCCGTTGCTGTTCTGGATTGTGAGACAAGTAGGCAGACCGATTGGAAGCAGAGCTAGAAGGGTCGTTTCGCTTATGGTGCAGGACAGCGTGCCGTTTGCGCTTCGAATGCAGTTGTTCTCAGTTGCGGTGAGAGAGGTAACCTCTGAGCATGAATTTGAAAAAGGTGAAAGAATCGTCAAGATTGTGGCAATTGCAAAATATCGTTTTCTTCGGTATGGTTTGAAAGGAAGTGAGACTTGTTGACGGCAGCAAATCCTGCAGAAGCATTGGAAAAGAGCGATTAACACATGACGAAAGGTGTGAATGATCCTGGATATTATCATGCAAGTGTTGCAAAGGAAGGCGAGGAATGTAATAAGCAGGAAGGTCGTCACTACTCCCAGAACTTGGTGAGAGAAAGACCAGCATTGGTAGTTCATCATGAAGTTGTAGCAGACAAGACAGTTGATGGAATCGCACAAGAGGCTCGCTGGACAGAGAAGTTTTTGTGTAGTCATTTCAAATCCATTCTCCCAGGCAGTGATAGTGACTTCATAAGGAGTTGCGACAAGGGAGCTAGGTAGCAGTATTCTTGGATCAATTGACTCAGTGCTGTCGATGAGTGTGCAAACGGGAGGTATGCATACTTGTATTGTTTGTGGGTGGTCATATGGTTTCAGTTCAATGCCCCCGGTGCTGCAAATCGCAAGCTGCATAGAGTTAGATTTTCCAGCTGGTGGGTGAGGGAAGTATTTTCTTCTTATTGTTCCCCAAGCTGCAATTGGAATTTGAAGTTCTTTGAATTTGTACGTAGTGATGGGACTGCCGTAGAAACAAAATATTTCAGCAGCTTCTGAGCACGAAAAATAGCGGCAGAAAGCTATAGTTCCTGTGACTTCTGGTGGATTGGAGAAAGACTCGGTACCGTTCGGATTGAAGCATCGGAAGTCGTCTTTTCTGTATACTTCTGAAGTCGCGACGTTCATGTTAGGGACGATGAGGAGTGTGCCATCGAATAGAGCTATTCGGTTGAAAAATCCAAATTTCTCTTGTGGAGAACAGTGTGATTCCTTGTTGAAGGAGCAAACTTGTGGAGGGACGTATTCAGTGATTTCTGTAGGAAGTTTTTCTCTCGTCCATTCTTTGCGAAATTTTCCATCGTAGTTACTGCATGAGGAGGTCCAGTTGGGACACTGGCAAGGTGGTCCACAGTGATTTATGTTTACTTTATGCACGGATTTGAGCGGCTGGATCACCCCGGATGGACATCGCATAGTGGTCCAACATATTTCTGATGAAATTGCTGAGATGGCCTGCGCAATTCCGATCCCATGTTGAGTGCACGGTGTCACGTACAGCATTTTGATTTTGAGCTCGGTCTCGTCGCGACAACGGGATTCTGTTGCTGCACTGGATATGGGCAGAAGTAGTAGCATCACGAGTGTTGTTAGAGAGACAATGTGATTATTGGCTCGCCTTCTGTTGCGGATTGCTCGTCTCTGGCTTGTCTGATCATTAGAATTTGTAGGGTTTTGAGGCTCATCATCCTTATCAGATTCCGATTTGTCGATTTCCATTTTGTGCAGTAGAGAGATGGGACGGGAAAGTGTACCCCCATTGGGCACCCTTACGATGGCCGATCGTTCCAGGTTATTCTTGGAACCACAGATCTGGCCGATTCTCCACTGTCCCCTCTTTAGGTTTTCATCTGCGATGAGAACGATATCATTCAACTTCGGCTTCTTTTTGTTGACCAGCCTTCCGTGAGGATGTTGATGTTGGTTTCTTTCTCGAAGGCTGGTGATGTATTCTTGTACCCAACGTTTCCACAATTGATCAAGCATTTGTGATTGTTGTTGCCATGAGTTGATGAGGTGATCGCGGAATTGCAGTCGTGGCATGTAGTCTGGGTCGTCTCGATCAGTTTTTGGGAACCGAGGGAGAGAGATTTGAGCGTTGGGTCTGAGGAAGTCAATCGGGCGAAGAGGTAGTAATTCTGTACCTGAGGCCATGTACGTGAGCGGGCGACTATTGATGATGGCTTCTGTTTCTTTCACGAGGGTGGTGAAAGTTTCTAGATCAAGCGTTCTTCTTCCGATGGTAGACTTGAGGGAGCTTTTCGTGAGGCCAATGAGTCGTTCATAGAACCCGCCACTCCATGGCGAGTAGGGCGTGATGAAATGATAGTCGATTTTTTGGCGTGCGCAGAAGTCGATGATTTCTGGAGGGAGTGCCTCCACGAGTTGCACTTGTTGTACGTCTTTTAGAGCTTTGAAAGATGTCGCGTTGTCGCATATTATGGTGGCAGGGGCTCCGTGTGTTGCTACAAAGCGTCGTAGGCGAGAGAGCAATGTGGCAGTGCTCAGGTCACATAGAACGTCGAGATAAATGCATCTGACATTGATGCATGTAATGAGTAGGATCCATGCTTTTTCAGTTGTTCCGTCGTTTTTGCGAATTGCGATTGGTCCGGTCATATCCATTCCAACATGTTGGAACGGATGGTTCGGAGTGTTGATTCGTATTTCTGGGTGCTGGGGAAAGTCGGGAAGTACGTACGGTTTTGCTTTGTTTTTGATGCAGGTCATGCAGAGCTTATCGTTGACTTGCTTGACGAACTTGCGAATGTTCGGTATCCATACCCGTTGGCGTAGTTCTCGTACGCAGTGTTCGACTCCCGCGTGTGCTAAAAGTTGATGCGTGTGCAGGCAGAACAGCTTTGTGATTGGGTGATGTGGAAGGAAAATTGGTCTTCGAGTTTTCTCGTCCAGCTGGCAGTTGTCAATGCGTCCTAATGAGTGTAGTAGATTAGTTTGGTGGTCGAAGTAGAGGCGTAGAATAGATGATTGCTTTTCGTGTGGTGGAGATGCTTGTTGTGCGATTGAGAAAAGTTTTCGTTCGCTCAGTTCTGTGAGATCTGCTGGGCTGTGAATGGGCTTTCTCGCTGCTTTCTGTATGAAGAGAAGAACCATTCGCATGACTCCAACTAGTTTTGTCCACTTCGAGAATCGAGAGATGTCGATGCAAGGGATGAGTCGCGTAGTGGTTTGAGTGAGCAGGCAAGAAACGTCTGCGATCTCCACTGGTTGAGTTGGCCATTGTTGGCTGGGTAGCCGAAGAAAATTGGGTCCTTGCCACCAGAGCTTGTGATGTCCGAGCTCCGAGAATGTGCATCCTCGGCTTGCGCAGTCCGCGGGATTGTTGTCTCCATTGACGTGACGTATTTCGGTCTTTGGAATGAGGGTCTGTATCTTAGTGATCCGGTTGCGTACGAAGATCGGAAGCCGGTCGTTGGAAATCGAACGAATCCAGAAAAGGCATACCATGGAGTCTGTCCACAGGTATGTTTTTCCGATCGGAAGGCGAATCTCAGAGATTGTCTTATGAAGAAGCTCTGCTCCAAGTAATGTTCCGAGCAATTCCATTCGGGGAATAGTTGTCGAGCACTTGGAGGGAGCGACGCGGGCTTTCGCGAGAATCATCTTCACGTGAGTGGAGTTGTCAGGGCGACGAGTAACCAAATAGACTACTGCGCTGTAGGCAACTTTTGAGGCGTCCGTGAAGGCATGTAGTTCGAAAGTGCATTCATCCGTAGAGAAAGGTAGGCAGAGTCGTGGAACAGTGATTGTTGCTGGCTCGTCGGTCAAGGGTGCAATTATACTGTTCCAACTTTTCATGAGATGTATTGGAAAACTGTCATCCCATCCGAGTTTTTCTTTCCACAATCCTTGAAGGAAGATTTTGAGTGGCAGAGTTGCTGGCGTAACGAATCCTAGAGGATCGAATAGGCTTGCAGTGTAGTAGAGTGCCTTTCTTTTTGTCCAAGGCATGCTCGGCAAGGAAGGAAATGGAGGTAGAGAGTAGATATCTTCTGAAGTGTTCCAAGTGAGACCAAGAACTTTTGTGTAGTTTGTGTTTTCTGATGCTGCATCGTGTTGTCGGAAGAGGTCGTTCAAGTTTTGGTTGTTGGAAACGAATTTACGGAGACACATTGATGCGTCCTTGAAAAGTTTGCGTGAGTCGTGGAACATTTGCTCTCCGTCATGCTCTGTTTCAGCCAGACCGAACATGTTGTCGACGTACAACATGTCTCGGATTCTGTCACCAATCGAAGACGGGTTTCTTTCCATGTGATGCAGAATCGTTCCGGCCAGCAGAAAGGGAGACGTGTTGAGACCGAAAGGGACTCTTCGGAATCTGTATACCACGAGGTTTTGTTTGCATGGGATCTGATGAATGTCGCGTACCCACAGCAAGCGGGTGAAGTCTCTAGAAGCCTTTTCCAGGCCTACCATCAAGAATGCTTTCTCGATATCCGCAGAGATTAGAATCGGAGCGGTCCGGGTACGTAGAAGAATGCCGATCAGGTCTGGTAGAATCACAGGTCCTCGAAAGAGGCAATCGTTGAGTGAGAAACTGTTTCGGCTCTTAGCAGAGCCGTCGAGTACAGACCGCAACTTGGTTGTTTCATTTGATTGCTTCTGGACTCCAAAGTGAGCAAGATAGTGGCATCCAGTGTCCTTGTAAATCTCGTTGTAGGGTACTTCTTCAAGTATGCCCCGTTCGATCTGTTCTCGGAAGTTTGCATCGTAGCTTTCGATCAAGCCACTCTTTGTTAGTTGGTCATAATTGTTGCGTAGTCTGCCGAAAGCGAGTCCGAAGTTGGATGGAAGAAGATTGGGATCTTTTTTGAATGGTAGTTGAACGTAGTACCGTTTTTCTTCTTTGTCGTATCTGATGGTCTTTCTGAATTGTTCGAGGCAAGCCTGGTCCTCATTCGTTGCTTCCGGAGTGTCCAACACCCCAAAAGATTCGAGCGAGAGGTATGAATCGACGGTTTTTTCGAGTTGCTCGAGCGAAGGTATGTCGTCGTGCAATGGCGTCGGCGAGCATTCAGTTACTTCGGCAACCATGGTCATGAACTTCATTGTTGAGTTGGATTTTTTGAAGTTGACTATGTCTCCTATTGTTGTGTGTAATAGCCGTAGTTCCGAAGTCAAATCAGACGTTGTAATGTTATTGAAGAACAGGTCGAAAAGAGTGTCCTGACCGAGCAAAATTTGGGGTCGAGATCTGATCAATGTTGGCGTAATCCCGGATGTATGTGCCATCCAAGATATCTCTGGTATGATGAAATCGGTGGAGTGGACAGGCAGGTAATACGGGTCACCATTCACACACTTGATTCCCAGTATATGCAGCGTCGATGTTATCATTTGTGGCTCACTTGTGTGAAACGTCGTTACTTTGAGGTTACGACGATCCGAAGTTTCCAAGCCGAGATATGTAACTAGATTTTCATCGATGTAGCTGATCGTCGATCCGCAGTCGAAAAGAACGACACAGTGATCTGACAGGAGTTCGTGATGTTTTGGATTGAACAGAGTTGCATATATGGCTAGAGAAGGATTCATGTCGTTTGTGTAGACAGGAGCTGTGGTCTTTTGTGTTGACGAGAGTTTTTGTTGTGTTTTCATGGGGACTGCATTTGAATTTTGCGTAATTGCACAGTTAGTTGATGTATGATGGGTGATTCGCGGATGCATCTGTTTGTTGTTGCGATGTCTCTCTCCTGAAGTGGCGTTACAGTTGTATTTCGGGTTAGGACTGGGAGGAGTACGCTCTGTTGTTTGCGGGGTCATTCTATTGAATAGTTTCTCGCAAGTACTTGTGTGGTGTGTTTCTTGACAGCTTTGGCATCGTCTGCGAGACCGGCATTCTTTTACGAGATGACTTGGTGAGAGACAGTTCGAGCATAACTTCAGTTGGAATGCTGCTTTTTTGCGATCGAGGGGAGTTGCGTACTGTGTGCATGCGAAGACTGAGTGATTACCGTCGCAGAGTTGACAAGTCTTCGTATTAGAAGCTCGATGTTGGTTGTGAGTTGGAGCTGAGAAGAGACGGTTGACTTGCCTTGGTTTAGCTGCCGGAGAATAGGTGTCTTTCGAACGCGCATTATGCTTAGAGAAAAGTTGTTCGAAGCGTTCTGTTTCGACTGATTCTTGAAGGATGTCCATAATAGTGAATATTGTCACTTGACGCTTAGACATATCTTTGGCAATGCGAGCGCTCATTGATGTGGGTAGTTTTCCAAGTATGGAATTGATGAGGTAGGTGTCTCCTCCTTCTAAAGTGCCGTCGGGGAGCAGTTGTTGGACGAGAGCGTTCAAGCTGAGGTAGAAAGGTCTTAGGCTTGTGCAGTTTTGACAATCGGGAAGGTCACGAATGCGATTGAGAAGTGTCTGCTGTACAAAGATGGGATGGTCATATTCCATCTTCAGCAAGTGGAGAGCGGTTTCAAAGTTGTGATCGATAGAAGTTAGGCCAGAGATGATCTGTTTTGCTTCGCCTTGAACGCACATTTTCAGCATTGAAAGACGATCTACTCCACGTACTCCGCCTTGTGAGATTAGAGATTGAAAGCTTTCGATGAAAGAGGGCCATTTTAGAATGTCCCCACTGAACTTGGGAAGTCGATCAGACAGGAGGGCGGCTGTTGTGAAGGCACTTGGTCCGTGGTTGGCAAAGAGGGGCTCGTTTGTGTGATTTGCCACATCCGTTGTAGAGTTGGTTTTGGGTGGTACCGCTTTTGATGTTGTTTCAACAGTTCCATTTTTTTGTTGAAACGAATCTGTTGAAATTTGCGAGGATTGTTCATTGTGTTCGTCAATGATGTCAGATAGAGGCAGTTTCCGAGAACGACCTTCAGTGATGTATTTTGTCACGAGGGTGTCGAAACGGTTTAGTAGTTCAGTCGCCAAGTTGAGGAGAGTTCGATAATCTCCGTGTTTAGCGATGAAGTTGTCAAAGGTTAACACTTCGTTGGGAGAATCTGTCTTCAGTTCTTCGAAGGCGTTGTGATGTTTCTCTAAGCGGCGATAGGGCTTTAGGAGAATGGATCGCTCGTCAAATACTTTTTGAAGGTGCTCTGTGATCTCAGAGTCAGAATTCTCTTTTGTGGTGGTATTTTCCGCTTTGTCCAGAAAACTACTTGCTTGGTTGATGCTGTGTTTGAGGGCCTTGCTTGCCTGTGCTATCGAGGTCCGAATACGGCCGGACATGATGAAGTGAAGGTGATCAGTGAGGAATGCCTTATTTCAAGCTTGAATGAAGAGGCTAATTCTTGATTTGAAAATTCTTTTGAATTTTTAACTTGTGTCCAAGAGTTGAGGGCAGGGTTGAGACGCTGCAGCAAGATGATCAGTTGATTGGTAGTTGTCTCTGCTTGACTGGTTGCTGCTCGTCCCTGCTCGACTGATTGCTGCTTGTCTCTGCTTGACTAGTTGCTGCTCGTCCCTGCTCGACTGATTGCTGCTTGTCCCTGCTTGACTATGCCGTGGTCGCCGTGGTCGCCATTTTGTCGGGGTTGTCTTGTGTGGCAACACCTCAAACTTGGGTAATTAAACCTTTATCATTTGAACATCTTTAAACGAGAAATAAATTGAAAGAAATAATTAAGGACAAAAATTCTTCTTCTTTAAATAGAACTATGATCGTGGGAAACTATTCTGATCGTGTGGACAAATTGTGCTAACACTGGGAAGGAATTATGATCGTGGGAAACTATTCTGATCGTGTGAACAAATTGTGCTGACAATGGGAAGGAATTATTACCTCATAAAGTTATTAGCGTTTCGTAGCTACACTTATTATCATTACAGCCTTGAAAAACATTTTATTACAAATACTCAGGGAGACTGAATGGGTGGATTTTCAAATGAAATTTATATTCTCTGAATTTCTAAAACTCTCCTTCTATGTATCTCTGTCGCCGAAGTATTTTTCTCTCTTTTATATCTGCCTTTCTCTCTCTCTCTTTTCTTATTCTCCCTCTCTTTTACTATACCACGCTATTTCGGCCTATCTCTCTTTCTCTCTCCCTCTCTCTCTATATATATCTTTCTAATTCTTCTCATTTTCTATTCATAGTGTCGTCTGACCCGGAGACAACAAATTCTCATTATCAGATGAACTTCTACGTCTTGGGTGTTTGTGCGACTCTCGCTCTCTCCTTTTTAACAATTATCGGCTCCCTCTGCTCCAAGAAACGCGAGGTACTGGCCCGATGTTTTCTATGTAATGTAGCTTGGTGCAAAAGAAAGCAGAAAGATTGTTTGATCTTCACAGTTTAGGTCTATTTATACTCGGTTTACAGTAAGGCATAA
>OZ057404.1:32555039-32580592 GCA_964056735.1 Allodiplogaster pararmata | reverse complement strand
GTATATCTCATCAAAGAGTATTCATCCATCCAAAATTAAGTATATCTCATCAAAGAGTATTCGTCCATCCAAAATTAAGTATATCTCGTCAAAGAGTATTCATCCATCCAAAATTA
Source organism: Allodiplogaster pararmata (assembly GCA_964056735.1). NCBI lineage: Eukaryota > Metazoa > Nematoda > Chromadorea > Rhabditida > Diplogasteridae > Allodiplogaster > Allodiplogaster pararmata. Next base: position 32,580,476 of record OZ057404.1, on the reverse strand, counting down.
AGTATATCTCATCAAAGAGTATTCATCCATCCAAAATTAAGTATATCTCATCAAAGAGTATTCATCCATCCAAAATTAAGTATATCTCATCGAAGAGTATTCATCCATCCAAAATTAAGTATGTCTTATCAAAGAGTATTCGTCCATCCAAAATTAAGTATATCTCATCAAAGAGTATTCATCCATCCAAAATTAAGTATATCTCATCAAAGAGTATTCATCCATCCAAAATTAAGTATATCTCATCAAAGAGTATTCATCCATCCAAAATTAAGTATATCTCATCAAAGAGTATTCATCCATCCAAAATTAAGTATATCTCATCAAAGAGTATTCATCCATCCAAAATTAAGTATATCTCATCAAAGAGTATTCATCCATCCAAAATTAAGTATATCTCATCAAAGAGTATTCATCCATCCAAAATTAAGTATATCTCATCAAAGAGTATTCATCCATCCAAAATTAAGTATATCTCATCAAAGAGTATTCATCCATCCAAAATTAAGTATATCTCATCCAAGAGTATTCATCCATCCAAAATTAAGTATATCTCATCAAAGAGTATTCATCCATCCAAAATTAAGTATATCTCATCAAAGAGTATTCATCCATCCAAAATTAAGTATATCTCGTCAAAGAGTATTCATCCATCCAAAATTAAGTATATCTCATCAAAGAGTATTCGTCCATCCAAAATTAAGTATATCTCATCAAAGAGTATTCATCTATCCAAAATTAAGTATATCTCATCAAAGAGTATTCGTCCATCCAAAATTAAGTATATCTCATCAAAGAGTATTCATCCATCCAAAATTAAGTATATCTCATCAAAGAGTATTCATCCATCAAAAATTAAGTATATCTCATCAAAGAGTATTCGTCCATCCAAAATTAAGTATATCTTATCAAAGAGTATTCATCCATCCAAAATTAAGTATATCTCATCAAAGAGTATTCGTCCATCCAAAATTAAGTATATCTCATCAAAGAGTATTCATCCATCCAAAATTAAGTATATCTCATCAAAGAGTATTCATCCATCCAAAATTAAGTATATCTCATCAAAGAGTATTCGTCCATCCAAAATTAAGTATATCTCATCAAAGAGTATTCATCCATCCAAAATTAAGTATATCTCATCAAAGAGTATTCGTCCATCCAAAATTAAGTATATCTCATCAAAGAGTATTCATCCATCCAAAATTAAGTATATCTCATCAAAGAGTATTCGTCCATCCAAAATTAAGTATATCTCATCAAAGAGTATTCATCCATCCAAAATTAAGTATATCTCATCAAAGAGTATTCGTCCATCCAAAATTAAGTATATCTCATCAAAGAGTATTCATCCATCCAAAATTAAGTATATCTCATCAAAGAGTATTCATCCATCCAAAATTAAGTATGTCTCATCAAAGAGTATTCATCCATCCAAAATTAAGTATATCTCATCGAGAGTATTCGTCCATCCAAAATTAAGTATATCTCATCAAAGAGTATTCATCCATCCAAAATTAAGTATATCTCATCAAAGAGTATTCATCCATCCAAAATTAAGTATATCTCATCAAAGAGTATTCATCCATCCAAAATTAAGTATATCTCATCAAAGAGTATTCTCCATCCAAAATTAAGTATATCTCATCAAAGAGTATTCATCCATCCAAAATTAAGTATATCTCATCAAAGAGTATTCATCCATCCAAAATTAAGTATGTCTCATCAAAGAGTATTCATCCATCCAAAATTAAGTATATCTCATCAAAGAGTATTCATCCATCCAAAATTAAGTATATCTCATCAAAGAGTATTCATCAATCCAAAATTAAGTATATCTCATCAAAGAGTATTCGTCCATCCAAAATTAAGTATATCTCATCAAAGAGTATTCATCCATCCAAAATTAAGTATATCTCATCAAAGAGTATTCGTCCATCCAAAATTAAGTATATCTCATCCATCCAAAATCAAAGAGTATTCGTCCATCCAAAATTAAGTATATCTCATCAAAGAGTATTCATCCATCCAAAATTAAGTATATCTCATCAAAGAGTATTCATCCATCCAAAATTAAGTATATCTCATCAAAGAGTATTCGTCCATCCAAAATTAAGTATATCTCATCAAAGAGTATTCATCCATCCAAAATTAAGTATATCTCATCAAAGAGTATTCATCCATCCAAAATTAAGTATATCTCATCAAAGAGTATTCATCCATCCAAAATTAAGTATATCTCATCAAAGAGTATTCATCCATCCAAAATTAAGTATATCTCATCAAAGAGTATTCATCCATCCAAAATTAAGTATATCTCATCAAAGAGTATTCATCCATCCAAAATTAAGTATATCTCATCAAAGAGTATTCATCCATCCAAAATTAAGTATATCTCATCAAAGAGTATTCATCCATCCAAAATTAAGTATATCTCATCAAAGAGTATTCATCCATCCAAAATTAAGTATATCTCATCCAAGAGTATTCATCCATCCAAAATTAAGTATATCTCATCAAAGAGTATTCATCCATCCAAAATTAAGTATATCTCATCAAAGAGTATTCATCCATCCAAAATTAAGTATATCTCGTCAAAGAGTATTCATCCATCCAAAATTAAGTATATCTCATCAAAGAGTATTCGTCCATCCAAAATTAAGTATATCTCATCAAAGAGTATTCATCTATCCAAAATTAAGTATATCTCATCAAAGAGTATTCGTCCATCCAAAATTAAGTATATCTCATCAAAGAGTATTCATCCATCCAAAATTAAGTATATCTCATCAAAGAGTATTCATCCATCCAAAATTAAGTATATCTCATCAAAGAGTATTCGTCCATCCAAAATTAAGTATATCTCATCAAAGAGTATTCATCCATCCAAAATTAAGTATATCTCATCAAACAGTATTCATCCATCCAAAATTAAGTATATCTCATCAAAGAGTATTCATCCATCCAAAATTAAGTATATCTCATCAAAGAGTATTCATCCATCCAAAATTAAGTATATCTCATCAAAGAGTATTCATCCATCCAAAATTAAGTATATCTCATCAAAGAGTATTCATCCATCCAAAATTAAGTATATCTCATCAAAGAGTATTCATCCATCCAAAATTAAGTATATCTCATCAAAGAGTATTCATCCATCCAAAATTAAGTATATCTCATCAAAGAGTATTCATCCATCCAAAATTAAGTATATCTCATCAAAGAGTATTCATCCATCCAAAATTAAGTATATCTCATCAAAGAGTATTCATCCATCCAAAATTAAGTATATCTCATCAAAGAGTATTCATCCATCCAAAATTAAGTATATCTCATCAAAGAGTATTCATCCATCCAAAATTAAGTATATCTCATCAAAGAGTATTCATCCATCCAAAATTAAGTATATCTCATCAAATAGTATTCATACATCCAAAATTAAGTATATCTCATCAAAGAGTTTTCATCCATTCAAAATTAAGTATATCTCATCAAATAGTATTCATCCATCCAAAATTAAGTATATCTCATCAAAGAGTATTCATCCATCCAAAATTAAGTATATCTCATCAAAGAGTATTCGTCCATCCAAAATTAAGTATATCTCATCAAAGAGTATTCATCCATCCAAAATTAAGTATATCTCATCAAAGAGTATTCATCCATCCAAAATTAAGTATGTCTCATCAAAGAGTATTCATCCATCCAAAATTAAGTATATCTCATCAAAGAGTATTCATCCATCCAAAATTAAGTATATCTCATCAAAGAGTATTCATCCATCCAAAATTAAGTATATCTCATCAAAGAGTATTCATCCATCCAAAATTAAGTATATCTCATCAAAGAGTATTCATCCATCCAAAATTAAGTATATCTCATCAAAGAGTATTCGTCCATCCAAAATTAAGTATATCTCATCAAAGAGTATTCATCCATCCAAAATTAAGTATATCTCATCAAAGAGTATTCATCCATCCAAAATTAAGTATATCTCATCAAAGAGTATTCATCCATCCAAAATTAAGTATGTCTCATCAAAGAGTATTCATCCATCCAAAATTAAGTATATCTCATCAAAGAGTATTCATCCATCCAAAATTAAGTATATCTCATCAAAGAGTATTCATCCATCCAAAATTAATTATATCTCATCAAAGAGTATTCATCCATCCAAAATTAAGTATATCTCATCAAAGAGTATTCATCCATCCAAAATTAAGTATATCTCATCAAAGAGTATTCGTCCATCCAAAATTAAGTATATCTCATCAAAGAGTATTCATCCATCCAAAATTAAGTATATCTCATCAAAGAGTATTCATCCATCCAAAATTAAGTATATCTCATCAAAGAGTATTCATCCATCCAAAATTAAGTATATCTCATCAAAGAGTATTCATCCATCCAAAATTAAGTATGTCTCATCAAAGAGTATTCATCCATCCAAAATTAAGTATATCTCATCAAAGAGTATTCATCCATCCAAAATTAAGTATATCTCATCAAAGAGTATTCATCCATCCAAAATTAAGTATATCTCATCAAAGAGTATTCATCCATCCAAAATTAAGTATATCTCATCAAAGAGTATTCATCCATCCAAAATTAAGTATATCTCATCAAAGAGTATTCGTCCATCCAAAATTAAGTATATCTCGTCAAAGAGTATTCATCCATCCAAAATTAAGTATATCTCATCAAAGAGTATTCATCCATCCAAAATTAAGTATATCTCATCAAAGAGTATTCATCCATCCAAAATTAAGTATATCTCATCGAAGAGTATTCATCCATCCAAAATTAAGTATGTCTTATCAAAGAGTATTCATCCATCCAAAATTAAGTATATCTCATCAAAGAGTATTCATCCATCCAAAATTAAGTATATCTCATCAAAGAGTATTCATCCATCCAAAATTAAGTATATCTCATCAAAGAGTATTCATCCATCCAAAATTAAGTATGTCTCATCAAAGAGTATTCGTCCATCCAAAATTAAGTATATCTCATCAAAGAGTATTCATCCATCCAAAATTAAGTATATCTCATCAAAGAGTATTCATCCATCCAAAATTAAGTATATCTCATCAAAGAGTATTCATCCATCCAAAATTAAGTATATCTCATCAAGGAGTATTCACCCATCCAAAATTAAGTATGTCTCATGAAAGAGTATTCATCCATCCAAAATTAAGTATATCTCATCAAAGAGTATTCATCCATCCAAAATTAAGTATATCTCATCAAAGAGTATTCATCCATCCAAAATTAAGTATATCTCATCAAAGAGTATTCGTCCATCCAAAATTAAGTATATCTCATCAAAGAGTATTCATCCATCCAAAATTAAGTATATCTCATCAAAGAGTATTCATCCATCCAAAATTAAGTATATCTCATCAACGAGTATTCGTCCATCCAAAATTAAGTATATCTCATCAAAGAGTATTCATCCATCCAAAATTAAGTATATCTCATCAAAGAGTATTCGTCCATCCAAAATTAAGTATATCTCATCAAAGAGTATTCATCCATCCAAAAGTAAGTATATCTCATCAAAGAGTATTCACCCATCCAAAATTAAGTATGTCTCATCAAAGAGTATTCGTCCATCCAAAATTAAGTATATCTCATCAAAGAGTATTCATCCATCCAAAATTAAGTATTTCTCATCAAAGAGTATTCATCCATCCAAAATTAAGTATATCTCATCAAAGAGTATTCATCCATCCAAAATTAAGTATATCTCATCAAAGAGTATTCATCCATCCAAAATTAAGTATATCTCATCAAAGAGTATTCATCCATCCAAAATTAAGTATATCTCATCAAAGAGTATTCATCCATCCAAAATTAAGTATATCTCATCGAAGAGTATTCATCCATCCAAAATTAAGTATGTCTTATCAAAGAGTATTCATCCATCCAAAATTAAGTATATCTCATCAAAGAGTATTCATCCATCCAAAATTAAGTATATCTCATCAAAGAGTATTCATCCATCCAAAATTAAGTATATCTCATCAAAGAGTATTCATCCATCCAAAATTAAGTATGTCTCATCAAAGAGTATTCGTCCATCCAAAATTAAGTATATCTCATCAAAGAGTATTCATCCATCCAAAATTAAGTATATCTCATCAAAGAGTATTCATCCATCCAAAATTAAGTATATCTCATCAAAGAGTATTCGTCCATCCAAAATTAAGTATATCTCATCAAAGAGTATTCATCCATCCAAAATTAAGTATATCTCATCAAAGAGTATTCGTCCATCCAAAATTAAGTATATCTCATCAAAGAGTATTCATCCATCCAAAATTAAGTATATCTCATCAAAGAGTATTCATCCATCCAAAATTAAGTATATCTCATCAAAGAGTATTCGTCCATCCAAAATTAAGTATATCTCATCAAAGAGTATTCATCCATCCAAAATTAAGTATATCTCATCAAAGAGTATTCGTCCATCCAAAATTAAGTATATCTCATCAAAGAGTATTCATCCATCCAAAATTAAGTATACCTCATCAAGGAGTATTCACCCATCCAAAATTAAGTATGTCTCATCAAAGAGTATTCGTCCATCCAAAATTAAGTATATCTCATCAAAGAGTATTCATCCATCCAAAATTAAGTATATCTCATCAAAGAGTATTCATCCATCCAAAATTAAGTATATCTCATCGAAGAGTATTCATCCATCCAAAATTAAGTATATCTCATCAAAGAGTATTCATCCATCCAAAATTAAGTATATCTCATCAAAGAGTATTCGTCCATCCAAAATTAAGTATATCTCATCAAAGAGTATTCATCCATCCAAAATTAAGTATATCTCATCAAAGAGTATTCATCCATCCAAAATTAAGTATATCTCATCAACGAGTATTCGTCCATCCAAAATTAAGTATATCTCATCAAAGAGTATTCATCCATCCAAAATTAAGTATATCTCATCAAAGAGTATTCGTCCATCCAAAATTAAGTATATCTCATCAAAGAGTATTCATCCATCCAAAAGTAAGTATATCTCATCAAAGAGTATTCACCCATCCAAAATTAAGTATGTCTCATCAAAGAGTATTCGTCCATCCAAAATTAAGTATATCTCATCAAAGAGTATTCATCCATCCAAAATTAAGTATTTCTCATCAAAGAGTATTCATCCATCCAAAATTAAGTATATCTCATCAAAGAGTATTCATCCATCCAAAATTAAGTATATCTCATCAAAGAGTATTCATCCATCCAAAATTAAGTATATCTCATCAAAGAGTATTCGTCCATCCAAAATTAAGTATATCTCATCAAAGAGTATTCATCCATCCAAAATTAAGTATATCTCATCAAAGAGTATTCATCCATCCAAAATTAAGTATGTCTCATCAAAGAGTATTCATCCATCCAAAATTAAGTATATCTCATCAAAGAGTATTCATCCATCCAAAATTAAGTATATCTCATCAAAGAGTATTCATCCATCCAAAATTAAGTATATCTCATCAAAGAGTATTCATCCATCCAAAATTAAGTATATCTCATCAAAGAGTATTCATCCATCCAAAATTAAGTATATCTCATCAAAGAGTATTCGTCCATCCAAAATTAAGTATATCTCATCAAAGAGTATTCATCCATCCAAAATTAAGTATATCTCATCAAAGAGTATTCATCCATCCAAAATTAAGTATATCTCATCAAAGAGTATTCATCCATCCAAAATTAAGTATGTCTCATCAAAGAGTATTCATCCATCCAAAATTAAGTATATCTCATCAAAGAGTATTCATCCATCCAAAATTAATTATATCTCATCAAAGAGTATTCATCCATCCAAAATTAAGTATATCTCATCAAAGAGTATTCATCCATCCAAAATTAAGTATATCTCATCAAAGAGTATTCGTCCATCCAAAATTAAGTATATCTCATCAAAGAGTATTCATCCATCCAAAATTAAGTATATCTCATCAAAGAGTATTCATCCATCCAAAATTAAGTATATCCCATCAAAGAGTATTCATCCATCCAAAATTAAGTATATCTCATCAAAGAGTATTCATCCATCCAAAATTAAGTATGTCTCATCAAAGAGTATTCATCCATCCAAAATTAAGTATATCTCATCAAAGAGTATTCATCCATCCAAAATTAAGTATATCTCATCAAAGAGTATTCATCCATCCAAAATTAAGTATATCTCATCAAAGAGTATTCATCCATCCAAAATTAAGTATATCTCATCAAAGAGTATTCATCCATCCAAAATTAAGTATATCTCATCAAAGAGTATTCGTCCATCCAAAATTAAGTATATCTCGTCAAAGAGTATTCATCCATCCAAAATTAAGTATATCTCATCAAAGAGTATTCATCCATCCAAAATTAAGTATATCTCATCAAAGAGTATTCATCCATCCAAAATTAAGTATATCTCATCGAAGAGTATTCATCCATCCAAAATTAAGTATGTCTTATCAAAGAGTATTCATCCATCCAAAATTAAGTATATCTCATCAAAGAGTATTCATCCATCCAAAATTAAGTATATCTCATCAAAGAGTATTCATCCATCCAAAATTAAGTATATCTCATCAAAGAGTATTCATCCATCCAAAATTAAGTATGTCTCATCAAAGAGTATTCGTCCATCCAAAATTAAGTATATCTCATCAAAGAGTATTCATCCATCCAAAATTAAGTATATCTCATCAAAGAGTATTCATCCATCCAAAATTAAGTATATCTCATCAAAGAGTATTCGTCATCCAAAATTAAGTATATCTCATCAAAGAGTATTCATTCATCCAAAATTAAGTATATCTCATCAAAGAGTATTCGTCCATCCAAAATTAAGTATATCTCATCAAAGAGTATTCATCCATCCAAAATTAAGTATATCTCATCAAAGAGTATTCATCCATCCAAAATTAAGTATATCTCATCAAAGGAGTATTCGTCCATCCAAAATTAAGTATATCTCATCAAAGAGTATTCATCCATCCAAAAATAAGTATATCTCATCAAAGAGTATTCGTCCATCCAAAATTAAGTATATCTCATCAAAGAGTATTCATCCATCCAAAATTAAGTATATCTCATCAAGGAGTATTCACCCATCCAAAATTAAGTATGTCTCATCAAAGAGTATTCGTCCATCCAAAATTAAGTATATCTCATCAAAGAGTATTCATCCATCCAAAATTAAGTATATCTCATCAAAGAGTATTCATCCATCCAAAATTAAGTATATCTCATCAAAGAGTATTCATCCATCCAAAATTAAGTATATCTCATCAAAGAGTATTCATCCATCCAAAATTAAGTATATCTCATCAAAGAGTATTCGTCCATCCAAAATTAAGTATATCTCATCAAAGAGTATTCATCCATCCAAAATTAAGTATATCTCATCAAAGAGTATTCATCCATCCAAAAATAAGTATATCTCATCAACGAGTATTCGTCCATCCAAAATTAAGTATATCTCATCAAAGAGTATTCATCCATCCAAAATTAAGTATATCTCATCAAAGAGTATTCGTCCATCCAAAATTAAGTATATCTCATCAAAGAGTATTCATCCATCCAAAAGTAAGTATATCTCATCAAAGAGTATTCACCCATCCAAAATTAAGTATGTCTCATCAAAGAGTATTCGTCCATCCAAAATTAAGTATATCTCATCAAAGAGTATTCATCCATCCAAAATTAAGTATTTCTCATCAAAGAGTATTCATCCATCCAAAATTAAGTATATCTCATCAAAGAGTATTCATCCATCCAAAAATTAAGTATATCTCATCAAAGAGTATTCATCCATCCAAAATTAAGTATATCTCATCAAAGAGTATTCATCCATCCAAAATTAAGTATATCTCATCAAAGAGTATTCATCCATCCAAAATTAAGTATATCTCATCAAAGAGTATTCATCCATCCAAAATTAAGTATATCTCATCGAAGAGTATTCATCCATCCAAAATTAAGTATGTCTTATCAAAGAGTATTCATCCATCCAAAATTAAGTATATCTCATCAAAGAGTATTCATCCATCCAAAATTAAGTATATCTCATCAAAGAGTATTCATCCATCCAAAATTAAGTATATCTCATCAAAGAGTATTCATCCATCCAAAATTAAGTATGTCTCATCAAAGAGTATTCGTCCATCCAAAATTAAGTATATCTCATCAAAGAGTATTCATCCATCCAAAATTAAGTATATCTCATCAAAGAGTATTCATCCATCCAAAATTAAGTATATCTCATCGAAGAGTATTCGTCCATCCAAAATTAAGTATATCTCATCAAAGAGTATTCATCCATCCAAAATTAAGTATATCTCATCAAAGAGTATTCGTCCATCCAAAATTAAGTATATCTCATCAAAGAGTATTCATCCATCCAAAATTAAGTATATCTCATCAAAGAGTATTCATCCATCCAAAATTAAGTATATCTCATCAAAGAGTATTCGTCCATCCAAAATTAAGTATATCTCATCAAAGAGTATTCATCCATCCAAAATTAAGTATATCTCATCAAAGAGTATTCGTCCATCCAAAATTAAGTATATCTCATCAAAGAGTATTCATCCATCCAAAATTAAGTATACCTCATCAAGGAGTATTCACCCATCCAAAATTAAGTATGTCTCATCAAAGAGTATTCGTCCATCCAAAATTAAGTATATCTCATCAAAGAGTATTCATCCATCCAAAATTAAGTATATCTCATCAAAGAGTATTCATCCATCCAAAATTAAGTATATCTCATCAAAGAGTATTCATCCATCCAAAATTAAGTATATCTCATCAAAGAGTATTCATCCATCCAAAATTAAGTATATCTCATCAAAGAGTATTCGTCCATCCAAAATTAAGTATATCTCATCAAAGAGTATTCATCCATCCAAAATTAAGTATATCTCATCAAAGAGTATTCATCCATCCAAAATTAAGTATATCTCATCAACGAGTATTCGTCCATCCAAAATTAAGTATATCTCATCAAAGAGTATTCATCCATCCAAAATTAAGTATATCTCATCAAAGAGTATTCGTCCATCCAAAATTAAGTATATCTCATCAAAGAGTATTCATCCATCCAAAAGTAAGTATATCTCATCAAAGAGTATTCACCCATCCAAAATTAAGTATGTCTCATCAAAGAGTATTCGTCCATCCAAAATTAAGTATATCTCATCAAAGAGTATTCATCCATCCAAAATTAAGTATTTCTCATCAAAGAGTATTCATCCATCCAAAATTAAGTATATCTCATCAAAGAGTATTCATCCATCCAAAATTAAGTATATCTCATCAAAGAGTATTCATCCATCCAAAATTAAGTATATCTCATCAAAGAGTATTCGTCCATCCAATATTAAGTATATCTCATCAAAGAGTATTCATCCATCCAAAATTAAGTATATCTCATCAAAGAGTATTCATCCATCCAAAATTAAGTATGTCTCATCGAAGAGTATTCATCCATCCAAAATTAAGTATATCTCATCAAAGAGTATTCATCCATCCAAAATTAAGTATATCTCATCAAAGAGTATTCATCCATCCAAAATTAAGTATATCTCATCAAATAGTATTCATCCATCCAAAATTAAGTATATCTCATCAAAGAGTATTCATCCATCCAAAATTAAGTATATCTCATCAAAGAGTATTCGTCCATCCAAAATTAAGTATATCTCATCAAAGAGTATTCATCCATCCAAAATTAAGTATATCTCATCAAAGAGTATTCATCCATCCAAAATTAAGTATATCTCATCAAAGAGTATTCATCCATCCAAAATTAAGTATGTCTCATCAAAGAGTATTCATCCATCCAAAATTAAGTATATCTCATCAAAGAGTATTCATCCATCCAAACTTAAGTATATCTCATCAAAGAGTATTCATCCATCCAAAATTAAATATATCTCATCAAAGAGTATTCATCCATCCAAAATTAAGTATATCTCATCAAAGAGTATTCATCCATCCAAAATTAAGTATATCTCATCAAAGAGTATTCGTCCATCCAAAATTAAGTATATCTCATCAAAGAGTATTCATCCATCCAAAATTAAGTATATCTCATCAAAGAGTATTCATCCATCCAAAATTAAGTATATCTCATCAAAGAGTATTCATCCATCCAAAATTAAGTATATCTCATCAAAGAGTATTCATCCATCCAAAATTAAGTATGTCTCATCAAAGAGTATTCATCCATCCAAAATTAAGTATATCTCATCAAAGAGTATTCATCCATCCAAAATTAAGTATATCTCATCAAAGAGTATTCATCCATCCAAAATTAAGTATATCTCATCAAAGAGTATTCATCCATCCAAAATTAAGTATATCTCATCAAAGAGTATTCATCCATCCAAAATTAAGTATATCTCATCAAAGAGTATTCGTCCATCCAAAATTAAGTATATCTCGTCAAAGAGTATTCATCCATCCAAAATTAAGTATATCTCATCAAAGAGTATTCATCCATCCAAAATTAAGTATATCTCATCAAAGAGTATTCATCCATCCAAAATTAAGTATATCTCATCGAAGAGTATTCATCCATCCAAAATTAAGTATGTCTCATCAAAGAGTATTCATCCATCCAAAATTAAGTATATCTCATCAAAGAGTATTCATCCATCCAAAATTAAGTATATCTCATCAAAGAGTATTCATCCATCCAAAATTAAGTATATCTCATCAAAGACTATTCATCCATCCAAAATTAAGTATGTCTCATCAAAGAGTATTCGTCCATCCAAAATAAAGTATATCTCATCAAAGAGTATTCATCCATCCAAAATTAAGTATATCTCATCAAAGAGTATTCATCCATCCAAAATTAAGTATATCTCATCAAAGAGTATTCGTCCATCCAAAATTAAGTATATCTCATCAAAGAGTATTCATCCATCCAAAATTAAGTATATCTCATCAAAGAGTATTCACCCATCCAAAATTAAGTATGTCTCATCAAAGAGTATTCGTCCATCCAAAATTAAGTATATCTCATCAAAGAGTATTCATCCATCCAAAATTAAGTATATCTCATCAAAGAGTATTCATCCATCCAAAATTAAGTATATCTCATCAAAGAGTATTCGTCCATCCAAAATTAAGTATATCTCATCAAAGAGTATTCATCCATCCAAAATTAAGTATATCTCATCAAAGAGTATTCGTAAATCCAAAATTAAGTATATCTCATCAAAGAGTATTCATCCATTCAAAATTAAGTATATCTCATCAAAGAGTATTCATCCATCCAAAATTAAGTATATCTCATCAAAGAGTATTCAACCATCCAAAATTAAGTATATCTCATCAAAGAGTATTCGTCCATTCAAAATTAAGTATATCTCATCAAAGAGTATTCATCCATCCAAAATTAAGTATATCTCATCAAAGAGTATTCATCCATCCAAAATTAAGTATATCTCATCAAAGAGTATTCATCCATCCAAAATTAAGTATATCTCATCAAAGAGTATTCATCCATCCAAAATTAAGTATATCTCATCAAAGAGTATTCATCCATCCAAAATTAAGTATGTCTCATCAAAGAGTATTCATCCATCCAAAATTAAGTATATCTCATCAAAGAGTATTCATCCATCCAAAATTAAGTATATCTCATCAAAGAGTATTCATCCATCCAAAATTAAGTATATCTCATCAAAGAGTATTCATCCATCCAAAATTAAGTATATCTCATCAAAGAGTATTCATCCATTCAAAATTAAGTATATCTCATCAAAGAGTATTCATCCATCCAAAATTAAGTATGTCTCATCAAAGAGTATTCGTCCATCCAAAATTAAGTATATCTCATCAAAGAGTATTCATCCATCCAAAATTAAGTATATCTCATCAAAGAGTATTCATCCATCCAAAATTAAGTATGTCTCATCAAAGAGTATTCATCCATCCAAAATTAAGTATATCTCATCAAAGAGTATTCATCCATCCAAAATTAAGTATATCTCATCAAAGAGTATTCATCCATCCAAAATTAAGTATATCTCATCAAAGAGTATTCATCCATCCAAAATTAAGTATATCTCATCAAAGAGTATTCATCCATCCAAAATTAAGTATATCTCATCAAAGAGTATTCGTCCATCCAAAATTAAGTATATCTCATCAAAGAGTATTCATCCATCCAAAATTAAGTATATCTCATCAAAGAGTATTCATCCATCCAAAATTAAGTATATCTCATCAAAGAGTATTCATCCATCCAAAATTAAGTATGTCTCATCAAAGAGTATTCATCCATCCAAAATTAAGTATATCTCATCAAAGAGTATTCATCCATCCAAACTTAAGTATATCTCATCAAAGAGTATTCATCCATCCAAAATTAAATATATCTCATCAAAGAGTATTCATCCATCCAAAATTAAGTATATCTCATCAAAGAGTATTCATCCATCCAAAATTAAGTATATCTCATCAAAGAGTATTCGTCCATCCAAAATTAAGTATATCTCATCAAAGAGTATTCATCCATCCAAAATTAAGTATATCTCATCAAAGAGTATTCATCCATCCAAAATTAAGTATATCTAATCAAAGAGTATTCATCCATCCAAAATTAAGTATATCTCATCAAAGAGTATTCATCCATCCAAAATTAAGTATGTCTCATCAAAGAGTATTCATCCATCCAAAATTAAGTATATCTCATCAAAGAGTATTCATCCATCCAAAATTAAGTATATCTCATCAAAGAGTATTCATCCATCCAAAATTAAGTATATCTCATCAAAGAGTATTCATCTATCCAAAATTAAGTATATCTCATCAAAGAGTATTCATCCATCCAAAATTAAGTATATCTCATCAAAGAGTATTCGTCCATCCAAAATTAAGTATATCTCGTCAAAGAGTATTCATCCATCCAAAATTAAGTATATCTCATCAAAGAGTATTCATCCATCCAAAATTAAGTATATCTCATCAAAGAGTATTCATCCATTCAAAATTAAGTATATCTCATTGAAGAGTATTCATCCATCCAAAATTAAGTATGTCTCATCAAAGAGTATTCATCCATCCAAAATTAAGTATATCTCATCAAAGAGTATTCATCCATCCAAAATTAAGTATATCTCATCAAAGAGTATTCATCCATCCAAAATTAAGTATATCTCATCAAAGAGTATTCATCCATCCAAAATTAAGTATGTCTCATCAAAGAGTATTCGTCCATCCAAAATTAAGTATATCTCATCAAAGAGTATTCATCCATCCAAAATTAAGTATATCTCATCAAAGAGTATTCATCCATCCAAAATTAAGTATATCTCATCAAAGAGTATTCGTCCATCCAAAATTAAGTATATCTCATCAAAGAGTATTCATCCATCCAAAATTAAGTATATCTCATCAAAGAGTATTCGTCCATCCAAAATTAAGTATATCTCATCAAAGAGTATTCATCCATCCAAAATTAAGTATATCTCATCAAAGAGTATTCATCCATCCAAAATTAAGTATATCTCATCAAAGAGTATTCGTCCATCCAAAATTAAGTATATCTCATCAAAGAGTATTCATCCATCCAAAATTAAGTATATCTCATCAAAGAGTATTCGTCCATCCAAAATTAAGTATATCTCATCAAAGAGTATTCATCCATCCAAAATTAAGTATATCTCATCAAAGAGTATTCACCCATCCAAAATTAAGTATGTCTCATCAAAGAGTATTCGTCCATCCAAAGTTAAGTATATCTCATCAAAGAGTATTCATCCATCCAAAATTAAGTATATCTCATCAAAGAGTATTCATCCATCCAAAATTAAGTATATCTCATCAAAGAGTATTCGTCCATCCAAAATTAAGTATATCTCATCAAAGAGTATTCATCCATCCAAAATTAAGTATATCTCATCAAAGAGTATTCGTAAATCCAAAATTAAGTATATCTCATCAAAGAGTATTCATCCATTCAAAATTAAGTATATCTCATCAAAGAGTATTCATCCATCCAAAATTAAGTATATCTCATCAAAGAGTATTCATCCATCCAAAATTAAGTATATCTCATCAAAGAGTATTCGTCCATTCAAAATTAAGTATATCTCATCAAAGAGTATTCATCCATCCAAAATTAAGTATATCTCATCAAAGAGTATTCATCCATCCAAAATTAAGTATATCTCATCAAAGAGTATTCATCCATCCAAAATTAAGTATATCTCGTCAAAGAGTATTCATCCATCCAAAATTAAGTATATCTCATCAAAGAGTATTCATCCATCCAAAATTAAGTATGTCTCATCAAAGAGTATTCATCCATCCAAAATTAAGTATGTCTCATCAAAGAGTATTCATCCATCCCGTCAGTCATTTACTATGAAACAGATTAGTAACAAAAAAATTTAACTTGAATATATGTACAGGGGTTAAATAGTGACCGGATCGGTCCCGTCGGCGGATACATGTACACTCACTATTGACAAAAAAACTCCCCCTCTTTTCTTATCTTTTTCCTTCATCCCTTCTTCTTTTTTCCTCTAAACTTTGAGCGGTGGATACATGTAAACCCAATTTGGGCGGCTCCATTTAACCCCTGGATATGTATTCCTTATGTATTTTTTCCTTATCCGCAGCGTATACGAAAAGTGTTTATATATACATTTCACACAGATCGGGTAAGAGAGTAAACGGGTTCAAAAATGATAATTTCTATCCTGATAGTGTAGTTTCTTCAGGTTTCCAGTGATGGACAACGAATTTGGGCTGGTGGAGCAGGGGATAACTCAATCAAGGAATACGACATCGAGAGACTTTCCAAGGTTTCTCCGCTGTGGAGACTTTTGAGTTTGAAGGAACTCCGGGTTGATTTTTTGATCAGTTTTAATCTTATTTCGCTGAGCGGAGTCGGCTCTTACGATGAAAGGGTGATAATGAACATCTTGTAAAAATTAAAAGTTCTACCCGCTTTTGGGTTGATGCACCCAAACTCTCTTTCTTTCTTTCTCTCTCTCTTCCTCTGTCTCTCTCTCTCTTTCTTTTTCTCTTTCTTTTAGTCTCTCTTTTTCTTTCTCTCTTTAATATACCGCTGACTCATGATTAGTAATCATGACCCACACGTTTAGAAAAGAGCGAAATAGTCTGATGTTTTTGCAGGCCAGGCGGACGTTCTCCGGCCACACGGACTATATCTGTGATTTCTCCTACAGTGACTTCTCCTCCCCGACCTCCTTGCTATCTGCCTCGGCGGACGGAACAGTCCGCGTGTGGGATGCGAGAGCCTCGAAGCCCGCCGTTCACACCATTCATGTTGCGAAAGAGATCAAGGTGATTGCAAACAAAAGATCAAGGTGATTGCGAGCAAACATACGCTGGGGGAAAAACACGGGCCTGTTGAGGAAGGTTTTTAGACATACATAATGTGTTTCTTATAGCGAAAAGCTCTCATAGATGTATCTTCTATTGCAATGTAAAACGGAATTTGACGTAAGTTCAAAACAGAATGGCCCCGCCACATGGTTGAGCATAACTATTTAACCCGTGGTCACAATACATCGTCATAAATGACCTGCCTTCCAATGAAATCAATCTGCATATACGCGAGAATGATGAGAAAGTGAGCGAGAGGATGAAGCACGGAAATAATCAAGAGAAGGTTAATAAACAAAATACACACAGAAACTTTCTCAGAAATAGCCGACCCAATCCTGTTCTAGGCACTAAATCTCCTAGAATACATATGTAAGTCCACGTCCCAACTATCAAGAGAAAATCAGATAACTCTGTCACAACTCCGTAGCGGGCACTCCAGTTTTCTTGAAAGCTACCTTAATCGAATAGGAGCCAGTGAATCTCCCATGTGCCCACTGTGTAATTTAGAGCCTCATACCTCAAGACATATCTTTTCGTGTCGCTGTCACCCCACTTCACTAAGCCCGATACACCTTTGGCATAGGCCGCACTCGGTTGTTGAATATTTAAGCCAAAGTTTCGACGCCGGAGTTTAGCTGTGAAGAAGAATAACGATAAAAGCCTGTTTAATCCATCACCGAAAACCAAAAGTGGGTGCAAATGAGCTTTATTACTTTTATGTGAAACTCGAATGGAACATAGAGCGTACGAATGGAACTCGAATAGGATTATCCTACATATTATGTGATTCTTCCGATTCGAAGGTAGGTTAAATGTAGAGAAACGCAACAAGGATTCGGAAAAGTTTTCATATTTTCTACTCTAAAATAGTTTTCTGAGCTGAGCTTAGGTGAGTTATTGATTGGAAAATGAGCAATGAATTCTTTTGGAGGTTTCACGACCTCATTATGGGAATGCAGTGGCGACGGTTGCTTCGGATGGAAACTTCATGGTGTGCGGAGGAGGTGTCGACCTCGGAGTCTGGCATCTAGGGTCGTACTCCTTAGCGGAACGACTCGATGGACATGGTAGGCACAGGAGTATTTGGAGGCTTCTCTGAACTCCGTAGCGGGTACGGTACATACCGACATATGAAAGTGGGAATACTTATCTCAACACTCATGAACCAGTAGTCAAGTTTTGAAGTATCATTATTAAGTTCTAATCGATGAAAATTTATGTTTTTTTTCTCAGATATTGGTCGACATTTGACGGCAGTGATGCGAGGAGACAAAATTGTGTGCGGCGGTGCATCTTCCAAATTGGAGCAGTGGAATTACGCAGCTGAGAAGTCACTTAGGTAAGCTGCTGTTGAATTAATCTTAAAGTAAATATCACTTGTTGTGAGGAAGTTCACTTAAGTCGAAGAAGGACTTTCAAGCTTAGGAATTATTATTTTGTTGAGTGTTCTCATTATAGCTGTCTCTCTAATCCTTATAGCTGTCTCATTATAGCTGTCTCTCTAATCCTTATAGCTGTGTCTCTAATCCTTTATTATTCGTTTTTGTCTAGTCCAAATGACCTATCCAAACGTCTTCAAGTCACAACAGTTATGTGAAAACAAGATATCAGCTGATGAAAGAATGAATTTTTAGTGTGGCGACATCTGCAACGGCGATCTTCAGTATTCTTCAAACCGAAGGCGCTTTCTTTTCTGCAGGAGACTCGCATTTGATCGACGTTTTCTTAAACCTTGGCTATGTCTCGTATTCCTTGGATGCATTTCCTATCAAAAATGAAGCTTAAAACCAAGTTCTTTTCACTCATGTTATTTACGGGCTTTTCAAAAAATTTGCAGTAATCTAATAAAACCAGGAATCTGATTATTTTTTGCTGTTAAGCGGAACCCTTCTACTTGTTTTGTTAAATTCCTTC
This sequence comes from Allodiplogaster pararmata, assembly GCA_964056735.1. Taxonomy (NCBI): domain Eukaryota; kingdom Metazoa; phylum Nematoda; class Chromadorea; order Rhabditida; family Diplogasteridae; genus Allodiplogaster; species Allodiplogaster pararmata. Next base: position 32,561,171 of record OZ057404.1, on the reverse strand, counting down.
TAATTCTCAAGATGTTATCCCAATTCTCACACATTAAATACGGGAACGGTATAAGCTCGTTTTGGTAGTTGATGAAACGATCAGATTGGCTCAAGTAAAACGATTTCGTTGCAATTGAATTGTTAACGTTACTATAATTAGATTTAATAAACATTCTTAGTTGCATTTGAACGAGGTGATAAAAGAATTGAATGCCTTGTCAATTTTAAAGAAAGTCAGCAGATAAGACATATATATATATATATATATATATACATTTTTGGAATAGTTACACTATGTCTATACAAAAAACCTGCTGAATAATGTACCAAAGTCCGTTTCGCCCCAAGTTCAGACAGACTGGTGCTCTCTGGGTGGGGCTCATGCAACATTAAGGCCTCAGCCAATAACAACACACATGAATGCACCAGCATCAGTAAACTACAAATTACGGCAAGTGTAAAATTAAGTATATCTCATCAAAGAGTATTCGTCCATCCAAAATTAAGTATATCTCATCAAAGAGTATTCATCCATCCAAAATTAAGTATATCTCATCAAAGAGTATTTGTCCATCCAAAATTAAGTATATCTCATCAAAGAGTATTCATCCATCCAAAATTAAGTATATCTCATCAAAGAGTATTCGTCCATCCAAAATTAAGTATATCTCATCAAAGAGTATTCATCCATCTAAAATTAAGTATATCTCATCAAAGAGTATTCATCCATCCAAAATTAAGTATATCTCATCAAAGAGTATTCATCCATCCAAAATTAAGTATATCTCATCAAAGAGTATTCATCCATCCAAAATTAAGTATGTCTCATCAAAGAGTATTCGTCCATCCAAAATTAAGTATATCTCATCAAAGAGTATTCATCCATCCAAAATTAAGTATATCTCATCAAAGAGTATTCATCCATCCAAAATTAAGTATATCTCATCAAAGAGTATTCGTCCATCCAAAATTAAGTATATCTCATCAAAGAGTATTCGTCCATCCAAAATTAAGTATATCTCATCAAATAGTATTCATCCATCCAAAATTAAGTATATCTCATCAAAGAGTATTCATCCATCCAAAATTAAGTATATCTCATCAAAGAGTATTCGTCCATCCAAAATTAAGTATATCTCATCAAAGAGTATTCGTCCATCCAAAATTAAGTATATCTCATCAAAGAGTATTCATCCATCCAAAATTAAGTATATCTCATCAAAGAGTATTTGTCCATCCAAAATTAAGTATATCTCATCAAAGAGTATTCATCCATCCAAAATTAAGTATATCTCATCAAAGAGTATTCGTCCATCCAAAATTAAGTATATCTCATCAAAGAGTATTCATCCATCTAAAATTAAGTATATCTCATCAAAGAGTATTCATCCATCCAAAATTAAGTATATCTCATCAAAGAGTATTCATCCATCCAAAATTAAGTATATCTCATCAAAGAGTATTCATCCATCCAAAATTAAGTATGTCTCATCAAAGAGTATTCGTCCATCCAAAATTAAGTATATCTCATCAAAGAGTATTCATCCATCCAAAATTAAGTATATCTCATCAAAGAGTATTCATCCATCCAAAATTAAGTATATCTCATCAAAGAGTATTCGTCCATCCAAAATTAAGTATATCTCATCAAAGAGTATTCATCCATCCAAAATTAAGTATATCTCATCAAAGAGTATTCGTCCATCCAAAATTAAGTATATCTCATCAAATAGTATTCATCCATCCAAAATTAAGTATATCTCATCAAAGAGTATTCATCCATCCAAAATTAAGTATATCTCATCAAAGAGTATTCGTCCATCCAAAATTAAGTATATCTCATCAAAGAGTATTCATCCATCCAAAATTAAGTATATCTCATCAAAGAGTATTCGTCCATCCAAAATTAAGTATATCTCATCAAAGAGTATTCATCCATCCAAAATTAAGTATATCTCATCAAAGAGTATTCATCCATCCAAAATTAAGTATGTCTCATCAAAGAGTATTCATCCATCCAAAATTAAGTATATCTCATCAAAGAGTATTCATCCATCCAAAATTAAGTATATCTCATCAAAGAGTATTCATCCATCCAAAATTAAGTATATCTCATCAAAGAGTATTCATCCATCCAAAATTAAGTATGTCTCATTAAAGAGTATTCGTCCATCCAAAATTAAGTATATCTCATCAAAGAGTATTCATCCATCCAAAATTAAGTATATCTCATCAAAGAGTATTCATCCATCCAAAATTAAGTATATCTCATCAAAGAGTATTCGTCCATCCAAATTTAAGTATATCTCATCAAAGAGTATTCATCCATCCAAAATTAAGTATATCTCATCAAAGAGTATTCGTCCATCCAAAATTAAGTATATCTCATCAAAGAGTATTCATCCATCCAAAATTAAGTATATCTCATCAAAGAGTATTCATCAATCCAAAATTAAGTATATCTCATCAAAGAGTATTCGTCCATCCAAAATTAAGTATATCTCATCAAAGAGTATTCATCCATCCAAAATTAAGTATATCTCATCAAAGAGTATTCGTCCATCCAAAATTAAGTATATCTCATCAAAGAGTATTCATCCATCCAAAATTAAGTATATCTCATCAAAGAGTATTCATCCATCCAAAATTAAGTATATCTCATCAAAGAGTATTCATCCATCCAAAATTAAGTATATCTCATCAAATAGTATTCTTCCATCCAAAATTAAGTATATCTCATCAAAGAGTATTCATCCATCCAAAATTAAGTATATCTCATCAAAGAGTATTCGTCCATCCAAAATTAAGTATATCTCATCAAAGAGTATTCATCCATCCAAAATTAAGTATATCTCATCAAAGAGTATTCATCCATCCAAAATTAAGTATATCTCATCAAAGAGTATTCGTCCATCCAAAATTAAGTATATCTCATCAAAGAGTATTCATCCATCCAAAATTAAGTATATCTCATCAAAGAGTATTCGTCCATCCAAAATTAAGTATATCTCATCAAATAGTATTCATCCATCCAAAATTAAGTATATCTCATCAAAGAGTATTCATCCATCCAAAATTAAGTATATCTCATCAAAGAGTATTCGTCCATCCAAAATTAAGTATATCTCATCAAAGAGTATTCATCCATCCAAAATTAAGTATATCTCATCAAAGAGTATTCGTCCATCCAAAATTAAGTATATCTCATCAAAGAGTATTCATCCATCCAAAATTAAGTATATCTCATCAAAGAGTATTCATCCATCCAAAATTAAGTATGTCTCATCAAAGAGTATTCATCCATCCAAAATTAAGTATATCTCATCAAAGAGTATTCATCCATCCAAAATTAAGTATATCTCATCAAAGAGTATTCATCCATCCAAAATTAAGTATATCTCATCAAAGAGTATTCATCCATCCAAAATTAAGTATGTCTCATTAAAGAGTATTCGTCCATCCAAAATTAAGTATATCTCATCAAAGAGTATTCATCCATCCAAAATTAAGTATATCTCATCAAAGAGTATTCATCCATCCAAAATTAAGTATATCTCATCAAAGAGTATTCGTCCATCCAAATTTAAGTATATCTCATCAAAGAGTATTCATCCATCCAAAATTAAGTATATCTCATCAAAGAGTATTCGTCCATCCAAAATTAAGTATATCTCATCAAAGAGTATTCATCCATCCAAAATTAAGTATATCTCATCAAAGAGTATTCATCAATCCAAAATTAAGTATATCTCATCAAAGAGTATTCGTCCATCCAAAATTAAGTATATCTCATCAAAGAGTATTCATCCATCCAAAATTAAGTATATCTCATCAAAGAGTATTCGTCCATCCAAAATTAAGTATATCTCATCAAAGAGTATTCATCCATCCAAAATTAAGTATATCTCATCAAAGAGTATTCATCCATCCAAAATTAAGTATATCTCATCAAATAGTATTCTTCCATCCAAAATTAAGTATATCTCATCAAAGAGTATTCATCCATCCAAAATTAAGTATATCTCATCAAAGAGTATTCGTCCATTCAAAATTAAGTATATCTCATCAAAGAGTATTCATCCATCCAAAATTAAGTATATCTCATCAAAGAGTATTCATCCATCCAAAATTAAGTATATCTCATCAAAGAGTATTCGTCCATCCAAAATTAAGTATATCTCATCAAAGAGTATTCATCCATCCAAAATTAAGTATATCTCATCAAAGAGTATTCGTCCATCCAAAATTAAGTATATCTCATCAAATAGTATTCATCCATCCAAAATTAAGTATATCTCATCAAAGAGTATTCATCCATCCAAAATTAAGTATATCTCATCAAAGAGTATTCGTCCATCCAAAATTAAGTATATCTCATCAAAGAGTATTCATCCATCCAAAATTAAGTATATCTCATCAAAGAGTATTCATCCATCCAAAAATTAAGTATATCTCATCAAAGAGTATTCGTCCATCCAAAATTAAGTATATCTCAACAAAGAGTATTCATCCATCCAAAAATAAGTATATCTCATCAAAGAGTATTCGTCCATCCAAAATTAAGTATATCTCATCAAATAGTATTCATCCATCCAAAATTAAGTATATCTCATCAAAGAGTATTCATCATCCAAAATTAAGTATATCTCATCAAAGAGTATTCGTCCATCCAAAATTAAGTATATCTCATCAAAGAGTATTCATCCATCCAAAATTAAGTATATCTCATCAAAGAGTATTCGTCCATCCAAAATTAAGTATATCTCATCAAAGAGTATTCATCCATCCAAATTAAGTATATCTCATCAAAGAGTATTCATCCATCCAAAATTAAGTATGTCTCATCAAAGAGTATTCATCCATCCAAAATTAAGTATATCTCATCAAAGAGTATTCATCCATCCAAAATTAAGTATATCTCATCAAAGAGTATTCATCCATCCAAAATTAAGTATATCTCATCAAAGAGTATTCATCCATCCAAAATTAAGTATATCTCATCAAAGAGTATTCGTCCATCCAAAATTAAGTATATCTCATCAAAGAGTATTCATCCATCCAAAATTAAGTATATCTCATCAAAGAGTATTCATCCATCCAAAATTAAGTATATCTCATCAAAGAGTATTCGTCCATCCAAATTTAAGTATATCTCATCAAAGAGTATTCATCCATCCAAAATTAAGTATATCTCATCAAAGAGTATTCGTCCATCCAAAATTAAGTATATCTCATCAAAGAGTATTCATCCATCCAAAATTAAGTATATCTCATCAAAGAGTATTCATCAATCCAAAATTAAGTATATCTCATCAAAGAGTATTCGTCCATCCAAAATTAAGTATATCTCATCAAAGAGTATTCATCCATCCAAAATTAAGTATATCTCATCAAAGAGTATTCGTCCATCCAAAATTAAGTATATCTCATCAAAGAGTATTCATCCATCCAAAATTAAGTATATCTCATCAAAGAGTATTCATCCATCCAAAATTAAGTATATCTCATCAAAGAGTATTCATCCATCCAAAATTAAGTATATCTCATCAAATAGTATTCATCCATCCAAAATTAAGTATATCTCATCAAAGAGTATTCATCCATCCAAAATTAAGTATATCTCATCAAAGAGTATTCGTCCATCCAAAATTAAGTATATCTCATCAAAGAGTATTCATCCATCCAAAATTAAGTATATCTCATCAAAGAGTATTCATCCATCCAAAATTAAGTATGTCTCATCAAAGAGTATTCATCCATCCAAAATTAAGTATATCTCATCAAAGAGTATTCGTCCATCCAAAATTAAGTATATCTCATCAAAGAGTATTCATCCATCCAAAATTAAGTATATCTCATCAAAGAGTATTCATCCAATCAAAATTAAGTATATCTCATCAAAGAGTATTCATCCATCCAAAATTAAGTATATCTCATCAAAGAGTATTCGTCCATCCAAAGTTAAGTATATCTCATCAAAGAGTATTCATCCATCCAAAATTAAGTATATCTCATCAAAGAGTATTCATCCATCCAAAATTAAGTATGTCTCATCAAAGAGTATTCATCCATCCAAAATTAAGTATGTCTCATCAAAGAGTATTCGTCCATCCAAAATTAAGTATATCTCATCAAAGAGTATTCATTCCAT
>OZ057404.1:32524604-32554839 GCA_964056735.1 Allodiplogaster pararmata | reverse complement strand
GATGAGATATACTCAATTTTGGATGGATGAATACTCTTTGATGAGACATACTTAATTTTGGATGGATGAATACTCTTTGATGAGATATACTTAATTTTGGATGGATTAATACTCTTTGATGAGATATACTTAATTTTGGATGGATGAATACTCTTTGATGAGATATACTTAATTTTGGATGGATGAATACTCTTTGATGAGACATACTTAATTTTGGATGGATGAATACTCTTTGATGAGATATACTTAATTTTGATGGATGAATACTCTTGATGAGACATACTTAATTTTGGACGGATGAATACTCTTTGATGAGATATACTTAATTTTGGATGGATGAATACTCTTTGATGAGATATACACAATTTTGGATGGACGAATACTCTTTGATGAGATATACTTAATTTTGGATGGATGAATACTCTTTGATGAGATATACTTAATTTTGGATGGATGAATACTCTTTGATGAGACATACTTAATTTTGGATGAATGAATACTCTTTGATGAGATATACTTAATTTTGGATGGATGAATACTCTTTGATGAGACATACTTAATTTTGGATGGATGAATACTCTTTGATGAGATATACTTAATTTTGGATGGATGAAAACTCTTTGATGAGATATACTTAATTTTGGATGGATGAATACTCTTTGATGAGACATACTTAATTTTGGATGGATGAATACTCTTTGATGAGATATACTTAATTTTGGATGGATGAATACTCTTTGATGAGATATACTTAATTTTGGATGGATGAATACTCTTTGATGAGATATACTTAATTTTGGATGGACGAATACTCTTTGATGAGATATACTTAATTTTGGATGGATGAATACTCTTTGATGAGACATACTTAATTTTGGATGGATGAATACTCTTTGATGAGATATACTTAATTTTGGATGGACGAATACTCTTTGATGAGACATACTTAATTTTGGATGGATGAATACTCTTTGATGAGACATACTTAATTTTGGATGGATGAATACTCTTTGATGAGATATACTTAATTTTGGATGGATGAATACTCTTTGATGAGATATACTTAACTTTGGATGGACGAATACTCTTTGATGAGATATACTTAATTTTGGATGGATGAATACTCTTTGATGAGATATACTTAATTTTGAATGGATGAATACTCTTTGATGAGATATACTTAATTTTGGATGGATGAATACTCTTTGATGAGATATACTTAATTTTGGATGGACGAATACTCTTTGATGAGATATACTTAATTTTGGATGGATGAATACTCTTTGATGAGACATACTTAATTTTGGATGGATGAATACTCTTTGATGAGATATACTTAATTTTGGATGGATGAATACTCTTTGATGAGATATACTTAATTTTGGATGGACGAATACTCTTTGATGAGATATACTTAATTTTGGATGGATGAATACTCTTTGATGAGATATACTTAATTTTGGATGGAAGAATACTATTTGATGAGATATACTTAATTTTGGATGGATGAATACTCTTTGATGAGATATACTTAATTTTGGATGGATGAATACTCTTTGATGAGATATACTTAATTTTGGATGGATGAATACTCTTTGATGAGATATACTTAATTTTGGATGGACGAATACTCTTTGATGAGATATACTTAATTTTGGATGGATGAATACTCTTTGATGAGATATACTTAATTTTGGATGGACGAATACTCTTTGATGAGATATACTTAATTTTGGATTGATGAATACTCTTTGATGAGATATACTTAATTTTGGATGGATGAATACTCTTTGATGAGATATACTTAATTTTGGATGGACGAATACTCTTTGATGAGATATACTTAATTTTGGATGGATGAATACTCTTTGATGAGATATACTTAATTTTGGATGGACGAATACTCTTTGATGAGATATACTTAATTTTGGATGGATGAATACTCTTTGATGAGATATACTTAATTTTGGATGGATGAATACTCTTTGATGAGATATACTTAATTTTGGATGGACGAATACTCTTTAATGAGACATACTTAATTTTGGATGGATGAATACTCTTTGATGAGATATACTTAATTTTGGATGGATGAATACTCTTTGATGAGATATACTTAATTTTGGATGGATGAATACTCTTTGATGAGATATACTTAAATTTGGATGGATGAATACTCTTTGATGAGACATACTTAATTTTGGATGGATGAATACTCTTTGATGAGATATACTTAATTTTGGATGGATGAATACTCTTTGATGAGATATACTTAATTTTGGATGGACGAATACTCTTTGATGAGATATACTTAATTTTGGATGGATGAATACTCTTTGATGAGATATACTTAATTTTGGATGGACGAATACTCTTTGATGAGATATACTTAATTTTGGATGGATGAATACTCTTTGAAGAGATATACTTAATTTTGGATGGATGAATACTATTTGATGAGATATACTTAATTTTGGATGGACGAATACTCTTTGATGAGATATACTTAATTTTGGATGGATGAATACTCTTTGATGAGAAATACTTAATTTTGGATGGACGAATACTCTTTGATGAGATATACTTAATTTTGGATGGATGAATACTCTTTGATGAGATATACTTAATTTTGGATGGATGAATACTCTTTGATGAGATATACTTAATTTTGGATGGACGAATACTCTTTGATGAGACATACTTAATTTTGGATGGATGAATACTCTTTGATGAGATATACTTAATTTTGGATGGATGAATACTCTTTGATGAGATATACTTAATTTTGGATGGATGAATACTCTTTGATGAGATATACTTAATTTTAGATGGATGAATACTCTTTGATGAGATATACTTAATTTTGGATGGACGAATACTCTTTGATGAGATATACTTAATTTTGGATGGATGAATACTCTTTGATGAGATATACTTAATTTTGGATGGACAAATACTCTTTGATGAGATATACTTAATTTTGGATGGATGAATACTCTTTGATGAGATATACTTAATTTTGGATGGACGAATACTCTTTGATGAGATATACTTAATTTTGGATGGACGAATACTCTTTGATGAGATATACTTAATTTTGGATGGATGAATACTCTTTGATGAGATATACTTAATTTTGGATGTACGAATACTATTTGATGAGATATACTTAATTTTGGATGGACGAATACTCTTTGATGAGATATACTTAATTTTGGATGGATGAATACTCTTTGATGAGATATACTTAATTTTGGATGGATGAATACTCTTTGATGAGATATACTTAATTTTGGATGGACGAATACTCTTTGATGAGACATACTTAATTTTGGATGGATGAATACTCTTTGATGAGATATACTTAATTTTGGATGGATGAATACTCTTTGATGAGATATACTTAATTTTGGATGGATGAATACTCTTTGATGAGATATACTTAATTTTAGATGGATGAATACTCTTTGATGAGATATACTTAATTTTGGATGGAAGAATACTCTTTGATGAGATATACTTAATTTTGGATGGATGAATACTCTTTGATGAGATATACTTAATTTTGGATGGACAAATACTCTTTGATGAGATATACTTAATTTTGGATGGATGAATACTCTTTGATGAGATATACTTAATTTTGGATGGACGAATACTCTTTGATGAGATATACTTAATTTTACACTTGCCGTAATTTGTAGTTTACTGATGCTGGTGCATTCATGTGTGTTGTTATTGGCTGAGGCCTTAATGTTGCATGAGCCCCACCCAGAGAGCACCAGTCTGTCTGAACTTGGGGCGAAACGGACTTTGGTACATTATTCAGCAGGTTTTTTGTATAGACATAGTGTAACTATTCCAAAAATGTATATATATATATATATATATATATATATATATATATATATATATATATATATATATATATATATATATGTCTTATCTGCTGACTTTCTTTGAAATTGACAAGGCATTCAATTCTTTTATCACCTCGTTCAAATGCAACTAAGAATGTTTATTAAATCTAATTATAGTAACGTTAACAATTCAATTGCAACGAAATCGTTTTACTTGAGCCAATCTGATCGTTTCATCAACTACCAAAACGAGCTTATACCGTTCCCGTATTTAATGTGTGAGAATTGGGATAACATCTTGAGAATTAGAAGGAATTTAACAAAACAAGTAGAAGGGTTCCGCTTAACAGCAAAAAATAATCAGATTCCTGGTTTTATTAGATTACTGCAAATTTTTTGAAAAGCCCGTAAATAACATGAGTGAAAAGAACTTGGTTTTAAGCTTCATTTTTGATAGGAAATGCATCCAAGGAATACGAGACATAGCCAAGGTTTAAGAAAACGTCGATCAAATGCGAGTCTCCTGCAGAAAAGAAAGCGCCTTCGGTTTGAAGAATACTGAAGATCGCCGTTGCAGATGTCGCCACACTAAAAATTCATTCTTTCATCAGCTGATATCTTGTTTTCACATAACTGTTGTGACTTGAAGACGTTTGGATAGGTCATTTGGACTAGACAAAAACGAATAATAAAGGATTAGAGACACAGCTATAAGGATTAGAGAGACAGCTATAATGAGACAGCTATAAGGATTAGAGAGACAGCTATAATGAGAACACTCAACAAAATAATGATTCCTAAGCTTGAAAGTCCTTCTTCGACTTAAGTGAACTTCCTCACAACAAGTGATATTTACTTTAAGATTAATTCAACAGCAGCTTACCTAAGTGACTTCTCAGCTGCGTAATTCCACTGCTCCAATTTGGAAGATGCACCGCCGCACACAATTTTGTCTCCTCGCATCACTGCCGTCAAATGTCGACCAATATCTGAGAAAAAAAACATAAATTTTCATCGATTAGAACTTAATAATGATACTTCAAAACTTGACTACTGGTTCATGAGTGTTGAGATAAGTATTCCCACTTTCATATGTCGGTATGTACCGTACCCGCTACGGAGTTCAGAGAAGCCTCCAAATACTCCTGTGCCTACCATGTCCATCGAGTCGTTCCGCTAAGGAGTACGACCCTAGATGCCAGACTCCGAGGTCGACACCTCCTCCGCACACCATGAAGTTTCCATCCGAAGCAACCGTCGCCACTGCATTCCCATAATGAGGTCGTGAAACCTCCAAAAGAATTCATTGCTCATTTTCCAATCAATAACTCACCTAAGCTCAGCTCAGAAAACTATTTTAGAGTAGAAAATATGAAAACTTTTCCGAATCCTTGTTGCGTTTCTCTACATTTAACCTACCTTCGAATCGGAAGAATCACATAATATGTAGGATAATCCTATTCGAGTTCCATTCGTACGCTCTATGTTCCATTCGAGTTTCACATAAAAGTAATAAAGCTCATTTGCACCCACTTTTGGTTTTCGGTGATGGATTAAACAGGCTTTTATCGTTATTCTTCTTCACAGCTAAACTCCGGCGTCGAAACTTTGGCTCAAATATTCAACAACCGAGTGCGGCCTATGCCAAAGGTGTATCGGGCTTAGTGAAGTGGGGTGACAGCGACACGAAAAGATATGTCTTGAGGTATGAGGCTCTAAATTACACAGTGGGCACATGGGAGATTCACTGGCTCCTATTCGATTAAGGTAGCTTTCAAGAAAACTGGAGTGCCCGCTACGGAGTTGTGACAGAGTTATCTGATTTTCTCTTGATAGTTGGGACGTGGACTTACATATGTATTCTAGGAGATTTAGTGCCTAGAACAGGATTGGGTCGGCTATTTCTGAGAAAGTTTCTGTGTGTATTTTGTTTATTAACCTTCTCTTGATTATTTCCGTGCTTCATCCTCTCGCTCACTTTCTCATCATTCTCGCGTATATGCAGATTGATTTCATTGGAAGGCAGGTCATTTATGACGATGTATTGTGACCACGGGTTAAATAGTTATGCTCAACCATGTGGCGGGGCCATTCTGTTTTGAACTTACGTCAAATTCCGTTTTACATTGCAATAGAAGATACATCTATGAGAGCTTTTCGCTATAAGAAACACATTATATGTCTAAAAACCTTCCTCAACAGGCCCGTGTTTTTCCCCCAGCGTATGTTTGCTCGCAATCACCTTGATCTTTTGTTTGCAATCACCTTGATCTCTTTCGCAACATGAATGGTGTGAACGGCGGGCTTCGAGGCTCTCGCATCCCACACGCGGACTGTTCCGTCCGCCGAGGCAGATAGCAAGGAGGTCGGGGAGGAGAAGTCACTGTAGGAGAAATCACAGATATAGTCCGTGTGGCCGGAGAACGTCCGCCTGGCCTGCAAAAACATCAGACTATTTCGCTCTTTTCTAAACGTGTGGGTCATGATTACTAATCATGAGTCAGCGGTATATTAAAGAGAGAAAGAAAAAGAGAGACTAAGAGAAAGAGAAAAAGAAAGAGAGAGAGAGACAGAGGAAGAGAGAGAGAAAGAAAGAAAGAGAGTTTGGGTGCATCAACCCAAAAGCGGGTAGAACTTTTAATTTTTACAAGATGTTCATTATCACCCTTTCATCGTAAGAGCCGACTCCTCTCAGCGAAATAAGATTAAAACTGATCAAAAAATCAACCCGGAGTTCCTTCAAACTCAAAAGTCTCCACAGCGGAGAAACCTTGGAAAGTCCCTCGATGTCGTATTCCTTGATTGAGTTATCCCCTGCTCCACCAGCCCAAATTCGTTGTCCATCACTGGAAACCTGAAGAAACTACACTATCAGGATAGAAATTATCATTTTTGAACCCGTTTACTCTCTTACCCGATCTGTGTGAAATGTATATATAAACACTTTTCGTATACGCTGCGGATAAGGAAAAAATACATAAGGAATACATATCCAGGGGTTAAATGGAGCCGCCCAAATTGGGTTTACATGTATCCACCGCTCAAAGTTTAGAGGAAAAAAGAAGAAGGGATGAAGGAAAAAGATAAGAAAAGAGGGGGAGTTCTTTTGTCAATAGTGAGTGTACATGTATCCGCCGACGGGACCGATCCGGTCACTATTTAACCCCTGTACATATCGCTTTCTCTTTTTGATCGCACGCCCGCCCTCACTTTTCTTTTTCTCGGAGTACCGTGTCGTGCACCACCGGTCTTTTTGATCTACCAACTCAATTTTTGCTTTCAAAATAAATAAATAAAAACTCACCTGAAGGGCGTTTATCTCGTGCGGACCAGGCATAGAAATTCTGCATCCTGCAAGTTAACAATCAATATATTTCATAGGTAATGATTACGATTACCATAAGTGACACCAAACCCTTTTTCAATATTCAAATATACCCAATTACCATGAAGCAGTGAGAAACAGCGGGAATGCCGTTTCTGTGAGGCACTGTAAACGAGAGTTACCGTTGAATACTAACAACAGGATAGTAATTTAGCGCGGTAGAGGTGGGGTCAGCGTAGGATACCATTGTCAAAACGCGCTTCAGTCTTAAAAAATAAGAAAAAGTTGTACCTTCGAACGCTGATACTCTCGTCAAGGGGGCAACGTCAATGCTGGTGTTTTCTGGGTCAGTGGACTTATTGGCGATGAGGTCTTCCCATCGGAAGACGAGCAGATAACCGTGCGAGTCCCCGCAGACCTGCAAGTAAGAAAATCCTATAAAAATTCCAATTTGAGATTTGAGAGCGATAAATCTATTCAGCATAAACTTACTTCAGCAGATTGTTACTTATCACTGGCATTCGTTGATGATTAGTCTATTTGATCTAAATGCTCCTTTGACACAATAAGAAACAGCCGGATTTGAAGGGGGTTTTCATCAGGAAGTCAATGACACCTGATGAGTTGATGACCTGGAATGCAAAGCGAGCTCAACTGAAGGAACTCCGTCTGTCTAATCCATCGTCGACTTGGGTTCTCTACAAGGATGATCTGTGGCTGAAAGAAGAAATTGGAGGAGCACGAAGAACTCTACCGCCCCCCTTGCGGTTACCAACATCTTCTAATCAGGGAAACTGATCCAGAAAGGACTATGTTATAGATCTTTATTTTCAACTTCCAATAAATCTAGTTCAGTATTCTCTGTTTCTTATTTCAATGCACGTTCCCTCAAAAACAAAATTGATCTACTTTACCATTATTTGTCATCAACACAACCAGATATTCTATTATGTAGTGAGACTTGGTTAAATAAAAACATAGTAGATGCCTCATTGACAGCTAATTTGCCTTATTGTGTGCTCCGCTGTGATAGAACTTCAAAAAGAGGTGGTGGTGTCTGTGCTTTTCTCCGTAATCATTTAATATACTCTGTTGTAACTCTCAAGACTAAAATATCAGCTGATGTTTTAGCTTTCGATCTCTTATGCAACTTATCACTCTCCAGAACACGTTTCATTATATGCTATCGACCGCCAAACACTACTGCGCATCAGAATAATGCCTTTTTCGATGTTCTTACTCAACTGTTAGCGGTACCTCAACAATCTGTACTTTGTGGTGATTTCAACTTAGAAATTGATGTTGACAAAAAATGTTCTTCAACTGAGCCTCTTATCGACTTGTGTACAGACTTTTCTCTTCATCAATTTGTAACTGAGCCTACACATGGTAAGAAAATAATAGATCATGTTCTTGCTAAAGCTGACTGTATCTCTAATTGTAAAGTTTGTCCTCCGTTCTCTAACTCTGATCACAATTCGATTACTTTTTCTGTATTTTTACTTTCGAACCCACAACCTGTTGTAGAAGTTTTTGATTTCAACCGAGCCAGTTATGCAGATATCAATAAGCTATTATCAAATATGGACTGGACACTTGTTTTCGATGATTTCATTTCTGTAGATGACCTAGTTGATCGATTGAATGTTATTGCGAAGTCTTTAATTGAGAAATTTATCCCTAGAAAACGTAGGAAAGCTGCTTTTGAAACTTATCCTGAGCACATCCGTTACCTCTTCGAGCATAAATTAGCCCTTTTCTCTAAAATTCATGTTCCCACTGTTCTAGAATTATTCAAACGCACTTCTCGAAAACAGGGTGTTTCTTGCAACCCGCACTAAAAAATTTTGCGCATAGATTTTTGAATTCGCGCCAAGATTTTCAAGCGCATAGATTTTAAAAAAATGGCGCGAAGTTCAAATTTTCAAAAAAAGCGCGAAAATTGATTTTGAAAATTTAAATTCAAAAAAGCGCGAAAATTAATTTTGAAATTTTAAATTCAAAAAAGCGCGAAAATTAATTTTGAAAATTTTAATTTAAAAAAGCGCGAAAATTAATTCTGAAAACTTAAACTCAAAAAAGTGTCGAAAACTTGACAAGGAAATCAAGAAGTTTGAAATAAATCGACAGAAGGCTTTCTTCTCCGATCCTAGAAAGTTCTATCAATACGTAGGAAATCGTCTAAAATCCCATTCTTCGATTCCATCTTTCACAGATTTAGTTGGTTCTTTTGTTCACACGGATGAAGCTAAAGCTAGTGCTCTATCCGATTTTTTCTGTTCCGCTTTCTCAATCGATGATGGTTTGATTCCGAATGTTGATAGAGTTATTGATCATTCCCTAACTGATATGCTTATTCTTCCCGGAGACGTCAAGTACTATTTAAAAAAGCTGTCTCCTTCTCTTACTCAGACATCTGACTCTATTCCTCAGAAATTTTACAAAGAATGCGCTTCGTCGCTTGCAGAACCACTAAGCTATATTTTCAATTTCTCTCTTAAACTTGGCCATTTTCCTTCTCTTTGGAAAATATCTTACATCACTCCTATTCCAAAAAAATCTCCACCCTTGAATGTAGACAACTTTCGACCTATCGCAATCACGCCCACACCTTCTAAAGTTTTCGAACGCATAGTTCGTGATAGGATAACAAAGTGGATGGACATGCATTCTATATTTTCTGAAGAGCAACATGGTTTCGTTCCTAGAAGATCAGTTCAATCTCAGCTTCTTTCGGTAACTAATAGTTGGACGAGAGCCCTCGACCAGAGTAAATCTGTCGATTGTCTCTATTATGACTTGACTAAGGCTTTTGATGTTGTCTCGCATTGTAAACTTCTCCGCAAACTAGAAAGTTTAGGCATTCGTGGAAATCTTTTGAGATGGACTAGAAGTTTTCTAACAGGACGTTGTTTCAGTGTTAAGGTCAACCGAACATTTAGTGACACTAGAGAAATATCATCTGGAGTCCCACAGGGATCGGTTTTAGGGCCGCTATTCTTCTTGATCTATATCAACGATTTGCCTCGAATTTTTTCCAACTTACCCTCAGTTAGTATTCAGCTGTTCGCTGATGACATTAAGTTGTATATTTCTTATGATGAACTAGGTGCTCAAATCGCTAAATCCCAACTCTGTTTAGCAATAAATCAATTCGATAGGTATTGCGATACATGGCAGTTGGCAATAGCTGAAAAGAAATGCAATGTTCTATATTTAGGTAATAAAAACCCATGCTCAACCTATTATGTAAGTCCAAATACTCTTTTCACGAAATCAACCTCTGTTAGAGATTTAGGTATTTTAATAGATGATTCCCTGTCTTTCAAATCACAATATGAGCTTTTGTGTCGGAAGGCATTACAAACAGTTTATGCCTTATTCAGAATTATTTCATGTATCACACCAGATATATATGTAAGATGTTACAAATCATATGTTCTACCGATTTGTGAATTTTCTTCATCGGTTTGGTCTCCTCATTTAAAAAATGATATTAGGAAAATAGAGAAGGTCCAGCATATATTTACTAGACTTCTCTATTTTAGATGTAATTTAAACTGCTCTCCTAATATTAGTTAAGAGAATCGTTTGAATACTTTAAATTTGACCTCTCTATATTGTAGGAGAATCATTAATGATCTCACTTACGCTTTCAAAATAATCCGAGGTGAAGTTGATCTTAAAGTTAGTACCTTTTATGTGTTCAAACCGTGTAATGGTAGAACATCCGCCTTTAATTTCCACATACCTTTCACAAATAAGAGGTTAACTTTCAATTGTTTTGGAGTAAGAACGTCTAGGTGGATGATTAGTTTACCTGGAATTCAGTCCTGCTTGCTAATCTGTTTTCTTCTTGCCGGATCCCAAATGATTTGTTCTATTTCCTCTATCAACCGCTCTGCTCTTGTTCTCGCTCTTTATCTGTGTATATGCTGTGTTCTCTGTCACACAACCCTTCGTCCTTATCTGAGTCTCTGAAACATCTCTGTCCATTCTCTCTCTCATTTGACCTTACCGTTTTTCTCCCCCGTACTAAGATGTGAGCTGAGGCCAATACATAGACAGAAGGTTTCAGAAAGATTATTGCGCAGAGATATTGCAGAGGGTGTAAGTAAAAACAGGGGGTGGGGTCACATTAAGCAAGACAGAGATATGAATATGAATACAGGTAAAGGCGGGAAGATCCGCGTCAAAACAGCGTCTAGTTGAAGAGAAGAATTCGATCACCCTGTCCCCTCATCAATGTTTAATTGGGTTCTCCCACACATTATTCATTACGATTGCGATAATGATTTGTTCCTGTGATTTGTTTCGGTAATTCGATTTTATATAGTTCTGCTGTATTACTTTTCGAATGCTAAGTGATATCTTGAGTGTTTGTCTTTTTCCCTCTTCTGTGATCCGTTGTCATGCAGAAATGACTTGCTTTTTAAAAATCTAGGAAGATATTCGAGAAAAATATTGCTCATTTGCGGAAATAAACGATAAACTGAAAGAAGAAAACACTTTTTAAAGAGTGAAGCTTCAATAAAACTTGCTTGGAACACTATAAGAGATCTGTGGACCTTGGCTGACTCTCCAGAGTGTTTTGATTCTTTCTATGCTGAACCCCACTACTTATTACCCCCCAAACACTGTTCTTCTCGCCCTTATCCTGCGTCTATGTTTCCTTCTCTGTCACACACCCATTCTTTATCCAATACAGGTCAAGGCATGAAAGCCCGCGTCAAAACGGGGTCTAATTGAAGAGAAGAATTCGATCGCCCTGGCCCTCAAAGTAGTGTCACCAATGTTTATTGGGTTTTCCCTAACATTCTTCATTATGATAGCGATGATGATTTGTTTCGGTAATCCGATTTTGTTGTGATAAGGTTTTTGCTCTAATACTTTTCGAATGCTACAGATAAGTGCAACACTTGCTATATTTTTCATTCTTAATGTATTGTCAAATCAAACTTTATGCAGGGGTTTCGGGGTCACAGCAAGCGAGACAGAAAGATATAAATACAGGTTGAGGCGGGAAGACCCACGTGTAGACAGGGCCGAACTGAAATGCAGAAGTCGATTGTTCAGTTCTAGCAAACTGTCCTGACTTAAGATTGTCCATTCCTTTGTTTTTTCTCAACATAATCACTAGGTTAGATTGCGCCAATGATAACATTGCTGTGATTAGGTATCACTGACTTTGCTTTCAACTTTACCATATACTTTTTGGGAGAGAAAGATTCCTCTGAATGAAAACAAACTGAAAGCATGTTTTCACCTCTTTCCAAAAGTTTCTCATTTTTGAATCGTTTGTATTTGAATATGATATTTATTCGCAAATAATGAATGAAATATTTAAAGGAATACAAGATGAGTAACATCACCGAAGACTCGGAGAGCTCGGTCGGCTCTAGTCCTGAAGAATATTCGGAAAGCTCGGTCTGCTCTTGTTCTCAAGAGTATCCGTACAGCTTGGTCAGTTCTAAGTCTTGCAGATGCAGAAACAAATAACTATATGCGTGAAAGTTGATTCACCCGGATTAATGGAGCTGAGCTTTTTTGTAAAAAAAAAAAGTGATTTCTCCACCGCTCTGTAATACAACCGTGAGCCCTTCAAACGAATTGAGATTAGTAAAATCCGTAACAAAGGTTTTCGAATATGTAAGAGGTGTAACAACAGCTCGAAGCTTTCGTTTCAGCTGAAAAACTTGCCTGCGGAGTTAATTCAGGATATCGCGTCCCATCTAAATTCAATATCATTCCTTTCATTCAACAGGACATGCCGTAAAGTGAGGTTACTATTTAGAAATCAATTTTCCAACCTTATTTGAATCACCAGCTTTCTTTTGTCAAAGACTTGGCGAAGTAATCATAAGAAAAGCAAAAGTGATCTGAGCTTTAGTTTTTGTCTCAAAGCCAATTATCGTGATTTACAGCCTGGAAATCACCGCTCACTTTACTGAAGTATGATGCCGTTACCGTGATAATTCGTAAAAACAATTCAAATTCCAGAGCGGTGACGAGCAATGTCAGATTGAGAAGCCGGGAAACGGTCTACTATGCAGACGTGTTTCGTTCGAATTCCATCGAGAAAAAACTTGTACGTTATTCTCTTTTATTAAAAAAAGGCACAAGGATCATAGCTGTTTATGTTGTGTGGTTTTGGAAAACTCAACCGTTGACCCAGAAATAAACTATAGCTTTATTAAGCGTACATTTGTATTATTTTATACAATTTACAAGAAATGCCATACTTTCTCCCAGGAATTACTATTAAAAAACACCTTTACTCCACTCAAACGTTGAAGTTACCTCAAGAATAAAAAATTTCATAAAATCATTCTTGAAGTGAATTAATACAAAATTCTTTTCTAGGGATTTCGTATCCACGAGAAAGCCTCTCTTCTTTTCTCGAGTATCAATGAAGTCCTATCAACAATCGACTACTTCACACGACTTTTTGACTTCCAGCAACTATTACTTGTTAGTTTTCAGTGAAAAACCCAATATTCATTGCAGAATCTGTACCAAAACTTTTCTGGAACGTTTTTGCCTTTCTCCCACGTTTTCAAGTTTCTCATGTACAGTTTCGGTTAAATTCATCCAATTGAGATTATTCTTTTCAATATTCGGTAGAAGAACAGACAGTGCTCGATTTCAAATTTCACGGAGTTTTTTTGAAACGAAAACAAATTAAATACTATTGCAGACAACTCAACAGAAGTTAAAAACAGTATGAAAATTTTATAGAAGAGAAAATTAATACATCCTTTTGAGGGTAATCTCCTTTGTGGAGAAGCTTCGCAAATTCTTCAAGAGGTGAACAGGAAGAACTTAAAACCAATTGAGGTGGTCGAATATCAAGAAGACCTTAATTATATAAGATATCGAGAAGACGTGAGTTTGCGAATCTTTCTTGGAGTTGTTTCGATGATAAAATTAAACGAAAAAGATATTGCGGTTCGTGAAAACAAGGCACTTCAATGAGAACATGAGCATTTCCACTGAAAAGTTTCCAATTGTTGGAACTTAGTTTTGACATAGAGCTTTTAGAAGGTTTTGTAAAGATTTTCACCTCCCCTAGCAATGCTCCGAGAAGCGGAATTTGGTTTTTATTCAAATGAGACGTAAGATGCGTGAGTAAGATGTTACCCGATTCAGTTTTGAAAGATGCGTGAGTAAGATGTTACCCGATTCAGTTTTGAAAGATGCGTGAGTAAGATGTTACCCGATTCAGTTTTGAAAGATGCGTGAGTAAGATGTTACCCGATTCAGTTTTGAAAGATGCGTGAGTAAGATGTTACCCGATTCAGTTTTGAAAGATGCGTGAGTAAGATGTTACCCGATTCAGTTTTGAAAGATGCGTGAGTAAGATGTTACCCGATTCAGTTTTGAAAGATGCGTGAGTAAGATGTTACCCGATTCAGTTTTGAAAGATGCGTGAGTAAGATGTTACCCGATTCAGTTTTGAAAGATGCGTGAGTAAGATGTTACCCGATTCAGTTTTGAAAGATGCGTGAGTAAGATGTTACCCGATTCAGTTTTGAAAGATGCGTGAGTAAGATGTTACCCGATTCAGTTTTGAAAGATGCGTGAGTAAGATGTTACCCGATTCAGTTTTGAAAGATGCGTGAGTAAGATGTTACCCGATTCAGTTTTGAAAGATGCGTGAGTAAGATGTTACCCGATTCAGTTTTGAAAGATGCGTGAGTAAGATGTTACCCGATTCAGTTTTGAAAGATGCGTGAGTAAGATGTTACCCGATTCAGTTTTGAAAGATGCGTGAGTAAGATGTTACCCGATTCAGTTTTGAAAGATGCGTGAGTAAGATGTTACCCGATTCAGTTTTGAAAGATGCGTGAGTAAGATGTTACCCGATTCAGTTTTGAAAGATGCGTGAGTAAGATGTTACCCGATTCAGTTTTGAAAGATGCGTGAGTAAGATGTTACCCGATTCAGTTTTGAAAGATGCGTGAGTAAGATGTTACCCGATTCAGTTTTGAAAGATGCGTGAGTAAGATGTTACCCGATTCAGTTTTGAAAGATGCGTGAGTAAGATGTTACCCGATTCAGTTTTGAAAGATGCGTGAGTAAGATGTTACCCGATTCAGTTTTGAAAGATGCGTGAGTAAGATGTTACCCGATTCAGTTTTGAAAGATGCGTGAGTAAGATGTTACCCGATTCAGTTTTGAAAGATGCGTGAGTAAGATGTTACCCGATTCAGTTTTGAAAGATGCGTGAGTAAGATGTTACCCGATTCAGTTTTGAACTTTCGTTTAGTTTTTTGGTCAGGTTGAGGCAGTTTTCGAAGCAATGAACTAATACCCATCAATCGATTTTTAGAAA
The DNA here is from genome assembly GCA_964056735.1 of Allodiplogaster pararmata. Lineage (NCBI taxonomy): Eukaryota > Metazoa > Nematoda > Chromadorea > Rhabditida > Diplogasteridae > Allodiplogaster > Allodiplogaster pararmata. Next base: position 32,539,319 of record OZ057404.1, on the reverse strand, counting down.
CACACAGTCTTCCACAGAATATTACTATCTGCTAAAGTAATACGATTATTATATTCTTGTCTTCTTAATTTTCCTCAGTGTTGTTCCTTGATTGCGTGCTACGATTTGCGCATCTTCAAAGTCCACTCTTTTCGATCAATGGCGTCTATTTGCCTTGATTGGCAGGCTCTTTAACATGGATTAGTTGTTTGTTTTCAATGCTGCTTCGGTATTCCCTCTTCGTGGCCATCTCGGTGTTTAGGATGCGTGAGTGGGAAAAAAATGTGGGAAAAAATGCAACGGTTTCCGGTCATTCCTCGGTGACGCGACTAAACCATCTTAGTTTTTTATGCATCTTCTTCTCAATGGGATCAAAGTCGAATCATCTCCTGATGATCTTGTTTGATTTGTGCTTGCGAAAAAAGATGCACATTTTCCAGAAAATCATGCGCATTCCCATATTCCCTTTACGTCGCTCAACTGATTCAGTAGTTGATCGATTCTTGAATTCATAGGAATTTACTGATATCCGACAGATCGTCCATTTTGGTTGTATTTTGACCAATCGGTTGTATATAACATCAGTAACTATTCTTCTTTTTTTTAAAACTTCAGTTGAACAGGAAAAATAAGTAGGAACGAAATTGCAGAGACCAACGCCAGATGCAGTTAAAAAATTCATGCGTTCGGTGAATTACATTCCATCGAGTAGAATGAACATGTATTGTATGGTGGTGCACGGGCAGCAACTTACCGACGACATTATGGATTTGGGAAAATTTGACCATCCCAGGTATTTTTTTAAACTATGATAATAAAACATATTACAGTGTGTACCAAAAGTCCGGATGGATAGTATTTTTCCGATAAAAACTTAACGGATTGAGCAAATCAAACGAAGTTTTCATCAGAGTTTATTCAAATAGTTCGGAATATAACTGCGTGTTCAATTTTTGAACAGTCCTCCTTTCTCTTTGACACAGGCGTGGAGTCGCTTGTGAAAGGCACCCACCGTGGTGGACAGGTAAGCAACGTCAAAATCATCACAAGCCTAGGGCGCGCTTCAGACTTTCCAAATTCTTGTGTGAAGAAGCACAGGCATTGCTCTCAAGGACCGACCACACAGAGAAGTCCATGGGATTCAAATTAGGTGAGTACGGAGGCCATTCGGCGGAGGTGATCATGAAGGGGAAATTTGTCTTGCACCAGTCTTGCACCACTTTAGCCTTGTGGGTGGGCGCAGAGTCCTGCTGAAATGTCCATTTGCATCCCGCAAAGTGAACCTGACTCCAGGGAAGTACTTCCTTCATGAGAATGTCGTTCAGGTAGTTATTGGCATTCAATTTGACTCCCTGTGGAGACGAGTGGAGTCTTGCCAGTCGCGTAAATCCCGGCCCAGACCATGACAGAAGCGGGATGGCCCTTTCTCGAGACGTAACGGCCACTTGGCCTCGTTGACCGATTTCGACAGACTCTTATCGTTCTGGTGGATGAAGGACTGCTCAAAATTGAACAACTTCCCATTGGTGAAGAGAATATTCAAACAGTTAACCGGCTTAAACCGTTTTGAAAGTTCTAGACATCTCAGAAGACGGGTCGCCTTCATCTGGTCCGTCAATGCGTGACTCTTCTGCAGCTTGATGGGGCGAAGTTCCATGCGAGACTCGACGATCCTACGAACATGACTATTCGAGATATTCAGTTCCGTTGCGACTTTTCTGAGACTCCACTTGGGTTTATATCGAATCTTGTCTCGGATGCTTCTCACGTTGAAGGAAGTTGTCGCGGTCACTGGTCTGCCGCTCCTGGGACGGTCATTCAACGTACCGGTCTCGAGAAAGCGACGTATTGTGTTTTGAATGGTCCTGTGGGAGAATCCAGTGGTTCTGGCGATGTGCTTTTGAGTGTACCCGGACTGGTTAAAGCGCAAAATGTAGCCTCGGTCCATATCAGAGAGCATTACGGAAAACGAAAAGAGTTTTTATTCTGATTTTTAAGGTATGTTAGCAACATTGTACATGAGATTTACGGGAAAAATCACACGACCGCTATACTAGACACAAAAAAGATACAAAGTGACAAAGTCGTCAACCTGGACTTTTGGTACACCCTGTATATAAGTATGTATTGCTTTTTATTTTGCAAGCGATTATGGTTTAATGAAAAAAATAAGAAAATGAAATTGCTTAAATATCCGACTGTGTATTAAGGGTAAATACCATAATAATGGGTCTATGTAGACCGGATACAATATTTGGTTTGTCTAGACCTTCTGGATACAATATTGGGTCTTACTAGACCATCCGGATACCACATAGTGTTCGACCTCCAACCGAGACAGATCTAACCGAAACGAGGGAATCAAAAATGTTGGTGTTGCTTCACAAGAATCTCACTGCTAAACACAGGTAGACGTCTGTTAAACCGTAAAAGTTCTGTTTATTTACAGTATACTTGGCAACACCTCGTGCACTCTTCAAATGATTCGCAATTTCTTTGCCTTTATCCGACGACAACCCAAACCATTTAAGAAGACCTTATATGTCGACATCGAAACTACTTTTGAAGAGGTTCGTTTTGTAAGATCCATAAAGCAACACTGCCGTTCCTTCATAAAATTCCGAATGACCTTGAGCCTTTGAGTGAGCTTAATAAGAACGCAGAAATTGCAGGCTGAAAAGTGTATCGAAGAAGAATATCCATACTTGAATGATCCGTGTGGGAAACCTATTCGAAAAGTGCAGAGACGCAATGGATTGTTCTGGGATCAACAGAATTGCAACATAGCCAATTGCCACAAAAACGACTATCATCACATTGTGATAGTAACACCGAAAATGAATCTTTTTCACCGAGACTGGTAAGTGATCAGTAGATTTTTCATCGTTTCGATGATATGATCAAAGAGAGGAAAACTAAAAGAACTTGCGTGCACTACAGTTGTACTTTGAGTCTGTTTCTATGAGTTCCTCGTATTAAAGGATTTGAGAATTATCCAATAATGGAAAATTTGTTTTCGTCTCATGAATTGAATTCAATTTTTTATTGTTTCATATTCCGGGAGAGAAAAAAAAGTTTAAGTGAAGTGCCATCTTCTGATAATTTTGATACCACAATCTTCGTTTTCTAAAAAGTCTACAAAAGGTAAATTCTTAATCGACGTGTAATCCTTGCAGTCAAAAGTGTTCTAGAGTTAATATTTGACGTACTTGAGTGAATAGTTGAGTCAAGTGCGTATTTAGCATATGAGTACATGTTTCCCTCAGAGAGATACTAAAAAATCTTTTTACAGTTTTAAAATCTACATCGAGATTACATGGGTGAATCATCATTTCACTCTTTAATCTTGGAACTTTCTTCACTGCTCTTCTTTCGATGTTACTCTTCCGAGGTATAACTTCCATGTTCAACTCGCTGGTTTTTGATCCAGGTTTTGTTCGCTAGATCTACCATTCTCAGCTACTGAAGATCCATTGATCCGAGTCTTTCCATTTGGCTAAGCTCTGCTTAACATAATAGTTTTCTACTTGTAAAAAGTCAGTTGATTTGAGAAGAAAATACGCAATTTTAGTGTCTTAACAAGTGAGGTAAGCCAATGTTTCTCCACTTCCGAATGTTGAGCTGGGTCTTAGAATAAACTTCTGTACTCGATAAACTAATTCTTGGCCCCTTGTAGATCTCTATTATGAAATAAGCTCGATTTTGGCCAGTTTTCGTTTCCTTACTGAATTCGAAAGGAATTTTCTATCACATCAGCTTCAACCCTGATCATTCGATATCGCAGCTATGAAACAATTGATAATGATAATGATAACTCAAACAACAATGATTTTATATTGATGACAATGTCAAGTTGTATGCTAATATCATGAAGTTCTTGTTAAAGTGATCAATGTGATTTGAATGTGCATTTTTTTGTAAAGCTGGTTTCAAAATGTTTCATTAAATGCAATGTTCCGTCTGAGTGTTCCACAAAAAAACACGAACATGTTACAAAAAGCTGTTTCGATGGTTTGATCAAGCGTGTTTCAATCAATAGACCTCTTGTTCTCATAGAGATTGGTGACTTATCAAGGTCTCTCTTGAAAAGTCAATAATGTCTACAATTCCACCTTCCATACTCACTCTACAAATTACAATAGTTCCGTTGCCGTTCGTGATGTCTCTTATCGAAGATCTCTTCATTCATTCAATCATTTTATTCCTTTGCACATGGTTGATTTACAATGGATAACTGTCACAGGGTAATTCAGTTCGAGGCAACAAGATAATACATATATGACGCTGCCGTTTTGATTTTTCGCCATAAATGTACTTTTCGATGATTTTTATTTGTTTTATGGCAGATTCTAGCAAAACAGCCTTATTTAAGGCGCTGCTATCAAAATAAGGCTATTTTGATGGCAGCGCCATAAAAAAAAGGCTATTTTGCTAGAATCTGCCATAAAACAAATAAAAATCATCGAAAAGTACATTTATGGCAAAAAATCAAAACGGCAGCGTCATATATGTACAATTTTTTTTCTGTTTAAACGCTTTATCAAGATCAACAAGCCACATCGGGAAATCATCGATTTTGGGATCTGAGCGTTGAGCGGAGGTTGAGCGAGGCAAGCAGTAGCGATCGAAGTGCTATTTTTCCTCTTCTGTCGCTCATCATGGCGCTACGATCCCGGAGCGCCAAATCTTCTCGGGAAAGGACTCTCACAGACGAGGGAAGAGACGGTGCGGGGAGCCACCGCTTACGGAGGGAGACGAATGAAAGAATGGGAGACATATATGTACATTAACCGTAATTTGTGCATTTAAATTACAATTGATCGAGAAGTTCAAGGTGTGAGTTCATAATCAATATTTGGTGAGAACTAATACTATGTGAGTCTTAGTTTAGAAGAGGGTACAATTACACCAATTGGTAAACTAAGAAGAGCATTTTTGAATTGTGACGAGGATGGCATTGAAACAAGAGGCGAGGGCAGAGAATTCCGAATTTCAATACGGCGAGAAACACACGTATTATGACCTTCGGGCATTTTAAAGGGCAATATAAGTCTAAGAGTGTGGGAGATTCTTTGGCTGTAGGGGGGAGGCCTGAACACAAAGAGATGTGTGGTTCCAAGCACAACGTTATTGTGGATGGCTTTATGAATGAAAGATAGGTCAATTATGGTGCGCCTATACTCCAAGGTGGTTAGGGTTGATAATTTCAGACGGGCAGAGAGATTTGGCCAGCTCTAGCGAGAATGCGTCTGGTAAAGTTTCTTTGTACCCGCTCTATGTCATTAATGAGACCGACAGAGACAGGTGACCAGAGTTCGCATCCATATTCCAGAATTGGTAGAACGTAGGTTTTGTATGCGCGAAGTAAGACCGGGATGGAGGAGGTTTTAAAAGACCCAAGAATAATGTTAATAGATGTTCTGGCTTTTTGAATCATGGTAGTAATGTGATGGCTGAATGAGAGAGAAGATTCGAAATGAATTCCAAGGTCTTTAATGATTGATTGTGAGGGCAGGGTGTGGTTTTCTAAGGTGTAGGGTAAGTGAGGGTTGTTAGGTCCGCAATGAACAATATAGCATTTAGGGAATGAGGTTGTGAGTGACCAAGTTTGAGCGTATTCAGCGATTATGTAAAGAGCATTTTGAAGGGAGGACGAAGACTGGGAGAACATTTTGAGATCATCTGCATACAGAAAGCTAAAAACATTTGAGAGTAGAAGCTCTACTATGTCATTAATGAAATTAGAGAAAAGGAGAGGCCGAGGCAGCTACCCTGAGGAACCCCAGTGGTCACTGCTCTCTCTACAGATTCGAAGCCATCAACAGAGACGCGGAAATCTTTCTGATCTTTCACTATATAAATGTTGGGCTCTTTTTCCTTATAGGCAGGCATACCCCTTTACCCAGTTGAAGTATTGGAAGTTGATATATGTATGTATATGTGGATGAAGAGAAACTGGAGATACGCTACTCTGAACTTCCGCTAGAATTTGACGTAGAGAAGAAATCTTTGCTGCTTGGACTGACAGTGTCTTCTGAACGGGCTGAAGATGTTTCGAGAAGAGACGCTCATATCCCTTCCTACTCTCATATCCCTTCCTACGCTCATATCCCTTCCTACGCTCATATCCCTTCCTACGCTCATATCCCTTCCTACGCTCAAATCCCTTCCTACGCTCATAGGAGTAGGTGACTTATTCCTATCTCCGCGACCGTATCCTGCCAAAAGCGCAAATGACCCTCTCTCCCCAATCTCTCATTGACATCAACATCTCTTCAGTTCCCCTTGCCTTCGTCAGTTCAGTTTTTGAAAGATGTCATTCAACAAGCCATTACCCCCTACAAAAACAACAAATCGTGGCCCATGCTCTACAGCTACGAAGTCTGGAAAAAGAAATCTCCCTGATCAACATGTCTCTCTCGCCCGCCTCTCTACGGCCACATATCTACTCAGCTGTAGTAGAATCCATACTAAGAGACAGGGAAATGCTCGAGGGAAAGGCCAAGCGAGCGGTACTTCTTCGTCTTCCCAAAAAAGACAATGCTGAAAATACCCAAGCCAGTGACAGAAACACCATCCGCCACCTATTCGTGTGCCTGAAACAAGATAATCTTGTGAAGGCACTCGAAGATGGGGCCATTACTCATCACCGCCATCCCATCGACCGGCCTCGACTCTCTTCTGAAGTAGGACGGCCCATCAAGATTTCATTTGAAAACAGCTCTACACGGAACCAGTTCCTTGCTCTGACCAAAAAGAGTAGAAATTGCCTCCCTTCTGGTTCCTCTGCTCGTGCCGATCTCTCCCCTGCCGAACTTCTCGCCGAGCGCGACTGCAAGCGAGTCGCTCTTGAACCTCTCCATCCGCCGGTTAAAGTTATCGACTCACACCTTGAACCAGCCTCACCAAACAATCATCCTGCCACTCAGTCTTACGAAAAGTCCCCTATTCCGCAAAACCCCCGACTCAACCTACATGCCCTCCCTCTTCAACTTTCTCTGCGACGACTTTCAAGCCTAAACCAGCAGCTACTACACGCTCCTCGGATTCATCATCGTCTCCCAGTGAATCTCCTCCCCATCCAAATGACGAAGCATCGTTCCCCTAGCTGAACTCCACGTTTAAGAAGTCTACAGCAACTCCCTATTCTCCTGCTTCTCAAAGCTCGTCGCCCGTCGCTCATCGCTCGTCGCCCCTGACTCATGTCTTGGCTCGTGTCACCAGAAGAGCGGCTACGCACTCAGCTCCACTGTCAACTCTGTCAGCGACTCGAGCCCCCAGAACGAGAGCAGTCAAGGCCACTAAATAGGACAGTCTTGGTGTGAGTTCATGTAGCATTACTTGCCTCTCCTTCAATGCACATTCCATTAGGAACAAGTTATACGACTTATATCACGTTCTCCGTTCCTCCTCTCCTGATATAACTTTTTGTGCGAATCCTGGCTGTTATCATCTGATCCTGATTCTCTACTTAATGATGGCCTACCCTATCAAGTTTTCAAAGCCCATCAATTAGGCAGTGATAGAGGAGGAGGCTCAGCCCTGCTTATCAATTCACACTTGTCCCCAGCCTTTATTGATTCATTTGCTCATGGTTCCGTTGAATGTGTTGTATCCGATATTCATCCAAACTCTAGATTCTCCTTCACGTTTCCTTCTCTGCGCCTAATATCATGCTATCGCTCTCCCCCCAACTCCCCCTTTGTCAGTGTCCAACCCTTCCTAGACTTTCTCTCTATGCATATATCTCTGTATTTTCCCACTATTATATGTGGAGACCTCAACCTTCCAAGCATTAACTGGCCTAACCTCACATTTCCATCTAATTGCCCTATCTCTAACTCTTTTCTGCAATTTTTCCTTGGTAGGCATATCAGTCAGCTGGTTAAGACACCCACCCGTCGGACTAACATTCTCGACTATGTTCTCTGTACACATGCCACCCTTATATATACAAATGTGCCACATCCCATCCCTTCTCGACTAGTGACCATCTATCTGTAACGTTCTCTGTCTCTGTGTCCTCCATCATCTCTAATGGTCTCTCCCCTTTACTCCATCCGTTATGGAAGAATGCTAATTGGACAGCCGTTAACGAAGCGATCAACTCCGTAGAGTGGACCATAACGTTCTCTTCCCTCACGATTGATCAGTGTGTTGAACATATAACCATCTTTTGAAGAATCTTATCTCCAATTACATTCCGCATTCAAGGCACAAAAAACCCATCTCCTCTATCCTAAAAAAATCCGAAAGATATACAGCTTTTTACAAAGAAACATTAAACGCTCCTCTAACTCCATAACGACCATCAAAGCCTGTAAAATGCTTCATCGAGAAATTTTCAAGTTTGAGTGCAAACGCGAAGACACACTTGCTTTTCCTAAGAACTTCAAGTCATTTTACCGGATCATCGCGAATCGAACCAAACCTGAAATTACTCCCGCTTCTCTGATAGTTGACAATACTCCCATAACTTGTCCTACGCAATGCGCCAACGTCTTCGCCTCTCTTTTCTCTTCAAATGTGTCTGATCCTGTCATTGGCCCTCTACCCAGACCTACACCCCAAGTCACTATGTCCCCTAGCCACAATGTCTCGCTCTTTGAAGTTCACCAAATAATATCTAAAATGTGCCCAAAAGCGAACTCCTCTCCCGACTTAATACCAAACATACTTATCAAAAACTGCATAAATTCTCTAAGCAATACTCTCTCAATCAGTTGTTCTAATTCATTGACCCTTGGATACTTTCCCAGTGCTTGGAGATCTGGAATTTTCAAACCCATCTCCAAAAAAGGTAAAAGATCAGAGCCCAATAACTATCGTCCCATAACCCTCGTCTCTTACTTATCGAAAGTCTTTGAAAAACATATTTTCACCTTATTTACAATCACCTCGAAAGCAACAATATCCTCAACCCAAATCAGTCTGGTTTTCGCTCCAAACATTCCACTGTTTCTTCCCTTGTACACGCTGCCTCAGTCTATCTGTCACTATCATTCAAAAAACAAGCCTTCGACATTTGTCTCATTGACTTCACTAAGGCTTTTGATACTGTAGATCATAGGGCACTACTCTACAAACTTAGTTCTTGTGGTATAGACTCCTGCCTTCTCCTGCTGATCAAGTCTTTTGTCTCCAAAAAGTCTTTCCGCGTCTCTGTTGATGGCTTCGAATCTGTAGAGAGAGCAGTGACCACTGGGGTTCCTCAGGGTAGCTGCCTCGGCCTCTCCTTTTCTCTATTTTCATTAATGACATAGTAGAGCTTCTACTCTCAAATGTTTTTAGCTTTCTGTATGCAGATGATCTCAAAATGTTCTCCCAGTCTTCGTCCTCCCTTCAAAATGCTCTTTACATAATCGCTGAATACGCTCAAACTTGGTCACTCACAATCTCATTCCCTAAATGCTATATTGTTCATTGCGGACCTAACAACCCTCACTTACCCTACACCTTAGAAAACCACACCCTGCCCTCACAATCAATTGTTAAAGACCTTGGAATTCATTTCGAATCTTCTCTCTCATTCAGCCATCACATTACTACCATGATTCAAAAAGCCAGAACATCTATTAACATTATTCTTGGGTCTTTTAAAACCTCCTCCATCCCGGTCTTACTTCGCGCATACAAAACCTACGTTCTACCAATTCTGGAATATGTATGTATGCGAACTCTGGTCACCTGTCTCTGTCGGTCTCATTAATGACATAGAGCGGGTACAAAGAAACTTTACCAGACGCATTCTCGCTAGAGCTGGCCAAATCTCTCTGCCCGTCTGAAATTATCAACCCTAACCACCTTGGAGTATAGGCGCACCAATAGCCTTATTTTGATAGCAGCGCCTTAAATAAGGCTATTTTGCTAGAATCTGCCATAAAACAAATAAAAATCATCGAAAAGTACATTTATGGCGAAAAATCAAAACGGCAGCGTCATATATGTATTATCTTGTTGCCTCAAACTGAATTACCCTGTGACAGTTATCCATTGTAAATCAACCATGTGCAAAGGAATAAAATGAATGAATGAATGAAGAGATCTTCGATAAGAGACATCACGAACGGCAACGGAACTATTGTAATTTGTAGAGTGAGTATGAAAGGTGGAATTGTAGACATTATTGACTTTTCAAGAGAGACCTTGATAAGTCACCAATCTCTATGAGAACAAGAGGTCTATTGATTGAAACACGCTTGATCAAACCATCGAAACAGCTTTTTGTAACATGTTCGTGTGTTTTTGTGGAACACTCAGACGGAACATTGCATTTAATGAAACATTTTGAAACCAGCTTTACAAAAAAATGCACATTCAAATCACATTGATCACTTTAACAAGAACTTCATGATATTAGCATACAACTTGACATTGTCATCAATATAAAATCATTGTTGTTTGAGTTATCATTATCATTATCAATTGTTTCATAGCTGCGATATCGAATGATCAGGGTTGAAGCTGATGTGATAGAAAATTCCTTTCGAATTCAGTAAGGAAACGAAAACTGGCCAAAATCGAGCTTATTTCATAATAGAGATCTACAAGGGGCCAAGAATTAGTTTATCGAGTACAGAAGTTTATTCTAAGACCCAGCTCAACATTCGGAAGTGGAGAAACATTGGCTTACCTCACTTGTTAAGACACTAAAATTGCATATTTTCTTCTCAAATCAACTGACTTTTTACAAGTAGAAAACTATTATGTTAAGCAGAGCTTAGCCAAATGGAAAGACTCGGATCAATGGATCTTCAGTAGCTGAGAATGGTAGATCTAGTGAACAAAACCTGGATCAAAAACCAGCGAGTTGAACATGGAAGTTATACCTCGGAAGAGTAACATCGAAAGAAGAGCAGTGAAGAAAGTTCCAAGATTAAAGAGTGAAATGATGATTCACCCATGTAATCTCGATGTAGATTTTAAAACTGTAAAAAGATTTTTTAGTATCTCTCTGAGGGAAACATGTACTCATATGCTAAATACGCACTTGACTCAACTATTCACTCAAGTACGTCAAATATTAACTCTAGAACACTTTTGACTGCAAGGATTACACGTCGATTAAGAATTTATCTTTTGTAGACTTTTTAGAAAACGAAGATTGTGGTATCAAAATTATCAGAAGATGGCACTTCACTTAAACTTTTTTTTCTCTCCCGGAATATGAAACAATAAAAAATTGAATTCAATTCATGAGACGAAAACAAAATTTTCCATTATTGGATAATTCTCAAATCCTTTAATACGAGGAACTCATAGAAACAGACTCAAAGTACAACTGTAGTGCACGCAAGTTCTTTTAGTTTTCCTCTCTTTGATCATATCATCGAAACGATGAAAAATCTACTGATCACTTACCAGCCTCGGTGAAAAAGATTCATTTTCGGTGTTACTTGCACAATGTGATGATAGTCGTTTTTGTGGCAATTGGCTATGTTGCAATTCTGTTGATCCCAGAACAATCCATCGCGTCTCTGCACTTTTTGAATAGGTTTCCCACACGGATCATTCAAGTATGGATATTCTTCTTCGATACACTTTTCAGCCTGCAATTTCTGCGTTCTTATTAAGCTCACTCAAAGGCTCAAGGTCATTCGGAAGTTTATGAAGGAACGGCAGTGTTGCTTTATGGATCTTACAAAACGAACCTCTTCAAAAGTAGTTTCGATGTCGACATATAAGGTCTTCTTAAATGGTTTGGGTTGTCGTCGGATAAAGGCAAATAAATTGCGAATCATTTGAAGAGTGCACGAGGTGTTGCCAAGTATACTGTAAATAAACAGAACTTTTACGGTTCAACAGACTGTAAATAAACAGAACTTTTACGGTTCAACAGACGTCTACCTGTGTTTAGCAGTGAGATTCTTGTGAAGCAACACCAACATTTTTGATTCCCTCGTTTCGGTTAGATCTGTCTCGGTTGGAGGTCGAACACTATGTGGTATCCGGATGGTCTAGTAAGACCCAATATTGTATCCAGACGGTCTAGACAAACCAAATATTGTATCCGGTCTACATAGACCCATTATTATGGTATTTACCCTTAATACACAGTCGGATATTTAAGCAATTTCATTTCCTTATTTTTTTCATTAAACCATAATCGCTTGCGAAATAAAAAAGCAAAACAGTACATACATACTTATATACAGGGTGTACCAAAAGTCCAGGTGGTCGACTTTGTCACTTTGTATCTTTTTTGTGTCTAGTATAGCGTTCGTGTGATTTTTCCCGTAAATCTCATGTACAATGTTGCTAACATACCTTAAAAATCAGAATAAAACTCTTTTCGTTTTCCGTAATTGATTTCAAATCTCGATTCTTTCGAGATCCGGGCTCCGGAGGAGCTTCCTCCCACTTCCACGACCGTGATCGGTGAAATCGCTGTTGTTTTCATTTTTAGCTTTTCAACAAGAGTCTCGCTTATGAGGCTTGCGCATGCTCCGTCATCGAGCATTGCTTGCACCGTGTGCCATTTCTCGGAACCCTTTGGCTTGATTTGATGATATTTGGATTAGTTGAATGCCATTCAGCACTTTTGAATGAATGATTGTTTTTTTTTGTCTCCCTATCCTACGCGTCCATGCTAATTAGAACTACCATTCATAATTGTATTACAAGTTGTTGTTCTTGCATGGAATGAATGAATTGAATTGAATTGAATTTGCACATCCATTAGCATGAGTCTCGAGCGACTCATGCGCACTCCCTTTTCGGTGAACTCATGGGTTGCTCCCACGGTCAATGATGAAGGGTTCTGATTTTGCAAAGGAAGGAACGGAGGAGGCTGCGTATAACCGAAGCTTGTCTGTCTTGCTCCGTTACCAGAACCGTAGACTTGTTCCGGACGAGACGATGCAGTTTGCATCTGTCCCCTTGAAACATTATACTGGTTTCTACCTCTCTCGTTATGGTAGGGCTTGAATGACCTTTCCAAGCGCTGCGGAAGATTGTGTGGCTGCCTACTTTGGACAGTATTCGAACCTTCGAAACGTTTGTCATGCGTGCACAATGTTACGTGATGTTGCTTGCCGCATTTTGCATAGTTTTCAGAACAGTTGGTTGCACCGTGTCCTTGTTTGGCACACCTAAAGCACCATCCTTTTTGAACGGAGATTTCTTTTCTTCTTTCGTAGGGTACTGTTCAGCAATTTCGTGACGTAGCGAATGAGTGTTTTCCGCAGAAGAGGCATTTCTTCGACTCTTCTATGTCCACTTGTACCGCGTGCACTTGCTTGTACCTTTCTCTTTGGTCTTTGCCAGTGGCGTCTCTTGCCACAGGTCTCGTGTAGTCTTCCACGAGAGTATTCATTGCGAGCTTCTCTTCAATCTTGAGCAACAGAGCTTTGACACTAAATGGCTTCATGTATAGCCTCCATTAAGTTGCTTCTGTTCTGGTGTTTTCGGGGAATTGCATTATCAATTCTTTCGCCAAGAATGTGTTTGCATCCGCACTTTCATCTTTCGTTTCTAGTACCTCAACTAAACTCAGCATTTCTCTGGTCGCCTGTAGCTGTGCTTTTGAGGAAGTGTTTTCAAACTGAATTTTTATCAGTTTGTTTCTGATCTGCTCCATCTGCAGTTCTGGATTTCCATAGGCTCTCTCAAGCCTTTGCAATGCGAGTTCATAATTACTCGCAGTCGGTTGCAGGTGTTTCATCATGTCCAGCGGCTCACCGGAGAGGTAGGAGCGCAGGTGGAGAAATTTGCCTTCTTGGCTCAGATTCCTGCTTGAATCTATCGCAAGTTGGAAGTGTAAACGGAATACTTGATATTCTAGCAATTCTCCCTTAAAGATCGGAATCGCCAGTTGCGGTACTTTCGTATGATCGCCTTCGTGTGTTCCGTATGATCTTTCTTCTTGGTGAGAATTTCTCACTGGGCTTTCCTGTACTCTTTCTTCTGAATGGAAAGGGTGACTTTTGCTCCTTGGATCGCCTTCGTGTATTCCGTGTGAAACTTCAGACACCCCCCGTCAGACGACCACTTTCGATAGACTAGGCCAGCCCGCAAAATTTTGATAAGGATGCGCAGGCACGCACGCGAGACGCACTCGATCACGCGAGACGCAGTCGCGCACGTAAGACGCACTCTGGTACTCTTTCCAGGGTGAGAGAATTCATGTCAATTCATGTATGCTCTACTCGCCTGCACTCTCTCTGGTTAGTGTGTTCTCTCTCTTTTTCTCTCTGTCTAACTGGTCAGTGTTGTCTCTCGCTCTCTTTATCTCTCTGTCTAACTCACTACGCTTAAAGTTACATTTAACCAGCATAAAATGGTACATGCCCAATGCATTGCGAATCGCAAACAAAAAAGTGAAAAAACGGCCCTTATCGATTTTTTTTAAAAGCGCGCACGAGCGCTTTTTTAAAAAAGCTCTGAAACTCGCACGCGCACGCACGTGCGCACGCGCAGCGTGTTTTAAAATTATTTTCAAATTCGCCGCCTTTTTAGCTACTTTAAGGCGGGACCGTTTGAAGTAATAAAAATTGCGTGCAAACTTAATTCCTCCTTCCTCCATTGTGTGACGGGGTGTGTTGGGGCTCTCTGCTCCTCGCTTCTCTCACTCTTTAGAGTTTGAATTCTTTCCGCAAGAATTTCCAAGCACTGACTGCCATTATCGATAATGCATTCAAGCTGAGTGATGAACGAGAAGAGATCGTAATCTTTCTCGTAGCTCTCTTTATCTTTCTCGAGCTCTGGCTGTATATCTTCGTCTGCATTTGTAGATAT
>OZ057404.1:32418121-32524404 GCA_964056735.1 Allodiplogaster pararmata | reverse complement strand
CTCTCCGGTGAGCCGCTGGACATGATGAAACACCTGCAACCGACTGCGAGTAATTATGAACTCGCATTGCAAAGGCTTGAGAGAGCCTATGGAAATCCAGAACTGCAGATGGAGCAGATCAGAAACAAACTGATAAAAATTCAGTTTGAAAACACTTCCTCAAAAGCACAGCTACAGGCGACCAGAGAAATGCTGAGTTTAGTTGAGGTACTAGAAACGAAAGATGAAAGTGCGGATGCAAACACATTCTTGGCGAAAGAATTGATAATGCAATTCCCCGAAAACACCAGAACAGAAGCAACTTAATGGAGGCTATAAATGAAGCCATTTAGTGTCAAAGCTCTGTTGCTCAAGATTGAAGAGAAGCTCGCAATGAATACTCTCGTGGAAGACTAGACGAGACCTGTGGCAAGAGACGCCACTGGCAAAGACCAAAGAGAAAGGTACAAGCAAGTGCACGCGGTACAAGTGGACATAGAAGAGTCGAAGAAATGCCTCTTCTGCGGAAAACACTCATTCGCTACGACACGAAATTGCTGAACGGTACCCTTTGAAAGAAGAAAAGAAATCTCCGTTCAAAAAGGATGGTGCTTTAGGTGTGCCAAACAAGGACACGGTGCAACCAACTGTTCTGAAAACTATGCAAAATGCGGCAAGCAACATCACGTAACATTGTGCACGCATGACAAACGTTTCGAAGGTTCGAATACTGTCCAAAGTAGGCAGCCACACAATCTTCCGCAGCGCTTGGAAAGGTCATTCAAGCCCTACCATAACGAGAGAGGTAGAAACCAGTATAATGTTTCAAGGGGACAGATGCAAACTGCATCGTCTCGTCCGGAACAAGTCTACGGTTCTGGTAACGGAGCAAGACAGACAAGCTTCGGTTATACGCAGCCTCCTCCGTTCCTTCCTTTGCAAAATCAGAACCCTTCATCATTGACCGTGGGAGCAACCCATGAGTTCACCGAAAAGGGAGTGCGCATGAGTCGCTCGAGACTCATGCTAATGGATGTGCAAATTCAATTCAATTCAATTCATTCATTCCATGCAAGAACAACAACTTGTAATACAATTATGAATGGTAGTTCTAATTAGCATGGACGCGTAGGATAGGGAGACAAAAAAAAACAATCATTCATTCAAAAGTGCTGAATGGCATTCAACTAATCCAAATATCATTAAATCAAGCCAAAGGGTTCCGAGAAATGGCACACGGTGCAAGCAATGCTCGATGACGGAGCATGCGCAAGCCTCATAAGCGAGACTCTTGTTGAAAAGCTAAAAATGAAAACAACAGCGATTTCACCGATCACGGTCGTGGAAGTGGGAGGAAGCTCCTCCGGAGCCCGGATCTCGAAAGAATCGAGATTTGAAATCAGAGCAGGAGAAAAGATTCTCAAAGTCAAGGCTCACCCGCATCCGGAGCCATTGATAATGGAGCAAAATAATCTTGAACTGAGTACGAAAGACAAGAAGTTCATAAAGAAGAATAACTTGAAGTTGGCAATTTATGAAGAAGGCAAGCAGCCACAGTTGTTGATTGGAGGAAATCTGAGCATCGAGTTGCTGCAGATAAATACCAAAAGATTGCCAAGCGGACTACTGCTGGTCCCATCAAGGACGGGGTACGTTCCGTATGGACAACAATACAACCAAGAAGGTTGGGCCGCGAAAGAAAGTGTCGCGATGTTCTCTCTGAAAGAAGAATCAGAATTGAAAGAAGACACTCCTGAGCAATACACACTGAGTGTACAGGCAGAGTTTCAGCGGATGGAAGAAGAAATTGACCATGGAGAGCTCGGAAAGGCAGTCAAAAAGTTCTTGACCATTGAAGAAGAACAAGAAAACACGGAAGAAGCACTTTCAGAAAACGAGAAAGTCGAGACAAAGTTCATGAAAACTTCAATGAAGAATGAAGACGGAACATGGATGGTTGAATGGCCCATCAAACAAGAAGTTGCATACCAACTGGGCTCGAACTTTTACGTAGCACTGGAGAATCTTGCGCGTAGCAAGTATCTGAAAGATGAAGAGACTTACTACAAAGCAGAAAACATCTTTCAAGAGCAGCTGAGGCTAGGGCACATCGAAGAAGTGCAAGCTGATGAAAAAAGTGTGGGCTTGGTGTACTATAGTCCGCATTTGCCAGTGATAAAGGAAGAAAAGCAATACACGAAAGTGAGGATTGTTTACAATGCCTCGAGCAGACAAAAGTGCATGTTGAGTGCCAATGACATCATGCACTCAGGTCCTAACTTGTTACAAACCATTCCGTGCTTGATGATGAGAGCAAGAGAACAACCATTCCTACTCTCGGGAGATGTTGAGAAAGCATTTCATCAAATCAAACTGTACAAGAAAGACAGAGACTTGACACGATTCCTGTTCTACAACGACAGAGACAAGGCATTAAAGAATCCCAAGGACAAGGCATTAAAGAAAATCCCATGATTCATTACCGTTTCAAGGTAGTGCCCTTCGGATTCAAAGCCAGCCCGTTTCTTTTGAATGCGACAATCAAGCTGGACATGCAGCTGAGAGCTCTTTGTCATGGCGAAGAGGATCCAGTTCTGAAAAGAGTGGCAAAAGACGTGCAGGAGAACACATATGTGGATAACATATTTCTCGGTGCAGCAGAGGAGAAAGACATGATTGAGAGCATGTCGAAGAGTAAGGAACTCTTCAAGGATATGGGAATGAAACTCAGACAGTTCGCTTCCAATTCTCAAGAACTCATGAGACTGATTCCAAAGGAAGAAAGTGGTCTTGATGAAGACAACCGAATCAAGTTGTTAGGGATACCCTGGCAAGCTCAAAAAGATGTCCTGTTGATGGAATCGAAGACGTTGATCAAATTCAAACCAGATCAAGAGATAACGCTGAGCAAGGTTCTATCGGTAATCGCTTCAGCGTATGACCCATTGGGGTTGGCATCACCCCTACTCGTCAAATTGCGATTGTTCCTGCAAGAAATATTGCTCTCAAGAAGAGAGAAGAAAAAAGCGAAGGGGAAAGATCCCCTTTCTGAAGAAGAAAGAAAGGAGTTCTTGAGGCTGGTAAGTCTCACAGAAGGATTCACAAAGGAACTGCCGAGATACACTGGCCACGGAGTTCCGGACCATACAGGAAAATTTGTGAACGTGAGTCAACATGACATCGTCGCATTCGCAGATGCATCGGAAAAGGCCTATGGGTCTGTGGTGTACAGCGTGAGCAGAGACGAAGGTGAAGAAAGTGTCAAGCTCATCGAAGCAAGATCGAAAGTGGCTCCCGGTAGACAGAAGCTAACCATTCCTAAACTGGAATTGAAAGCCATCGTACTGGCACTGCAAAGAGTGAAATCAGTACTGTTCGCAAGAGGTAAACTGGACAAGAACAGTGACGTCAGCATATACTCTGATTCTACTATCGCGCTCTATTGGATTCACTCCAAGAACAATGGAGTAGTTCACAAACCTTATGTGCAAAATCGGTTGAAAGAAATCAATCAGTTGGAGAAAGAAATACGGCTCATGGAGCAAGGAGATATAACCTCAAGCATGAACATAGCATATCACTATGTCAAGATGAAAGAAAATCCTGCTGATTGTCTGACACGAGGGCTCTCAGGCAAGGCTTTGAGTGAGGCTGAATTGTGGTGGAGGGGACCCGAATGGTTGAGTGAAGATTTGAACGAGGAACAGAAAACGGAAGTAAAAAAGGAGATCTTGGAAGAGAAGGAAGCTGTGGCAGTGTCTGCCTTCGCCAAGCTGAACAGGAAGCTAGTCATGGAAAGGCTACCTGGCTCCATACCATGGGGTAGGTGCCAAAGAATGTGTGACTTGGTCGAAGAAACACAAGGACATCTAAGAACCTTGGCCAATTCGAATGAGCTACTACAAAAGTATATCAAAGAAGAAGGCATCCTTCCTACCGAATGGGAAAAATGGTTCGAAAAGGACAGAGATCAAGTCAGAGAAAGAGAAGACGCAAAAGAAGTTCTCATTAGATGGCACCAGAAATTATTCTGGAATGACTTGATGGGCGTAATACCCAATGAGTCGAAGAAGAGCTCAGTCAATGGAACTAACCTGGGAAAGGATGAGAAAGGCATTCTCAGAATTCATTTTAAGCGTCTGAGAAATGCTGATTTACCATTCAGTGTGACAAGACCAATTTTGCTCTGGCCGTACAGTCATTTCACTGAATTGAGAATTCACGAAGCGCACCTAGAAACGCTTCACATGGGATGTTATGGCACTCTGACTCAAGTGAGGCAACAATACTGGTTCCCGAAAGGAAAAGTCGTGGTCAACGCAGTTCTCAAGATCTGTCTCAATTGTCAAAGATTTAATAACAGAGCTTACCCGTATCCAAAGCCTCCTCCAATACCGGTGGAAAGAGTCAGTCGACATGCCCCATTCGAAAACGTTGGCATGGATTACCTCGGCCCCATGTACTACACAATCGAAGGAACGAGTTCGAATCAAGCAAAAGCATACGTGCTACTTTTCACTTGTATCGCTACGAGAGCAGTTCACTTGGAAGTAGTCCAGGATCTGTCGCTCAAGGGATTCTTGAACGCGATGAGAAGGTACATGAGTACTAGAGGAGTCCCCAGGATGAGTAGATCCGACAACGCATCTACTTTCACATCAGGTGAAAGGGTCCTGAGAAAATTGTGGAACTCCTACAGGAGGAATGAAGATGTTCTGAAAGAAATCTCTATGAGAGGTATTCAGTGGAGGTTCCCGCTGCTCCGTGGCAGGGTGGATTTTACGAAAGGCTCGTTGGATCAGTCTAGAGAGCATTCTTTAAAACGGTGGAAAACAAGTTGATGTCATGGGATGACTTGGTGACCACTATCAAAGCGGTGGAGGGCGCATTGAATATGCGACCGCTGACTCAAGTGAACGACCGAATCGCAGAATCTCTAGAGTCTCCTGTCATCAGACCGATAGATTTTCGATTACCAAAGAGTAACATCGGTTTCGAATGGGAAGGCAAGTCCAGGGAAGAAAAGGAAGATCCTACCTATGGAATGGAGAAATTGGAGTTGAAAACTCAAGCTCAAGCGGAAAAGTTTCTCGAATCCGCGATGAAGATTCAGAACAAATTTTGGAAAAGATGGAAAAGAGAGTACTTGTTGGCGCTCATGGATCGAGAACTAAATTGCAATCTCGAAGTGAGGCCAAAGGAGATGAAGACGTTCATCAACAAGAGAAAAACACCAGAAATCGGTGAAATTGTCCTGATAATGAATGACAACGAGTCAAGGAGCAAGTGGCCCCTCGCCAAAGTCGTTGCAATCGACTCAGAAAGTCAGTCCAATTGAAGAAATTGGACGGGTCAATAACGAGCCGTATGTTGAACAGAATCGTACATCTGGAAATGACAACGCGAGACAAAGAAGACTATGGCTTCGAGCCAGAAGTCATCCAGACCAGGCTTGAGAATGAAGAGAAGAGTAGATTACGCCAAGTTGGCTGGAGAAAAGGAAAATGAAAGGGAGGAGGCAAAGAACAGTTCATTCAATATGTTCACCTCACTCCCACCTTCTCAGCCGATCGGAGTGAGAAGTTTCAAAAAAGGTGTGCTCCCCATGAAGCTTTTCCTCTGTCTGATTTTCATAATACTCAGCTGTACGCCAGGAGCTTATGCAGCTCAACAGCTGATCGTTCGGTGCATAAAAGGCGGAGGGTCAGTAGTGACACGACCGTAGATGCCAGTAAATGTCTGTGCAGAAGGCGAATGCTATTACACGAGTCTACCTAAAGAAGAGCAAAGAATCTTTTCAAGTCGAACACCGTAGTACACGACTACACCGTTTGGCTGCAATCCGATCCCGCCTTTTCGCGGTTCAGCCAACACCCATCCACGACGGAGGGTGCAAAGGGATCGAAAACTACTCCCCCCGATTCGTCATCACGAATGGCCGAACACCATCTCATCATCATCATCTCCATTTTTTTTTTCGCTTCCTGAGTCGCACATGCCGGCCACGCTACTCCGTATCCTCCTAATCCGCGCCGGCATCGAACCCAATTCTGGACCTCCACGATGGCCTTGCCCAACATGCGGACGCAACGCATCTCACGGCTCCTTCCAATGCTCCAGCTGCCTAAACTGGACACACTGCAAGCCGAAGTGCAGTCACCTCACCAAAGTCTCTCTCTATGATCAGCAAACATACAGATGTCCTCCATGCAAATTCGCTTCCTCCAACCCAAAGTCGCCTCCTCAGCCTTTGCATCTTATCCGGTCCGCTCCGCCTCCCGCACGTTCCGCTCCGCCGCCTCCTATCCAATCATCTGCCACTCCAACTACGCAGAACGCTACCAGCAGCCCACAACAGCAACCATCTCACATGTCCATCCTACAATGGAATGCCAATGGCCTTGCCGGGAAAGCCTCCCAACTCTCCGACTTCTTGCAGTCACACAACATCAAAGTCGCTGCCATACAGGAGACCAAATTCGGACCGAAAAGTAAAATCCCCAGCTTCCCTGGTTATGCTCTGATAAGGAAGGATCGCACATCCCTAGGCGGCGGCCTAGCCATGCTCATTCACCACAGTATCAACTTCACGGAAATAGACGTGACAAACACTTCCGGAGACATCACCACTGAAGTACAGCAGGCACTAATCAAAACCGGAGACAGCGAGCTTCGAGTAACTAATATCTACATCCCGCCAACCAGCAGCTGCCCCCAAGGATATCTTCCATCAATTGCCAATCTTCTCACCACGGACGACACCCTAGTACTAGGAGATTTTAACGCCCACCACGATATGTGGTTCTCAAACATCGAAGACACTCATGGCCGAGGAGAACATCTCGCTGCAGAAATCACTAACTCAGACTTCGGCATCCTCAACGAGAATTCTCCCACCCGTCTCCCATTGTCTGGCTCTCCCTCCTCCCCAGACATATCCATCTGCTCCCCATCACTAATCTTATCGGCAGCATGGTCCGTTGAGACAGCCTTGCCCTCTGATCACCTCCCCATTCTCATCAACCTCGTCACCACCACCAATGTTGCTCTCTCGACCAACCGCGGAACATTCACCAACCTAGCTAAGGCCAACTGGAAGAAGTTTGAAGACGAAACAGAATCCATACTCGCTGAAATGGATCTTTCCATGCGCCCTCATCTCAAGGTCACTCTACTCGAAAAAATTCTTCAGACATGCGATAAACACCGCCTCCAAACACTGCATCCCTTCAGGCAGACGGAAACAACCAATATCCGGTCTCTCCCAAGAAGCCAGGACTCTTATTGCAAAAAGAGATGATCTGAGAATACAAGACCCTCAATCTCCAGAGCTAGCCCCGCTCTGCTACGAAATAAACAAAATCATAGCACAAAACAAGCAAGACATATGGCGAGACAAAATCGAGGCAATCGATCCGAGAAGCACCAAAGGCGTAAAAGAACTCTGGTCCCTCATCCGTACACTAGAAGACAAACCCAGGCCAATCCCAAACATGGCCATATCCTTTGACAACCGTGGCACTTTCTCCAACAACATAGACATTAGCAATCAGCTCAACAGACAATTTACCACAATTCGCACACATGCCAGCGACAAACGAGCGAGGTTAATCACAATAAACATCCAGAAACGTTCCAAAGAAGATATTCCCTCATTCTCTCAAGGAGAAGTTCGCATCGCACTACACAAGTCCAGAAAGTCCAAAGCCTTGGGACCCGACTCTATTTCCATCATACACCTACAGCACTTGGGACCAGTGGGACTCAGATTCCTCACCAATCTTCTCAACACCTCCCTTGAACAGTGCTACATACCCGCCATTTGGAAAAAGTCAATCATCATCCCACTCCTCAAACCAGGAAAGGACCCAAAGCTCAGCAGCTCATACCGCCCCATCTCTCTTCTCTGTCCCACAGCCAAACTCTACAAGAACATTTGGAGCCCGCCACCCATCAGCACGGCTTCAGAGCAAAGCATTCGACGACGACAGCCCTCCTACAACTATCGACACACATCGCAAACGGCTTCAATCAAAAGAAGCCGTCGCACAGAACAGTACTCGTGGCACTCGATCTATCCAAAGCTTTTGACGCGGTCGACATAAATATACTACTTGAATCTCCATACGAGTCAACCCTACCATCCGGCACCACCAGATGGTTCGCATCCTACCTGCGAGGCAGACAATCTCACACCCTATTCAGAGATAACCTGTCGAGAAGCCGAATCATACGTACCGGAGTGCCCCAAGGAAGCGTGATATCGCCGACTCTCTTCAATCTATACATGAGAGATCTTCCAAAGCCCCCGGAAGACATTCAAGTAGTCACATATGCGGACGATATAACTGTATACGCTACTGGCCCTTGCCCCGGGGGTAATTACGACAGTCTGGTACACAAGATCACGAACTACCTCCCCTCAGTCGAGAACTTCTTCAAGAACAGAAAATTAACTATATCAGCAGCAAAATCAACAGTCACACTGTTTACCCCATGGACGAAGCAAGCAAAAGATCACCCTATCATTAAAATAAACAACACGCCCCTTCCGCTCGAAAAGAAGCCCAAAATCCTCGGAGTAACCTTCGACTCGATGCTAACCTTTGCCGAACACGCCAATAAACAACAAGGAAAAGTATCCAGAAGAAACAATCTACTCCGTGCACTCACGGGCACCACTTGGGGTCAACAAAAAGAAACCGTGATCAACACCTTCAAAGCAATCGGCCGCTACGTCCAAAACTACGCTGCACCTATCTGGACCCCTACTCTCTCTAGCACTGGCTTCGAAAGACTACAGCGTACTCAAAACGCTGCTATGCGCACAGCAACTGGATGCCACCTAATGTCCTCCTCTGATCATCTACATCAAGAAACTCTCATGCTACCCATCAGAGATCACTGCAACATGCTGTCAAACCAATTCTATGCTGCGTGTCTGGACACAGCACACCCTACTCATTGGCTAACTCAACAACAACCACAACCCAGGACGATGAAACCTACACTTCAAGATCTTTCCAACCACATCTCACAAAGTGGAATCTCTACGAAAGAACTACAAAAAGAAATCCACACTACGGCGGTCAACGAAGCCTTGAAGTCCTACAAGCCAAATCCAATACTAGGAACATCACCCCCTCCGATAGCAGCCAATGAAAGACAACTACCAAGGGCAACACGCACAAGACTCAGCCAACTTCGCCCGGGTTACTGTAATCTCCTGAATGATTACAAAAACCGAATAGATCCGAATATTTCGAACAAATGTTCTGACTGCTCTGCAACGCCACACAACGTAATTCATGCGCTATCATGCCCGAAACTACCGACTCAATGCCATCCCTCAGAACTCTGGACCAACCCAGGAAAAATAGCCAAAGCGCTAAACCTCTAACGATGATGATGATGATCGTTTTAATTGTTTACTATGTAAACTGTGTTCGCCAACTCGCCACAAGATGACCTTTTCGCCCAAGGGGCAACAACAACAACTACACCGTTTCGGCGAAGGTCATTGATGAACAAGAAATCCATCACGTACAGACGAGATGTGCGGCTGTGGAGTACTGTGAAACCACAAACCACAAGGCTACTCAGTGCAGATTATCATGGGATGCCCGTAAAGTCGCACAAACGCTCAGAAATCTGTGTGCAAAGTGCCTCGTCAAACCAGAGAAAGGAGAATGTCCTTGCGATGAAAAGTGCACCAAGTGTGGTGGTGAACATCACATAACCCTCCACCCGTTTGATGCGAGGCCATCAAAGCTGCTCGGCAAAAGAAAGTTTTGAATGTGATTGTAGTTGTATTACCCTAAGAAAATTTGTAAGGTAAAGCTTGTTCTTAAACTCAAGGATTGTTCTTAAATTTGATGAATGCTCAATGTTTTAATAATTGTTCTCACTTCGTTATTTCTAGATTCAGTATTCATTAGGATGACTACACTTGTTAAAATAGCTTTAATCATTCTTCTACATCATATAATATTCATTCATAACCATCTTTAGGAAATAAGTTTCTGTTCTGGTAGATATTCCTGTTGCAGTATAATCTAGATTCAGCTGTCATCATTGGTTCGATTAAATCCGTTAGCGAATCTTTGTCGAGTTCAGGCAATCATTTAGTAATGACTGCTAGAACTACCCACGAATCAGGCACATCATCGTTCTCAAGCGTCGTCAATCGTCAGGGACCTTGCTGTGGTGCCTAGTCAGGTCAAGCTGTCGCGGTCGACACCTTTATGCAGTGTTTTTATTTGCGAAAACATAATGAAACATAACGACATCCCGTTTTTTTTTCCACGTTATGTTCACAACTAAAATTTGTATAAATAATAGTCTCAAATGGAATAGCGCTTCAAATGTGCATGGTGTACGGTATTTTGTGCCCTTTCTGTGACATAGAAGTCGCGGTGTCTCTCGTTGTCTGCGGCGAGAGAGTATTTGAGAACATTTTAGTTGTTAACATAACATGGAAAAAAAAACGGGATGTCGTTATGTTTCATTATGTTTTTCGCAAATAAAAACACTGCATTAGTCTTCCGCTCAGGGTGCTCCGTCCCTGGCTGAGATGTCTGGGGGCAATTCCCGCCCTCAGGCTGAGGACGGTGAAAGCCTGGCGAAGCACTGCAGTGAGGTCACAGCTCTCGTCGGCGGGCGGCAGAATGTCGTGTTTTTCTTGAACACGACACGTAAATTGTATTAAGATGTTTTCCTCTCGCCTACTATTTGTTCTCTCTAGCTTACTATGTTTCACTCTCTAGCCTTTGTGTGTTCTTTCGCTTCCATTGTATATGTCTCTCTTACTCTCTCTCGTCTTATTCCTTGCCCCGCCCCTAAAGTGCCTTCCACATTCTTTTCTTTCATTCTTCGTTATTCAAGTCCCTGCCTTCCAAGTTCCTTGCTGCCTTCAAGTTCTCCCTCCGCTTCAGGTCCCCCTTTACGAGCCAGAGTAGTGCTCACCCCTTTACGAGCCAGAGTAGTGCTCACCCCTTTACGAGCCAGAGTAGTGCTCACCCCTTTACGAGCCAGAGTAGTGCTCACCCCTTTACGAGCCAGAGTAGTGCTCACCCCTTTACAAGCCAGAGTAGTGCTCACCCCTTTACGAGCCAGAGTAGTGCTCACCCCTTTACGAGCCAGAGTAGTGCTCACCCCTTTACGAGCCAGAGTAGTGCTCAGCTTCTTTACGAGCCAGAGTAGTGCTCAGCCCCCTTACGAGCCAGAGTAGTGCTCATCCCGATACAAAGCTCTCCCCCTATCGTCTGAGCCAATTCAGTGTCAGTAACTCTGATTCATAATTACAGTAATTGCTCTCTCTCTCTATCTCTTGATTGCTTTCGTTTTATTAGTGCTTTATTCTATTTTGTTCTTCAATGCAATAAATTTCACTGTGCTGTTCTTGCCAATCACACGCTAAGCAAAACAAACAACTATAATAGTCAGGAACAGAAATAAGGCGAGCATACACTTCACTTTTACACCACAGTTTATTCACTGCGACATAATATGCACGAATAAAACGTTACACAACGCTTATGGTTTATTCACTGCGGTCAAGTGTTGTACATCCCGAAGGCGGGTGTATTCAAACAAAGGTTATATGAGACGACGGATGGAGTTTACGACAGTAGGAGTCAATATAAGAGATTTTATTCATGAAAACCAAACAAGAAGAGGAAAACAAATGAAGAAAAAAACAAAATATGAAGAGAAAAAAAATTAAGAAAAAAAATTTAAACCGAGCAAACGAAAATTGCTCCAAACTCAACAAATATTTGTATCCGATACAGCAACTTTTTGTATCGGCTGCTGTATCGGATACAACAGTGAATTGTATTCATTTATTTACAGGAGAGATAAGAAAGACAAGTTAAATATCGGTGTATCCAAACTTCCATTGTATCGCTTCATCGCTGTATCCAAAATATCCAATTAGAAAGAGGGCCCCTGAGGCAGGTCAAAAAATAGAAATGGGGAAACGAAAAAGGGAGGGAGATAAGGAGAAGCAGAAAAAAAGTTCAGAATTGACTAGGCTCTCAAAATGACTTGGCTAACAAGAGAGTGACAAGCGTCCCCAAAGTGAACGCTAGTCCTTATTCATTCAATTGATTGAATAAATATTCTTCTGTGAACGGCGTGACAGGCAACCAAGGCTTCAAGGCCGCAAGTATCCTAATCCATCGACAGCGCGCTGGGCATAGAGGCGAGACCGTGCCCGCAAGTATCCTAATCCATCGACAGCGCGCTGGGCATAGAGGCGAGACCGTGCCCGCAAGTATCCTAATCCATCGACAGCGCGCTGGGCATAGAGGCGAGACCGTGCCCGCAAGTATCCTAATCCATCGACAGCGCGCTGGGCATAGAGGCGAGACCGTGCCCGCAAGTATCCTAATCCATCGACAGCGCGCTGGGCATAGAGGCGAGACCGTGCCCGCAAGTATCCTAATCCATCGACAGCGCGCTGGGCATAGAGGCGAGACCGTGCCCGCAAGTATCCTAATCCATCGACAGCGCGCTGGGCATAGAGGCGAGACCGTGCCCGCAAGTATCCTAATCCATCGACAGCGCGCTGGGCATAGAGGCGAGACCGTGCCCGCAAGTATCCTAATCCATCGACAGCGCGCTGGGCATAGAGGCGAGACCGTGCCCGCAAGTATCCTAATCCATCGACAGCGCGCTGGGCATAGAGGCGAGACCGTGCCCGCAAGTATCCTAATCCATCGACAGCGCGCTGGGCATAGAGGCGAGACCGTGCCCGCAAGTATCCTAATCCATCGACAGCGCGCTGGGCATAGAGGCGAGACCGTGCCCGCAAGTATCCTAATCCATCGACAGCGCGCTGGGCATAGAGGCGAGACCGTGCCCGCAAGTATCCTAATCCATCGACAGCGCGCTGGGCATAGAGGCGAGACCGTGCCCGCAAGTATCCTAATCCATCGACAGCGCGCTGGGCATAGAGGCGAGACCGTGCCCAGTTGCTGTCGGTACAACCACATTTTAACACTATATGGTGTGTAACAGAGGTTCCATGGGTCATAAGTCTGACTTATTTACACTTACATAAAAAATTTTTGATCTTGGTTAATCGTTTTAAGCAACGATGGGCTGAGACTATAATGAATGAAATCCATCGAAATGGATTTCAAAATGTTTTTACATTAAAAAACTATTTTTACATCAAAAAACGCTCAGTCTTAGGCAAAGGTTTACGCTGACGAGGCCGTATAAAAAAAGCCATTCTAATCTGACCCAATTGAACCTCTGGTAGGGGGGGGGGGGTTTCCCGAAAGTGGGCACTTTTGCAGTTCTGCAGAAGCGCAGAAACTGCACTAAACTGCAACTGCAAAAGTGCTGCAAAGGCCTAAACTGCAAAAGTGCCCTAAAGTGAAACAGTTCCGATGAATCTCCCAGTTTGAGATCAAAATTTGACTTACTATTAAATTTTACTCTCTTTGTTTTAAATAATTGCGCTCGAAACACTTTTGAAACAGGTACAAACTACAAAGAGCCTCTAGTTCGAGTTTGTATCTTAGGCCGTGTACATGTACCTTTTTTGATTATAAATTATAATTTGTAATTAAGAAAACTTCGTTTTTTGTTGTTGAAAAGTTACCCAAATTGGTATGCATTTATAACTCCGTTTCAAAGGTGAATTTCTATCGAGGCAAATGGTTTACTTACTCCGTAAATAGTTTAACCCTTTTCAGGTAAAATGTTTACAGTGCGTTGAAACGTGTTTTGTTTCTAATTTTTTCTTTTTTTTCAACGCAAAAAAACTTTTGATCGTTTGAGCTTTTCAGTTCTCCGGTAAGTTATGATTCGTCGCCTACTGAACCCGTTTGAGAAGCAGTTCAAATCTTCTCAATTCAGGTTTATTTTCACAGAATACCGTGATTAAGAAGTAACTAAAAAGTCCGCATAATTTTAGAAGAACGTCTGGCTTGACAAGCCGCGTTTATGAATTGTTGGCACTTCCTGCGTTTAGGCCCCCTACCAGAGGTTCAATTGGGTCACATGAGAATGGCGTTTTTTTTGATACGGTCTCGTTAGCCTAAGCCTACGGCCTCGTTAGCGTAAACTTTTTCCTGAGCCTAAGGCTAATGTAAAATATAATTTTAATGTAAAAATGTTTTTTTGTAAAATCTAAATAAGTCAGACGTATGACCCATGGCACCTCTGGTAGGGGGGTCTAAATGCAAAAAGTGCCAAATTGTTTTGTCCAATGCGAAAATCTTAGGTCAACTGCTTTTCTAGAAGAAAGTAGGTAATGCAGAAAAAAAAGTAAATTTTCTCAATGCTTGGCAGGTTATTTTCATCGCAAGCAGCGTTTGAAGAAGCACAAGCGAATCTGAAGAAACTAACGGACGAACCCGATGTTGATGTCAAACTCAAGATATACGCTCTGTACAAACAAGTGAGCACCATAAAGTTTTTGAATCTCTCAAGCTCTTGAGCTTACAACATTTGTGACAAGTAGGTTTCCCACAGAATTTCAATGATCAAGTTTCATTTTCGGACGTTGGACTGTCTTCTGAACCCTTATCTGTCACAGTTGCAATTTGAGCCCTCACTATCGAAAAAAACGATGGTGAAAAAAACGCAGTATGAAAGCTCTTGTATCGCTTGCCCTCGACTCCCTTCCTCTGACTGCCCATCTGGGTACCGCCGTATCCAGATACTAACAAGTAATGCGTTTAGGGAACAGCCGGGAACGTTCAAGGATCACGACCAGGAATGATGGATTTTGCCGGCCGGGCGAAGTACGATGCACATGCCACTTTGAAGGGCCTTTCCCAGGTTTGCGAATCTCTCTCTCACCCCTCTCTCTCCTCTCTCTCCTCTCTCTCTCTCTCTCTCTCTCTCTCTCTCTCTCTCTCTCTCTCTCTCTCTCTCTCTCTCGACTTTAAATCTTTATTTTCTGTTTTTTCCTTGCCCGCGTGGGTTTCCTTTGGAGGTGTTGGGGAGGAGCTTCTTGTGGTAAACTCGTACACACAGTTCGTTTCTCTTTTTTCCGTCTTTTCCGTTCCGGCTTTGGTTTTTTTTCTATCCTTCCTTCGATTCAGTTGGCAATGAAATCCGCAACATCAACAGGTCTATACCACAAATCTAGAGGCTTAAGTCTAGTTGGGTTACAGCGGCAGTTAAACAAGTGTGAACTATGTAGTGTGATCTTCCTATAAACATAAATTATTTATTTTCTCTCTGCTCTCTATTTCTCGACCCTCTTTCACTCGCTTTTCTCTGTTCTATGGACCTATTTCCTTATGACAGTAGCTTTTTTTGAGGAAGAAGCCCGGAATGCGTACGTGGAGTTGATTAATAGTTTGATGGGATCAGAGTCGCCTGAGACAGAGGTCAACACACTTCAAGGTCTCAAACCGGTCGACGGTCTCCATGTTAGCTTTGATTATGTTACTTCTTCCTAGGAAAGATTTCCGACACTGAAAGTTGATCATCAGCTATCAACGAGGCCAGCTTGCTTCTTATTATTTTTAACTCCTGCTCGAAACAACGGTATTTTTTCATTTGTTTTTGGCAAATGAAGGTGACTCAAAGAGTGCAGTAAACGTTTTCACGCGCTACAAAGGTGATGTATAGAGCTGCAGAAGTTCTATCCACAGAAAGTCGGTTCTGTAGATCAACAACGAAAAAAACAACTCACAATTCGGTAAAAGGTCTGATTCCTAAAGCGTGGGTTGTAAAAAAAGAAATGTGAGTAATCTAAAGAGGTTTTATTCGCTCGTTTATATTATGAGTGTCGCATTATCGTCTGATAATGCGACACTCATACTGTAGCGGCTTTTGGAAAGATTTGAGGAATAGTCAGGGAAGTTCGAATGTTGTTGACAGTACGAAATCGATGGGAAAGTCTTCCACATCCGCTTGAACAGACCGAAGAAGTTCAACGCGATAACACTGGACATGTACCGGGGAGTGATCAAGGGACTCCACGCTTCTTCTAGTCACCCACATACTACCGTAACAGTCATCTCCGGTTTGTTTCCGATCTACAGTGTTTACAAAAAGGTTTCCTAACGGGACGCTTGAACTTTTGTGTCGATTATACGTTGCTCACACGGTCAAAAATTTGGTAAGACAACCAAATATCTTGCGGGGATAGTGGGAATCTAGGCAAATTTGGAGCCAGCGAGTCTTTGTAGTATTGATTTCTTCTACTGCCCAATCTTCTACTGACTCTTCTGCGACCTTCACCAAAACTCACTTCTCATTTTCTTACCAAAAAAACGACCGTTTGAAGAGCAGTTGTTTTTTTCATTTGTCATTTAAGAAGACTTATGGTGCTGTTTTATAGACAGCACGTCGCTATTCCGCTCCATGGCGTGAAAATTTTTACTAGTAAAAATTTTGTAAAAAGCAGTCTCACAGGCTTTCACGTGTTTTTCACCTGACGTTTCTCTTGCTTTCAGTTGTTCTTTACGTTATATTCTTCAAGCTCTCACGTTTTCTTCACGTGAGATTTGCTGGGGGGTTTAAAGTTAGGCTTCCGAGCGCTCACTTAAAGTTCTAGTTGCAGCTGCGGGTGAGTACTTCTGCAGCGGAAACGATCTGTCCAACTTCGCAGCAGCAGCCACAGCCTCGAAGGAAGTCGTGAAGAATATGTCGGAAGAGGCTGGCGAAGTGTTGCGGGAATACACCCAGGCAGGCTCAGAGC
Organism: Allodiplogaster pararmata; assembly: GCA_964056735.1. Taxonomy (NCBI): domain Eukaryota; kingdom Metazoa; phylum Nematoda; class Chromadorea; order Rhabditida; family Diplogasteridae; genus Allodiplogaster; species Allodiplogaster pararmata. The sequence goes on along the minus strand of OZ057404.1, from coordinate 32,507,750 downwards.
AGCTTCTACTTGAAAATACTACTCTTAATACCTTTCCATTCTCCAAAGAAAAGGGAATATTCGACTCCTTAGAGAGAATAAGTTAGGTTACAATTGATCAATGAATTTCAATGTGGTATCATGAAGAAAAAGAGAATTTTTTCTGGAGATCTCTTAATAAAATAATTCACACATAAAATAATTAGAATTAGAAATCTAGGTTCAGAAAAGTTCAAGTTTCAGTTGAACGTGGTTTAACATTGGTATTGTTCAACCTTTTCCTATTCGGTCAGAACAAACTGCAATCTCAGGCATATATTGATCACAACAAGCCTTTGATCGGACTGGTCCAGGGACCCGCAGTGGGTATTGCAGTTACAGTACTCCCGCTGTTCGATCTGGTTCTTGCCTCAGAAAAGGTGAGACTAGTAGAATTCGTGATAAATCAGTTTTTTTTCATAAACTGTCAACATTCTTTACAGTCCGGTCCTCTTATGTTGTTTTGGATGAAGGGAGACAAATATGGTGATGAAATAAGAGGGAAAGAGCGGATAATTAAAGATACGGGCAGGGCTCGAGAAAATTCGAACCTTTCCGTGTACTTCTGATAAGAGGTGTTTAGGCGACGTTTGTGACTCCATTCGCTTCGCTGGGTCAGTCTCCAGAGGCAGCTTCTTCCTACTCCTTCCCTCTGCTGATGGGACCCATCAAGGCATCTCAGGTATCTTTTTATTCTCTTCTTTTCGAAAAGGTGCTTTTTTGATCTTTATAATAATAGGATTTAAACAAAATTATATGTCGGTCTGTCTCTTTTTTTTATCTGACTTCAAAGCATCCAGAGTCTTATTGATTACGTACCTGTGAGGGTGGCTTGTAAGGCAAAGACTCGGACTCGAAATCGACCAAAATTTAATGAGACATTCCTTGAAGGTCCTCTTGATGGGGAAGAAGTTGAATGCGGAAGAAGCAGCGAGACTTGGACTTGTTTCACAGGTTTGCAAATCGTTGAGGGAAGGAGAAATGGTTGGGGGATGAGGGGAGGGGGATGGGTGGGGTATGAGGGGAGGGGGATGGGTAGTGGATGAAGGATGAGGGGAGGGGGGATGGGTAGGGGATGAGAGGAGGGGGGATGGGTGGGGGATGAAGGATGAGGGGAGGGGGGATGGGTGAGGGATGAGAGGAGCTCGAAACACACTGGCAACAGTGGCCATTCGTGACTCTACAGCCTTAAGAGCCTGTCACGGATGGAGCCGGATTATCAAGTCCAGAATCGAGCGCGACCTCAGGTGGCGGGTAGAGGGACGCCTCCCTATGAAGAATTCGTGCTGGGAGGTAGCGGGAGAAATCCCGCCGCGGACCAAAACTTGGTAGTATAGCTCGTCAAAGGAGGGCGATGCCGGACCGGCCTGGGCATGCCCCCGGACAAAACATCAGCCGATACTCCGCTATACTTTTCAATGGCGAGTCGAGGCGCCAGTAAAATAACCTCTTGCCCTTTTCCGGTTAACGAATGGGTCTCGCCAAGAGGATCGCCGACTGCGGTGCGAGTGTAGACGGAGAAACTCTCTCCGGACTCAAAAGGATCCTCACCACCAACCTATCCCAAAAGGACTCCCCTCGACAGGACCTATGGGCAAGACAACAACAAGATGAGGGGAGGGGGATGGGTGGGGGATGAAGGGAGGGAGATGGGGGGGGGAAGTTGAAATTCGTTGACAGAAGGGGGGATGGGTACGGAAGTTGAAATTCGTTGAGGGGAGGGAGATGGGTGGGGGAACTTGAAATTCGTTGAGGGGATATGGATGGGTGGGGGAATTTTAAATTCGTTGAGGGGTGGGGATGGGTTGGAAAAAGTTGGAAAGTTGAGGGGGGGAAGCTGAAAAGATATTCCGAGGCAGGAAGGGGTCGAAATGCGTCTAATTAAGTAAAATAACAGGATGTTAGTTTGAAGGGTGTTGCGGAAAATGTATTGGGAAAGAAGAGAGATCGTTTTCCATGACGGATGAAATTTAGAACTTCTGTATAGAACTATAAAAAAGAAAACAAAATTTTTGAGGCTAGTACTGGATATTTCTATATTTATCAAATTGTAAATTTTGTTAAGGTTTACTCTCAAGAGAGTTTCGAGGCAGAAACAAAGAAGGAAATCGCTGCGATGTCTTCCCTGCCTCCAGAGAGTCTGCGTCTTAATAAGATACTTCTTCGGTTATTCCTACTTCCCTTATACAAACGTCTCACTTGAAGTATATTACAAGCATTTTTGCTACACTAATATGGTTTATTGATGGCTTCGGAGGTGTAAATCTGGTTTATTGATTGATTCTAAGGTGTGGATCTGGTTTATTGATTGATTCGGGGGTGTTAATCTGGTTTTGATTGATTCAGAGGTGTGAATCTGGTTTATTGATTGCTTCGCAGGTGTGAATCTGGTTTCCTGATTGATTCGGGGTGTTAATCTGGTTTTGATAGATTCAGAGGTGTCAATCTGGTTTATTGATTGCTTCGCAGGTGTGAATCTGGTTTCCTGATTGATTCGGGGTGTTAATCTGGTTTTGATAGATTCAGAGGTGTCAATCTGGTTTATTGATTCAACGGTGTGAGGCGTTGTTGAAAAAAAGACCAGTCGAAAAGTCATAGCTATCAAGAAAGCCTTTACGATTGATAAAAGGATGAGGTAGCCGTCGAAATTACGATGATTTATTTGCAGAGATGTGCACAGACATCAATTCACCAAGGCCAACAATGTCAGTTCGTTTCTGAATTTCCCAGCAAAGGTGCTTCATCAGAAATAGTTTCATCGGAAAAAAACTAACTTGTTCGAAGTCAATTATAATAAGCAAGATAGAGAAGAGATAAAAAATTCTACTCCAGAATAAGCTATAATGACGTTGCAATGCCTATTTCTTTTGGTTCCTACTCAGCGATTCTCACAATTCAGTTTGAAATTTAAGTGTTTTTACTAAAAAAGATTGCGTCTAAAAAAAGAGAAGAATTTTTAGGATAGTTTTCCGGTTCCGCTTACTAAAATGTAGTAAATTGAAGGCGGAAGTCGATTTGATCGTGCAACGATGGCAGTCCAAAGAATGCGCCAATGCAATCGGAGCATTCTTATCGAAGAAGAAGTGAATAATTAGAGTCGATTTTTACTCTGTCGGAATCAGAGTCAACTGAGCGATCTTTAGAATGCTTCCCCCTCAGTTATGAAGGAATATATATTAATTGCATGCATGCTTTTTCAAGGGTTTGTGTGTTGTTCACATTTACGCCTGTTGAGAAAGTTCTGGAATTTTTTTAATTAAATATAAGAAATAAGCGTTTTCAATGTTCATTATCTGTAATTATTTACAATCAGAGTTTTTTTACAAATGCAAAATAATGTTAATAAAGTGATATATGTATCATGCATTTGGCAGCTAATAAATTATACAATCTGAATGAAAAGACTTTACAAATCGCGACCCGTAGCAGTGTTAGTCTAGAATGTATTAGTGATGGCATGAAGCTATGAAGGGGCCGCTTTTTTACCCCTGCCCTTTTTGACCCTTGGGTCTAGGGGGTTTCACTCATACTTGTACCCCCTAAAACTTTGTTGTGGATCGGAGGAGGAGGCGGGCGCCGAGTCGCTATCCCGAGGCAGGGCTACCATCTCCTGGGGTGGATGCTGGTCCTTGCCGTCGTCCACGATAAGAATCTTCTCGCGCGTGCACGAGTCACACGCGGGCAGTCGGATAACGATGAAGGAAGGCTCCTTCTGGTACACCTGAAGGCACAACGATAGAGAAGCACTGAGAGAGCAACAACCTCCAGCAAATCACATAGAAGTTTCTGATGACGAAATGGTAATGCGCTTATATTCAATTAGAAGAGTTGGCCTGGTTTGATCCCTGCCGGTGGATCAAGATCTTTTAAAGGACACTCAGTCGAATGTTTTCATTATTGTTATTTTGTTGTCGGTTGTTGCGGACATGGAATGAGACGGATGACAGACTTGAGTATCTACTTGAATGTTTTTGTGAAAAATCGGTCTAGGAAGAAAACAGCCACATTACCAATGGAAGTGTGGCAGTTTTCTTCAATGGCACAGTGCTATCTTTGCAGTGAACACTGATCTACTGATAAATTGTATCCGAAAAGAAGATATCGAATGAATTAGTATTGAATTGTAACATCATAACCCACCTTACGATCGCAGATCGGGCAGCAGAAATTGGGTAATCTCTCGGAGGTCGGGATTCGGCTGTGAGAAGCGTGCAGGACGGGCGCCGGTGGAAGAGCGCGTTCTGATACGGCAGAAACTGCGCTGCTGGCGTACCTGTGAACGTCAACATTGCGACCGGGAAGGAAATGATTGGAGAAACGTTTACACTCAAATATTTCTTTCAAAAATTCAATTTTCAAATGAAAGATTTGAAGAAAAAAACATAAAGAGATATACAACGAGAGCTTGTGATGAAACAGAGGAAAAAACGAGCCCTTATTACATGAAAACCCTTCGAAATGAAAGAAAATAAATAATTCATCAATAATTCATGTAGTAAATACTTTAAAAATTCTAAGATAATTCATATCTTGAGCTATACTTGTAGATCGCAGACATTTCCCCTGGAGAGGGTAACTTCCTTATTCGTAAGTCTGACCCTTGATGGTCGGTGTGTCTGGATGTTCTGCTAACGATTTTGTCCGCACTTATCCACTCGAATCTCCCATCCGGAAACTGCACCTTGTAACCGCTGCCTGGTCTCGAGTACCTTCAACCAAGACATCTTCAGATATCGCACCAGGTCTTACCCAATCAATGAAATTTAGATATATTAAGCACAAAGATGTTACTTTCAGGAGTTAAATGGAGCCGCCCAATTTGGGTTTACATGTATCCGCCGCTCAAAGTTTGGAGGAAAAAAGAAGACGGGATGAAGGAAAAGGGTAAGAAAAGAGCGGGAGTTTTTTCAATAGTGTGTGTACATGTATCCGCCGACGGGACCGATCCGGTCACTATTTAACCCCTGGTTACTTTTCACAAAACTTCAATGATAATCACGCAAACAATTCTACAAAACAATCAATTTTCAATTATATATATCCATCACGAGTCAGTCGCTGAGAAGGCAAAGGAAGAGATTCATTATCATTGTACATATACATCATAGAGCTGGAAAAAGCACTGAAGGGTCACAAACTATACTGTTGAGGACCCATACCATATTCAGAAGACAAGATGAGTGCAGATAAAAAAAGTGAAAATTCATCAAAATTAGCTCGATATTTGAGAAATACGATACGACTATTGAAATTACATCTCTTTTTCTGCACGAAAAAAAAGATACCCAATCAATGACAGTCTATGAAAATTGAAAAAGGCCCTTTCGCAAAAATCATCACAACCTTACGATGGCCGGAACGACTTTGTTGTTCAGTTTCTTGATATGGACAGTCTCTCCGATGATAGATCGCGAAGTCATTGGAAGAGGATGACTTCTTCGAGTGACTTTCTCTGTGGCCAGAGAACCTACTGAGTGCTGCAATCCTTCATTTTCTTCATCACATTAAAAAATTCTAATCACTTAGATTGATGTATGAGAAATTCTAGCAATTTCTGCGTGGCCAAGAAATTTTGGATGGTAAGAAAATGTGAAAATTTCTTCTGATTAAAAGTGTTGTTTTTTAACATCAAGGGGCATAGATTGCCCTGGAAACGAACCAGTTTTGTTGAAAACACTCCATATCTATCTTAGAATCTAACCAGTTGTTCATATTGCGAAGGGGTGACGGCTTTTGAAGAACTCGGAAAGGAAGTGACTCTGGAGGAATGTCCAGGAGGAATGGTGACTCTTGAGGTCGAGGGAGTAGTCACCCTCGCGGGACGTGACACCGGGGCTGCCTCCAGTTTACGGCGCTTTTTCTCTTCTGCTTTGATCGCACTGAATCATCTAGTACCGCGATGTCAAATTTAAAATATGATGTTGAACTCATGGATCATCAATTTGCACTCGGTAGTGTACGCTAGATGCCGGTAGGAAAGAGACCACTGGGTTCGATACCCCCCCTGGGTCTAGATTTTGTTTAAACTAATGTTTATTCATATTCCATGTTGATCAAATAGTCAAAGACATGACTCACCAGCAATTAATAATAATACTTTATCGCAAGGGTGATTTCGAAAGGGGCAGGTAGGGGTCAAATAGAGGAAGGATTTGTGATGTTGTTGTTATTTTTTGGCCATAGCTCCTGTCGAGCGGAGTCCTTTGGAATAGGTTGGTGAGGATCCTTTTGTGTCCGGAGAAATTTTCTCCGTCTACACTCGCACCGCAGTCGGGTGATCCTCTTCGCGAGACCCATTCGTTAACCGGAGAAGTGTAAGAGGCTATTTTACTGGCGCCTCGACTCGCCATTACAAAGTATAGGGGAGTATCAGCTGATTTTTTATCCGGTGGCATGCCCAGGCCAGTCCGGCATCGCCCTCCTTTGATGAACTATACTATCCAATTTTGGTCCGCGACGGGCAAGCCCGCTATCTTCAATGCACTTGTGCAAAGAGACATCCCTCTATCCGCCACCTGAAGACGCGCTCGATACCGGTGAGAATTAACCGGCCCCTTGCGATGGTGTGAACTTGTGGGCTGTAGCACCACCGAAGGAGATGCATTTGTCAAAAAGCACTTGCAAAAAAAATTAAAAAACGACCGCTCGGCAAGCGGGGGGGCTCAGTCAGAATAATGAGAGGCAAGCGAGAGCTGAAGGGTAGTAAAAAAGAGATTCATTATTCTAAGACCCCGATCGTATGACCGGTCATTTTTGAGATTTTTGACAACTTCTGGTGAGCTATGGCTGAGAACGGAGTTTGAACCTCAACATTTTGTTCACTCACGAACATTTTTAAAGATCAATTTCTCTTACATTTTCTTCAACATCTAAAAAAGTTCTTGGAATCGGGCGGGCGACCGAGAAAATATGATGACTCACTCACTAACCCACACTGAGTGTTTATACTATGCGCGAGTGTCTAGTGTATTCACCCTTAATAAGAAGAGCTTCTGATTTGCATTCTCTGTTCGAGATTATCTTATGAGATTATCTTCGATTTATAGCACGCAATCGGTCTCTCTTCAGAGCTCGCCAATTATTAGTATGTATGCTTCTGATCTACTCGCTCATTTGCGGATAGGAGAAAAAATACATTTTTTACGAACTCATTTCCGATGGAATTGGCGTGATTGACGAGTCTTTTGATATCTTCGTCACTCAAATTGGACGTATCAATGTTGACCTGCGCGAGCTGAGAAGCCGAGAACTCAAAGAAGACTCTCATTTTTAGTTTCCCTTTTTTTTCGAAAATCTTTTTCTTTCTTTTCCTTTCAACAAAGTGAATATGCCTGCATCAATTTCTTTGCAATGCGAATGAGTGATAATGAAAACTCGCATAGCACTCCGTTCCATTGCTGGAGTACAGCTTGAGACTCTCGTCTGGCATGATGGAGATGGTGATGGTCTGCAAATCGTAGTCTTCCGCCTCCTCTTCCGCTTGCTTTTGCCGCTTTCGACCCAACTCAGAGTCAGTCTCCTCCGTGACGATCGGATCGCTGCTCGATGATGCCAACGACATCACAGTATTCAGCTAAAAGTATTCATTCTAAGTTTTTTTGAGTGTGACTACAGTATCCAGCGACTTACTGTCATTATTCAGCGACAATCGTTAAGAAGAAAAAACTCATAGGATCTAACTTGTTCTTCCGATAAATCGGTCAGATGGTCAGTATCGATGCCAGCCGCTCTCAGAGCGTCCATTGAAACCTCAAATAGGTTAAACTTTATTTTAACCTTCCAAACGGAAAAATTCACTGAAAAAGCTCTTTTATACTTTAGCCCCAAAATTTTTAGTCCTGGGCGTAATAGTTGCTGAAACACCATACAGAGAGAGGGCCGAGTAATAGTTGCTGAATCACCATACACAGAGAGGGCCGCGTAATAATTGCTGAATCACCATACAGTGGGCCGTTTTATGTTTCCATTCTTCAACTTTTTCTCTCGTTATTAAATTGTATTTTTTAAAAAAAGAATGTCGACTTTTCTATAAGATGATTGCTTAGGCTCACAAAAAAATACTAAAACTGATTGGATTGCAGAAAGGGAAGGGTTAAATTAGAATTCTGTGGGGTCGGGGGGGAGGGGGGGCTTTTGTGAAATATGGGGGATGGGGGGCTTTTGTGAAATATGGGGGGGGGGCTTTTGTGAAATATGGGGGAGGGGCTTTTGTGAAATATGGGGGGGGGCTTTTGTGAAATATGGGGGGGGGGCTTTTGTGAAATATGGGAAGGGGGTAAAATAAAATAATGTGCGGGGCAATTACAATTTGCAATACAAACCTTTTTTATTCAGAAGTCATGCTCGGTGGAAAATTAGTGTAAAACATTGCCGGGTGTGAACTTTAGTCACCCATTTTCTGTGGTGGGGGGTTATTGTAAAATCTTGACATTTAACTTACTCCACCTCAAATTTATATATTTCACCCCCCCCCCCCTCACTCGGAAAAAAATTTCGGTGGTGTGGGTGGCTCTAGTTATGATTGGGGGACTAGACGTGCTGGGGAAGGAGCTAGTGGGTGGCTCTTGTTATGATTGGGGGGACTAAACGTGCTGGGGAAGGAGCTAGTGGGTGGCTCTTGTTATGATTGGGGGGACTAAACGTGCTGGGGAAGGAGCTAGTGTAAAACTTAACTCTAAAATATTGAAATAATCGAACTTTAGGCAAAATTATCGACTTTCTTCGAAAGGACTTTAAAGTTCTCAGTTGTCGAATTGTCATTGAGTCAAGTTTTGCTAGGCAATCAATTTTACCAGACAGTAAAAAAGACACTGTTTTCCGACCGTCTGCTGGAATCCCATATTGTTTGTTAGCCCTTTTCTTACTCCATTTGCTTTTTAGCATCCCCTCACTTCTTTATCATTCTCGTCTCTTCGCCCGTTTTCACGGTTACAGTTTACCCGCATGAATTCTTATTAAGTTGAAGAGATAGATAAATACGGCTATCACTTCATAAACAGCAACTAACTATAAGCCAATAATTAATAAGCCTCGATTAATTGTTAATAGTTGATAATCTTATACCAAATATCATGAGAAGACGATAACGAACAGTGTAAATATTCCCTTGATAGTCCCTGAACTCTGCAGTGGTGAGTTCCTGAGAGTGCGCGCTGGTTGGCTCTTCATAGTTGATGTCAGCCTCTGAGTTGAGACAGACAGTCTCTTCTACTGAGGACGAGCGAACTGCATCCAAAGAGACATTTTAAAATATGGAAGAAGCCAGGAATGATTCTTCGGTAGTGCAGAAGCTACGCACTCGCTCTTCCGGCGAGATCTAGAGATAATGCTGGGTATAACTCCACTCATGATTTAGCTTTTGGATGTGCGGTCACTTTGATAATACTCTAAATTTGAAATGGAGATAGCGGGGTTGCCCGTCGCGGACCAAAATTGGATAGTATAGTTCGTCAAGGAGGGCGATGCTGGACTGGTGTGATCTGGTTGAACTCTCCAATGTTTCACCACGAATTGCCGTGAGAAGAAAATGGAGTACGGTATTTTTTATATTCATATCAAATTACGTCAAAGAGTAAAAGTGATTATTTAAAAAAATTCGGTAGTCCATTTTCCTTCTCACGGCAATTCGTGGTGAGACATTGGAGCGTTCAACGAGATTACTTTGAAAAAGTGAAGTTCAATTCTAACGCTCCACTAGTCGAAAAAAAGTCGAAAAACTCAAAAAATAGTTTTTCTTTTTTTTGCTCGAAATTTTTTTTCCGTTTTTTCGACTTTTTTTGGTTGTTTTCCGACTTTTTTCCTCCAATTTTTTTGTTGGTTTTTTGCTTTTTTTTTGGTTTTTCGACTATTTTTGCTCGAAAAAAATCGAAAACATTTTTTTGACTTTTTTTCGAGTAAGCTTGATGACAAGTCGAGGCGCCAGTAAAACAGCCTCTTGCTCTTCTCCGGTTAACGAATGGGTCTTGCGAAGAGGATCGCCGACTGCGGTGCGATACACTCGCGGAGAAGATTTCGGAGAAAATTTCTCCGGACTCAAAAGGATCCTCACCAACCTATTCCAAAGGACTCCCCTCGACAGGAACTATGGGCAAACAAAAACCTCATACTCTACAGGGTGCGGGAAAAGTTCACATGGACAGTATTTTTTTCGATAAAAACTTAACGGATTGAGCAAATCAAACAAAATTTTTATCATAGTTTATTCAAATAGTTTGAGATATAACTGCACTTTCAAATTTCTAGAAGCTCTCCCTTCTCCTTGACACAGGCACGGAGTCACTTGTGGAAGGGATCCAGCATGGTTGACAGGTAAGCGACGTCAAGATCATCCCACGCCTTCTGTAGGTCGAGCTTCAGACTGCCCAAATTCTAGTGGGTAGAAGCACAGGCCTTGCTCACAAGGACCGACCACACAGAGGAGTCCAGGGGATTCAAATCAGGCGAGTACGGAGGCCATTCGGCGGAGGTGATCATGGAAGGGAAATTGGTCTTGCACCAGTCTTGCACCACTTTAGCCTTGTGGGCGGGCGCAGAGTCCTGCTGGAACATCCAGTTGCGTTTCACGAAGTGAGTCTGGCTACAGGGAAGTACTTCCTTAACGAGAATGTCGTTCAGGTAGTTATTCGCATTCACTTTGACTCCCTGCTCGACGAAAACGAGTGGATTCTTGCCAGTTGCGCAAATCTCGGCCCAGATCATGACAGAAGCGGGATTGCCCTTTCTCGAGACATAGCGACCACTCTTATTGACTTCGTTGAACGATTTCAACCAAATCCCATCGTTCTAGTGGTTGAAGGTCTGCTCAATATTGAAAAACTTCTCATCGGTGAAGAGAATATACAAACAGTCCACCGGCTTGAACAGCTTTGAAAGTTCACGACATTACCGAAGACGGGTCGCCTTCATCTGGTCCGTCAGAGCGTGAGTCTTCTGCAGCTTTATGAGGCGAAGTCCCATGCGAGATTCGACGATACTACGAACAGATCTTTCCGAGATAATCAGCTTCTCCGCGACTTTTCTGAGACTCCGCTTGGGGTTATTTCGAATCTTGTCGTTATCGAGTCTTTCATGCTCAAAATGATCACCAACAAAGAAAATTTCCGGGCACTACTGCAGTTCAAGTGGCAGCGCTCGTGGGCTTTAAACGCTTCGGTTTCATTTTTTTCTCATAGATGTTCATTTTGAGCATCAAGGACTCTGGTTCTTGCCAAAAAAAATTTTTGGGCTCAACTGCAGTTTCAGTCAGCCCCAAAGTCAAAAAAGCAGATTTCGCAGCAAACAAACGCACTAACAAGGGAGGGGGAGGGGGAAGGAGGAGGGTTTAGTGAATTTTTTTTTAGCCAGGCCGTGTTTTAGGTCGCTGGCTCAGCTGGCCTAAAACACGGCCTGGCTCAATTAAATTCTTTATCCTTTCTCTTCTTTTCCTTTTTTTTAAAAAAAAATAATTATCATTATGAGGGGGACCTAAAAGGAGAAGGGGCCCTAAGGAAAAAGAGGGGAAGAAGGGAGTTTTCATGAATAAAATCTCTTTCTGAGAAAAAATTTTTTGGACGGCTAAAGTAGATTAGAGCCAACTTTTTTCTAAGCCTAAGCGTTTTTAATGTAGAAATAATTTTTTGCAGTTGCAACATCAGGTTATTTTCATTTTAAAACCTTTTTTTAGCTATTAGAGATGAATTTATGAATTTGTATACAGATATAAACCACACTAAAGAAAAAAAAGGTTTTTTTTCTGAAAAATTTTTGTTTAAGAACCAGAGTCTCTGATGCTCAAAATGATAGCCTATGAAGAAATTTTTTGAAACCGAAGCGTTTAAAGCCCACGAGCGCTGCCACTTAAACTGCAGTAGTGCCAATTTTCGAAACCGTAGCGTTTAAAGCTAATTTTTAGTCTAGTATTCCAATGTCTGAGAAAAGACGCAGGGTATGCCCATGAGGGAATAAGAGCCAATTGTCCTAGCAAACCTGAGAAGGAAAAATTGGAAAAAATGCCAGAATGATACTTGAAAAATATATGCAATTACTACAACATTACGCTCATTTCGGTTGACATTATAAAAAAGAATTATTAACAACAAGGAGAAATTTTGATTTACCCAAATCGTGATCGATTTCTTGATCATCTCTAGAAGTGCCTATCCTTTCAGCGGAGGACATCTCTATCTGCAAGAAATCTAGCTAATTATTGGACTGTGACTTCAATAATAATTTTTAAAAAAATTAAAAACAACATATGAAAACGTTGAAATTTTTTGACCGTTACTTCTAAGCGTTTGACAAAGGAGGTGAGATTGTTACGATTTTCAGGCAACTTTTATGTAAATTGCACTACACACTTCACAAGTCTTTGACACATTCAGTTTTTTGTTGTTTTTTTCGATCTGGCTCAGGCTTAGGTTTTTTTTTCAATTTTTTTTGCTCAAGCTGGAGTGAATTTGACTTTGACGAGGCGGTATGGCTCGAAACAAAACCGTGTGTGGTGCAATATACAATCCAATTAAAAATTCCCTTAAAATGTTAATAAATTCACCTTCTTTTGCCAATTGCTGCCTCACTTTTTGAGGGCAATTACCGAAAGGCGTGTGAGCGTGTTTGAAGAATGCACTACTCGCACCAAACACAAACTCAAACTGTTCATGACTACACTTTCTGCTCAACAATCTATTGTATAGGCCTATATATAGGTTCAATTGGGTCAGATGAGAGTGTCATTTTTTTGATACGGTCTCGTAAGCCTAAGCCGTACAGCCTCGTTAGCGTAAACTTTTTCCTAAGCTTAAGCTTTTTTCAATTTAAAAATATTTTTTGATGTAAAAATATTTTTTATGTGAAATTAATTTTTTGTAAGTAAGTCAGACGTATGACCCATGGAACTTCTGGTAGGGGCGGCCTAAACGCGAAAAGTGCTTCAAATCGTTCTAAATTGAATTGAAGCGAATAATTCGAAAGCTGTTTGAAAGAATCTTGGAATGAAAAAAAAACTTGAAATTGAAAATTAGTCTAGTAGTTTGAGCAGAAAGTGTAGTCATGAACACTTTGAGTTTGTGTTCGGTGCGAGTAGTGCATTCTTCAAATAGGCTCACACGTCTTTCGGATATTGCCCTTTTTTATAGGTTTGGATATATAGGGCGAGATGAGACGATTACCTGAACGCAAAAAGTGCCCGATGATATGATTTTTGACAAAAGAGCGAACAAGGGAGAAGTGTGTTAAAGGTCATCCTTGAGTCGAAAGGTCCAAGTAAATCGCAGAAAAATATAGTAAATCGCACTATAAAAACACTTTCGGTGTAAATATTTCCGCGTCACTTTGTATACGACACTTTGTACCCGACACTTTGTACCCCGTCACTTTGTACCGCGACACTTTGTACCACGACTTGAGTGAGGCCGCGCGTTTTATTTTTACATTAAAACATATTTTTACATTAAAAAACGCTTAGGCTTAATAAAAGTTTACGATAACGAGGCCGTACGGCTTAGCTAACGAGGCCGTACGGCTTAGCTAACGAGGCCGTACGCGGTACAAAGTGTCGCGGTACAAAGTGTGGCGGTACAAAGTGACGGGGTACAAAGTGTCGGGTACAAAGTGTCGTATACAAAGTGACGCGGTACAAAGTGTCGGTAATTCTTTTTAAGCACATCAGTTCAAAACAGTCAGCTTCAACTCATTTGGGTGTTTTTAAACAAGTATTTCAAAAATTTTCGGATAGATTTTATGAACATAATTACCTCTCTAAAGTGAATAGAACATTTATATATCGGGACAAGTTCACTTGGGGGGGGCTCTGCTTCACTTGGGGGGGGGCTCTTTTCGGTGCGTTCAAAAAATGTTTTTTAAAAAATACAAAAAAAATCTAAGTTTTCGTATGCGGTCTCGTTCGCCTAAAGCCTCGTTAGCGTAAACTTTTTCTTGAGCCTAAGCGTTTTTAATCTGAAAATAATCTTTAAAAAAGTTATCTTCAAAAAGCCCCTTCCCCAAGTGAAGCGGAGCCCCGAAGTGAAGCCCCCCCCCAAGTAAAAAAGGCACTTTTTCCGTTAACCGGATACTCGCGTCGCGGTTCCCTTCGCGTTTTATTTTTACATCAAAAAAGTTATTTTTACATTAAAAAAACGCTTAGGCTTAGTAAAAGTTTACGATTACGAGGCCGTACGGCTTAGATAACGAGGCCGTACGGCTTAGCTAACGAGGCCGTACGGCTTAGCTAACGAGGAAACCGCGACGCGAAGGGAACTGCGACGCGAGTATCCGGTTAACTAAAAAAGTACCGTAAAAAGAACCTATAAATCTCATTCTGCTCAATTTATTCAGTTTGAGCATAAATTTATTCAAGGATAATTCTAATTTTTACTATGGTTTAACGAAGTCGCTTGTTTTTATGGTTTCTGAAACTCTCAAATTTTAACGGTAAAGTTAATTTTCTATAGAATTTTTTTCAGTGGATGGCGAACAAAGCAATTGCGGAACTGCTTCCGAAAGGAGCTCTGGCGTTCATAAATGGAGAGTGGGTGCAATCTGCTACGAAGACCTCATTTCAAGTCACGAATCCGTTCAATTCACAACCCGTCGCTGCAGCGTCTAATTGCACCCGGAAGGATGCTGAGAAGGTCACCAAATTGTCGTTTTCTTCTCAATTTGGCACTGTTTCACTTCAGGGACACCCCTCCTACCAGAGGTTCCATGGGTCATACGTCTGACTTATTTACATTTACAAAAAATAATTTTTACATAAAAAATTTTTTTATTAAAAAAACGCTTAGGCTTAGCAAAAAGTTTATGCTAACGAAGCCTTACGGTTTAGGCTAACGAGACCGTATTAAAAAATGCCACTCTCATCTGACCCAATTGAACCTCTGGTAAGAGTGCCCTCAAATTTGAGCTGTCAAGGATAGATTATGCGGAGACCTACTGTGTCTCTCGAAAAGCGAAGGCCTCAAAAAGAATTTGATAAGCATTTTAAAATAACTTGATAAATTCAAAAGAACTTTCAACAAATTAGAAAATTTCTTAAAAGTCTAGAGAGTACTGTATAAGGATATCTTCCCAACTATAATTTTATGTTGTTTTTCTTTTTATCTTGGTTAATCGTTTTAAGCAACGATGGGCTGAGACTATAATTGGGGGATTGAGACTTCATAATAGTCTCAGCCCATCGTTGCTTAAAACGATTAACCAAGATCCAAAAAAATATCTTCTCTCTATCATCATTTTCTGTCTTCATCATGGATTGTGGAGTTACACTCCTTCAATGACGCAATTGCTTCATGAGCATGCGTGACTAGAATGAACGGTCTTCGTGCCTTAGAGATAGCAGGAAATCGCATAAGACAATGCGTGCTCGGTTGCTGTTTTGGTTAACTCTCTACAAGCCCCGGTTAGGCAGCGGAGGTTCGGTCCCAGCCGAGTGCAAAAATTTTGCCCATGGATTTCATTCATTATAATTTTATGCTAAAATTTGGACCTAAAATATTTTCGAGTGTGTCAGGCTGTAGTTGCGGCGCGTGTTGCATTCGATAAATGGTCGAGAGAGACCACAGCAAGGCAGAGATCTGCGGTTCTTTCCAAATGGGCCAACCTCATGCAGCAGAAGAAAGAGAGCCTAGCGCGGCTTCTCACCACAGAACAGGTTACTGTAAGGGAGTCTCTAACCCTTACTGCGGGTCCAATCTATGGGCTATCCAAAAAAGCAAGTGATCAGGGGTTAAATGGAGCCGCCCAATTTGGGTTTACATGTATCCGCCGCTCAAAGTTTGGAGGAAAAAAGAAGAGGGCATGAAGGAAAAGGGTAAGAAAAAACGAGTTTTTTTTCTCAATATTGTGTGTACATGTATCCGCTGAAAGGACCGATCCGGTCCCTATTTATCCCCTGCAAGTGATACGAATGCTCTGTTCATATGTGCTTGGTCTCTCTCCAATGTCTGCCATTGAATCATCATTAGTATTTTCAACGGATGGTAAGAAACAGCCTAGTTACTCTCTTTCTATCAAACTTCACTCAATCAAACTTACATTCCCACTGGTCTTTGAATCAATCAATACCCTTGTTATGTTATCAGCCGAAAAGCTTCCGGCTTCCCAACTGGACTAATGTTGACGGTAACTTGGGCCCTTCTCCTTAAAAACCATAAACAAGGGAGAGGAATTTTGGAAGGGGTAATCTTATATTGAGTTAGTGTACCTTCATTTCTCAAAAGAATCTCTTGAGTAAAGAAACTGATCTAGGTCTCTCTGAAACCTTAAATAAGCAAGCTCACTTAGATTGTAGAGGATATCACCACTGATGTTATAAAATATAAGTTGCTAAACTTTGTGAAAAGTTGAGGGCAAACCATTGAATGAAGCCATGAGTGAGATTGACTACTCTCTCTCCTTTCTTGATTGGTTCAGTGGAGAAGCCCGCAGGGTGTACGGTCAGGTAATCTCTTCTCTTATGTAGTAAAGTATGCGTGATGGCTATTTTTCCTCAAGAATAATGACTTATGCTAAGTTAATGACTTTTTATTGTATATATTGATGACTATTTGTTCTTAAGGTTGTTCCTTCTCCTGTGTTGAATCGGGAACATATCCATATCAGAGAGCCGATCGGAGTCGTCGCGCTCATTACTCCTGTTAATTCCTCTTCTTATTTTCTCTTTTTTTTGTTGTTAATAATGTTCATTTTCTCTTTCATTTCTTCAGTATTTTCGGCTCTTTTACTTTCTAATCGATTCAACTCTATCGTCTTTCGACTACTGTTTTTTTATTATCTCTCAAACACTTTTTATTCACTCCTTATTTCTTACTTCAGCTCTACCTCATGTATTTGAGATTCTCTCTTTCCCTTGTTTATCCTTTTTTGTTTGAAGTGGAACTTCCCGACAGCTATGATAGCCCGTAAGGCAGCAGCAGCGCTAGCTGTTGGCTGCTCAATAATCATCAAACCAGCAGAAGACACTCCCCTCTCTGCTCTCGCCTTTGCTCAGGTCTCGCGGAGTGTAGAGAACGGGGTTCAGAAACCGTAATTCATCTAGATAAATATACAGTATTGTCACCTCAACATACTTTATCGTCTATCAGAAACAGCCTATCACTGACTGGTAAGGGGAAGTGGAATTTTAGATGAATTGACATAAGTAAAAGGGCGAAATATCGGGAATTCCACTCGAATGTTAATTGATTTGGGAGAAAGGAATGAGGAAGGAGATAGTTTGGTTCCCTTCTGTGAAGGTGTGCCTCTTGCAGCTGGGAAAAGAGGCGGGAGTTCCTGAGGGAGTGTTAAATGTCCTCCCGGCAGATCGAGAATCATCTGCAGTCATCGGGGAGTTTCTCTGCAGCAGCCCGGACGTTGACGCCATTTCCTTTACAGGAAGTACCGCGGTCGGCAAGGTTCAACATCTATTCTTACACTTTTACTTGATCAAGAAGCTCCTTTTATACTTTCTTTTAACTTTGTTCTCAAAGTTTTTCATCCGTATCAACAGTGCTTCGTTACATGGTTGATCTGAACCTGTCTCTATCGATGAAACATTCCCTAGATATATCAACAAGCACCTTATTATGTCCCTGTCCCTCCCACTTATTATCTAAATAATTATTCTTGCTAAACCTTCATTTGGTTGATGAATATGTGAAGTAAAGAATATTGATACCTATATTATATTGTTAAACTCTTGTCCCATTACTGTAGCCATCGGGTGCAAATCTTGCTTAGCTTAAGAGACGAGTTGCGGCGTATTGCAGCTGCTCCTCTCACAGTCAGCGAGTACAGTGAAGAGGGTTTGCTTGGAATTAGGAGGGAACGCTCCGCTAATCGTCTTTGCATCAGCAGACGTCGATGTTGCAGTCAAGGTGAGATTAGACAAGGGAAAGATAGGGAAAGGATGTAAATAAACGTTCGTTTCTCGTTAATTGAATTTCCCTCTCCTCCATTTCCCTTCCGCAGATGGAGCTTTTTTAATTTTCCTTCAGATTGTTGGCCTATGATGTCTGCATCTTTTTCTCGCTCAATATCTCTTCAAGAAAGGACAGGGAGAGTCAAGAAATTGTATTTAGAGTCTCTCGCCTTTTCCTGTCTTCTACACTCTTGTAATCTAAGTCCTTCATCCGTACAGGCGGTTTGGTTTTCAGGCAAGTCTAGGTTAAATGTGTTACTAAGGATAGATACCAAGTCTGAACAAAGTGTGTACAGTCGACCCTGATACGTAGCCTGTTAATTATTGAGTAATAATGATGCAGCTGGATGAACTTGGTTAAACAACAGGTAACGTAAAGAGGGCCGCCACTGCATGATTAGGTGTTATTTAGTGATATGCGGTCGCCTGACGGTGGGCGTCTGTTTTAAACATTTGGCGGGCGTCTGTCTTTTGACTCATAAGGGAGGACCCTTATGTGAAATTTTTTGAATGTCTGAATGATGAAAATTTTTCAAAACTTTTCATCTCATAAAATTTGAACATGAAAAAAATTTTCAAGATAAATTTTTTTTTAGTAAGAGGCAAGTGTCTGTATACAAAATATTTCGCCTCCGGCGGGCGGTTTTAGGGTTTTGGATCAAGTAAAAAACCCTGTGCAAGTTTGAAGATGATAAAATAACCTTTCTGTCTAACAGGGAACGATGGCGACAAAATTCCGAGGCTCAGGGCAGACTTGTGTCTCCGCCAATAGAATATTCGTGCACTCTTCGTTGTTGGAAGAGTTCTCAAAGAAGCTGAAGAATGCCATGGAAGCTTTGCGACCGGGTGATGGACTCAAGGAAGGAACAACACAGGGAACACTCATCAACCAGGTTATGAATCAGTAGAGGGAATTGGGCTCTTCTTACCAATTAGGGCTCCTTCGAGTATCTTCAAAGACGTCAAAGGTGCCGCAAGAACTCTAACAAACCTTTCAGTGAGCTTGAATTTGTTAGGTTGAAGTTAAAGTTTATGATAGGAAAGTCAGAACAAAAACAACAAAAAAGGAATTAGTAAGAGACATGAGCCTTTTTGTAAATGACAATGAGAGGCAATCTTCAATTGATATAGATTACTGGGCTCAAATAGGGGTTGAATAGTGACCGGATCGGTCCCGTCGGCGGATACATGTAAACACACTTTTGACAAAAAACTCCCTCTCTTTTCTTACCCTTTTCCTTCATCCCCTCTTCTTTTTCCTCCAAACTTTGAGCGATGGATACATGTAAACCCAAATTGGGCGGCTCCATTTAACCCCTGGGCTCAAAGCCAAAAAGTTATCCCGAAATTCAGTAAAATCTTGGAGTTGGAGCAAAACATCTTATCTATTAACTTTTTTTTCAGTACTAGTAAGTTTATATTTATTTTTAAATTCGAAGAACTTTACTCAGGTTCTTTTTGTTTTCAGCGCGCGGTTGAGAAGATAACTTCCCTCATAGCCGATGCAACCGCCAGAGGCGCAAAGGTAGAGAGCATTTTATGTTTTCCCCTCTGTTCACCTCTCTATGTCTCTCTTTCTATTTCTCTCCTATCTCTCTCCATTTCTGTATATCTTATTCTCTCTCTCTATCTCTTTTTCTCGTATGAAGGTGACAATTAATTTAATGCCTTGAGGTAGTTCACGGGGGCCGCCGCCTCAAGGGTTGTCTCTTCGAGCCGACTCTTCTCACCAATATCACCCCCGAAATGAAAATCGCCCATGAGGAGATATTCGGACCCGTCGCTGCTATTCACGAGTTGCTTTCTCGTTCACATACTTTGCAACGATCGCGGATCTTTTGAGCATCACTTCTTACTTCTTACCCGGAAACCCTTGAAAAATAGAATCAACCTTGAATACCTCAATGGAAGAAACCCTTGAAAGATAGAATCAACCTTGAATACCTCAGTGGAAGAAACCCTTGAAAGATAGAATCAACCTTGAATACCTCAAAGGAAGAATAAAATCCTGAGTCTTCAAGAAAATTAAATTAGAAATGCTTTTTTAGTTGATAATATTTAATCTTAAAACCTCATACTCTAAAAAACAAAACATTATTATCAGATATGAAATCTTATAACCTCAATAATGTACACTAAGAGGACCTGATCGTGCTCGCAAAACTTGGACAAAAACTGTAAACCGAACCCGCGCCCGTTGACCAAGAGATTCTCTTACTAGTGAGCTACCAATCCACATAATCCATCTCATTTTAAGACCTTTCAATGGATGTATTCATATACAAATTCGAAAATACAATCATAAAATATTGTCTTGAAGGTTCTCTGATGAAGAGGAAGTGATGAAAAGAGTGAACAAGACCCGTTCGGGCCTCGCTGGCTACATCTTCTCCCAGGACCCGAAGCAGATTCACCGAGTCACGCGGGCCCTCCAAGTCGGCATGGTCGGCGTCAACGAAGGTTCGCATTTTCGCATTAATTATTATATTTAAAAAGTCTTCTCGATGCCTTGGATGCTCTTCCTCTCAAGGCCCCGTTGCTCTCCACATAACTGCTTTGCATGAAATAGCTACATATTTTCCTCGATTCTAGTGGTTAACATATGTTTATTCGGGTCCAGGTCGATCGCGTTTGGTGGGACGGGAAAGAGAGAGAGGCTTTGAGTCTGATCCTTGTACCAGTATTTTGGTGGGACGGGAAAGAGAGAGAGGCTTTGAGTCTGATCCTTGTACCAGTATTTTGGTGGGACGGGAAAGAGAGAGAGGCTTTGAGTCTGATCCTTGTACCAGTATTTTGGTGGGACGGGAAAGAGAGAGGCTTTGAGTCTGATCCTTGTACCAGTATTTTGTTGTTATAAATCAAATTTCGATCATTTATCTCGTATACTTATGTTTACAATGATTCATGAAAGGGATGTTTTGTGTTTCAGAAAAAGACGCGGATGATTTGGTCAGGGGATTAGGTTGTATTGATTAATTTAGGTTTGTTAGGCAGATTTGGTTCTGTTTCTTTCGCATTTATTACCATATGGAAAAACCTTTTTAGTCTGAGTTCATAATTTTTTGAGTCACGGAGCCGTTGTTGCGCATTTGAGTCACGGAGCCGTTGTTGCGCATTTGAGTCACGGAGCCGTTGTTGCGCATTTGAGTCACGGAGCCGTTGTTGCGCATTTGAGTCACGGAGCCGTTGTTGCGCATTTGAGTCACGGAGCCGTTGTTGCGCATTTTTCGCTTGATCGATTCTTTATGAATTTGAATAAAAAATGCAGAGGACATCCTCGATTTTGAAGGTCTGATATCGTGTGCGGAAGCGGCGTTCGGAGGAATGAAAGAGAGTGGATTGGGAAGAGAAGGAGCCTCCCAGGGAATCGATGAGTTCACTCAGTGGAAGTACATCTGCACTCAGCACTAGGTGGATACCTAATGGTGAATTTTAGCTCACTGAGTATCGATAACTAGTATTATATATACTCTCTCTCTCTCTCTCTCTCTCTCTCTCTCTCTCTCTCTCTCTCTCTCTCTTTCTGTCTCTTTTCTCCTGAAATTCTAGTAACAGTAGAATATGACATCTGAGTCTGATAAAAATTTCATACTAGAAAGAAATATCATATTGATATTACTATGCTAACTTAGCTATAATTCTTTGCTTTTCCTTTTCCATATTTTAATAAGTAACAGTCAATTTTTTGTAGCATATATTGTTAGAGATACACCTTTGTAGCATATATTGCCATTTTTAGAATATGTGGCATTGATAACACGCAGACTTCCAAAAATGAATTTTTCTCCACCCATAATGTATTACAGTATCACTTAGATACAGTATCACTTGCCAAAAATATCCGCGATAGTCTGTTTTGAAGCAAGCAACGAGGCGAAATAAAGATGAACTACCCGTCAAAAACGCTCATTTTGAGGCGATTGAAACAATAAATAACTTGTGAAAAACACTCATCATTCTTACTTACCACAAAAAAAACTAGGTTGGAAGCGATATACTACAACAAATTGGTGAAGTTTCCTATATTCATATGTAGAGAGTTTTACTATCAGGAAAAACAAGTTATTAATCGTTCATCTTGGTTCCTAATGATATGTTAATTTGAACCTATCCATGTCAGCCATTACACAGAGGAAACAGAAAACAAGGATGAGCGAGAGCACTTAAAAGGCAGCCGTTAGGAGGAAAAGTTGAAGGAATAATGAACTGAATTGTGAAAGGGCGATTTCCTGTGTATGAGCATATGTATCATGGCCTATTCGAGATGAGTGGTGAGGTGGGACAATAGAGGGTGTCGTTGTGATGACCGGAACGCAATTGGCACAGCAGAGCGAGGCGGCAAGCTGGGTTGCACCGGGGGTTCCGAACTCGGAACGAGAGCCTCAATGCAATAATCATCATTTTGATGGTCTGTCTAATATCATAAACTGTTTATTGATTGTCTTGGTATTATAGATTTCTAATTTTGAATGGTTTTTATCTTCAAGATTCTTTGAATTAAAAATTTTTGGTCGTTTTCGTGAAATGATCGTTTTCGTTCATCAGTCTCAGTTGACTAGATTTTCATGGGATTTGGCATATAGTATTTACTTTTGCCCAGTAACTAGGACGATCCAAAGGATGTAAAATACGGACTGGAAGAATCTGTGTTGCAATGCAGGCTCGCTTATGAGTCTCTGTGCCACCATGGCCCAGCTCGCGGCAGAAAAGTCCGTCATGTTGAATTCCATCTGGAATTATGTATATTTTGAACAGGATCGCTCCCAAAACGTTTTCAACAAAATAAATTTTTAAAAGAAGTATATCTCGGTTACTTTTGAATTAACTGAATGCGCGTAATGTTGACGGTAACGAACCCTGGCTGAGTATAAAAGCTTCCAGTCGGGTTCTTTATCTTCGCTCGTTTTCAGCAGATCCGCGTAGTACGTTTCGTAATCAAGTATCCTCTGCAATTATTATTTCGGTAGATGTCAACACAGTAAACCATTATTTTATTTTTGATGTTCATATCAAGACATAAGTTCATTGCATAGGCCGTATGCATGGAGCAATCCAAAAGGGTTATGAGCTTGGATTAGAAGTTATCCAAATACATTTCACTAATCCGGTACGCATGGAAGCTAAAATACTTTTGGATTAGAGATAATCCAACAAAATTTTTAAAAACTTTTTTGGATTTTGTAATCCTTGGATTTGAATAATCCAGATTGTTATAATCTGTTTTCCATGCATACGGCCTCAGAAGTTGAAAAAAAGCTTCTGAATAACTAACATAATCCTCGGGATGCACACTATAAATCCGATAGGCTGGGTTGAGGTAGTCGAAGGTCGTCACCGAGGGAGCCGCAAACAGAACTGAGGCAGCCGGTGAGTAGACGTTGTTCATGTCCGAGTAGAAGACCGAGAAATAGTCATAGTGGACATGACCGAAGAACTGACCGACGATTGTAGACGAGAATCTGAAAACTTCTCCTTTTAGCATTCCGCTCTTCTCCAAGCACCCCAGTGGATCGCGTGCTCAAGTCTGCTACTTCTTCATTTTTTTATGATCTATTAGAACAACTTTGAAAAGAAAGGTCAATAAATATCTATCAAGGCAATGCCACTAATGCTTAATACTCTTCAAGTTTCTTTATATCTGAATCCCACACCGTCGGCCATATTAGCGTGAACTCTGAGAATTGTATCTTCTGGCGGTGACAATTATAATATTTTATGAGTTTTATGAGAGAAAATCGACAAAAGAGCATGAAATTTAAATCAAAAAGTATTCAAAAATATCATTCGATCACAAATTTAGTTTGAAATCATCGAAATTTCATCGATGGAATGATTACTGAACCCAATCAAAAAACTAAGCGAACTGACCTTTGGATGACTTTGTAATAGTTCCTCGCCCATCCTTCCAAACAATCCGTGTATCCTGGTGGAATGTGACCCACGAGTTGCACACTTTCTCCAGCTAGCTCAGCCTGTAAAATAGAAGTCGATAAGCATTACCTTTTGATCCAAGATTTTTTTCCTCGGAGAACCTTCCTCTGAGACCCTA
Source organism: Allodiplogaster pararmata (assembly GCA_964056735.1). NCBI lineage: Eukaryota > Metazoa > Nematoda > Chromadorea > Rhabditida > Diplogasteridae > Allodiplogaster > Allodiplogaster pararmata. The sequence goes on along the minus strand of OZ057404.1, from coordinate 32,483,811 downwards.
TCATTCCAAAATGTCCTTTTCTGAGATCTGAGAAAAAAAATTCCAATGTTCTATTGAATCTGAACATTTTTTCACGTGTGTTGAATTGAATCACGACAAAGGTTTTTTCCCAGATCGGTTAATGAACACATTCAAATAAATTGGATCAAACGATAAGAGAAAAACAAACAATAAAAACAAATGAACAGAAGTCTTACTCATCATATCCTCATAACTGCATAAAACCTTTTCTTTTTTTTGAGGCAACATAAAATCACGTGCTTTACTGTTTTTTTCTCTAAAAATTACCTTGTGCAGTTCCTTGACGAGCCAAGACATAGTTCCATCAGGGTCGGACTGGTTCAGGTATAAGAAACTGAAACAAAGCGAATTTTTCCAGCCCGAAGAAATGTTTTACGTTCAACAGTGATTATCACAATCAACAATGCGTACACTTCAACGAATTTACAACAACAACAACAACAGAAAAACAAGGACTAGCTCTTACTTACAAGTTGGTGTTGATGCAGAAGCCTGTGTTGATGGAGAGAATGCGGAGTTTGGGAGCGACAAGAGTGGAGTAGGAGCCACTGCTGCAACAAACATGAGTGTTGAATTATAATTTTAAAAAAGTCAATAAATGAAAATTTATTAAAAATTCAGGACGTATGTAGTTGACAGTAACAATGAACGATTGAAAAGTTGTCGAAGTTTTTCACGGACAAAAGAAAGTCCACAGCGTGGGATCAAACCCGGCTAATTATTTCTAACCAAGAGCAAGCGCATCAGTACCAAAATTAACGAAGACCTGCTATGTATGTCACTTGATCGTTCATAAACGAATCATCACAATATAATTAAAGGTTCAGTGGTTTTTTTCCGGTCCTTCTCATCGGCACTTGGCATTAGCCATCTAAAAGCATCTCATTTAGAAAAAAAATACGTTCAATGTTACTGAAATAAAGCGAGAGAGAACCGGTCTGCATGAAAATAATCATAATGGCTTACTAATTAAGTGTCTTGTCTTGTACATGAGGCTGATTCATCTCTGCAAACTGCTCGTAGAGAGATGTTGGCCAGAAAACTGAGTCTACCGTATGCGGAGCGAAGCTGCAATGAATGAAGCTGTCCTATAACAACATCACTTGATGATTCGAGTATTCTGGGTAGCTGTTTCACTTTATCAGTACTACGGGCTCTGTCATAGATATAACCGTTGTCAGAATGCATGGAAAACTTCACCTGTTGACAGGAACGCCCTCATGGTTGCCAATGGCCCAGAAGACCGGTGTAGTCGGGAAGCACTCCTTCACCAAAGAGGATAGGTTACGCAGGACTTTGATGTGGCTGTCGAGAGTGTACTTCCAGTCGACGTGGTTTATCAAATCTCCCGAAATGATGATGTAATCCAACTTAGAAAAAAAGCTCTGAAGTTCATCGAGCTATACATGTTTTAAACGAAAACAGGGATACAGCAAAGTTATAGAGAGATTGAAAGAGAGAAAGAAAAAATTGAGAGAGAAAAAGAGCGAATAGACCGAAAGATTTGCAACTATTAGTTTTGAGCTTCGTTGAAAATGTTCTGAATTATAAGAGAATTTCCTGTCATTGTTTTTGCAGATAAGACTTTTACTTGTCTAGTACATATTATATGCGATCCAAATAGAGACTGATCAGCAGAGTATTTTTCACCCTTTGGTCCTCAATTCTGAACGACTATTAACATCAAGTATTGCGTCTCCGTTTTCTCTTTTTTTCTGAAATTGACTTTTGCGTCTGAAATTTTCTGAAATGCGTCTTTCTCTTTGCGTCTGAACGACATCTCTTTTTTTCTCATACAAACTCTTTTTTTTAAATTCAAGTTTTTGTCAAAAATGAACGCAGTAGCTGTTTAAAAATCCATTTTAGTACACGCTCCTATACGTAAAAACAATGAAACGCTCAAACGCCGCGTGTTCTCACTTCAAACCTTCTGGGTGGAACTAATGTGTTTCAGCATATGCCGCACAGTTCGGTAAGGAACATCACACTTCCCCACGGTGCCCCAATATCCCGCCTCCGAAATTCGAGATCCTGATGAATTTTCGTTCAACTTAGTACGAAGAATAATTTAGCAATTAACTTCTCAGTTTTCTATATCCTCGCTAATTAGGGTGGAGGAGTGGTGTCGACGGGTTAAAACAGTTCATTGTGAACTAATGAACTAAAATGCAACTAGTGATGCGAAAGCTAATACAAATAAATTATTCGTTAAAAAAAGATTGAATCAAAAACTTTGAAGTTTTTTTAGTTTATAAAACGAACAAAGATGTTTTTTAAGAAAAATTGAAAAATAGAGAATGAAAAAAACCAGAACCAACTTGATCGCCTTGTTGTGACGAAGTCAGCCCTGCAGCAGACTGGATTCTTGCACTCGGCCTCCGACCCCGGGGCGTAGTCCATGTCGACGTGTATGTCAGAGAGTTGGAGCACTCTCATCACCCGCTGCTCTCCATTCGAACTACTTTTCTTTCCAGTTTTCTCCTCCAACTTGTTGTTAAGCAAATCCATGGGAGGAGGAAGTGAAACCTGTTCAAGAGCTAAGAGTCATGTTCTGCCAACTCATGACTAGATGAACTGGAGAGTAACATCTTGCTTCGTTTATTTCAGGCACTCGTAAAGCTAATATTGGTCATTCTTCTAGCTGAAACCGGTTATCTCTCAAGAAATTACGACTACTAAGGGAAATAGGAAACAGAAGCTTAGTTATGTAGGTAGAGCTTAAAAGGACGCCAGTTACACGTCTACCAATTTCAATGAAACGTCTACCTAATTTAGTGACACGTCTACCTTTTTTTCAAAAAAGACGACTACCTATTTTGAAAAAAACGTCTATCTAAATCAGTGACAGGTCTACTTATTTTAATGAAACTTCTACCTTTTTGAGCAAAACGTTTACCTTTTTAGATTAAGACGTACATATACCTAGTTTAATGAAACTTCAACTAAAAATTATACGTCAACTTTTTTGGTCACACGATTTTGCTTTTAATTTTGCTTTTACTGTTCTTTTTCAGCTGAATAATTTAAACCAAAGTAAGGTTTTGTTGAATAAGGAGTCTCAATCAGAAAAAAATTCTTCGCCTAGTAAATACAATTTAATAAGCAACGATTTAGGAAGAGATCTGGAAATGGGGTTTACCTGAGCAGGGAGGGGGAAGGGGCTTTAAAGGAAAAAAGAAGGGCTATCTAAGCAAAGGGGGGATAGAGGGAGGGGGCCTTGAAGGGATAATGGGGCCCTACAGAGGGTTAGGGGTCCCTAAGGAGAGGGGAGGAAATAACTAAAAATATAAACACTCATTCAAAAGGCTTTTTTGCTAAATACACTTTGGAAGTTGTTAAATTCAGCAATTAGAGCCTTGAGATGAGTCCCAAAAATGTATAGCTTGTGATAGTCATATGCAATCTCTCAAGAAATGAAATCCTCACAAAGGATAAAACAAATCAGAGGATGACTCGGGTCACAAAAAAAGATTTATATTTGCAACGGACATTGGGAACTAGGTAGTTTCGCAATTTGACAATTGAGAGTGAACTGAGATAGAAAAGTCATCCGCATAGATGAGAGAAAAAACAGATGTGCAATAAAAGAGACAAGATATAAAAAAGAGACAATAGCAATAACGGTGATTGTGCCTTAGAAATAACAAAAAAGCGCATGGGACAATGTGTGCTCGGTTGGTGTATTGGTAACGCTCTACAACCCCCAGTTAGGCAGTGGAGGAGGTTGGCTCCCGGCCAAGTGCCATTTTGCCCGTGCGATGAATTTCTTTCATTCATTAGCAATATCTTTTCTCCTTCAAATGATTTTTTTTCCACTAACACGCTCATAACGATGAGAAATGTTAGCAACTTTATTTCTCAGAAAACAGATGGTTTTAGTAATTTTATTACGTTGCAAGTGTTTTTAAAATTAGGTTGACATGTGACAACAAAAAGGTAGATTTTTTGGTAAAAGTTTAATTAAAATATGAAGAAGTTCTTCTCAAAAAAGAGAGAAGTTTCACTAAATAAGGTTGACGTGTTACTTATTTATGTAGACCTTTTTTCCCAAAAAGAGGTAGACGCTTCCCTAAAATAGGTAGACGTGCCACTAGATTAGAAAGAATTTTTTTAAATCAGGTAGACGTGTTTCTTAAAATAGGTATACGTTTTTTATATTCAGCTTAAAATCTAATATCTCTTGTAGAAAATAAAATTTAATGTCACTTCTTACTCTACACCAGCCACGTTCTGCTTCAGGGGTATGGAACAAATTTTCAAGTTAGCCGTATACGGGGGAATTTGTGTGACATGTCCACAGACATTGATAATGAACCACTTTATTGATTCGATTGCGTGATCATGTCATTCATACATAAGGTGTTTGATGAAGAGAAACCTGCCAGCCTTCGCCCAAGGGATCCAGGGGATCTCCACAGCCAGGCAGAACTGCATCACAAATCCGTGAAGGGTAATCAGCCAAACGGCGAAATACATAGAAGAACTCGCCCTAAAGCTTGAAATCTAGCAAGTTTCATGCATTTAAGTATCGATTACTTCTTTTGCGCTTTTTTAAGCTTTAGAAACCTTACTCGATGATATTTGAATAAAAGTTTTAAGTTCTAGGAAAGGAGAAGGAGAAGATATAAAAAATCTATCGATGAAGTTCTACTAATCAATTAAAAAATTTTACAAAAGTTTTTTTAGTTCTCATGAAAATAATGGATAAAAAGTCAATTATAACAAACTTCTCGTATTCACAACGGGGTTTTAAACTCTTTCATTTACACAGAAGTAGTACTTCTTTTCAAAATTTGAAATGTAAACTTTATTTTGAAGTGAATAACTCGAAATTGGTTCGCTATTCCGTCGCAGACAGTCCAACTTTCTTTGACGAAGGTGGCGCAGATCCATTTGGCGAACTCCAGCAAAGGGCCCTCTGTTGGCTCGATTTTTGCTAATCTTCTGCAAAACACTGCAGCTTCTACAGTGCCTCGAGAATTCTAGCGTGGACAGTACCATTTCCTCAGAATACCAACTCACTCATCCTAAAAGAACGTTCGAGATCAAAACTCTTAGAGTCTCAAGACTATGACAATAGTAAAACTTTTGAAATGAACTGATTCCCATAGTTCAATGTTGTTGAAGTGACACATTTTATCTAATGAAAAGAATTTTTTGAAGTTCAGCCTATATGCATATCATTCGCACTAATATTGTTTGATAGAGTAAATCTGTAAGCACTCTTGGACGATCCTTACGCAAAAAGCCCTAGGTGTCTGTATGAATACTTATATTCTGGAAGAACGCTTGTTATCAGATTCAAAAATGGTTTTCATTTGAAGTAAATATCTATTCGAGTTTTATTCATAAAATTAAATCACTCTTCCATCAGAAATGTCTGAATTCCTTAATCGTGAAGACTTCACCATTAGGCAATTAAGAGTAGCTTCTTTTAAAAATTTGTTTTTTAAAATTAGGAATTTCAGCTTCTCCTCCACTAAAATGTTTAATTGATACTAATCCTTTCTATTAAATGAATTCCTTATACATTCATGTCAAGTTTTTGATGTCTTGAAGTGTTTCCAGTGAGTTCAGAGAAAGTTCATTTGATTACTTGATAAAACTTGCTTCCTTGATCCCTGCTTCTACTCGCTTCACTCTTATCTATTAAACAGTTCTCTCTGCGTTTGAAGAAGCGATTTGCTTCTCTAGAAGTGCTTTATTACATACTATCAGGAAAATAATTTTAAAAACCGAACATGTGTTTAAGAAAACTTTCTCGATTATGATCAAACTTCCGCACGGACAAACACTAATCTAATAAATGGGATTCGATCCTTTTTTATTCCTTTCTCTTAACAGGCGCGTTAACAGTTTTACAACTCGTCAGAAAAAAGAAGTGACAGGCTTTGAAATTTCCCCTATTGAATAGCCTTTGTACATGTGTTAGTTTAATCTTATTTAATCATAACCAGGTTTCATTATCGTTAAATTGTATTACTTAACATTTTGAACTTTAATAACTAGAAAAAATATTACCCGAAAAGAAAAGCTGTAGCAATGCACGCTTTGCATTCGACAGAGTCGGTCACTTTATCTGCAAAACTCTCTCAAACCTCCACAAATTTCAAGTCTTTACAGTTTGCAACTGTAGAATAAAAAAACTTCAATTCTATTCATTCACGATTTCAAAACTATAAATACTAAGCTCAAGTGAAACACAACTGTAAGAAACTTATCATTTAGCTTTTCTTTGATTCAAGCTTGAAAAATGTTTTCATTTGAATCTCGGCTGCAGCTAAGCTTATGCTTAATAGGTTGCATGGTTCACGAACCAGTCCGTCTTCGAAAAAAGGCACATAATTACAGTTTGAATAAGAGTTTTTGTTCAATTTTGAAGTTAATTTTTCAGTTCTGATTGCTCCTGTAGAGCGATTAAAGCTCCTTAAAGTCTAAATTCTTAAACAAAAATCAAATTATCCTTGCTCATGAATTTTCCTGGCTGATTCGCAAAACTATGTACATGCAATTAAACGGGAGTTGAACCCTCGACTCTTGCCCGATGGGAATAGGCGAAATGGATAATAACAGGTTTTTCATCAAGTTCTGAACGAATCAACTTTTGTATGGAGCCAAATGCGAAGCAGTCAGCGCTATTCCGGTGAGGAGAAGAAGAGCGAGAAGCAGCGCAGCTCGACTCATCGAAAACCTTCTTTGGCTGGGACAGGACTTCGAGGTTGAGAGTGGTTCGGACAATGAGGCCTGCCAACATATATTGACATCTTATCATATCACGAGAAAAGATCCAAACCAGAAATAAAGAGAGTCGAGGAAGAAAAACAAAGTTGGGTCAGAATAGAACGATTGAATGGTAACAAGAGTAGAAGATCATGATATGCCTTTGTGGTGTGATACATTGCAAAGAAAGAGAGATAGACAGATAGACACATGGAAATAATGAAAACAAAAATGAAGAGAGAAAGAGAAGAGAGATGCATAGAGAAAACAATAAAGAACATGTGAAAAAAGAAAAAGAGAGAGAGAGAGTTTCTTGTGCAGAACGCGTTGGAAGAGTACTCTAGAGGACGATACAATTTTATCTGTGTTGAGAGAGAGAGAGAGCGAGAGAGAGAGAGAGAGAGAGAGAGAGAGAGAGAGAGAGAGAGAGAGAGAGAGAGAAGAAGACCGCGCGAGAGAAAAAGAGAGAGACTCTTCGAAAATGAGAGAATAAAAGTTGAGCTATGTCTACCAGGGACAGTTGTTCATGCTATGTAGCTGATTCACGATCACGGGAGAACTGGAAGAATAAGTGGCATCGAGATCAATCGGTAACCTTATTCTTGAGACAGAAACATTGAAGAAAAAATTTAATCGGAACTTCTTCGCTTTTTTATTCATTTTGATCAAAAACTAAACCGCTCACCATGAAATTCCCCAAAAGGTTAGATTAATGTTGAGAACCAAATAATTGAAGAAATGATTGTTCTTTAAATCAAGAACTACAACTTTAATCAAAGGAGACAGTTCATGGTTACTTCCTCTCTTTACCTTTTCTTCTCTTTATTTGTTCAAACATATGTATCTCTCTCTCCTTCTTTCTTTCTTTTAATCTCTCTATATAACTCTTTTTTCTATTCATTCGTATTTGCTCTCTCTTTTTGTTAATCTCTCTCTGTCTTTTTTCTACCATTCTTCCGCCAAACAACTTTCACTAATCGACCTAACGCATTCTCGCTGTAAATGTTTTCTTACATTTCAGACCTTTTCTACCTTGATATATCTCGGTTGAGAACCTCTCCTTTATTTTGTTCTAGGAAGAGTTAATGAGCATATTTTGTACTATCAAATTAAACAAAGCTTTCTAACAACGACGCAAAAAGAAACTTTATGCCATTTTTTTCTTTTTCCACATGTTACCTATTTGGGCTTTCACGAATTCCTGTCCTTAGAGTGATGTAGTAAATTGAAAATCTTCAGTCGCGCCTTTCTTTTGTTTGTGGTATTCGCCTCTTCATTTGATCTACTAGATAAATTCACTACCTCTTCTTATTTCTTCTGCTGATAAGCAGATAAATTATCTGAAGAACTGAAGCCATTTTTCTCTTCTTATCAATTTCAAAAAAGTTTTATCAAGAACTTCTACGAAAAACTTTCTAATTTATTTTCAAACATGTTCTTATTTGTTTCATACTTTAGAAGTAATCATACTCAATAAATTTTTATATATTAACTGTTTGTACTTTACTTGTATCTCTTTCATGGATTGTTTTACCTTGTTAGTAAGGTTCAATAGAATGAATGACATGGAAATCAATGTATGGCATGAGGTGGTATACAAGAACATCTTTTGTACGAACAAAAGTGTTATCCAAATAAAAGTTTCGATTTTCCATGGTTTTCCATATGCAAGAAACTTTTGTTTGTCTCACTTTTGTTTTCCACGTAGATTTTTGTACAAAAGTGTTCTCCAACTGAACCCCTGGATTACAGTTGTGTAAAACAGTTATCCTAAACATTTTAAGCCAATTAAAGTATTATTTCCACTGTTTTTCTTGTACTTTTTGTCGTTTTTTCGTTTATGTTTTCAAGATTGGTTCTGGGAATAAAATTATGTGATATTTTATCTTTTAGAAAGTTTGTGAAGTAAATTTAAAATTTTAATTTGTCAATTTCATCCTTTGGGAACTCTCAGGCGATACAAAAATATCTTATTTTTGAAAGAAAATTAAAAACTTCTTGGTTGATCTGGAAAGGGGAACATACGGAGGGGTTACCTTCAGGTCAAATATATTTTATTTTTAAAGAGTATAAAAAACTTTTTTGAAGAGGCGAAGCCTTTTTTTGTTCATTAAATTATCTATTAATTAGAATTCTTTAATTTTAACTAATATTCATAGGAAATATTTTTTATATGAATGTTTTTAATACGTAAAAACATTTACTAATATAAAATTATAGATACATTTCTCAAGAGAAGCTAGCCACTTTGATATGTTATAGGTTTTTTCCAACTATTAAAAGAATATAGTAAATATAACTTTAAAAAGCATAAAGTCTTATGTTATTTGCTATTTTTATAATTTAAATTTTTTTTCTCCTTTTTCAGGTTTGTATTGCAAAATCATAAAAAATAATCCTATAAATAAAAACAAAATGAAAATTTTATTATTAGTATTTTCAATAAATGGAAAATCTAATTTTAATTGAAAATAGATTTTATACTTTTCTGAGAAAAAGTGTTCCCCCTTTTGTATTTAATCAAAAATATGTTTATATAAACTAAAAAAGAATATTTTTGATTTTTTTTTGTTTTTTTTGTATGTATGATTTATAAAACTTTTTATAACAAAGAACTTTCTTTTATAAGTTAAACTCTAAAAAACAATATTTAAAAAATTGTTGAGAATTTAAAATTTTAAATTTAAACAAAAGATTTACAAAGTACTCATAAAGTTTAAGTCTATTAAAAATCACTCATGTTTCCATGTAATTATATTTTGTTAATGATAAAACTCTAAAAACAATAAAGTATTGCAATAAATGATGAAATTCTATGTTCGCACAAAAAGTGCGTCAGCATTTTACGGAAAATTCTATGTTCGCACAAAAAGTGCGTCAGCATTTTACGGAAAACGAAAGTAATGGAAAACGTTTGTTCTTACAAACGTTTTACCAACGAAAGTTTGTTCTTGCATACTGGAAAACACATTTGTTCGTCCAAGTCTTTGACCATACAAACGTTTGTTCGGAAAACAACAAGTTCACACAGAAAAAAACGGTCAAATTTGGCAGTTTTAGAAACGGATAAAACCGCTAAATCCGCTTCCAATGTTTAAACCGCCTTTTTTGGCGGTTTTAAGATTGGGAGGATACGACGTTTGCATGGTTTACATATGAAAATGATTTTATTCTTCCTTGTTGCTATTTTTCAAAAATGGCTGCAGTGGCTGCAATGGCTGCAATTCCTTTCAGGATTTATCATTATCTCTCTCCTTTCCTCATAATATTCATAATGAAATTCACGAAACTCTTTTGAATTCTGTGATCAACACAGCGCCTCTTTAGTAAACCTACTTTTTTACAGCCATCTGGGCAAATTCTAACACACATTACTCAGTGGCGTAATAAAATAATGGAAACTATAAAATCAAAACCCCTTAAGACTTCAATTCATCTTTATCAATCTGTGATTACCAGATATGATTACCAGATATGATTACCAGAATACTGTGATTACCAGATAAAAAATTTTACCTTTCCTTTTTCTACTCACGTATGTTAACATATTCCAGAAGTATGAATAAATTAATGAAAAAGTAATGATGCTAAAAAAAATTAAGCAGCAATCGCAAAAAGTTTCACCTGCAGGTCATATTTTATTGATTGAACAGTCGGTTGATGTTAGTTTTGTTGTAATTGTTAACCAAAACCAACCTTTTTCTCTAATAACTCAATTAATCAAACAATAAACTTTTATGCCAATATAGCTATTATAGGGGAAAGGAGAAAATGTAGAGATTACATTAATAAGTGAGACCTTTTTCTCGATTACTTTCAGAAAGTAACCAATTATAACAACTTCAAGTCTACTCAAAGCCTCTCATTCTTCATTGAAAAAGTGTCTTACAATGCAGTACACAATTGAAGACGAGCTAATTTTTCGAAAGAGATTAGACAAAAAACTCGAGAACTTGCTTTTAAAATTCATTTTACCAAGTGAATCGCCAGTTAAAAAGATTTCACTGTCTTTTTTACTCAAAATATGAATATCCTTTTTAGGAGCCAAAAAAGTGAGAACAAATGAACAGTCTTGGAGAGGAGGAGGAGAAAGAAAACTTGTTCGTTCTACAAATCAAGAGCGATGAGAGTGAAGAGGAAGAGTGTAACGAGAATATCAGAAATGAAGAAGATGTCCGACTAAAGAACAACGGAACCGAGATAAAGAGTGTCACTTACTCGCCTGATGCCATCCTTGACCACATTGGTATGTTAACCAGATGATTCGACAAAAGATATTCTTTGATGGGTTTTAGAATGGCAGGTAAGTCTTCACAAGGAGACTAATAGTGTCGTTTAAAACCGTTTCGACTAAAACTTTCAGGAAAGAAAGATTATCGAATGAAGGGGAAACGAAAAAAAAGGACTTTTGTCCGATCAATCAATTAAGCGGTGTAAAACACAACTTTTTGGAAACTTGCTATATTTCAACTTGATCGTGTTTGATTCAAGTAAATCAACAGGCAGTGTGGAATAGTTGTAAGAGTGTATGATAAACGTTGGTGTTATGAGGGTTCAATACAATGATTAAATTTTTTTGCGTTTTTGTATATTATAGAAGTCTTATTCTCAAACTTTCTTTCAAAATTTTTCAACAAAAACTTACATAAAATTTGCTATGAAAAGAATATGATACGACATTTTTTTCGATTTTTTTTTTCAAATCTTCCGAGAATATTTATTTGGTTCAACATAACATGCTTGAAGTGGAATATATGTAAAAGTAGGGTATGAAATCTCCATTTTTTCAATGGAAGGAATAATCTACTACATAACAATGGAAATACATATAAATTTCACAACAACAAAATTGAATCACTGGAATGTTATTAAACGTATCAGAAAATATTAAAAAAGGTTTTAAAACAAACACAACAACAAAAAAATTTAACGATTGAATTCGAACTCTCATTCTGCGAACGTTTTTTCTACACGCTTAACATTATTGTATTGTTTATTTCATGTACAGAATGGGTCGGGAAGATGAGAAAAGGAAGAATGAGCTCTGGACTGTGCTTTGGTGTAAGGCACCAAAGAGGCTTTTGGCAGTGGGCGGTGGTTTATAATGGAACTAAGTGGAACACTAACTTTAAACATTATCATTTAAAGTTTATACTAAAACAGATCAATTGAAGCATAAGTATTTATTTAATAGATAATTCTAATCTTAAATGATTTGATTCGGTAGTATATACCACACTGCCTGTTAATTTACTCGAATCAGGTCGATCAAGTTTATATAGAGCGCGTTAGCTGTTAAAACGAGTTCTGATAATTTTCAGATAATATGTAGGGCAAAATTTATTTCATTTCGCATACTATTATCATTCATGATTTTCCCTTTCTGGAAGTTTCAGTCGAAATGGTTTGAAACGTCACTGTACTCTTCTTTTCAGTAATGTATGTATAACTTGGTTTGCAAGGTCAAGGGTCTTAGAAAAGTTTTTCTGATAAATTCTCAGAAAACAGTTTTCGGTGGACTCTCTGAAAGGCATTTTTTGAGTAAAGTTAGAAAGAAAACCTAACTTTTTTCAAGGTAAGTTCTCAAATTCTAAGTCACTTAGTTCCAAGGCAGAGGCGCCTGGTTAAGATGACAAGTGACTGAACTATCACACAGTAAAAAGCTAGTTTTTTGAAGGAATTTTTCGATGTTAACTACAGGAGTTATTCTCTCGTAGACTCTTGTTAGGACCTTGAGAATGTGCTTCAGGACCATGATAGATTCTTGGAATGATATTTTGGTAGACACTAGAAAGGAATTTCAACAGAAATTCTGCATTGTATTCTTGTCGAGTCTTCCGCAGAGTTAAACAATAAAAAACCGTTCTAGCTTCTGATGCTTTTTCTCTCGGCGGTGCTTTTAAATATGGCATGAAGTAATCTTATTATACTTATGCTGCCTCCTCATTCAATAATGCTTTGCTGTGAGAAATCTCAAAACGCTTTTGCTGCCGTAGTGCTTCAAACGCATGGATACAGTAGGACTTGTGATGCTATGCTGTAGTTGCACATGTAATGCTAACAGTACCTTGCTCCAAACACGCTTCTACCCTCTTTGTTTTAGAGAACTTTCAAGCTTACAGTAACCGCACTCACCGATAACCGGAGCAGTCCAGGATCGGGGGGGAACCCGCCGCATTCCATCGCATTCAGTTGTTCATCGAAGGGCTCGAAGCGAACAGCGGCTCTCGGTCCCAGACCTGTAAACCTGACGGCCATGGAATGTAGATGAGTTTTGGCTGTCTAATGAGTGACTGCTTACTTTGTCTTTCTCACTCTCTCTAACTCTTCTTGGGCCCCCAGACAACTTGTTCTAATACTGAAACCTCCTCGTTTTCATTTTCACACACTCACAGTTGCCTAGCACCATAGATACCTCTATAGAATCCCCTGAGGGCAAAAAGGTCTCGCTTTTTGTTGCTTTAACTGAATTTCTTTTTCTCCCGTTTCTCTTCCTTATCCTCTCTCTCTCTCTTTTCTCTCTCTCTCCCTCTCCCTCGCTTCAACGTCCAAAAAACATACCTAAAGGCCTTCAAAGTGTGCTTTCAATTCCATTTTTTCTTTGCCCTGATAAGACAGGCTTAAGAAAGATGTCTTTCGATTGGGAAGAGAGCACACAAATTACATCAAGAGTAAAATGTGAAACAATACAAGCAGTCGATCGTCAGGGCCGAAATGGATATGTATATGAATTTGCGAACTTTGATGGATACAAGTTAGAAAATAAGGACAACCTGGCTTTCAGGCTCATCATTGTCGCAACGTAAAAGCCTTGTTCATTTTTGTGAATCACTCCAATTTAGGGTAGCAGAGAGGCATGAAAAGGTGAAGAAAAAAAACGTTTCTTTACTAGATAATTATGTAGTTATGAAAAATTCGAGTTTTTGGAAACTTACTATGTACATAGAGGGAAAACAAGGTTATACGGGCGTGCAAGTGCTTCATCGTGGGTTCAGTTTTCAGATGGCACGAACAACTACTTGACGTGGGTGATGGTGGTGGCCAGTCTTGGCTGGGTCATGACTGCGCTCACCGTCATGACCGCGTCCTTCTATGACACAAAGCCAGCGAATTCCTCCTTCGTGACCCTGAGTGATGAGGTCCTCTAGTTTTCTCTTAAACCAAATCATATTTTTGATAGACAGTCATTGCGGATTCTTTGTTCAGTTCGGACTCGCTCCAGACTCTTCGCTCCGTCAAATGACCAGCTCCGCTTTCATGGCAGGAAACATGCTTGGAGGTTAGTCATTTCATAATTTCACTAATCCAAAAAGACCGTGGATTTCAGGAGGTGCTCAGAACTGTTCGAAAGTGTTCCAATACGTGCAAATTTCTTCTGATTTCACAAGAAGAAAAAACCTAAGTTCAAGGGTTTCTGTACAAGTAGTGCCTACTTTGCTCAATTGTATAGAACTCATCAAACTTTCCAAATGTTTTTGCTCGTTCACAGAATGTTGATCAACTGTTCTGGAAAATAATTTCGAAAAACTGATTCGAAAATAACTCACACTAGAAGCTTCCATCTGACTAGAAAAGAGAGAATAACAGACACAAACATACTAGCAGGATAGAATGAAATATTTAGATGTTTAGTTATGTAGATTGGTTAACATGGTTTTTGTTAGGCTTGCTAGTGTCCCCGATCTCGGATAGATGCGGTCGCCGACCAGTCTTGCTGGGTTCGGCCCTGCTCTCTTTCATTCTCTCGCTGTCATTGGCTTTCTCTCCGGACATACACTCCTTCATCGTTGCAAGAGCGCTCCAAGGAGTCTTATCTACTGTAAGTTAGCAATCTAAATGATGTTTGATTGAGCTGTTGGCACCACTTCTGGTCAAGCTCTCGAATTCTAGTTTTCAGTACTCCTTTCCCTCTCTCAGTTTAAACTGGGCCTTCGAGAAATGTTCGATCATAAGTCCAACATATGTTATTTATTTTCTCATGATATTCCTCTTAATAACTTCCAAAAAAGACTTATGTTTAAATTAATTAAGTTTATTGCTAATTCTCTCCTTATTCTCATTCACAATTTTATGAAGGTTCTCTTTTTTACTCCATCAGTAAAGTAAATGTGTACACGTTCATGAAGCAGCTGATAAGAAAAGTTTTTGTTCTGCAGATTTTTCATTGAACCTCTCAGTTACTTTGCTTCAGGCAGTGGGTCAGGCGGCATGGCTGATCGGAATCGAGCACTGTCCAACCTCCTTCCGACCTATGTCCGCCCTCGTGTACGGGATGAGTTGGGTGGTGGGGTACTGTTTGCTGGTGCCCATTGCATATCTTGTGCCCTCGTGGCGGATGCTCCTTGTTGTCACATCTCTGCCTCTTTTCTTCTTTTTCTGCGCAGCTGCCTGGTGAGTGCGACTCTTGCTTTGAGTATTTCGAGCTGTGTTGGGTCAGCTATGATATGTATGTATATGGCGCTCGGTATTTTGTCTTCCATGAGTAAAAGGTCGCGGGTTTGACTATTATATCGTTGAATACCTCTGTTAGCCACTTTACAATTCAAAAGCAAAAAAATCTTTAATAAAAATCAAATAAGTTTCAATGTTCATACATAGTACCCTCTAAAGAACTGACCATTCCGAATTCACTCAAGGGTTTTCCACAAAAAAGTCATGAAATTCTAATTAATCTACCAAATATCGAATTTAGTTATAGGGTTCTTCTATAATTGAGCAATAAATTTCTCATTTGTTCGTATAACAAGCTTTAGAAGAAGAAGAAGAAAAAATGTATAAACGGAAGGCGAAGCCTTACAATCAGAAAATTAACTCACATGTTTTTCAAAGAATAACTTTAAGGGGAAAAAATCACATTGAGGGTTGTTTATGGGGCGAAATCTTTTCTTAGAAATGTTCATTGTGTTGAAACTTTCAATAAAGCTTAATTGGTAGAAAACACTGAACACGGCAGCTTTCTTACCAATTATTTTTCAGCGGGTTTTTACACAAATACATGTACTTTTTCTTCAACTAGGGTAGCAACAGATTTATTCTCCAGGAAAGCTAGATAATTGTCTTCGAATTCTCCTTTTCACTGTCGTTTTCCTGTGTGAACGCCTTATCTCACGACACAGGTTGCGAAACAAAACGTAGAATTGAAAAATTACCTGTAAAAACCTGAGAACAAGGAAATTCTAAGAAAAATCAGAGGTTTCTGAAAACTGAAATGACCTCAAGAATTGGGAAGTTCTTGCAGTTTTTTGCCAGAAAGCATCCATTTTCTCTTCTCAAAAGGCCGTTCTGATAAAATCGGCAAATGGCTGAAGAGAGCGCAGAAGTCATCGTCCTCTATCATCGACACATCCGCTTCGATACATCACGAGACACACAAGAAGCACATTCCCATGACATCCATGTCAGATCACTCAATAAAAATTAGAATTCCATGTGTACATATGTCTCCACTACTGTCGAAAATTTATTTAAAGAGACCGTTATTTAAGCGGAGAAGTCTAAAATAAGGAAAAGCTCTCCATTTTCTGCTTCTTCAATTTATCTCTTTCCTTATTATTCCAGACTTTCCTGCTCGGAGAGCGGTCGTTTAGAATAATAATATTGGTTCCACAACTACAAGGAGCATTTGTTCAGCTATGGAATGCACGTCTTTCCGGAAAATTTTTTAAACCTACATAAAATTGAATTATGTGTACAACTAATTAGTTGTTCAATTAATAATACCAACGCCCGGAAAAAGGCTGTTTTCAGGCGAGATATACAGGGTGTTTCAAAAGTACTGGCACAAAGATTTTACCTTCTATTTTCCTTCAGTATGAGCGAATCAGGTTAATATAATTTAAAATGTTTATCAAAAACTTTAACAATTATGTTTTACAACAGTGACTCAATATGATTTCCTTTGGCCTTAATGGCAGCTTTGAGACGACGAGGGTATGCCTCGATGGTTGCCCGCAGTGTCTCTTGTGGAATAGCGTCCCATGCATGGGTAAGGGAGACTTTAAGCGCTTCCAAATTTTTGTGAGAATTTGCACAAGCCTTTGCCTCCAAAATAGCCCAGATGGAGAAGTTGAGTGGATTGAGGTCGTGGCTATTAGCGGGCCATTCATTGGCCGGTATGAAGTCAGGCAGATGATGTTTGCACCACTCTTGAGTCTTCTTGGCTCTGTGTGCTGGGACACCGTCTTGTCAATAAGTCCAGTTGTTGGTTTTGAAGTGAGCCTGGGACCAAGGTAGAAGATGCTTCTTCTTCTTCTTCCTCGCGCTTGTTCCCGCCTCGCGGCAGGGTACGCGCTCCCCTGAGATGCAGGACAGACCTATCGTGGTAGAACCAGTGGCTGCCTGCTAGATCACTGCTAGTGTGATTAGCAGCAGTGGGGAGAGTCAGATTCGTGCATGAGCACTACCAACATTTCTTAACCCCCTTGGTTTGGGTGGATCAAGGTAGAAGATGCATTTCGAGAAATTTATCAATGTGCACGTTAGTATCCATTTTGGCGCATTTCGGCACAAAAACGAGAGGAGTGCGACAACTAGAGGAGACTGCCGCCCAAACCATGACTTTAGCAAGATGAGAATTGCATTCGATGACGCGACCTGCATCGTTCGCTTGCTGTGAACTCTCCGCGAGTAATCTGAGGTTTTGGCGGTTGTAATGAGCTTCTACTGAAAAAGCTTCTGATCTGAGAAAACCGTTGTCAAGTGGTCCCCGTTTTCGGCCCGCTCCAGTAGCAAGCGACATTTTTCCCGTCTTACTTTTCTCTGAGCTTCAGTCAAGCCATATATTTTTCGGAACTTGTAGGGAAACTTCTTAAGCTTTTTTCTGACGACTCGCCACATCGATGCTACTGAGACATGAAGCTCAGTGGTCATTTTCCTCATGCTCCTCTGCCCTTTGCGTTGTATCCGCTTCTTCACATACGAGAAGAAGTAGGATTGACCGGTCTACCGGAGCGTGGACGATCCTCTTGAGTTCGACGTTTGATAATGTGGTAGACGGTTCGACGAGGAACATCCAACATGTTACTGATCTCAGAAGGTTTGCGTCCCGCACGACTTAAAGTCAGAATCGCGGAACGTTTCGAACTTGGACACGCCATTCATCTACAAAACAAAAAAAACACTTCATAATCTTGAACATATAATCAACAAAGAATAGAGAAAAATTTGTGATGTCTTGCCAAGTCAGTTGATCCATGGAGCGTGCGAGAGGCACGCGCGAAAACTGTGCCAGTAATTTTTAAACACCCTGTAGAACTATCGCGCGGAATAGCAATGTGTCACCGTGGTTTTATGGTAACGCGCTTGCTCCGGGATTGAGAAGAGTTGGCTGGGTTCGTTCCCGGGATTGAGAAGAGTTGGCTGGGTTCGTTCCCGGGATTGAGAAGAATTGGCTGGGTTCGTTCCCGGGATTGAGAAGAGTTGGCTGGGTTCGTTCCCGGGATTGAGAAGAGTTGGCTGGGTTCGTTCCCGGGATTGAGAAGAGTTGGCTGGGTTCGTTCCCGGGATTGAGAAGAGTTGGCTGGGTTCGTTCCCGGGATTGAGAAGAGTTGGCTGGGTTCGTTCCCGGGATTGAGAAGAATTGGCTGGGTTCGTTCCCGCCCGGTTAAAACAGCTTTTTCCCGTAAGATCATATTATATATTGTCATCTTAACCAGGCGTCACTGCCTTTAAACTGTGTAACTGAGCATTTAAAGAATTAATTGTTTCATATTCTAATATTACGTATAATGAAAGTCCTTGTTGAAAACTTATTTGGAATACTTTTCGATATCAAAAAGTATGCCTACTCAAACCATTTTTCATGAAAAAATAAAACTCAGAGCCTTTCAGTGAGCTGTTGAAGGAGATGCTAGCTTACAAGAAGTTTTTTCTCTTCGCCTTCCTCATGAGCCTCATTTGGTTAGTTTCTTTGGTTAGTTTCAGTAGCATCTTCATCTATAAAGTCGTCTTGATAACGCGTTACACTAAACAATGTCATAGACATATAAAACAGTGTCATAGACATATAAAACAGTGTCATAGACATATAAAACAGTGTCATAGACATATAAAACAGTGTCATAGACATATAAAACAGTGTCATAGACATATAAAACAGAACAACTTTTTATGGCTTGTGCTAAGGCTGAAAAACGTGTTTTTTTTTAAAAGAGTGTTGCTTTCGGGTACAAACCAAAGTTGTCAATTGTCAACTCATTTTTTATCAAGGCATCGAAAAAAGGCTATATGTATGAAGCTTTAGGTTGAAAAACGCGGAACAGGAGAATTAAATGAAAACAATTGCATTGCAGATAGTGATTAAGTCATAAATTCCTACCCTTCTTATGAAAAACCAGGTTCAAAACTGGTTTTTTAAAAAACATATCCATTTATTTATTTATTTATTTATTCATACATCCATCAATACTGATGGGACAAAACATAAGATAACTCATACAATAGTGAGCGTTGTTCTTGACAATAACATCTGAACAATGATTTTCTTGAATAAGAAAGGAGAGAAAAAAGCAAAAAAGGGAACAACTCAGAGATTAGGTAAGTGCAGATCGAGAATTTCAAGAACATTTAGCATCTTGAGCCTCTTTTTGAACACATTAGAGTTAGGAGAAGTCATAACTTGAGCAGGTAAACTAATCATCCACCTAGACGTTCTTACTCCAAAACAATTGAAAGTTAACCTCTTGTTTGTGAAAGGTATGTGGAAATTAAAGGCGGATGCTCTACCATTACATTGTTTGAACACATAAATGGTACTAACTTTATTCAATTCTTCTTTCTTTTTCAATTCTTTATTCCGCTTGAAACAAAACATAATGTTAAGTGACGAAACAGATGACACTGTCACAAGAAAAGTGAATTCAGTGAAGGTTATGAAAAGTGAGATCTAAATATGACAAGAACAATGAGGAACATTTCATTTTAGGAAAATAGGAAAGCACACAAAAAAAAAGCAAAGAAAGCAAAGCTTGTATCTTCAGTTATGAACTATTCATCAGCAATTAAGAACTATTCATCCGCAATAATAACTTGAAATTCCAAAAATTCAACTCACTCTTTATCATTCGAGAGCTAACTGAGAACACAAATAAAATTGAAAAAAAAGAGGAGAAACAGAAACAAAACATTTGAAGAAACAAAGCACTTGAATTAAAAATGTATTCTAGAGTTGGTGACAATGGTCTCACAATCAAGCTTGATAAGTTCATTTCTAAAAATGCTAGAAGAGCTTGTAGAAACCAAAGAACAAGGTAACTTATTCCAGACATTAATCATTCTTGAGGCACAAGTGCTTGTTCTGCTTTGATATTTACACGGCAAGCATATTCTGTAGTTATTCGACTCTCTCAGCGAATAAGGCGATGGGCAAAGTTTAAACATATTTGAGTAATCTACTTGAATATTTCCGTGCAGACATTTATGGATGAACACAAGATCGGCCACATTTCTTCTATATTCAAGCGAGGAGATGGAAAGAAAATTCAGTCTAGCAACATAACTCATTTTGGGTAATCCGGCCCTTTGTAGTAACCTTCGTGTAAATGATCTTTGCACTTTTTCTATGCAGTTAACGAGACCGATAGTTACTGGGGACCATACCTCACTCCCATATTCAATAAGGGGTCTTATGTATGTGGTGTATATTCTGAGCAGAACTTTAATTGATTTGGTTTTAAAGGCTCTGAAGATCATGTTTATACATTTTTGGGACTTTAGGGAGGTTAGTTCAATATGTTTAGAGAATGTGATATCTTCCTGAAATGTAATGCCAAGATCTTTCACTAATGAAGTAGTTGGTATGATATTGTCTTCTAGGTTATATGTTACTTTTGGATTCCTAGGACCACAGTGCATGATAAAGCATTTTTGAGTTGATATCACAAGTCCCCAAGTCAGTGAGTAATCGGAAATGGAATCCAGACTTTTCTGAAGAGAGTCTCTGTTCTTGGAAAAAATTTTGAGGTCATCGGCATATAGAAAACCATGGACATCTGGCTCTATGTGCTCCATGATATCATTTATAAATATTGAAAAGAGGAGGGGTCCAAGGCAACTCCCCTGGGGAACACCACTGTTGTATACTTTAGGGCCTGATAATGTTTCTCCGATTGAGACTTTCGAGGACCTGCTCGTGAGAAAAGAACGGATAAGATAGAGGAGGTTGCCCGTTATTCCCACTTTTTCAAGTTTGTGAACAAGAAATCTTATGTTTACAGAGTCGAAAGCCCGTGAAAAGTCGACTAGACAGATGTCAAAGTCTATTTTTTTATTCTGAAGCGTGAGGTAAATGGAATGAGCCTCTACCAGGGATGTTACCGTGGACCGTCTCCGACGGAAACCATGTTGTTTGGGATGTAGTATGCCATTGGTTTCCAGATATTGATAAGTTATATTGAAGATCAGTTTCTCGAATACCTTTGACATAGAGCACACCATAGTGATAGGACGATAATTTTCGATCTGAGAGCGGGGCCCTTTTTTATGAACTGGTTTGATTATTCCTTTTTTTCCAGGCCAGAGGGTAGTGCCCTAAGGTTAGTGAGTTGGTGAAAATGATTGAGAGAGGTATGGCCAGTGAGTCCAGACAATTTTTGAGTAGTCTACTTGGAATAAAGTCAGGGGAAGAGTTCAGTTTCGGAGCTATTCGTTTCAGAATGGAGTTCACCTCAAAAGGGGAGATGTCATTAATGTGGTCGAGGTGAAAATTCGGGCGAGAGATCTGAAGGGGTCCACTGATTGGTAAGGGTTGTAACTTATCAAAATACTCGGCGAAGTGAGTTGCTTGTTCGAAGGGGATAGTAGTTGGTTTATTGTTCACTATGAGAGCAGGAATAGATGTGTTGCTTTTAATGCGGTTGGATATAGTTCTGAAGAATACCTTATAGTTTCTCGGGAACTTAAGCTTGTCTTCCCTAAGAACCTCGAATTTGACTAGTTCTTTGTGAAGTTTCTTGGATGTGCGTAATGACGTAATGGAGAGAGGGTTTCGTTTGTTACTTCTCTGTAGGAAGCTGTATAATCTTCTTATCTTGGGGGGATATTTCAAATGTGTTTTGACATTCTTATTTTTTGGAATCCTATTATCCATTATGAATTGGATGATGTTGGTTAATTTATCGACACTTTCGTCAATAGTTAGGTTTGAGAGCATGTAAGTCCAGTCGATGCTAAAGAGGTCTGAGTTGATTATTTCCCAATCTGCCTTTTTCCAGTCTAACGATGAGCTGGTGCTTGTGATAATACGCTTGGCTCTATCTCTGATTTCAAAGTATATTGAGGCATGATCGCTGGTGGAGAAGGGAGGCCTGACAATACAGTCTTTTATGATATTTGAATTACAGAGCAGGCAATCGAGTGTATTTTGAAGTCTAGTGGGAGAAAGTACGAGTTGTTTAAGATTGTTGTCGCATGTCATGTTTAAGAATGCAAGAGACATACTACATGTATTGGGAGCGGTGAGATTTGCCCAGTCTATCTTGGGGAGGTTCATGTCTCCGCACAGAATGGTGGGAAATACTTCAGTAACATGAGAGGTGATAAACGAGCAGAGATCCTTTGTATTTTCTACTCCACAGCTAGGAGATCGATATATATTAATCAGTCTAATGGCCGAGAAAGCAAACGAGAAAGATGTGTTAGGATAAATGTCTATTACTAACCCCTCGCACTGAGCCTTGCTATATTGAACAACTAAAGATGAGGAGATGGCATTATCTACTAGAATGGCTACGCCTCCTCCTCTTTGTGCCAATCTGTCACCTCTGAATACCGTGAAGGGTAAACTATCGGTTAGAATGGAGTCGGGAAGCTCACTGTGCATCCATGTCTCAGATAGTAAGAGAATGTGATATTTACAGCAACGAAGAAGAAAATAAAGATCATATAGCTTATTCATCACTGATCTACAGTTGAAATACAAGCATTTGATTACTTCTTTTCTAGCTCTTTTATCCGACTTATCCTATGGTGAATAACGAGAGGTTTTCCTAACATTTCTTCTTCTGGAAACAAATTCGTCTGACTTTCTGGGGCATGAGGCAGATTCTTCGGCGTTTCTGGTAATGCGTCTGCTTCTGACTTGTAGCGGCTTCACTGAGCTTTCCGCCAGAGAAGGAAAGTCAGTTGAAGAAGCCTCGAATGTAGATGTCGACCGGGCCCCAGAGTTCACCAGCGAAGACGATGGCATTTGGGAGTGTTGAGTTGAACTGGCTAAGGGGGATAGTGACGAAGAGGCGGGAGGAGGGGAAATTGGTCGATAGGGTACTCGTTTGTAAGACTGGGCAAAACGAGGAAAGGCAGGGATTAGGTGAGCATCGACCACTTTGGCAGGGGGAAAAGATGGGTTAGTGGATATTCGGATGCAGTCTCTCTCGGCTTGAAGCTCTGCCGGCGAGAGGTCAGCTCGGGAGTAACATCCTTTAGGAAAAGGGTGTTTCGCCTTTCTGCAAAGTTCCAGAAAAAGGTTACGCTTTCCAAGCGAAGAAAACTCAATTTTCATGGGACGGCCATGAGGAGCAGAGAGACGTGGGCGATCAATTGGGTGACGATGATGATTGATATTACCCTTCTCTAGGTCGTCAATAAGGTCCGCTGAATTGAGTCTGATGATAAGACGTGAGATAAGATCTTTATCTTTGCAACACGTATCATCCTCTGACTTGCCTTCTGGAAGTCCGATAATAACAGCTCGTTTACCTTTTCCTATGAGCATATCCTTGTCTCGATAAGTGGATTCGACGATAGCTGAATACAAGTGGGGTCTAAGTGTGGCCGGAGAGACAGATGACTTTATGGATTGCATTTCTTCACTAATCCGTAGAAGTTGCTGTGACTGGTCCAGAATTACTTTGTTCATGTCAGAAATCTGTTGGGACTGAGCAAGTATCATCTGTTGAAGCGGCTGCATAACTTTTGTCAGCGTTTCTCGGACAAGACTATCGATGAACGGAAGAGAGACTGTGGGAATTTGGAGGTTGCAAAGATTAGGAGGAGATTTGCCATCAATTGGCAGAGCTCGGGAAGGGTCACCACTCATAGAGAACGGAGATCAAGTGAGAGAGTTAACTTCACCTCGGATTATTTTGAAAGTGTAAGTGAGATCATTAATGATTCTCCTACAATATAGAGAGGTCAAATTTAAAGTATTCAAACGATTCTCATAACTAATATTAGGAGAGCAGTTCAAATTACATCTAAAACAGAGAAATTTAGTAAATATATGCTGGACCTTCTCTATTTTATGATTAACTTCACCTCGGATTATTTTGAAAGTGTAAGTGAGATCATTAATGATTCTCCTACAATATAGAGAGGTCAAATTTAAAGTATTCAAACGATTCTCATAACTAATATTAGGAGAGCAGTTCAAATTACATCTAAAACAGAGAAATTTAGTAAATATATGCTGGACCTTCTCTATTTTCCTAATATCATTTTTTAAAGGAGGAGACCAAACCGATGAAGAAAATTCACAAATCGGTAGAACATATGATTTGTAACATCTTACATATATATCTGGTGTGATACATGAAATAATTCTGAATAAGGCATAAACTGTTTGTACTGCCTTCCGACACAAAAGCTCACATTGTGATTTGAAAGACAGGGAATCATCTATTAAAATACCTAAATCTCTAACAGAGGTTGATTTTGTGAAAAGAGTATTTGGACTTACATAATAGGTTGAGCATAGGTTTTTATTACCTAAATATAGAACATTGCATTTCTTTTCAGCTATTGCCAACTGCCATGTATCGCAATACCTATCGAATTAGTTTATTGCTAAACAGAGTTGGGATTAGCGATTTGAGCACCTAGTTCATCATAAGAAATATACAACTTAATGTCATCAGCGAACAGCTTAATACTAACTGAGGGTAAGTTTGAAAAAATTCGAGGCAAATCTTTGATATAGATCAAGAAGAATAGCGGCCCTAAAACCGATCCATGTGGGACTCCAGATGATATTTCTCTAGTGTCACTAAATGTTCGGTTGACCTTAACACTGAAATAACGTCCTGTTAGAAAACTTCTAGTCCATCTCAAAAGATTTCCACGAACACCTAAACTTTCTAGTTTGTGGAGAAGTTTACAATGCGAGACAACATCAAAAGCCTTAGTCAAGTCATAATAGAGACAATCGACAGATTTACTTTTGTCGAGGGCTCTCGTCCAACTATTAGTTACCGAGAGAAGCTGAGATTGAACTGATCTCCTAGGAACGAAACCATGTTGCTCTTCAGAAAATATTGAATGCATGCCCATCCACTTTATTATCCTATCACGAACTATGCGTTCGAAAACTTTAGAAGGTGTGGGCGTGATTGCGATAGGTCGAAAGTTGTCTACATTCAAGGGTGGAGATTTTTTTGTAATAGGAGTGATGTAAGATATTTTCCAAAGAGAAGGAAAATGGCCAAGTTTAAGAGAGAAATTGAAAATATAGCTTAGTGGTTCTGCAAGCGACGAAGCGCATTCTTTGTAAAAAAATTTCTGAGGAATAGAGTCAGATGTCTGCGTAAGAGAAGGAGACAGCTTTTTTAAATAGTACTTGACGTCTTCGGGATGAATAAGCATATCAGTTAGGGAATGATCAATAACTCTATCAACATTCGGAATCAAACCATCATCGATTGAGAAAGCGGAACAGAAAAAATCGGATAGAGCACTAGCTTTAGCTTCATCCGTGTGAACAAAAGAACCAACTAAATCTGTGAAAGATGGAATCGAAGAATGGGATTTTAGACGATTTCCTACGTATTAATAGAACTTTTTAGGATCGGAGAAGAAAGCCTTCTGTTGATTTATTTCAAACTTCTTGATTTCCTTGTCAAGTTTTTGAGAAGTGCGTTTGAATAATTCTAGAACAGTGTGAACATGAATTTTTGAGAAAATTGCTAATTTATGCTCGAAGAGGTTACGGATGTGCTCAGGATAAGTTTCAAAAGCAGCTTTCCTACGTTTTCTAGGGATAAATTTCTCAATTAAAGACTTCGCAATAACATTCAATCGATCAACTATTGCGAAGTCTTTAATTGAGAAATTTATCCCTAGAAAACGTAGGAAAGCTGCTTTTGAAACTTATCCTGAGCAATAACATTCAATCGATCAACTAGTTCTCCACGCCTGGTCCGTCTTCGCCGGGAGAACACCCACTTTCGAGTGGCCAAAGACAGGCAACCATCCGAATGGAATTTCGATCAAATCACCATCGTTTTTTTGATCGTGGAGCGGCCTTCACCGGCGTCGCTGCTCCAGATTCTACTCATCATAGCCGGCGTGGAACTAAATCCTGGTCCCCCAAAGATCTGGTACTGTTCCGTGTGCACAAAAAGAATGGCGAAGTCTAAAGGCATGGTGAGATGTACCAACTGCAATGGTTGGCTTCATCTACACATGGACTGCTCAACACTGGTCAACTTGAACGACTGGAAGTCGAACTACATTGGAAAATGCTGTGCTGTGAGTACATCAACGTTGACTACAGTGACAGCAAGTGAAACAACAGCAGTGTCAACTAGAGCCCCCGCCGCAATAAACGATTCGACTACCTTCACTAACACCTTCAACATCTTACAATGGAATGCAAATGGACTTCGAGGAAAGATAGAAGAAGTGATCAACTACATGCAGAAACATGATGTCGCAGCTGCAGCCATACAGGAGACGAAATTTACTGATCGAACAAAACTCCCGAAGAACGACGACTTCATCGTCATCAGATCGGACAGAACACGTAACAAAGGAGGAGGTCTTGCGTTCATACTCCATAAGTCAGTGGCCTTTCGTGTCACAGATCTCTCTAACATCATAAACGACGAACACCTGGAGACGCTGGCAATCAATGTCAGAGCATCGAGCTCTGCTGAAGAGGAAGTAACACTGGTCAACGTATACCTTCCCCCCACCAGCAGCTGCCCGCCGAACCACCATCCCAACTGGGATGGACTACTTCAACTCAAAGACTGCCTGATTCTCGGCGACTTAAATGCACATTATGAAGACTGGGATGCGCTTATCGACGAAGATCAGCGTGGAGTAGAACTGGCCTCGGCAATTGACAACTCAGACCTGGTGGTGATGAATGACTTCAGTCCAACTCGCGTTACTCCAACATGCAGCAGCTCACCCGATGTTACACTCGCTTCCTCCTCTCTAGCCTGCAACATAACTTGGACGGCTTCTACAGGCTTGAACAGCGACCACCTTCCAATAGTAGTGCGACTCCAGAGACAAATCGTCCGAGAAGAGACTAAACGTAGATGCTACACGAATTTCTCGAAAGCTGACTGAAAAGGTTTCCGAGACAGATGCGAAATGGAGCTTAGAGAAAACTCCTTCTCTAATATCTTCGAAGCTGAGCGAAAATTCCGCGAAGCGATACTCTCCGCAGACCGCCGCTACGTGCCCAAAGGACGTATTCCAAACATTCGCCCCGGCTTCCCTACTGACGCCGCCTTGCTAGCAGATGAGAGAGATAGACTCCGCGAAGAAAACGCCGCTGACCCCAAAATCCGAGAACTGAACAAGATGATCCAGCAAAAAGTTGACGAATACAGAAAAAACAAATGGCAACGCTACCTTCAGAAGATGAATCTACAAGAAGGAGCCAAACGACTTTGGACCACTGTCCGATCTATTGTAAATCCCACTCAAAAGGAGAACAACCGCGCTATCAATTTTTCGGGAATCCCAGTCTACAATCGAAAAGAGGCTTCCAACGCTTTCAATAAACAGTTCACCCCAGCAAGCAAAGTCCATCCAACCAAATCTGCTAGACGCGCAAGAAGAGACCTACGGAGACCCAAGATGATCACTCAGCCCTTTTTTTCAGAATCTGAAGTTTCAAAGGCAATAAAAGGAAGCAAGTCTAGTAAAGCCGCTGACCCTGACGGAATTACTATGATTCACCTCAAACATCTTGGTCCCAATGCCCACCGTTTCCTGACATCGATATACAACAACAGCCTAAGAACCAGCCAAATCCCATCTGTTTGGAAACTGGCCAAAGTAATACCTCTTCTGAAAGCAGGGAAACCAGAAGAAATGTCGTCATCTTACCGTCCAGTCTCCCTCCTCTCACCAGTCGCAAAAGTTCTTGAACGTCTGCTTCTTCCATACATACAACAAGCGATGCCTCCAGCAAAACATCAACACGGGTTCACCAAAGATAGATCCACTACGACTGCTCTTCACACGTTCAACGACTACATTGCCAGAGGACTCAACGAGAAGAAACCGGCTAGTCGTACAGTAGCAGTTGCCTTAGACCTCAGCCGAGCTTTCGACTGCGTGGACCACAACATCTTGATCGAAGATATTGCAAATGCATCGCTACCAGACAAAATAGGAAGATGGATATGTGGCTACTTGAGAGGACGACAAACCTACGTCGAATTTCGTGGAATCCAAAGCAAGAAACGTAAACTCCGTGCTGGAGTTCCACAAGGTGGTGTACTGTCACCAACTCTCTTCAACCACTACCTGTCACATATCCCTTTACCTCCGGAACAGATCGAACTCGTCTCATATGCCGATGACTGCACTATTTTTGCCAAAGGGTCCGACATCGCTCCAATATGCAACAAAATCAACAGCTACCTCGACGAACTAGCACAGTGGTTCGACTCCAGACGACTGAAATTAGCAGCAGAGAAAAGTGCGGCAATGCTATTCACGCTGAATAGCAGGGAGGTCAATCAGCAGCTCGACATCCGTATAGACAACATCACTGTTCCAACTGTCCGCTCCATCAAAATTCTAGGCGTCACATTCGACACGATGTACACTTTCGGATCTCATGCGAAGAAAACGAGGACGACACTCCGAAACCGGAATGCAGCATTACGTGCACTTGCTGGAGCTTCCTGGGGAAAGGAAAAAGAACTCTTGCTGACTACCTACAAAGTCGTCGGCCGACCAGTTATCAACTACGCCGCGCCAATATGGTCTCCGAATCTCTCCGAAAGCCATTGGAAAGAACTTCAAGCTGCCCAAAATGTTGCTCTGAGAGCGGCAACAGGATGCGTCAAGATGACACCGATAGATCATCTCCATATTGAATCCGAAGTCCTCCCGGTGAAGCCTCACAACGACATGCTGTGCAAGCAATTCCTCCTTCGGCTACATAAACGAGACCACATTGATCACGACACAACCAAGATGCCACCTCCTCCCAGACAGTTGAAGAGGGCGAGATCCCTTTTCAGTGAACACCAAAACTGCATCACTCCATTCCTTGACGAAGATAAAGAAGTGAAGACAGAAGAAGCGTACCGTGAAGACATAAAGAAGATACACACGGATACAGTCACAGCGGTGAAAAACAAATACTCACCGCCTGTGGTACTGGGAGGATACCCACCACCGCCTATCTCCAGAGAAGAGAGAAATCTTCCGAGATCTACAAGACGAACACTCGCCCAGCTACGGTCTGGATATAGCCCATTTCTGCGAAGCTATATGTCCAGAATTGACTCCACAACCGTGGACAGATGTCCGGACTGCGACGAACCCGGACACACAACGACTCACCTTTTCTCCTGTCCAGATAGGCCGACTAGTTTGACGGCTTGGTCTCTCTGGACCGACCCAGTAGAAGCTGCAAGGTTTCTAAAACTACCGATCACCGAAGACGATGCCGAATAGAAGATCTATCGGCTACAACAACAACAACATCGATCAACTAGGTCATCTACAGAAATGAAATCATCGAAAACAAGTGTCCAGTCCGTATTTGATAATAGCTTACTGATATCTGCATAACTGGCCCGGTTGAAATCAAAAACTTCTACAACAGGTTGTGGGTTCGAAAGTAAAAATACAGAAAAAGTAATCGAATTGTGATCAGAGTTAGAGAACGGAGGACAAACTTTACAATTAGAGATACAGTCAGCTTTAGCAAGAACATGATCTATTATTTTCTTACCATGTGTAGGCTCAGTTACAAATTGATGAAGAGAAAAGTCTGCACACAAGTCGATAAGAGGCTCAGTTGAAGAACATTTTTGTCAACATCAATTTCTAAGTTGAAATAACCACAAAGTACAGATTGTTGAGGTACCGCTAACAGTTGAGTAAGAACATCGAAAAAGGCATTATTCTGATGCACAGTAGTGGTCGATAGCATATAATGAAACGTGTTCTGGAGAGTGATAAGTTGCATAAGAGATCGAATGCTAAGACATCAGCTGATATTTTAGTCTTGAGAGTTACAACAGAGTATATTAAATGATTACGGAGAAAAGCACAGACACCACCACCTCTTTTTGAAATTCTATCACAGCGGAGCACACAATAAGGCAAATTAGCTGTCAATGAGGCGTCTACTATGTTTTTATTTAACCAAGTCTCACTACATAATAGAATATCTGGTTGTGTTGATGACAAATAATGGTAAAGTAGATCAATTTTGTTTTTGAGGGAACGTGCATTGAAATAAGAAACGGAGAATACTGAACTAGGTTTATTGGAACTTGAAAATAAAGATCTATAACATAGTCCTTTCTGGATCAGTTTCCCTGATTAGAAGATGTTGATAACCGCAAGGGGGGCGGTAGAGTTCTTCGTGCTCCTCCAATCTTCTTTCAGCCACAGATCATCCTTGTAGAGAACCTAAGTCGACGATGGATTAGACAGACGGAGTTCCTTCAGTTGAGCTCGCTTTCCATTCCAGGTCATCAACTCATCAGGTGTCATTGACTTCCTGATGAAAACCCCCTTCCAACGGGGGTTTGAACGGATGGAAGAAGCTGAACGAAGTCCTGCCGACATGAAAGAACGAGCAGGAAGCATTACTTTGACTAACCTACGATTACCTTGACCCATTCTGAAAACGGCTTCTGGTCTAACTTGAATACTGAGATCATCCAGAAGAGACTGGACGATAGCCTCGTCATGGACGACCCTCTCGCTTGCTGCTGGAGAGAGACTCTCTGGAAGACTCGCGATGACCAGAGAATGCGCCCTTCTGTGAGACTATTCATCAGAAGTGGTTGACAAGAAGGCGGAAGGCGACCCAGATGATTTCAGTGTCGCGCTAGGAGGAAGGGATGTTGAATTGCAATGACATGTCTTGGAAGATATGGCTTCGAGTGTAGACGAAAGCATGGTTATGATCCGAGAAATGGATTTCCAAAGTGGAATCGAGATTCCGTCTGGAGCATATAATGTAGCGAAGGCGACAGCTTCGGCAACTGTTTCGGAGATTGAGACACTGGCGGAGGGAGATTTGGTCGAAAGAGAAGACTTCGCAGATTTTGGGGAGGAAATATTTTTGGTTCTTGGCATTTTCGTGTTAAGGTAACGAAAATCAATATCAGAGCAAATTGTCCAGTCACCACTCACTGCGAGGGAAAGGAAGAAAAGTGAAAACCAATATAAACCCCCCAAAAACTAGACCCCTTAATTCTTCATGAAAACGTTTACTTGCCACCTGAAAATTTCCTTGTGGTATATTTCGTCTTTTGCAGGCCTATGTGTTCTTTTCGGACTTAGTATAATAACCATGGTGACAGGATCAGCGACACGTTCATCTACTTCGGACTGTCCTTCTACAGTACTTCTATCGCTGGCAATATGTACATCAACTACTTTCTCATCGGACTCATCGAGATACCTGCCTATCTCATTCTACCGCAGAGTTTGAAATTGTCGGTTTTTTCAGCTAGAAATTTTTGATAATCAAAATCATCTTGCAATTATTTGCAAGATTTCCATCTGCACAAAAAGGACATTGTTGAAAAAAGCCTATAGCTGATCATACAAAATGTTTTTTTAATAATTGTTGATCTCCCGACGTTAGAGAGTATAGAAATTACCCTTCTTACTCAGGATGAAAAGGAAATTCGCGGTGATATCGTCTCATTTAGTGGCTTCAATCACCTTCATCATTCTTATCTTCTTGCCAGGTTCTTATCTTCTTGCCAGGTTCTTATCTTCTTGCCAGGTTCTTATCTTCTTGCCAGGTTCATTTCTCCTGGCGACGGTAACAAAACCAGACTTCAACAGAATTGTTGTTCAAGAAAACTGTTCAAGAAAAAAAAAACTACTTATGTGTTTTCTTCATTATAAAATGCTGTCATAGTCGAAAATATACAGCTTATCTAGACGCCTTCGAAGCATTAATTTGGCAGAATTTGGGATTAGCCATGGATTGAAATAGAATGAGTCACTCAGCTCATTAAAAGTAAAAAGTTTGACACTGTTTTTTTAAATAAAAAACTGATTGAAAAAAGATATTTATATGAGTGCGTGTTTTCAGCCGACTCATGGTATGTTCTAGCGGGATGGATCATCGGAAAGTTTGCGATTTCCTTCGCTTTCATGGTTGCTTACGTACTTAGTACTGAGGTGAGTGGATAGAAATTTTCTCGACTTCTTCTCAGGTCAAATTGAGCCCGGGCGTGGCATAGTGGTAGTATGATATACCATTGTGCGAAGAGTCCCGAGTTCGACTCCCACCCCGGACAGTTCCACCCAAACCAAGGGGGTTAAGAAATGTTGGTAGTGCTCATGCACGTATCTGACTCTCCCCACTGCTGCTAATCACACTAGCAGTGATCTAGCAGGCAGCCACTGGTTCTACCAGGATAGGTCTGTCCTGCATCTCAGGGGAGCGCGTACCCTGCCGCGAGGCGGGAACAAGCGCGAGGAAGAAGAAGTCCCAGGTCAAATTGAGGCGCTGTTCGAATTAGAGGCCAAAGTTTTGCTTTGTGCTTTTATCACCTTCAAGCTAGAACATCAAGCCTGTATTGAGAAAGCGCGAGAAAAAAAAGAATATTTCGATTCAAATATCGATGGTCTTTGAGCCATTCTGACTTTGAAATCATTGGAGTGATATATATATAAAGTCCTTGAATGAAACAGGTCTTCTCAACGGATGTACGTAACAGTGCGATGGGAGTATGCGAAGTTATATCTCGGCTCGGCGGAATCTTGGCACCTTATATCACAGCTTTGGTCTCTTCTAATACATTTCACTGTATTTGAGTGATGTCAATTCTGGTTTTGAAGGAAACTCATTCTTATTTGATTCATTTTTTTTCTTCAACTGTTCTTGCTTTTACCACGGCTCAGTTTTCGGTAAGATGATTTTTTTAAAAACCAACAAGCTTTTATAACCACTCAGGTTGATGCCCGGTAAACCAACAAGCTTTTATAACCGCTCAGGTTGATGCCCGGTAAACCAACAAGCTTTTATAACCACTCAGGTTGATGCCCGGTAACCAACAAGCTTTTATAACCACTCAGGTAAATGCCCGGTAACCACTCAGGTAAATGCCCGGTAAATTAATAACGAATGGCATGCGTTCAATGAGCATTTATAAAAAATTTTATAAAGACGAGGACGACATTGTAACTATACAAGGAAAATGAGAGTTATATGTACACAGTATTTAAAAGTGTTATTTATAGGTGCCGCAGAGGTGTCTTGAGTTTTGAGAAACTTAAACGATTTCACTAATGGAAATGATTGTGAGTTCTCACACGAATACAGCTGTAAAGAGATAATACTCGATTGTTTAAAGATAGTTTTTGATAAGCTTTGTGAATTAGTCATTGATGATACGGCGAAACTCTGCCGAAGAAACGGATATAACCAATCGAAAATGATCGCCAGTGAACAATAAACCTGCTTTCGCGGTAGAACGAAGTTCAAAGTTTCTCACATTATGTTCGAAATCGTTGGAAAGTTCGATCGAAGAAGAAAACCAGAAATAGCACATTTCTTTTAGCACAAAAAGTAAAAATTTATTATCTATAGCACAATCTGCTTCTTTACCATCGATTTAAAGACCTTCTTGGTCATCGACCGAATAACTTACGGCATAGGTATATCACTATCGATTGGATCATTAAAAGCATTTGTTGCAGAAAATTTTTGCACCCTGGATGCCGCTGGTAGTGCTGTCGATTGTGGCCGCACTGGGAGCACTCGCATGCGTTCCCCTACCGGAGACCAAGGATAAACCGCTGCCACTTACCATCGCGGAATCGGTCCACAGAAAGCGGAAACACACGGAAGCAGATCGAGATATGCAGTATTAGTGGCTCCGTTTAGAGTAGTGCCGGCAAATACAATTTATTAATTTTCAAACCAATAATTTGGACCTTCATTTCTCTTTTTCGGTTGCATTTTCGATGTAAATCGTTTAAGAAAATGATTTGTGATTAGCACGCCAGTGACATGTCAGTGTAGCTCTGTTGCCAAATGATTTTTGTCTCGATCGCTACAGAAAGAATAGGTGCACTCAAATACGATTAATTTCGCTAACTGAATCGATCGGTTGCTGCGTGTATCATCATTCTCTTCTCCTAATCTGTATTTTGTATCATATTGGAATGAACAAACTTTCGTCCACATTATATCTAAATTGAACGACTTCTATGTACAGCACGTCAGTGTATTTGTGTTTCAAGTCACTATTGAGTAACATATCGGCATTTAAAATTCATGGTACTTCTTACAAATGGCCTTCGAACATTTGTAAACTGTGGATTATTAAACGAAGTTGTTTCGATGAGAACAAAACTTAAAGGAAATAAATTATTTGTTTAAAAGTATCAGTTGAAATCGGATGATTTAGGTTAAAGAAAGAAGGTATGAGTTCAAGAGATTTTCCAGAGAGAAACAGATGCTTACTATGCTCTTAGTTTCTGAAATCATCGGATTTTTAGTGTGCGTGTCGGGTTTAGCAGAAAACCCGTGCGCACTTTTGTATACATATGCATATCGTCTAAAAGAGTATTTATGTATACCCACGCCTCTTTCTGAGACAAAAAGTTTCACTAAAGTATATTGAATGGCGAAAATACAATAAACCGTTGTAAAAACATTCATTCATGTGAATGAATCAGTGAAATAATTTTTTTCTGCTCCTCGGATTCACTTCAGAAGTTTGGTATGTTCAAAAATTAGGAATTTTTTTCCATTTTCTTTGTTCTTGTTCTTGTTTCAGTGACAATTTTGAACTTTCATTAAACTTTCGTCAATTGATGAGAACTCAAGACCATGCAATTTTTGAATGAAAGTTAAGTAGAAGCACCGTCAATTCAATTTAGTCCAACAAATAAAAGTTGTAGTACTTTCAAATACGCTTTCACTTTTTGCTAAAAAGTAAGGTCAGGGTTTCTCAAATGTTTTTTTCTTCATATAATATCAATAAAAGTGCTCTCATTCTTCCAAGTAGGCCATATTTGATATTCGTTAGAGATTTCATTCTTGTTTTCTACGAGATGAAAAACCCTGATGATGACGTAGTTCTCTGCTTTTATTGAATTAATCTATTTGTTTAAAATAAACGTCATTCTCCTACTGACTCGCCTGTTTAGCCTTTTACAGTTATAGTTTCAAATTCGTTGTTTTTATCCTGCTTTAATACAATTAAAACGTCTAATCTTGATTTCAACACTTGGCACTTACATTCAGCTCACTTAATGTGTAACTTTGCTCAATAAATATTCAAAGTTATTGATCTATTGTATCACAGAATATATCACTTAATGTGTAATTTTGCTCAATAAATATTCAAAGTTGTTGATCTATTGTATCACAGAATAGCTCACTTAATGTGTAATTTTGCTCAATAAATATTCAAAGTTATTGATCTATTGTATCACAGAATATATATTTAATCGGTTTCGAGAATAGAATATTTTTGCGATTTTATTCGACTTGTGTGTTCTCAAGTCTGTCGAAGATACGTTCAAAAAAGCAAGTTTAGCTGCTGTCATACGTCGATGAAGTTCACGAAGAAGAAACGAATCTCTAGTAAGGCCTATCCCGTTCACAAGATCGTAGACAGGAGAGAGACGGCACAAGGGCGGGAATATCTCATCAGGTGGGAGGGATACGATTCCGGAGACGATTCGTGGGAGAAGGAGAAGAATCTCACGCTCACCATCAACGACATGGTCAATGAATTCAATGCGGAATATGACAAAGGACACTTGAATGTGTCTTCTGCTGCTTCGACTTCGACTTCTCAGGAAAAGAAGCAAATCAGAGCTTCTTCCTCCAACTCAACTTCAACAAGGTTTTTCGACCATTCTCATTCAAATTGATTGCTCCAATTTTCGAATTTTATTTCAGATGCAGGTTCGGTTTTCAATAGCTGACGTCATCATGAGCCGTTCGATTCAAGAGTATCAATTTATTTACAGTGCTTACAAAATAGAAAAAAGTATGACACAGTTGAGAACCACAGAGCCAATATCAGGTTTAAAAAAATAGAGAAAAGATTTAAACAAAATAAAAATAGAAATCAAAAACACCCACTAACTTCAAAAACTTTGAAAAATAAAAAAATTTTCTTTCTTAAAAATTTCAACCAAAAAAAATTCTCTTGGGCGTAAACGAATAGTTTGAAATTTATTGCATGACTGCTTGTTGAACCTTATTGATTCAGTGTTAACTCACTACTGACCCTATACCCAAGCATGCGTTGAGAAAATGGAAAAAGAACTTTTCAGAAGAAAGAGTTTTCGCTTTATGTACATATTACTGCTATGAATATTTGTTTCGAGCTTTAAAACTTACAGAAAAAAAGGTTTTTTTTAGAAAACTATACAGACACAGACAAAAAGCAGCAATATCTATGAACTCAATAATTCTTACACTGATTAACCAAACATGGAAAAATACAAAAGAAACCCTTCAAAAACCTTTATTGTAATGAGAAAAGAAATCATAGCATGGAAAGGAAAATTATTTCCAAGTTCCTAACAATAAGATTGGACCGTATAAATCAAAAAAATAAACATCCTAACAATAAGATTGGACCCGTATCACGACACTTTGTACCGCGTCACTTTGTATACGACACTTTGTACCCGACACTTTGTACCCCGTCACTTTGTACCGCGACACTTTGTACCGCGACACTTTGTACCGCGACTTGGGTGAGGCCGCGCGTTTTATTTTTACATTAAAACATATTTTTACATTAAAAAACGCTTAGGCTTAGTAAAAGTTTACGATAACGAGGCCGTACGG
Source organism: Allodiplogaster pararmata (assembly GCA_964056735.1). Taxonomy (NCBI): domain Eukaryota; kingdom Metazoa; phylum Nematoda; class Chromadorea; order Rhabditida; family Diplogasteridae; genus Allodiplogaster; species Allodiplogaster pararmata. The sequence continues at coordinate 32,447,078 of OZ057404.1, read as the reverse complement.
CTTAGCTAACGAGGCCGTACGGCTTAGCTAACGAGGCCGTACGCGGTACAAAGTGTCGCGGTACAAAGTGACGGGGTACAAAGTGTCGGGTACAAAGTGTCGTATACAAAGTGACGCGGTACAAAGTGTCGGTAATTCGATTGGACCGTATAAATCAAAATTGGACTTTAACTAATGTTTATAGAAAAGTACAGTACTCTTCAATCTATAATCAGGGCTGGTCGTGAAAGAGTCGGTAATTGACCAAATCTCTGTCAACCAGAAAATTATTCCCATTTATTGATTTTGCAATAACCCTTATTGATGTGTCCAAGCAATCTTTCGGTTTTCCATCTCTTTCTCTGTTGGCGGTCTCCGACCTTTTTTTAAATCTTTTTTTTATCTTCTGACTTCTCCAAACAGTGATCAATGAAAAATTTACACTCAATAACCACGATACTCGTGAAAAACTGCAAGATCTGTCAGATTATTTCTCTATGATTCTTATGGTCAAAATATATATCTTAATTGTAGTTGAATTGAATTCATGCTCAACAAAAATTTGGGACTTCTATTGTTAACGCCGCAAAGGTTCACTATTCGTAATGAAAAAATACGAGCATTACATCATCTATTCACAGAATTGATTCTAAAAGTAGTCCGAATAACAAAGTTTCAAACTCTTATCTAGCCCAATAACTGTTGTTTTGAAGTATTGAATTTAATTTAAAAGGTTTAATTTCGGTTAGATGTTAAATACTCTCTGAGCTTCCTTCCCGCGCTATATCTATTCCCGCCTGGACAACATGGACACACTGCTAATCGATGTAATTTCGCAACGTACGCTGATTCTTCTCCCGACTATACTTCTGTAGTCAAAAAATTCGGAAAAGTATTGGCTTTCAACGCTTCAAATCACGTGGTTTTTCGCGTCTGTGTCCTCCAGCAACACTAATGAGGAAAACTTTGAACAAGTTGAATGTTTTGGGCTGTTATTCCCTGTAGGGCATACCCTGCGTCTTGTCTTGCAGACATTGGAATACTAAACGAGAAATTGGCTTTAAACGCTACGGTTTCGAAATTTTTCTTCATAGGATACCATTTTGAGCACCAAAGACTCTGGTTCGTGAAAATTTTTTTTACAAAAACAATTTTTTTCAAAAAATTGTTTTTGCATTAAAACATATTTTTACATAAACAAAACGCTTAGGCTTAGGCAAAAGTTTACGCTAACGAGGCCGTACGGCTTGAGCTAACGAGACCGTATCGAAAAATTCCACTCTGCACTGTCTGGCGTCTAGTATGCCCATGAGTATATATTTTATTTATTTTTTTATATAAGAGCCGTTTTTTGAAGTAAGAAATTCCCGTTCTATTGTCGACTGCCCGGCTTATAGAACAAAGTTTATTATTCTGTAACTGTTTAAAAACAAGCGAAAGACCGATTAAAAAAGAAGAACCTCAGTCAATAATCTACGTGACGAAGAAACAGCTTAACCTCCTAAACTTTAAATTGTTTCCAAAATTTTCTTTCCATGAAGTTCCTAAATTAGTTAATTCTGATTCCCTTGAATGAGCTCAATCCTGTTACTCCTACATCTAATCTTTGTCTCGCTGCAAAGCCTTGAAAATTTGAAGAAGCTTATTGAGTTCTTAGATTTTTAGTTTGCAAGAAACTTTGCGGGTGTTTAAATTCATTCGAGTTTTTTTAATTGAATATAAATAGAATTTTGACTGAAAAATCAAAAACTATTTAAACAAAAAACTCAGATAGTGTGTTGTCTCCAGTGTATTTCTCAAAAGCGCAGTGCGTTTAAAATCTATGCGCAAACTTATGCGCTATTCAAGAAAGCTAGTGATTGAAATGTTCTGATCGTCTGCATCCTCTCTTTTACATCACAAGCTCTCGGAATCTCTCGAAGGCTTGGAATTACCTCATGAATAGCTATCACATTCTTGATATACACATCCTTTCTACGGGTTGGAAGAAACAGCCTGCTTGTCTCTTGTTTTAAAGGTCTCTTTTTCCCATCCATCATATTTTGAATGATCGCAGAAATTCGTTGTTCTTGACCGTTATTGAACAATCAAATTCTTTCAACATCTGAAAAGTGGTGGATAAAGTGAGTATGTTAATTTTTAGGTGTCACAGAGAGGGCGTAATCGAAGAAGGCTCTTCCAAATCGCACTGCAAGAGAAGGGTCAGGGAGAACGACGTGCAGAGCGAAGCAGATGCAGACTACAGTGGAGCCTCCGACTCGGACGAAGAGGGAGAAGGCTTAAATAGGAGATTCCCTTGTCTGGAAGAAGAATCTGCTGCCGACGTACCCGGCGAAGCAGTTAAGGGAACAGGCGCTAAGCAGCCTTCTCATCAGACACCATCAACATTCCCGACGCGTTCTGTGACTGTCACGACCTCTTCCTCCGCCACTTTACGCCCCGCAACTCAAATGGCTACTGCGACTCCATCCTTCGACCAATCCTTTGCCCGATGGGTTCCCTTAAAAAGAAGTGCTGCCTTGCCAGCTACGGCAACCCGCGACCGTAACACGAGCGTTCAAAACGCAAATGAGGAATTGGAAAAAGAAGAGTCTCCGAGAGCTGGAGAATATATTGAGCAAAAGGAAGTTACGATCACTGTGGAGAACTGTGCTGGTGAAGCAAAGAAGGAGAGTGTAGGGGTCGCGGAGATGGAAAACCAGGCGATTACGGTGGTGAAGAAAGACGAAGAGGATACTGTAGAAAAGAGCTTAGAGAAGATGCAAGTTGACGCAACGCTGGAGCTAGAGAGTGACGAAAGCGACGGGGAGGGAGAACTCAGGATTCACGACGAGGAAGAGGAAGATCATGGCGCCGTTAAAGAAGATCGGGTGAGTAGAGTTTCTGTGTTACGTTATTGTTCCCTAGGTGACGGTTTTTTCCAGAAAGTTACTGTTTGTTCACTCGGTTATGGTATCATTAGCTGGGTCTCGGTTCTATACGCAAGATATTCATATAGATTTTTTAACAATATGCCTCTGAATTTTCAGTCAGGAAAACTCAATTTTAGGAAAAGTCGAGAGAACATTAGGGTAATACAAGAGAATAATTGTGTTATTATTTGAATTGGTCAAGTAACTTGCTTTCTTTGTAGTTTTTAGTTGAGCTTTTTGCAATGACTAGGGAAAACTCGATTGCAATGTATTTGCAATGAGCAGAAAATTTGTTTCAGGATCAGCCGACCGCTCTCGAGAATGAAACAAACATTGAGATGAAGGAAGAAGACGAGAGATGTCAGCCAAGTACAATGACGATCGAAAGCGATATCAAGTACCCTGTTACGGAGCCAAGTACAATGACAATTGACAGCAATCTCAAAGAGACTGTAGAGATGGAAGAAGATGTCAAAGGACTCGATGATTCGGAGAGAGAAATGAGTAAGGAGGAGAGCACGACTGATGGAGTGGAGACGGAGCACTCTTTGGATGCGCTCTCCCTGAATCAGCCTAACAGCCATGGACAGCAGAACACGACCCCGCTGCAATCCGGGGACGACAAGACCGAGAAGCCGAGGAATCAAGTGCTACAAGACTCTGAAGGTGTGATTTACTTTGGAGTTGGAAAAGTTGAGCGCCAAACAGGTATATGCATCGAATCAGGGTGTTTCTTAGCACCCAAAAAAAAGAAAAAGCCAGAGCCCGAAACCAAAAAAAAGGCGAAAAGAAAAGAGGCAAAAAAAAGTGAATGAGAGAGAGAAAGAGAGAAGTGAGTGAGTGTGACTGTGTGCTTGAGCTTTTACCGAGAGCTCGTGGACCCCCTTTCAACGTCAAAGGAACCGCACGGGCAACAATCATCATCTTAGCACCCGCACAACTTTTTTCGAGCGCTTAGATTTTTAAATTTCAGAGTTCCACTTTAAATTTTTCCAATTATTTAGACTTTCCCTTCGAAACAAAGAGAACATTTTTTTACAAGCGCATAGATTTCAATGATTTTCGGGGTTTTTGAAGAGCGCATAGATTTTTTAACCCGCGGTGCGGGTTAGAGAGACCCCCTGCATCGGATACCATGGAAGAGTCTGTAGTTTCTAATGAGCTTATCTTTTGCAAGAAACAGATTAATCGAAACTGGTTTCAATCTATCTATAATGTTCTTTGTTGGGCAGTCTAGAGCTGTAGAGGGTACACAATTATTTATTACCATTTTCCATTTCATCATAGATTTATTTTTCTTGCGAGAAAACTCATCAGTTTAATACGTCTTGGAATTTTTGGTAGAGACCCGCTATTTAAGAGCATGGTATCTGTATTAACAGCCAAGTAGCATGAATTTTATGAATTTTTTTATTCATGTGAATTGATGTAATAATTTGCAGTGGAGAGCGTACCCGCGGGAATTTGTCAAGAAGCTCTCCCTGTGTTGGCTGCCGAGCCACGAGAAGATCCTTCTTCTTCGCCGCCGACGCTTGAGACAAACCACTTTGATTGGAAGGCATACCATACAGTGGAGGGCAGTGCCCCTGTACCACTCCAGGCTTTCTTCCAGGTTAATTCCAAAACGAATAGCGTGTAAAGTGGGCTTATTTCTGAAGAGAGCGAGACCCGCCGGTATCAAGAGAACTTGTTTTAACCAGAGAAAAAGAAATTTCGGTGAAAGGGAATGATCCAAGTATGAAAACAGGTACCTGAGGGAGTTTGGTACAGAGATTTGCCTCTCATTCATCTCGCTTCTCAGGCGATAGGACGATCATTCAACCCTTGATTAAAAAAATGTTCATAAATCCTCGCTGAACTTACCGAGACAAAAAAGAGTACATAACTCAAGCTAACGATCAGTGAAGAATAGGAATAGCCTTAAAATTAGTATTATGAACAAGAATGAAAGTATTTGAGTGCAAGAAGATATTATACGAACTGGGACCTTGGCATCTGATGTTGTTGTTGTAGATTGCCCGCCGTAGGTCTCCGGCTGGGTAGACGAGGTCTTCTTTGACATGGCTCAGAAAACAATAACCTTACTTACATCATTTATCTAATCACATTATTTCTCTTTGGCATCTGATCGCCTCGAGTTGGTCGAGGTTATATAAAAATCATATATTACTTCGAGTGAAGTAATCGGTTGTTATAGTCAGGAGAAGTACCGCAGAATCGTTTCCACGTCGGAGAATATCTACTTGCTCCTGATAGAAAAGGTTCGTTTAAAAAACATATTTTTACCTTATTTATGAAGATTTTGCCGAAGAATTGCATTAACGGACAGAACTTATCATTCATAATGACAAAGATATGCGTCTATTTCAAAACTTTTGCTAACGTTGATATTTGCCCTTTCGCCCGAACCTAGGTTGGTGAGCACTCCCCTGAGATGAGTGATAGCACACAGTTATGCTTGGGTTTCAGAAGATATTAATGGAATGGCCGAGAATATTACTGAAAAATTTATCGAAACAATTTTGTTTAGAGAATTTGATCGCCTTAACAAAAATTTTGATTTATGCACTCTGTTCACAGCCGTTTATGATGTGAATATGAGCTGCGTTGGCCAAGTGAAGGCTGTACACGGTCCCTTTGTCTGCATTCATCTCTTCGGCAACGACCCTAAGGAGGTCACCTGGCACATGTGCGATGACGCCAAACTGAGGCCTCTGACGTCAGTTGAGGCTTTGTTGGGTCTTAACTGGCTAGAATCACTGGTTTAATGGAAACTTGCGAGGAAGACAGAGGTCCCTAGAGAGGACTAATGTATTCGAAGTGAGGATTGGCTGGTGGCAGGGTGCTAGATAATTTTAGTAGGGTCTCGCTTTTAAACTGCTTTAGTAGGGTCTCGCTTTTAAACTGCTTTAGTAGGGTCTCGCTTTTAAACTGCTTTAGTAGGGTCTCGCTTTTAAACTGCTTTAGTAGGGTCTCGCTTTTAAACTGCTTTAGTAGGGTCTCGCTTTTAAACTGCTTTAGTAGGGTCTCGCTTTTAAACTGCTTTAGTAGGGTCTCGCTTTTAAACTGCTAAATTTTGAACAAAAGGTAATTCATTAGATAGTGTAAATTAAGTATCTGAACCTCTATCTGAAAGCTCGCGGTGAACAATTATGAGAGGGAAAGTATTTTTTTAAAAGTCGAAAAATGGACTTCCGTTCAAAGATCTTTCTTGTTGAAATAATTTAAAACCAACCGCCGATTCGAAGGAAAAGTCTAAAATAATGCGACACGTTCAAGTCTTGAAAGTCTCGACCTCTCAAATAACCTAATTTAACCTCTCAAATAACCTAATTTAACGCGTTACCCTTCATCTTTACCCTTAATCGTAGAAATAACTCTTATGGAATGCGAATATCCCGCCTTTTCAGCAAGCTACTTCGAAACTTGATGGATAGTATGAAACTGAAATATTTTGAGTCGCAATTAAAAAGTGGTATTCTATCTACTCTTCTCTCCTCATAAATTCAGAACTAAACTTTTTTGTCGTTCAAATCACTGTATAAAAGTTTATTTCTTCCCCCGTTCAATTCGCTATAATAAAAAAAGTCAAATCACTGTATTTGCTTTTGTTATCTAGTTCATTCACTTATTTGACAATTGTTAAGCTAATCTATGTATTTTTTCCTCGTTTTCAATTGTAAGTAAATTTGTGCGTTTTTACATCGAAACACATATATATATATATATATATATCACTCTCGAAGACCCGATATGTTCAGAACCCTGGAAGACCCGAAGATCACGATAGTCGCACCAATTGCTTATCGTGGGACGCAGAGTAACCTTCGAAGAGCACTTCAGAAGAACGTCTTCAGTAACGAAGAAGAAGCCGCAAAGAGGGCACCCGCTGAGTCATTTCATCCGGTCATTTTCTTCATTTCGAATTTCTGTTTCAATGTCCCTCGCTCTCTCTCCATCTCCCCTCTCTCTCTCTCTCTCTCTCTCTCCCTCCCTCCCTCTCTCTCTCTCTCTCTCTCTCTCTCTCTCTCTCTCTCTCTCCCTCTCTCTCTCTCTCTCCCTCCCACTCTCTCTCTCTCTCTCTCTCTCTCTCTCTCTCTCTCTCTCTCTCTCTCTCTCTCTCGACTTTTACCTGCTGTCAGACTTTGAAGTGAATCAAGCCTACTTCAGATCGATCCAAAGTTCCGTCCAAGAAGCTGCTTTTTCGAAGTTGGTATGAAATGCGAAGGGATCGACCCTGTGGATTACATGTATTGTGTCAGCCCGGTGACAATTGTCAATGTCTTCAAGGAGAAAGCCGTCAGTCTTGAGTATACAATTGTTCTTCGATCAATCTTCTGTTTTAATTGTGAATACTGGAGTTATGCTTCATTCACAATGCGTGACTGAAAAAAGGCAATTGAGCCTTTCATATATAGCACTATCGCGGAATAGCAATGTGTCACCGTGGAGTAATGGTAACGCGCTTGCTTCCGGATTGAGAAGAGATGGCTGGGTTTGATCCAGCCCGGTAAAAACAGCTTTTTTCCGTGCGGTGGTGTTATCAATTGTCGTGTCAACCAAGCGTCACTGCCTGTAAACTGTGTAACTGAGCATTTGAAGATTTTTGCAATTAATGTTTAGACATTTATCAAGTTATAACCCAAGTAAAGGAAATGAATGTATAATCGAGAATCAAATCTTGCCGACTCTGAATAACTCTGAAGGGGAAAAGCGAGTTGTAAATTAAGCTGCCAAGTATAAATTGCTTATCCGCGATATTCGCATGTTTATCTTCAGTTCTTCTTCTTCTTCCTCGCGCTTGTTTCCGCCTCGCGGCAGGGTACGCGCTCCCCTGAGATGCAGGACAGACCTATCCTGGTAGAACCAGTGGCTGCCTGCTAGATCACTGCTAGTGTGATTAGCAGTAGTGGGGAGAGTCAGATTCGTGCATGAGCACTACCAACATTTCTTAACCCCCTTGGTTTGGGTGGATCTGTCCGGGGTGGGAGTCGAACTCGAGACTCTTCGCACAATGGTCTATCACACTACCACTATGCCACGCATGTTTATCTTCACTATGATGGTAAATTTCATCCCTGTAAGAGTGATTCCAGCGAAGAATGAACTGTTTACCCTGAAAAGTGGTCTGAGATTATTGTTTCTGTAGTGGGTAGAGAAGTCGGATGGAGATAGTTTAATAGACTGATGTTTCAGAAGCACATGGTGACGATTCACTTTGATGGCTGGAGTGACTCTTACAACAAGACCTTCGAGATTGACGAGCGTCTGCTCTTCCCGTGTGGATTCGCGGAGAGGGCGGGCGTGCCGTGTATGCGAGTAAGTGTGGGGAGGGGGGAGGACATTCGAGATAGACGAGCGTCCGCTCTTCCCGTGTGGATTCGCGGAGAGGGCGGGCGTGCCGTTTATGCGAGTAAGTGTGGGGGGAGGGGGGACATCCGAGATTGACGAGCGTAAGCTCTTCCCGTGTGGATTCGTGGAGAGGGCGGCGTGCCGTGTATGCGAGTAAGTGTGGGGGGAGGGGGGGACACATTCGAGACTGACGAGCGTCTGCTCTTTCCGTGTGGATTTGCGGAGAGGGCGGGCGTGCCGTTTATGCGAGTAAGTGTTGGGGGTGGGGGGGACATTCGAGATTGACGAGCGTCTGCGTTTTCCGTGTGGATTCGCGGAGAGGGCGGGCGTGCCGTTTATGCGAGTAAGTGTTGGGGGTGGGGGGGACATTCGAGATTGACGAGCGTCTGCTCTTTCCGTGTGGATTCGTGGAGAGGGCGGGCGTGCCGTGTATGCGAGTAAGTGTGGGTGGTGGGGACATTCGAGATTGACGAGCGTCCGCTCTTCCCGTGTGGATTCGCGGAGAGGGCGGGCGTGCCGTGTATTCTAGTAAGTGTGGGGGGTGGGGGGGGGGACATTCGAGATTGACGAGCGTCTGCTCTTTCCGTGTGGATTCGCGGAGAGGGCGGGCGTGCCGTGTATGCGAGTAAGTGTGGGGGGGGGGGACATTCGAGATTGACGAGCGTCTGCTCTTCCCGTGTGGATTCGCGGAGAGGGCGGGCGTGCCGTGTATGCGATTAATCGTGGGGTAGGGTTTATATTCTCCCTCTTTCTCTTAGTTTTTATATCTCTTTCTCTTTCTCTTTTTCAAATTATTTTTCTCTCTATGTCTTTATTTTCTCTCATAGCTTAGCAGCGTTTGTCAAAAAAAAGTTCAAAAATGACCGTTCATCCGAGCGGGGGCTTGGAATAAAACATAGACAATACTGCCCTTCAACTATCGCTAGCTTTTTATTATTCTAGACCATCCGCTCGACCGAGAGGTCGTTTCAATTTTTTCTCGAAAAATGCTAGAGAGCTATGCTTTCTCTCCCTCTGTATCTCTCTCTCTCACTCATTTCACTCTCTCTTTCTCTCTCACTCATTTCACTCTCTCTTTCTCTCTCACTCATTTCACTCTCTCTTTCTCTCTCACTCATTTCACTCTCTCTTTCTCTCTCACTCATTTCACTCTCTCTTTCTCTCTCACTCATTTCACTCTCTCTTTCTCTCTCTCATTTCACTCTCTCTTTCTCTCTCACTCATTTCACTCTCTCTTTCTCTCTCACTCATTTCACTCTCTCTTTCTCTCTCACTCATTTCACTCTCTCTTTCTCTCTCACTCATTTCACTCTCTCTTTCTCTCTCACTCATTTCACTCTCTCTTTCTCTCTCACTCATTCCTCATCCTAACAACAACCATTTTCTCCTATTCCATTTTCCTGTCTATTTCCAACTTTTTTTTCCAAATTGGTCACCATTTCAGACTGCGCCGAATACTGTAGTGAAAGGACGCGGACACAAAACATCTCAGGAAAGTGGTAAGTATTGTTACAGTTTCGAAGTAATAATAAAAAAACAAACGAAAAAGGAAAAAAAATTTGAAGAATAAAAAGGTAAACGGGTTATGATATATAGCAGGTAAGGCAGCGACGACAAAGTTGCAATCGCTGCAAGTCGAAAGTGTCCGGGAGGAAGAGAAGTCTTCCGAAGCAGCATCCATATCGCCGAGTAAGCATTTTCCCTCTCTCTCTCTTTCTTTCTCTTCATTTCTTTTTATTCTCTCTTTCTCTTTCCTTCTCTTTATCCCTTTTAATCTTCATGTCAGTCTAACCTCTCTACTTCTCACTATCTTTATTTCCAACTGTCCAACTCCATCCAGGTATAACATAGTGATCTACCACTCCTATGCGGCGAATTACCGACACTTTGTACCGCGTCACTTTGTATACGACACTTTGTACCCGACACTTTGTACCGCGACACTTTGTACCGCGACACTTTGTACCGCGTACGGCCTCGTTAGCTAAGCCGTACGGCCTCGTTAGCTAAGCCGTACGGCCTCGTTATCGTAAACTTTTACTAAGCCTAAGCGTTTTTTAATGTAAAAATATGTTTTAATGTAAAAATAAAACGCGCGGCCTCACTCAAGTCGCGGTACAAAGTGTCGCGGTACAAAGTGTCGCGGTACAAAGTGACGGGGTACAAAGTGTCGTATACAAAGTGACGCGGTACAAAGTGTCGTGATACGCTATGCGGTGGATACGTACATGCATAGGTAAAAATAATAGTTCTTAAAAAAGTAGAGTGGAAAATGACGAGAAATTATTTTCAAAAACTTATACTGCGAATTTTTTTGGTCTCATTTTTTCTCGAGTTCATTTTTTTTGGGGGTTGAGTGGCGGATACGTACATCCCCTCATTTGAAACTACACATAATATACCTGACTCCACCTTCCCCATTTCTACCTCGGTCAATCTCTATCAAACCCATTTTAGTCTTTGTTTTGAAAAAAACTATTTTTCTTTTTTCTAAATTGACCGGAGTTGGATAAATCTTCCTGACAAAAAACCTGAAATTCACAAAAAGCGGAATCATTACAAATGCGCTTCGATAGCAAGAAATATAAGATTTCTTAAAAAGAATGGAATATTAATGTAGGGATCTGCCCCGAAATAAATAAAAAAGACCTGCTAAAATCTTGTAAAAACATAAATACGCCGACAGGTCGTAAGAACTGATCATTTAATCTCTGCTCTATCTTCCGCTATCTTTCGTCGTCCACTCTTCCTTTCTTTTTTGTTCATCTCTTTATTCCTCATTCCGCTCACTGTCTGACAAACTCTTTGTTACTCTATTAAGCTTATCGGTTTTCTCATGTCTCTTCTCCTCAAACAATCTCCTTACTGTTTATCGCATCGCTCGCCCGCCAAGAATATGAGTAGATCAAAAATGAACAATCATGAAGGAACAAGAACGAGATGAAAAGGCAGCGAGTGCGCACGAAATGAAAATAATGAGTTGAGAAACAAAACCGCTCCGATCATTGGACGAGCGCATGAATTTATCACAAACAATTTATCTCAAAGTAAAACTCTTTCGCCATTTCCATCTCGCATGTATTTTTGCTCTTTTCTTTCTCTCAAATTATTTTTCGAACTACGTTCTTTCATCTCTTCTCTTTCTCGATTCTCTTTTTCTCCACCTTTGTTCAGTGAATGCTCTAGTCCCTCTAAAACTTAACTGTTTTCCAGGGTCCGCGGCCAGCAAAAAAAGTGCTTCTGCTCCCAAGAAAAAGAAGAAACAAGCAGAGAAGATCAAAAAGGAAACTGCTGTCAATCGATTGACTGCTGAAAGATCCAAGGCAGCTCCAGCTCGACAAAGTGCTCCGGAGCCTAGAAAGAGCCAGGAGAACACTCGGATCGCCAGCCAAGTGAGGAGTCGGGAGCAGAGTCAGGCTTCTAGTCAAAGTCACGGTAGAAGTCAGGACATCAATCAAGTGACTGTCACCGAGAGAAGTCGCGAGAACAGCCAATTGTCGACTCGCCTGAAGAAAGCGGTGAAAGCCCAACTGACAACAGCTGCTCTTCCTAAAAGTATGTTTTCGCTTCATTGATGACTTTTAAAGTCAGAGACTTGGGAAAGGGGTTTTACAGTTCGTCTCAGTGGGAGACGGAGGGGGGGGGGGTCAGCCGAGAGCAGCAAAAGTTGTTGAAAGTAAACCTGCTGTTGCCAGCAATAGATATTTCAAGTGAGAATTAAGGGCGCTGAGGTTTTTATTTAGTGAGCATTTACAACAAAACTAAGCTTTAGGTTTCCAATTTTACGAAAAAGTTTTTATGGACTAAACTTATTTGTGACTAAACTTGACCTGAGGATGCGTGCGACGTAGGATTTCACTTTTTTTTTCAAAATCCTTTTTTTTTTTGGAAAAAAAAGGTTTCAATACTACTTGAAATGAACAAGAACTCATTGAAGACAAACTAACCAACGCTCACAGCTTAGCAAATCAATTCGAGTTCGACTTGAAAAAGAATTTTTGGAGTCGAAAAAAGTGTATTTGGGTTTTAGTGCGGTGAGTGCAGTGAGTGAGAGTAGTTTCGTGAAGACTAACTCTCGACTTGTTTTTTTTCATGGAGAATCATCATTTCAGGTTTATATGTGGTTAAATGAAATTCGCGAATGAAGCATCATAGCTTTTGGTTGTTGAAAAAGATCAAGGGTCAACATTCCATGCGATTTCGTTTCTAAGACGTACGGCCTCTTTAGCGTAATCTTAACCCGTAAGCGAAAAAACAATGAAAAATAAAAAGTTGAGCATTACAAAGTGTCGTGGGTACATGGTATCGTAATACGGGGAGTGTAGTGAGTTAGAGTGGAATCGTAATACGGGGAGTGTAGTGAGTTAGAGTGGTATCGTAATACGGGGAGTGTAGTGAGTTAGAGTGGTATCGTAATACGGGGAGTGTAGTGAGTTAGAGTGGAATTACTTTTTTTGAATTTGCTCAGGCTTAGGTAGAAATTTGCGCTAACTATACCGTTACGGCTTAGGTGGTAGAGACAGTTTTCTTGGAATTATTGGATCTTCTATTACTGGAAAGTTTCAAGGTTTGACTGTCGATTGGATTTCTTCTACAATTGTGCTGTCCAAATATGTAGTATGGAAACTAACAAAAAAAAATTTAATCCAAAATTTTTTTTTTGAAAAAAAACTGAAAGTTTACGTCGCTTTCTTTGTTGAAGTCCAAAAAACACCAGAAGAAAAACTGTAGAAACGTCTTTTTGCCCTAAATGCTTACCAGTTAAACTGCAGTACCGCCGAAAAAAGTTTTAACGTAAGGCTCCGAGAATGGAAACGTAGACTCGCTGGAGATCTAAACAGAGGACTCGCCAACAAATATTAAGAATGGATAATTTAAACCAAGGGTTAAATAGTGACCGGATCGGTCCCGTCGGCGGATACATGTACACACACTATTGACAAAAAACTCCCTCTCTTTTCTTACCCTTTTCCTTCATCCCCTCTTCTTTTTCCTCCAAACTTTGAGCGGAGGATACATGTAAACCCAAATTGGGCGGCTCTATTTAACCCCTGATTTAAACCCTAGTTATGAAGTTTATCAAGATAGATAAAGTTAATTTAAGAGGGCCAAAAGAAGGAAACGACTAAAAGACGGCGGGAAGCATACGAAGAATGGAAGGACATTTCTGATGAAGAAGGTTACCCGGCTTTTATTGAATTTAGGGTTTTGGTACTCCTTGGAAGTTCTGACCGTGCATATTTAGTGTATTCTAGTCCTCACAACGGTCTTTTTATTCGCGCAACTCTGTGGACTCTCTAAGAAACCGTAATAAGAATAGTTCTTTTCCTCTTAATTATCTAGTTTTCTTCGCAAGCACTCATCATCTGTATTCGTTTCTCATACATCTTCACACCTCCAATGTGAATGGTATAGAGTAGCTTATGACTCATACAAGACAGGTCTGAAAGGCGTTTGTACGCACCGAGCGAATTGGAAAAAATTGGGAGAAAGGCTTGGAAGTAGAGGAAAAAGTGAAACAAAACGGAGAGAGAAGAGAATGTGGATTATTCACCGCGCTAACATGTATGTGTCAAGAAAGCTGGTTCGGTTACTATTTAACCCCAAACAGTGTTTTAAATCCGTTTAAATTCGACCCCCATCTCGGGAAGATCTATATAAGAGGGTTGTTTACTAGCAGTGCTTGCACTACTGATTACTCTCCCAGTTGGTGCTATATAAACTGGCGATGACCGAGAGAGCAGCCTCTAGTTCTGGTTAGCAACCATCTTAGGTCTGTATCCGGGGTTTTTTAGTGTGCAAGAAAAAGGTACAGACGCCCGCCAAAGGCGAAAAATTCTTTCTCACACAAGGTTCCCTTCTTACGATAAAGAACAGAGGTCCGCGAAAATTTTTGTTGTTTTTGTTTCACATAAGGGTCCCCCTTATGATTTTTAAAAACAAAGGCCCGCCGACAGAAGGTCTGACATGACTATTTAACCCCTGTCTTTATCCCATCTCAGGGGAGCGCGTACCTTACAGCAAGGTGGTAACAAACACGAGGAAGGATATAATCTGCTTCGCTTGTATGATAGAGTTACGCAAAGAACTCAAGTTATAACTGTTTCTTTAACGTTGTCATTGAACATTAAGCGCCATGCCGATTCAATCTGATTTTCCGATTTTTGGTTAAAGAATAAGAATGTGAACTCGAACAGAGATCGTGCTTTGGACGTTAGGTTGTGAAAGTATTCGAGTCCTGCTTAAGACCGGCATCTTCCTTTTTGGTCGATAGAAATGTAAATGCGGAAAGAATTCGATCATTTTGTTGCGACTAAAGGAAGAAATCAAATAATAAAGTATTTTATCATAGCGAAGAGGCGCGTGAGACGGAACACTGGAGTGATGAGTAAGACGATGGCTTTAGCACCGCCAGAAGACACCATCGTCTTTTTTCCTACCAAAGGAGCAGGGCCGCAGTTCAGATGTTAGTTTTTTTCCCGTAAAAATTGTTTCGAATTTTCATTGAAAACATCTTATTTTCGATTTTTAAATTTTCATTTAGATTGACCAGGAGTCAAATACTCAATGCCAACCTCTAGTCGGCGGACATGTTGTGAGATTTTTCTTTTCGATGTATTTTTACTCTGTCGAAGACCCATTTTAAAAGCTGTCAGGCTTTACTCAAGGTCTACATTGAGTCTATGTTTCAGTTTAAGATTAGATGTTCAGCGATTAATATTTTCAAATTTTGGTCCTAAAACGTAGAAGAGGTGTAATTTTCATTTGTAATTAGAAGTCTACGGTATAATGTCTTTCAGTGGAATTGGTTGTAAAGCCAAACTGCAGCACGGGTGATCTCCTGAGTGCCAGGTCTCTTTCCGAATATCCTGTTCTGGGCACCGCCCATTACTGCAAAGTGTACCAGAACGCCATGCAAATGGTTAGTAAGAAGTTCGGGGTGTTTCAGTCAGGAAGTTTGGGCCTTTCTAGTGTAAGATTCAGGCCTTTTTATCGTTCACAAAATAAGCATATGGTTCAAACAGACCAATCATGAGGGGAATGCAGTTTTTGTTGAGAAAGTGTCTTCTTCTTCTTCTTCTTCTTCTTCCTCGCGCTTGTTCCCGCCTCGCGGCAGGGTACGCACTCCCCTGAGATGCAAGACAGACCTATCCTGGTAGAACCAGTGGCTGCCTGCTAGATCACTGCTAGTGTGATTAGCAGCAGTGGGGAGAGTCAGATTCGTGCATGAGCACTACCAAAATTTCTTGACCCCCTTGGTTTGGGTGGATCTGTCCGGGGTGGGAGTCGAACTCGGGACTCTTCGCACAATGGTCTATCACACTACCACTATGCCACGCCCGGACATTTTTTTGTTGTTGAGAAAGTGTGTGTGAATAAATTTAGAGTATTCTATACAAGCAGAGAATTCGTATCACTAGCTTTTTCGTATGGTGCGTACATTTGCACAGAGATGCGCGGAGCTCATTTTGAAGAACTACAAAAATTTAGAAATTAATTAACTGCTACTCGTAAATGCACAGAAAAACGCGATGATGACATGATTTTGAGGACAGTAGGGAAATTTCAGTTTCTCTAACCCGCAAATCTATGCGCTATCAAAGAAAGTTAGTGGTAAAAGTGCTCTGTTCTTGTTGTAGTTTGCCCATAGGTCTTGTCGAGGGGAGTCCTTTGAGATAGATTGGTGAGGATCCTTTTGAGTCCGGAGAAATTTTCTTCGTATACACTCGCACCGCAGTCGATGATCCTCTTCGCGAGACCCATTCGTTAACCGGAGAAGATCAAGAGACTTTTTTGCAAGTTTCTCGAAACACACTGGCAACAGTGGCCACTCGTGACTCTACAGCCTTAAGAGCCGGATCATCCAGTCCAGAATCGAGCGCGACCTCAGGTGGCGGATAGAGGGACGCATCCCTTCGAAGAATTCGTGCTGGGAGGTAGCGGGAGGAATCCCGCCTCGGACCAAAACTGGGTAGTATAGCTCGTCAAAGGAGAGTGATGCCGGATCGGCCTGGGCATGCCACCGGACAAAACATCAGCCGATACTCCGCTATACTTTTCAATGGCGAGTCGAGGCGCCAGTCAAATAGCCTCTTGCCTATCTCCGGTCAACGATAGGCGAGACGTCTCTACTCCCACCCAAAACGTTGCTAAGCCGGCTTGACCATCCACTCACAAGGCCTATAGCATGAACAGGTTGCTACAACGATGTCCGCCTTCACAAGGTGCAGCATGACAGTCTCAGGACTGCAAAGGACATCAAAACCCTTCTCCGGACGCATCTTGTCCGAAGAACACGAGAACTTCTCTCATTAAAGAGAGTGTTCATAACCAAGTCTTCGATGCGGGATGCTTGCCGGCAACAACAACAACAACAACAAGAGACTTTTTTACTGGCTTCTCGACTCGCTATTACAAAGTGTAGGGGAGTATTTGCTGATGTTTTATCCGGTGGCATGCCCAGGCCAGTCGGGCATCGCCCTCCTTTGATGAACTATACTATCCAATTTTGGTCCGCGACGGGCAAGCCCGCTATCTCCAATGCACTTGTGCAAA
Source organism: Allodiplogaster pararmata (assembly GCA_964056735.1). Taxonomy (NCBI): domain Eukaryota; kingdom Metazoa; phylum Nematoda; class Chromadorea; order Rhabditida; family Diplogasteridae; genus Allodiplogaster; species Allodiplogaster pararmata. The sequence goes on along the minus strand of OZ057404.1, from coordinate 32,430,279 downwards.
GAGACATCCCTTTATCCGCCACCTGACGACGCGCTCGATACCGGTGAGGATTAACCGGTTCCTTGCAATGGTTCGAAATTGTGGGCTGTAACACTATCAAAGGCTAGGTTCGTCTTCATCCTCTGTCTTACATCACACTCTCTCGCGCTCTCTCAAAGGCCTGCCGTTCCTTCATGATTAGTCATCTCGATTCGCACATTCTTTCTGGGGATGAAGAGAAACAAACAGCCTGGTATTGAATGATTTACCGTATTGAATGAACTACCGTATTTTGGTATTGAATGAACTACCGTATTTTGGGAAGCTCGAAAATGTTTTCTGAGATGAGTTGGATGAGGACGTAGCTAGAGAAGAATGAGAAGCATTACTACGTTTAGAAAAGTATGTTTCGAATCGTTTTACAGATCGTTTCTTGTGGTTCTCCACGACTAAGTATCTACAATAACCTACTGCATCCTCCTGAAGGAAAAATGCACCGAGTGCTTCAAATCTGCGGATGTAAGCAGATGTTAATCCTTTTTAATCAAAATAAAAAATGTTACAAAAGCTCATTGAAGACAGGGGTTAAATAGTGACCGGATCGGTCGCGTCGGCGGATACATGTACACACACTATTGACAAAAAACTCCCTCTCTTTTTTTACCCTTTTCCTTCATCCCTCTTCTTTTTTCTTCCAAACTTTGAGCGGCGGATACATGTAAACCCAAATTGGGCGGCTCCATTCAACCCCTGATTGAAGATCAATTTTTAAAAAAGAAGATATTATTGAAGATTGATCATTTTAACTAATAGTCTTATAGCAAATTAACTTTTTCATACTCATGTTTTTTTTTCATGATGTGATTTTCATCATCTAACAGCATGTCTCGTAGGGTTTTATACTCAGTCTTCCGCACTTTGAAATTTTTTTTTAATGAAGTGAACCTCTCGATTCGTCGTTGCGAGTTTTTTTGGTGTGCAAGACAAGAAAGAGAGGCCCGCCAAAGGCGAAATTTTTTTAAATTTTATTTAGCAGTGAGTACTGTGAGTTCGAATTTATTAAGCAGTGTAATTTATTAGAAAATAATTTTCATACGGGTCCCTCCCGATGAAAAAACAGAGACCCCCGAAAAAATTTTTTCTCGATTCGATCAAAGGGTTCCCCCCTTTTGGATTGAAATAACAGAGGCCCCTTGACATAGGGTTTCTCATGACCATTTAACTCCAGGCTCCGAACGTGAAAGTTTTCTCCTTTTTTCAAAAAAAGTAGTTTTCATGTAGGTTAACCGTTGGAAGATTTTTTAATTTCAATTTTCTTGCAAAGATTTGAGTTGAGTCACTTGTAGCGATGCCGAATGACACATTCTATGTGCGGTATTTGGAGTACCCATCGTCTCAAGATCGCGTCAAATATCTCATCAAACAGCAACTTACTAAGGTTCCGTCTGTTTGTTGTTTTGTTTATTCATTCAACATTTTCAGATTTTTTTTCCCTCAAAAATTGGAAAGCGAGTCAGAAATTATGTAGACTAAAAATTAGATGAGTTTGAAACAAAGTATGAAACTTTTTCTATGGCAAATTATTGGAGAATTTTTACGGTCTCAAATCAGGGGCCGTATTCAGAGATCTAAGATGAACTCAGGGGTAAATTTTACCCTAGTATATTGTAGACCTAAGTTCAACTCAGTTCTGTATTCAAAGACAAGACGGGTGAGAGCGTCTCAGCTTTCCTACTAAACTTTAGTATAAAGTTTACTCTAAAGTATACTCTCTGAATTCCATTTTGGCGAAACTACAACTTAGTATAAAGTTTACTATAAATTTTAGTATGAAGTTTTGTCTCTGAATACGGCCCCAGATTTGATGAACAAATTTCAAAAAAATTAATTATAATAATAATCCCCTCGGGCAAACGGTTGAATTTGCCCATCACGTGACAACGCAAAAATTGTGGGGAAAATGAGCTGCGTCGTAGTTTGTGTGTTTAATTCTGCGCGTGCCTTAATCTAGTATTTTACTATGGCTAGTTTATTATTATTATTATTTTTATTATTATTATTATAGCAAAGTGTGTGTCGTTAGTGATTTGATGTTATTATATATGACTAGTTATTCGATGTATAACTAGTTATCATCATAAGACTGGTTATTTGGCAAAAGTTAGTGTTCAGTTGGGTGCGTGTCCAAATCTGATCTCGGAGACGAGCTTCGAGTGCCGGAATTGCCCCGCCATCCACCCAGCGCCTTCACCCGAGCGGCCGCCTGCTGCAAGAGTACCGAGCCCGAAAATTCATCCAATTGACCCCCAGAGACCCCGTGAGTTTACCGGATTATCTTTACGAGGGGCTGGTTATGTTTGTTGTAAGTTATTGTAAAGAGCGATTGTTTAGCCCTAACTAACTTTATTTTTTCCTTCTCTTCTAGGCCTTGTTTTAGTTTTTTGAGCGTTTTTAGATGAAGGACTTTTTCTGATAGCTGTTATTTTCTTCCAGTAGACGTTATAGAAGCAAAAGAACAGACAATGCTTGTAAACTTCGCATGAATTTCATGCACTGGGCCGGGCCGGCTCCGAAACCGTGCCCGGCTCCGAAACCGTGCCCGGCTCCGAAACCGTGCCCTTCGCCTTTTAAGCGATCCACTTAAATATAATAAGCACACAGTCTTTTCCATTTCAAAAAAACGCTTTGTGAGTAAGTTTACGATGCAGGATTCTTTTGTTGATTTCCAGGCGTGAGTTTTTTGTTGATTTCGAGAACGGTTCTGATTCCCAATTCAGTACAAAGTGCTGGGTTCTCCAATCTGAGTTCGTTGTTTTAGTCTTCTTAAAGAACTGAATGAGGAATTCTATAATCATTTGTAGAAGGGTTTTACAATACTTTTTCACATTGAATTTAAAGTTTTTCTGCGCAAAATAGAAAATATTTGTTAGAAAAGAGAAGCTCATAACTTTTCATGTTCTTCTTTCAAGCTTCTAAGCTCATATTTCAAGAAGAAACCCCAACCTTTCCCTCCCACTTCTTTCAAGCTTCTAAGCTCATATTTCAAGAAGAAACCCCAACCTTTCCCTCCCACTTCTTTCAAGCTTCTAAGCTCATATTTCAAGAAGAAACCCCAACCTTTCCCTCCCACTTCTTTCAAGCTTCTAAGCTCATATTTCAAGAAGAAACCCCAACCTTTCCCTCCCACTTCTTTCAAGCTTCTAAGCTCATATTTCAAGAAGAAACCCCAACCTTTCCCTCCCACTTCTTTCAAGCTTCTAAGCTCATATTTCAAGAAGAAACCCCAACCTTTCCCTCCCACTTCTTTCAAGCTTCTAAGCTCATATTTCAAGAAGAAACCCCAACCTTTCCCTCCCACTTCTTTCAAGCTTCTAAGCTCATATTTCAAGAAGAAACCCCAACCTTTCCCTCCCACTTCTAAGCTCATATTTCAAGAAGAAACCCCAACCTTTCCCTCCCACTTTCCAATGATTGAAAATACTAAATCCTGAGGAAAATGCACTAGAGGTCACTTTTGTTCTGTGTTGTGCCCTTTTGATGCGTTGAAGAAGAAAAGACGAAGTCTTAACTATTTAACTCGCTGACGATGCTTTTATAAAGCGAAACTTTCGACTTCTTCTTTTCTTCTTCAACGCATCAAAAGGGCACAACACAGAACAAAAGTGTACTGTCTACTGGATACCTCATCCAATGCGTTTAACTCAGCATGAACTCTTCACTATAGGTCACCTGCACTGTTGAAAAGTGAAATTTAAAAAAGTAAGTTTATGTGAGTAGAGTCTCTAGAATAGTTGGTGTATGAGTCTTCACAGTTTTAACCTCTTATATGGTCAAACCTCTCTTCCTATTTCTTACAGCTTTAGCTTGCTTTTCATTGTTTGTTGTTTTTCTCAGGAGTGTCCCAGGAGGGTACCTCTTTGAACCAGGCCGCCGCTAGACCAAGCGGCGCTGGCCAGCGTCTGCTTCCAATTGCAACCGCTCCGTTCTTCTCTCTGCCGCAGCCAAGATTCTCATTAACGCGTCCAGGAACTGATCCGGGAAAAGCTCGCTCAATGTTGACAGAAGGCTATCGCCAAGCGAGGAAGAGAACCTCAATGCCGGCCTCATTTGACACTCGTGTGCCCATTGCGGATTTGAGTGGCTTTGACGTGGAGCGGACTCATTCGGGTGGATCACTGCAGAATAGAATCATGAATCTATTGGGTTAGATATCCATTCAAAGAAAAGAGAAGTAGACAGCGCTTGGTTCAATTTTGTTGACGATTACTGTATTGATTTGAAGTCAGGTTGGAAAGTTTTGAAGCCACAGCCAGTTTAAATGATTTTTTTTATTCGGAGAGATACGAACAAGTTTCATAACCAGTATACATTTGTCAACGGAAGAATTCGATCCTTGATTGATTTATCACTCTGTCTCTGTTTGTTCTTTTCTCCCATTGTATTGCTCTATCTCTTTATCTCTCTTCTTCTCACACACTACTCTCCACTCCTCTCTTAGCATCCCTCTTTTTCTTACTCTTTGTCTCTCTAACTTTCTATATATGTATATATCTCTCTATAGCTCTTTTTTCAGAATGTGCTAGAGCGGCAGACATGCAGGCAGCGGTCCCTGCAGCGCCAGCGGCAGCAGCGAGACCGGCAGACATGCGACCTCAACAGCAGCTTCTGCAGAACAAGGTTAAATTTTCTGAAAGATGTTCCAGATTCCCTTTTAAGGGTCTCTACAGGTTTAGGGTATTGAGCTTCCTTGAAAATATGGAGTAATCAAAAAAATCATTGAAAAATTTTGGTTTCGGGAAAAAGGGAAACGAAGAAAATGTTGGGGGCTGTAAAAATGAAGTTTTTTATGAGAAGACCCTGAGGAGAACGCAATTTATATGAGGAGAATTATCGATCTCGTTTCACTTTCACACAGCTTCGTTTCCTGAAGGCGTACCATTTCAAATAACTGAAAAATGTATAAATTGATGGAAGTATCCCAAGGTAAGGGATCAAAACAGTCCTTTTCTCTATCGCTGATCTATAGTACGAGCGCCTTGATAATAGTTTAATAACTGGATCAAGTTTAACGAAGATTGGAAGTACGGAAGTTGAGAAGATTAAACAGCAAATGCGCACTTACACAGGTTCAGTGACGCCTGCTAAAGACACAATAGTATGAATGAGTTTGCCAGGCAAATAATCCTTTGTTGCAGCCAGCCGGATCAGCTGAGCGTTCTCAACAGTCGTTGAAGAGGAAGAGTGATCAGATCGGTTATCCAACACATGCTGGGGTACCCGGGAGAAGCCCGGTTTATGGTTGGTTTATTTAGTCTTACCGACTTGTTAAACTCGTCATGGTTTTCGATTAACAAGGGAATATTTTCATCATCAGTCTTTAAGAAGTTTATCGATCAATTAGAATAGAATATCAATGTTTGATACAAAGATTTAAAAAAGAAATTACTCGCCAGATAATAAGAGCAAAGGAGAAGCTTTCAACTGGGACGTGAATTAGACGTCCACCAAATAAAATGCTGACGTGCACCAAATATTGTGGAGACGTCCATTAAAGAAAAAAATTTCTCGACTTTTTAGGTTTTTACAGTTTTTTCGACATTTTCCGAGAAATGTCGAAAAATTTTCTCGATTTTTCAGGTTTTTACTGTTTTTTCGACATTTTCCGAGAGATGTTGAAAAAAGTTTTCTCGATTTTTTTAAAGGTTCTTCCGGTTTTTTTCGAAATTTTCCGAAAGATGCGGAAAAAAATTTCGAATTTTTTTCGAGCAGGCTTAAATCCCGAAAATTCACTCCTACTACAATTCATTCCCGACAATTCACCACGACATTTTTTTCTCACTTGACACCAAACGGTAAATTTTCGTAAACTTTTCTGCTCTGTGAGTGTCTAATACCTGGTTGAACCTGCCAGCGTTGATATGCTTCGATAAAAGAATAAGCAATGCATGTCTAAGAACATTTCTCTATAGATGAAACTGACGATTATGAGCAACATGAACTCAAAAATGTTAAGGGCTTTTACTTTAGGCATCTTTTTACAACTTAAATTCTATCAAGATGGTCGCTTTTTCTTTCTGATGTTGTGCGTTTCTCTTGCAGCTTCATCTGCTGGCCCGTTTTCATCTCTACTGAACAAGTATCGAATAACTAAACTTCGTTATCTATTCAATTATAATGAAGATAATAAAATAATAATAATAATCTTCCTCGCGCATGTTCCCGCCTCGCGGCAGGGTACGCGCTCCCCTGAGATATAGATATAATTTATAAATCATATCTATTTATAAACTATATCTGTATTTATGAAAGCGAAAGAGCTCGGAGAAAAAATGTGTTTGGGAAATGAACACCATACACATCTGAGAATTTCAGGTATAACCCAGCCGAAAAAACGAAACGAGATTAAAAAAAAACTATTTACAAAGACGAAAAATTAAAATAAAGTCTATTTCGTCGACCAAATTTGGTGGACGTCTCCACCAAATTTTTTATTTATTTGGTGGTTGTCTCCACAATTTTTTTTGTTTTGATAGACGTCTCCACAATATTTGGTTGACGTGATCCTTTATTTGGTGGACGTCGGCATTTTATTTGGTGGAGTTCATCATTTTATTTGGTGGACGTCGCGTTTTATTTGGTGGACGTTAAATATTTCCCCTATCAACTGAATCTCAGCATTCCAGCTGGATAATGATGATAAGCATGATGATGATGATAATAATTTTACAAAAAGAATATTAATTTCTACGAAGTTACTGTAATTAATCTAGCTTTTGTGCTTAATAATTACGAATCACAAAAATAGATATCCAACCCGAGTCAGTTGCCCTTCTATATAATATAAATAAAAAATTTCCTCGTGCCTGTTCCAGCCTCGCTGTAGGGTACGCGCTTCCCTGAGATGCAGGACAGACCTCTCTTGGTAGAACCAGTGGCTCACCACTGAGTCACCGCTAGTGTTGTTGTTGTTTGCACATAGGTCCTGTCGAGGGGAGTCCTTTGGGATAGTTTGTTGAGGATCCTTTTGAGTCCGGAGAAATTTTATCCGTCTACACTCGCCCCGCAGTCGGCGATCCTCTTCGCGAGATCCATTCGTTAACCGGAGAAGGGCAAAAGGCTATCGCCTCGACTCGTCATTACAAAATATAAGGCATTATCGGCTGATGTTTTATCCGCTGGCATGTCCAGGCCATTCCGGCATCGCCCTCCTTTGACGAACTATACTATCCAATTTTGGTCCACGACGGGCAAGCCCGCTATCTCCAATGCACTCGGATAGAGAAGGAGGGAGAGACATCCCTCTAACCTCCATCTGAGAACGCGCTCGATACTGGTGAGAATGAACTGGTCCCTTGCGATGGTGTGAAGTTTTGTGCTGTAGCACCACCGCTAGTGTATGTAGCAGCAATTGTTCTCCTGATTCAAAAAAGAAAGTAATGCTCAAGTATGTTTTCGTCTAACCATCATTTTTAGTAGGTTCTTCTTCGACTGTATCCCCGAATCCACGGAACTTCGGAGAAGTTCCTGGCAATCAGTCGTCAATCTCCAAGACCCAGCCTCCTCATTCGCTTCTATCGCAAGCGGTCTCCCCCTCGATGCAATCAACCAACAGATCACCCCCAGGTTAGAATGACGAGATCTAGTTCAATCTACAAAATACATTTTCTCTCTCTAATAAGTCCTCATTCTCTCTTCTCTTTCAACATCTTTCCTATGTAAAGGTATACTATAGTGACCAAGATGTTTCTTCCACTCGCACTGCGGATGAAAAAATCTATGCTGTCTTCAAAAAGTCCGAAAAACATGAATCTATGTACTAGAAAAAAATTTCAATTTTTACCTAGGAAATTTTCAAATATTTGAAGAAAAAATTTCCAACTCTTTCAAATTCTGGAAATCTATGCGCTCGAGAAAAATTATGCGGTTGTAAGAAACACCCTGATAGTGACCTGCCACTCCTATGCGGCGGATCCGTACATGCATAGGTAAAATGTCTTGATTTCTCGATGATTCGAAAAAAAGAAAAGTGTTACTACAAAAGAATGTTACTGGAATCTAGAGCAGAAGAGATAGCAGCGACTATCACCGAAAAACACATGAGAGAGAAAAAACACACACATTACTCTCACCGATGGCGAAAATCATAGAACGACTTCTATTGGAAGAACTCAAGCCGTACGTAAGAGTTGCTGAGCACCAGCATGGATTCACCACAGGAAGATCCACCACCTCTGCCCTCCTCACTCTTTCAAAAGACGTAGCTGCAGGTTTTAACACGAAGAGACCAGCTAAACGTACAGTGATGTTGGCAATCGACATGTCAAAGGCCTTCGACAGCATAGACATAGCGGTACTCATAGATCTCGTCCTACAAACCGACGCCCCAAACTTCGCAAAGAAATGGCTAGCATCGTACCTCAGAGGACGAACGAGCCGTACATCCTTTCGCGACGTCCTCTCAAGCTCATCCCTGATCAGAAGCGGAGTCCCTCAAGGCAGCGCACTCTCACCGCTTCTTTTCAATTTATATCTAAGCGATCTTCCGAACAACGATCCAAACATCAAAATCGTCTCTTATGCTGATGATATAACGCTATGGGCGTCAGATCCGAGCATTTCCACTGCCTCGCTACACATACGATCCGGTCTCCCACACATTGAAAAGTTCATCCACGATCGTGGACTATCTATTTCTCCTGCCAAAAGCCAGCTTCTACTCTTCACACCTTACAGCAAAGAGTAACAAGACTATCCTAGATGTCTCGATCGGAGGTCAGAGCGTACCCACCGTGAATACCGCCAAAATCCTTGGAGTTACATATGATTCTATGTTCACATTCAGTCATCATGCGAAAGACATAGCAGGCCGAATGTCGCAACGTAACAATGTGCTGAAGGCGCTAGCCGGCAGTACATGGGGCAACCAAAAGGAGACACTCCGTCTCACGTACAAAGCCATTTGCCAATCCATATACAGCTACGCAGCTCCAGCCTGGGCCAGCTTTCTCTCCTCCTCATCACATACCAAAATTCAAAGAGGACAGAACAATGGCCTGCGTATCGTAACAGGAAACCATCAAATGGCCAGCGTCGACCACATACATGCTGAAGCTAAAGTTATGAGATCGAAATCGCACCTTCACATGCTATCAGCCCAATACTTGGCAAGGACCTTGAGCCAAACTCACTTCCATCACGGATTATTTCTCCAAGGACCCCCACCACGCAACATGAAAGCTGATCTTTACATCGCATGCAGAAGCACTGTTGAAAGAGCCCTGTCGGAAACAGCAGAGAAGAACAACGGGAAAAGCGTCGCCAACCGAGTCCACACAAACATGGTCTCAGAAGAAAAGGAAACCATCCAAGGTCCAGTCATACTGGGCGGCCGACCACCACCGGACATAAATGAAGAAGAAGTGGACCTCTCCAGAAACGCCCGCTGCACGCTGAGCCAACTCCGCTCAGGCTACAGCAGGTACACCAACCACTACTTACACCGGATCGATGACTCGATACCTGACTACTGCCCAGACTGTCTCAATGGACCTCACGACGTGGCCCATCTCTTCAAATGCGCTAGACGTCCAACCAGACTCACGTTGGAAGATCTCTGGATGAAACCAAAAGAAGTAGCCTCATTTCTGAGACTATTGTGAAGGAAAGAAGAAGAGATGTATTTAAAAATAAAAAAAGAGAGGAGAGAGAGAGGGAGAGAGCGGCTCTCCATAGCCAACTCTCTTCGACGCGAGACGTTTGCCGGCAACAACAACAACAACCGAAAAACACATTGAAGAGTAAAATTGAACATATGAAAAGAAATGAGAGTATAACAATAAAAAATAAGAAGATTTTTACCTAGGAAATTTTCAAATATTGTATAACGTTTCTTTACATTTCTTGTTGTTGTTGTTGTTGCCGGCAAGCATCCCGCATCGAAGACTTGGTTATGAACACTCTCTTTAATGAGAGAAGTTCTCTTGTTCTTCGGACAAGATGCGTCCGGAGAAGGGTTTTGAGGTCCTTTGCAGTCCTGAGACTGTCATGCTGCACATTGTGAAGGCGGACATCGTTGTAGCAACCTGTTCATGCTATAGGCCTTGTGAGTGGGTGGTCAAGCCGGCCTAGCATCGTTTTGGGTGGGAGTAGAGACGTCTCGCCTGTCGTTGACCGGAGATAGGCAAGAGGCTATTTGACTGGCGCCTCGACTCGCCATTGAAAAGTATAGCGGAGTATCGGCTGATGTTTTGTCCGGTGGCATGCCCAGGCCGGTCCGGCATTGCCCTCCTTTGACGAGCTATACTACCCAGTTTTGGTCCACGGCGGGATTTCTCCCGCTACCTCCCAGCACGAATTATTCGTAGGGAGGCATCCCTCTATCCGCCACCTGAGGTCGCGCTCGATTCTGGACTGGATGATCCGGCTCCATCCGTGACAGGCTCTTAAGGCTGTAGAGTCACGAATGGCCACTGTTGCCAGTGTGTTTCGAGTATATTTCTTGTAAAACACATACTCTAAGAAGTCCAGAAGAGAAGTGTTATTCGGACTGGAAAAAGAGAGTACTCGGACTGAAAAAAAACACTAATCAGTTCGGTGTGTCACTTGATTTCTTCAAAAAGTCGTTGCCTGCGTTCTCAAAATAGACGTATTTCTTCACAAAAAATATTACGGCTCAAACGTGCTATCTCTTTGGAAACAACTAAACTATGAATTTAGAAAAAAACCAGACCCTGCTACAGTGAGTTTCAAGCTCGTACGCACGTCCGCGCGATTGACTTTTTTTTGGCATGACAAAAGACAAAACTCGGATTTTTTTTGTATATCCACGTGCGTTTGCCACGTGCGCGCAAACGTTCCGTTAGACTATCGCACCAGCGGGCTACACTATCACGTGAAAAAATTTTTGTTTTGCGTTCGTTGACGTGGAAAAACATGTTCGCGCAGGTGTCATACCACTTTTTTAAACACCAACATGAATGTGACCATTTTGAACTACAGTATGATGAGAAAGAACACACACTCTCTACTTCTCTGTGTGATAACAGAAGCCTCTCTGCTGTAATTTTTTGATGGTTTTCTGAACCTTCCGTTCTGTGAGATTTTTTTGTTTTTTCTGGGATTCAATTTTAGTTTTATCTCGAAGTCAATTTTTTTCGAGTTGAGTGGCGGATACGTAAATACACTCATTTGGAACGACACATAATATCCCTGCCTATGTATCTTGATCTATTTGAGGCAGACTGGCACAGCTTTCTCTTTGAAACTTTAATTTTTTTATGACGGTTTTCCAAAGTTTGGGATGATCAATTTATATTACAGGTAAAGTGGCTAGACATTCGCTTACTAAAGAAGCAGTTAGAAGGCTGAGTATCGACGGAGTCATGGAGCTTCTTGTGGAAATTGGCTTGAGCAGGGAAGATGTTCTCGTCTTCTATACACAGGTTAATACATTCCGCTATTTGACCAGTTCCAACATCCAATTTTAAACATTTCATGATGCTCAAGAGGAGAACACAAAAAAGTAATAAAGGAAGATTCTTAAGAAATTCGATGGAAATGCCCTGGTGAGTGCGGTGCGGAGTGACCTGAACCGACTGAGGCTGAGTCCCGAAGCTATCGATACAGTCATCTCTTTCATATTGACTTTGATGTAAAGATAGCTGTAAGCAGATGCTTTTTAATGAGGGAGGAGTATTTGACACTCCTCTTGGATGTTCATATTCGTAAAGCTGTGTTGATATTTTGTGTTAATTCGTAACAAAATCGTCGAGAGGAGTCCTTTCGGTTCCTTTCAAGGTTGAAGATATTTACTCTTCCCAAGTACATAGATAGCTGCACTTTCATCTGCTTTCCGAAAAAAGTCATTAATTGAAACGTTTCGATGTTTATATTAACATGAAGGTTTAACTAGAATAGTGTGAGTTTGATTGGTAGGCAAGATAACATTTATGGAGCGCTAGAAGTCGAAAAATCACAGTAAAATTTTATAGGATGATTTAAAACTTTTTTTGAGCATGGTACTGTAATTTTTTCGATTTTATGTGCTCCACAACTTAATGTTTGTCTCTCTTTATCACAACGTTTAAAAATATGGTTTTGGAAGGCTTTTGTGGTTCATTATTGAGCCTAGAGTTGTCATGTGTTGTTTCCAGAAGAGAATGTTTTATCCCGTTTCTTTT